>JAAXCT010000015.1:365000-1565000 GCA_012490785.1 Eragrostis nindensis | reverse complement strand
GGCTACCTTCGAGAATCCTTCTATGAATCTTCTGTAGTAACCAGCTAATCCAAGAAAACTTCTGACTTCTGATGCATTGGTAGGTTGCTTCCAGTTGATAACTGCTTCGACTTTTGAGGGATCGACCGCTACTCCTTCTGCAGTGATGATATGTCCAAGGAAAGCAACTTCTTGTAACCAGAATTCGCACTTGTCAAACTTTGCATAGAGTTCATGCTCTCTTAATCTTCCCAAAACCAATCTTAGATGTTCTTCATGTTCAGCTGCACTCTTCGAGTAGATAAGTATGTCGTCTATGAAGACAACAACAAACTTGTCCAATTCTTCCATGAAAATCTTGTTCATCAGATTCATGAAGTATGCTGGGGCATTGGTTAATCCAAATGGCATAACTGTAAACTCATACTGGCCATAGCGGGTCACAAACGCTGTCTTCATGATGTCACAATGTCGGATTTTCAGCTGATAATATCCTGACCTTAGGTCAATCTTGGAGAAGTACTTGGCTCCTTTCAGCTGATCGAAAAGATCGTCGATCCTGGGTAGCGGGTACTTGTTCTTGATGGTGACTTCATTCAATGACCGATAGTCAATGCACATTCTCAGGCTTCCGTCTTTCTTCTTTACAAAGAGAACTGGGGCTCCCCAAGGTGATGAACTTGGGCGGATAAATCCTTTTTCTTGTAATTCTCTAATCTGTTCCTTTAGTTCGGCCAATTCATTGGCAGCCATCCGATATGGTCTCTTGGCTATTGGGTTTGCTCCAGGGATCAGGTTGATCAAGAACTCGACATCTCGATCTGGTGGCATTCCTGGCAACTCTTCTGGAAACACATCTAGGTATTCACATACTACGGGTACTTCTTCTACAGATATGGCTTGAAGATTGCATATCATAGGCTCAGCTGTCAAACGGCGAGGTTGGAATTCTACAGTAACTCCTTTGTGATTGGTGGCAGTAACTTTTTGATCAGCACATGATATATTTCCTTTGTGGCGTGCTAACCAATTCATTCCAAGAATCACATCTATTCCTTCCGATTTCAGCACTACTAGGTTTGCCAAAAATTCTACCCCACTTAAAAGGATTTTAACTCTTTCACAACCAAAAAGACATTTCATGGTAGCTCCAGGGGATTTGGTTAAAAGAGGGGTTTTCAGTAAAACAGTAGGTAATCCATGCTTGGCAACAAACTTTGAAGAAACAAACGAATGCGAAGCTCCAGAATCAAACAAAACTGTGGCAAGTGTTGCATTTACTAAAAACTCACCGATCACAACGTTTGGAGAGTCTTCAGCATCAGCAGCATCGATGTGGTTCACACGTCCTCTTCCATAGCTTGCTGTCTTCTTCTGTTGTCCAGAACCTTGGGGTGCGTTGCGGCTAGCACCTGACCTTGCTGTTGCGGCTCCTGCATTGGCTTGTGATCCTCCAGCATTCTGTAGCAGGGGGCATCGAGCAATCATGTGACCAGGGTCACGGCAATGGAAACAGGCTCGGACTGGTGGCGCTGCTTGGTTGACTGTGCTGGCACTTCTCTGAGGTGCTGAGTTGCTGTTGGAGCGGTGTGACTGAGCAGGCTGCTTTTGTTGCGGTCCAGAATCGGATGAACGATACTGCATTGTTGGCTGGCGGCGCGACTTCTGAGAGTTGTCATACCTTGGCTTCTGGAACCTTTCCTGCTGCTTATACTTCCTAGCTTGAAACTTGCGCTTGCGCTCAGTAGTTAGGTCAGAGCGAGCATCTTCCAGTAGTATGGCTCTATTCATGAGGGTATTGAAGTCTGGGTAGATATGAGTGACTAACTGGGTCTTCAACTCAGTATGCAGTCCCTTCCTGAAGCGATCCTGCTTCTTCTTGTCAGTGTTGACTTCATCAGGTGCATAGCGTGCTAGCTTCATGAACTTCTTGATGTATTGGTTGACAGTCATAGGTCCTTGCTTTAGTGCACGGAACTCGTCAGCTTTCATTTCCATAATTCCCTCTGGGATATGGTAATCTCTGAAAGCTTGCTGAAATTCCTGCCAGTTGATAGCGCTTGGATCAGCAACTGCTTCACGGTAATTGTCCCACCATTCTCCAGCGGCTCCAATCAGCTGGTGAGAAGCAAGTGTAACTCTTTCTTGATCATTTGCTGCTACGATGTCCAACTTCTTGCTAATGTTTCTCAGCCAATCATCTGCAGCCAAGGGGTCTTCCAGTGTACTGTCGAAGACTGGGGGCCTAAGCCTCATGAATTCTCCCATCTTGGTAGGTGGCTGTCCACGATGTTGGTTTGCTGCAATAGCTTGCAGAAGTTGTGTCTGGGCGGCCATCACGTCAGCTAAGGTTGCGGGTGGGTGCGGCAGCTCCTGTTGTTGGTTGTTGTTCCCGTCTTGGTTGTTGTTCCCGTCCTGGTTGTCGTTCACATCTTGGTTGTCGTTCCCGTCTTGGTTGTCTTCTTCATGGTTGTCACTCAGTTCATTTTCACCATGCTGGCTTACTTCTTGCTCAACCCTCCTGTTTCTTCTTTCTGCTTGAGGGGCACGTTCACGTCTGCCACGTTGTCTTCCTCTTACTGGAGCTCTTCCACGTCCTCTGCCCCTTGCAGAACGTTCTGGCTCTTCATTGTTCTGTTCCCTATTCTGGCGAACTTGGCGGTTGTGGATGCGTGCAGATCGCTTTGGCGGCATCCTGTCATTGTTTGGTAGAACTTCAGGTTACTTGATTAGTATAATTACTAAGTTATTATATTCAGTTATAGTGTACTGATCTGAGTTTTAAGAGCACACAACATCATTCATACAAAAATTCAAATAAAACATCGACAACACCATACAAGTCTTAGATTACCATCATAAGATAAGGTACATAGGGGATTAATACAACGTGCTACTGCGATCCTGATACAACTAGGGGATACAACTGATTGCTAAGACTGATAAGCTAACTAGAACTAAGCTAGGGATACAAGTGCACTCCTCAGTGCTCGGCGCCTGGCGAAGCTGTAGTACGTCAGTCGGTAGTGTCCTCCATAGGCTCGAAAGGATCCTCCTCTGGGTCCTCCTCTGTCTCAGTGTCGTCGCTGATGTTGATGTAGCCACTGCACGGGGCGCAAGAACTCTCGGCGGTCGACTGGACAAGCTCCTGGCTGAAAATAGCTCGGGTCACTGGGTCAAGCTTCGGTGCAGAGGGTGGCCACGCAGGGCGTCCCTCGGGAGTCTTGGTGAAAGCTCTCTTCTTGGCCACCTTCCTGATCTTGTATCCGAAGTATCTCAGCTCTGGCTCTGGCTCTGGCATCTGCGTCCCTCGGGCAATGATGTCAAAGGTGTCCTGTGGCAGGTCTGGGACCGCGGGCATCACTGTCTCATACTCCCCGTGGCAGGCAGTGATTCGGACAATCCCACTGGTTGGCTCGATCTTTCCCAAACCCTTGCCTCTCTTGTAGAGGGCGTCCAACTGCTCAACATGTGCCTTGGTCCTGTCACCCATTAGCTTGGACATCCCATCTAGAACTTCCTGATATCCCAACTTGGCATCACTTGCTTCAGCACGCTCCTTCTCCATGGTCTTCTTCAGGAACTCGATCTCGTCTTCTAGGGCTCCCTTTGCACGCTCTGACTGTGCAGCGTAGTAGCGGGAAGCCTCTAACTGTGCCTTCAAGAGGTCAGCCTCATTCCGCGTAGCTAGGTACATCTCTGCCTGGCGCTGGGCTTCTTGCCATTGGTTCCTCCACTGCTGACCACGCTGGATATCCTCCTCCCATAGATCAAGGACGCTCTGGTGGTGGCAATCCAGGGACTGTAGATACAACGCTGTCTCAACCAGACAACTGTCCTTCTCGGTGCGGGTCTCTCCAAAGAGATTCTTCAGGCGGTGCTCCCAGATAGGGTTGTCAGTGTCGTCCGGAGGAAGGTACTTGATGGCGGTGGTTCCTGACTGTCCCATGAGGTGCTCACAAACCTCTATGGCTGCAATCCTGGCTACTGCCTGTATGGCGTCGGCAGATCTGGATCCGAGGGTAGTCTTGGTAAACGCTTCCAGGGGTGGGTCTTCGCCTTCAACATGCACACAGATGTGCGCCATGCAGCGGGGAATTCCATCTTCATCGTACTCCTTCCAGCGGTAGTGGGGCTTCTTGTCAATGTCGAAGTACCAAAGAATACGGGTGAGTGTGGTTGGAAAACCACTCACTTCCTCGGCCCAGGTGTGGGTCCATCCATCTTCATCAACATGGCCTTCTTCGATCTCCATCTGTTTAGAACAAAAGGTGTTAGAGGGAGTTAGTGAAAGATTTTATATAAAACTAGAGCTTTAGGTGAGAATAAAGTGATAGTTTTGTGAAAATAGTTTTTATAGCTAAAAATAAGCTATCCTAAGTCGATGAAATCCTAAGGGTCTCGTCCTACGGTCAAGTATGGCTCTGATACCACTCTGTCGGACCCCATTTCTGGAATCCACGTGCTTACCGTACCAATCCCTGGATCAGTAGTTGGTACACACAAACAAAGTGTTCCATTGCACATACACGCATAATTATTACATCCCATAGGGTTCAGATCATGGTCTTAAGTTACAAACCAGACAGAGGCTAGCATACTAGCCGGATACAACAAACTTAAAGAAAACACTACGGAACACCACAGGCAAACTTGAGCAGACGTCGACCCTACTCGTCATAATCGTCTCCTGCGACTTCTTCTTCTTCTTCCTCTGAAGGGGTAACAGCAAGAATGAGTACATAAGGTACTCAGCAAGCCCTATACTACTCAAGGGTATAAATACATGCATATTCGGTTTTAGCAAGGAAGTAGGCCATAATGTTTGTTTGCAGAAAGCGAGTTTTATGCAGGGTCTAGCAATTCAAGGAAACATAGATAAAAACAGGAGTTTTGATTGTCATATTTTAGTTGATTGGCCCTGGGGGAGAATAATCCATCCCGCCAGTTCCCAAGTTTTAGTTGGGCCTTCGGACCACAATGGCCTTACCGACCCGGCACACTTGCCATTATTTCCAAAACACGGGCGTCTAATACACCCACTCACTCGTCAAGGATTAAAAGGGGTGGCTAATCAATGTGATCTCATAACATAATGTGTCATATGCCGTGACAACGTCCAATCGATTGAATTTTACACTCTGCAGAGGTTGTACACTTTTCCCACAGGTTATGCACTCTTGCGCGAGAGAGCAACACAACGCTTCGGCCATCTTCTCCGAGTAGTCCCGCAAGCTCACCACGGAGGGTTAGGGGCTTAAGATAAGGATTAAGCACGACACTGCGGTCATAAATGTGCGGGGATTTCACTCCCAAATAGCCGGCAACGGGCGTTCAGTACCCGATGTGTTTCCCCTAACCAGTCCGCTGCCACTACCGGCCACCAGGTGATAATTACTTGCAGAAGTACCAAGAAGGTAAGACAAAGTCCTGCCCAAGACAGGTTCTATGGTTGTACGAGAAATCATTATGTTTACAGTCACAAGAACCGGTCCTTATGCGGCCAGGGCGAGCACCAACATTTCCACATAAGGTGGACTATCACACAAGCATCAACTTCACTACTTGGCCTCGCCCTCGATCCATACCCATCCCATGCTCATCACCATCACCTAACACCAGTTGTACTACTCCCAATCCCATGTAGTACACACACCACCAAACTCATTTAACGCATTTATAAAAGTAAGTATGTGTGTAAAGGTGTAGCAATGTAGAAACATTGCGAGGGGTCCTAAGCATGTATACTAGTATCAAGGTAATTACACTATCATTTAATTAAGCCTAAACGATAGTGTACCCTAAGGTTATCAAGGCGACGGTAAACAAGGGGTAATCAAGGACTAGATATTTATGCCTAAATAATTTGCATCAATATCACTAAGCAAGTAGGATAATAGCTACTCAAGCAGTAAAATAACAATTAATGCATAATAATTAAGATGGCCACATAGGTGCATTGCAAAAATAATAGGATCAATCATGATCAAGGAGAAATAGAGCTTGCCTTCAAAGTTCGGGTCTGAATCCTCCTCGTATCCCTCGTCCTCGGGGTCGTCCTCGTGCTCCTCGTAGTCTACACGTATCAACGCCAAAAAAATAAATACTAATGCGTAAACAAAATAAATCAAATAAACCAAATACGAATCAAATGAAATAAGAGAGAGATATCCGAGGACAATATTGACTGCAGGGAGCTAAGAGGAGATGAACGGAACGAGAATCGTCGAAAACGGAGTTAGAACGATGAAGATATGGCTTAATGAAGGTTAGAGGGGGTAATTATGGCGGAAAAGAGTGTAAACGATGTTTAGATATTTTTCTGGAGTAACCAAGGGTAGGATTGGGTTCTATGAATTATTTCCTATTTTCTGGTATTTTTGGGGATTTTTCCTATATTGGAAAAGGTTCGAAATAGGCTTCTGTGTACACTAAGCTGGGTGGCTTTAGCAGTTTGCTTGGTGTGTGGCTGACGGTTGGGGCCCGCGGTGGACCGGGCCCACGTGGCAGCGTGTGTGCGTGCGGTCCAGTGGACCGAGTGCAGGCGCGTGTGGGGCGCGCGTGCTGGCGTGGCGGGGCGACGTGGCGCGCGCGGATTGGTGGCGGCGAGGCGCGCGGCGGCGTGCGGCTGTGAGCGGCGGGGGCTTGCCGGAGAGCTCGCCGCCGGCGGCTGTAGGGCTCGGGGGACGGCGAGGAGTCGCCGTGGAGGTGGCTTGTGGCGTGGCGCAGCTGGGCGGCAGGTCGCGCAGGCGCGCGGATGGGCGAAGCGGCGGCGACAAGTCGCCGGAGTTGGAGCGGCGGCGGCGCGTCGGTGAACTCGCGATGTAGGGTAGCTCGTGGTGTTTTTGCTAGTGCGGAGGGTGTGCGCGAGGGTGGTGAGTGTGTGCGGCAGCACGTCGTCGACAAACTCGTGACGACGGCGGCTGGCGATGAGCGGAGGTGGCGGCGATGGGCGGCGCTCGGCATTCGCGTTGCCGCGGGCCGGGGCACGGTGGAGCGAGGCTTGGGGAAGGTAGAGGAGCTCTCGGTGGTCGCGTTGGGCTAGGAGGCGGAGAGAGAGAGGGGGCTCGCCGGAGGGAATCTGCTCGGCGGCCGGACTTGGGGAAGAAAGGGGGAAATGGGAAATTGGGCGGCGATGGAGGGGGAAGCTCACCGTGGAGCGGTTGTGGGAGCGCGGTGGTTTGCGGCGGAGCTCGAGGGGGTTTATATAGGAGTGGGGGTGCTCAACGTGGCCGGAACGGCGGCCATGCCGCTCGGCGCATGCGCGCATGCGCGCTCGAGTGCCTGGCGCGGCGTCGGGCCTCGGAACGTGAAGCGCGGCGCGGTGCGGTTGTCGGGGTGATGATGCGGGGGACAAGCAGCGTCCGCGGCAGAGGCGAAGTGACGGCTCGGCGGAGATGCGCGACGGCCAGTCGGCGACAAGGCGGCTCGGCGGGAGCAGGCGGCAAAGCGGCACGCGGGCGCGAGCTTTAGAGGCGGGGGCGCGTCGTCGAGTGGCTGGCGGGGATGCGCGACGCGACGGGGCGAGTCGGGGCGCGTCGGCGTGGTGCTGCGGGCAGGCGGCGCTCGCCACGCGGCGCGAGAAGGCTGCGGCGCGGCGCGAGGTGGACGACGCCGTCGTCCGCGCGGGCCGGGGCCGGGCTGGGCTGGACGCGGCCGGGCCGGGAGAAAGGAAGAAAGGACGCGCGGCCCAGCGGGAGAGAAAGAAAAGAGATGGGCCGGGAGAAATCGGCCCAGGAGAGGAGAGGGAAAAGGAAATTGTTTAAACAATTACCCTTCGCAGGAAATCGAATAAAATCCAAATCAAATCCAAATCGGTTCAAATAAATTCGAATAAAATTTGTAAAATCAAGGTTTTAGCTAGCAATCATGTTAGCAAGTTCCATTTTTAATTCCTATTTCATAAATTCCCTTTTTCTTATATTCTTGAGCTTAACAAGGTTTGAACTTTGTTTTCAAAAAAAAAATCTAAATTGAATCCTAAAATCTACGAAATTTTCCGGAAGTGATTTTTATTAATCGGTTGTTAAAATTTGGGATGTGACAAACAATGTAACATCCTGGCCCAGGGCTTAATAGGATTGATAAGAATACTCATACCAACAGTTGCAACTTCTTTTCCGGAAGCTCATCTCGAAAGAACTCCGGGGTTAAGCGTGCTTGGCCCGGAGCAATTTCGGGATGGGTGACCGACCGGGAAGTCCTTCTCGGGTGTGCACGAGTGAGGACAAAGTGCGCAGAAAAGACGTGTGTTGGTCTGTGGGGACAGTCTTGAGATCCTAGAGAGCTGCCAGGCGTGCGGGCCCGGCCTCGTGGAGGCGGGACGTCACAAGTGGTATCAGAGCCGACCCTCGCGGTTTCACGGGCGCGTGTGGGCGCAGTTGCTCAGGCATGGTGCGCATGGCTGGTGTGGGCCCAGAGTGGTCACACAGCATGGCACATGCGCTGGCACTGGACGCACGGACGTGGCCAAGAGGGGACGTTCCTGGACTGGGGTTGATCGACGAGGACGTCGATCTCCTAAGGGGGTGAGAATGTAACATCCTGGCCCAGGGCTTAATAGGATTGATAAGAATACTCATACCAACAGTTGCAACTTCTTTTCCGGAAGCTCATCTCGAAAGAACTCCGGGGTTAAGCGTGCTTGGCCCGGAGCAATTTCGGGATGGGTGACCGACCGGGAAGTCCTTCTCGGGTGTGCACGAGTGAGGACAAAGTGCGCAGAAAAGACGTGTGTTGGTCTGTGGGGACAGTCTTGAGATCCTAGAGAGCTGCCAGGCGTGCGGGCCCGGCCTCGTGGAGGCGGGACGTCACAACACACACACACGCACACGCGCACACACACACACGCACGCATGCACGTCGCACGCGCACCCACACACACACACACACATACACATGCACGCACAACAACAACAACAAAAATATTCCTGTAGTGATGAAACGGTCAATGGTGATGAGATGATTCATGAAAATGAGTTGATCAGTGCTGAGATAACCCCTCAAACCACATCAAGACGTCGGAGAAAGAAGCCACTAGTCTGGGAGCACTTCACTATAGAGAACATGCGAGGGGGAAACACAAGAGCTTGCCGCAATTTATATAACAACAACAACAAAAATACCCTACCATATATATGTACCCTGTGCTCATTCTATGCAAGTCATCCTACACATTAAGCAGGCATTACAATTGTTCAATCCAGCGACACGTGGCTCGCAAGCAACCTGGACTCATACTAAATCGACGAATTTCAATTCTCCACCAACCGTACCCTATCAACTATACAACCACCTAAAAACGCAATAAGATCAAAATCTTATTGGTGGGAAGAGGAGAGATACCTTGAGGGATCAAGGGCCGCTCATTTGGACCGAAATGGCCACCTCCCGTGGCCGGATTTGAGAGAGAGGGGGGGGGGGGGGGGGGGGGGGGGGGGGGTACAAAACACTATGGGCATAGCGCAGCGGTGGGGGAGCAAGAAAGGATGTAGTGGAAAGGGACATGACGACACGCGGCTAATCAAGTCGTCCCTGGATTGGTCAAGCCAAAGGGTCTGGTGTGACTTATTCACGCCCATCGGGTAGCGCGCCAACCTGGGTCAGCGTGGTCGTCGCTTGGTTCAATTTGTGTAAAGCGATCTGACATGGCACCCGTGCATGCGGTATTGCTTGGAATGACAACTACAACAAAAACGGGCTGTAGCGGCGGTTGAAAAACTAATGTAGCGGCGGGGATGGTTGCCCTTCTACTGCGTCTGTCACTACAAAAAACCATGGTGGATGCGGATGCACCACAACGGCCGCAACAAAAAACACTGTAGCAGCAGACATAACTTCACTCACCGCTACAAATGAATCCAATAAATAAATAAATAAGCGGCTCTGGCGCCGCTCGGATCCACTCGTTGCCATGGAGGAAGAGCGTGCTGCCATGGACGTCGAGCCATCACCGCACTGCCATGGACACAATGCCTAACAGTCGCGCCGCCGAAACTCACTAAAACCCCAGATGACATTGATCTGTCACGACCGAGGTGAACGCTGTGTTGTGGAGAAAGGAGGATAGTGACGCGCCGTTGTAGATGCTATTGCGCCACAACGCCGGCAGATCTCGACGAGGGGATGTGAGCGGGAGGGCGGTGGGGAGTGGGGGGAGAGAGGCTGGATGGAGCGACGACGGCGAGGTAGAGGAGCTCGCTTGGCGCCTACCTGGACCAGGACCGAAGAGGCAGAGATGGCTCTTTTGGAGAGGAAAAGGATTGGAGATGGGGATGTTTTGGCTAACCTAGGATTTCCTTTCTTGTATATAGCATATTTGCCACAGTTGGCCGGGTGGGTTGGGCCGCTTTTTGAGCGACGGTTTGTTACATGGACCGCCGATACAAATGTCTAAAACATTGTAGCGACGGGCGATATCTTGTCTGCCGCTATGATCATTTTGGAAACGTTGCTACAAATCGTTTTTCTGGTAGTGGACTGCAATATATGTCACACCACTTGTTCTGGCGTGACCAAGTGGTCTAGAATGTGAAATTACAATTTGGCACATGATATTAAAATATTAATTAAATTATATTTCAAACGAAAAAAGTGTTTAATCAACAAATTGCTTCTAGCACGCGCACACACACAACAACTACAACAACAACGACGACGACGACAACAACACAACAAACACAACAACAACAACAACAACAACAACAATAATATTCATGTAGTGATAACATGGTCAATGGTGGCGAGATGATTCATCAAAATTAGCTATCAATGCTGAGATGACCCCTCAAACCACATCAAGACGTCGGAGAAAGAAGTCACTAGTATGGAAGCACTTCACTATAGAGAACATGCGAGGGAAAACACAAGAGTTTGCTGCAATTTATACAATATCAATAACAACAACAATAAAAATGGCCTACCATATATATCTACCCTATGCCCATCCTATAGGAAACCACATGCAAGCCATTCTACACGTTAAGCAGGCATTACAATCGATCAATCCAGCGACACGTGGCCCACGATCAACCTCGATTCATACTAAATCAACCAATTTCTATTCTCTACCAACTGAACCTTATCAACCATGCAACCACCCTGGGCTCTTATTACTAGCAACCGTAATAAGAACAAAATCTTATTGGTGGGAAGAGGAGAGATGCGGGGGTATGGTGAACGCTGTTGTCGTGCTGCTCTTCTTGAAGCATAGCTTTGGACACTAGCGCTATTTGGCCTTTCTCCTTAAGAAAAATAGTTCTCTTTTGGAAATGTGTATCCATCGCTCGATGTGTGACCTTTTTGGATTACAATCGGACATCTCATACATTTCTTCTTTCCTCAGATGCAGTTACCTTCCTAATGGATACCACCATTGCACCCATCCGTGCCACTGCCATGCCTTTACGCACTAGCGATGGCTAAGAGCACGCACGAGACTTGCCATGCCAAGGCAGCCCTCCTTTCCACCCTTGAGATACTTCTGATACTGCTTGCTAGTAACCGAGTTTTGTGAAGGGACCGTCGGGGGGTGGGGGGGGGGGGGGGGGGGGGGTGACCACCCTGGGCTCCTCCTCATAGCTCAGGGTATAAGAAAGCCCATGATCCTAACCAGCAAAAATTCCATCCGAATGGGTTGCAGCACGCTGCACGGCATAGGGCAAGAAGTCAACTTTCTCACTAATGTCCGAGATTGATTAGTGAAATAACAAACAACTATTATTTGCTCTTTCTCATCTCACTTGTTCCCTGTGGCACACATAGAAGAACTCAAACTATCTACCGTACCATTTCTAAACTTTCCTTACACATGCAGTCGAAACAGACCTAAACCATATTGTAAGAGCATATCCAATAGAGCCCTATAAACCTCCCTTAAATTAAAATATTAGAATTCAATAAAAAAATCATCTCTAACAGGATCCTAAAACCACCCCTAGTTTTTTCATAGCCTCTAAACTCCCCTCATTTGTAGCTATAAACAGGGAAAGAATTTGGGCTCCCATCTCTTCTTTTTGCTATGGAATTAATGTTTTTGTGGCCCCAGATGCTGACGTGGCCCAATCAAAAGTGTTTTAATCCATTTTTAGGTGAGGACTGTTGGAGGAGAAGAAAAAAGTTGCCTCTCATAAATTTTTGATTGCTCCGAAAAATAAGTTTACGGGACCAATTTAATGGGAGTCTCTTGGAGATGCTCTAAGCCACCAACCGTGTTGTCGACCATTCTAAGAAGATGACAGGTACAACATTTTCCCCTTATGATCACTTTATTTGTTAACGTTGCCAGAGCTAAACTCAAATCTCCTCACATCAAAAGAAGGATCTGGACTAGTTTTTAAAAATGGATGCAAACCACCGTTTAGCATCCGTTGAAGCGTTGAAATATTTCGAGCTGCTATTGTCTGGAAATAGCAACTGACCTCATGATTGATTAATGAGTGTGGAATCACGTTGATGCAAGCGTCTCCGCTGGGCCAACTTCTGGTTGGTTGAAGATGAAAACCCAAAGACAGATCCGAATGAGGTAATCTTGAAAAGTTACTAGTTTTACTCTCGAAAACTTTGGCAAATTCATTATTGCACGGTTATGTCTCTGAAGCATAGAGTTATTTGTTAATGTTCAGCTAGTCATCTTCTGAAGAGTAGCTAGTGTCACATAGTAGCATACAAGAGTCGGGCCTGAATCTTTACTCAAGCGATCGACACAATACTTGATATTGGAACCAAGAAGTGATCAAATACACCACCAGAAAACAAGAAAAAAAAAGTTGGCACAGTTCATCAGTTTATTATATATGGCCGGGTGACCAAATAATTCAGCTCACAAACTTAATTGTCATATGCACAACCATAACCTCATAGAAACTACTTAACCAATTTATAAGTATTTTGCGACGGACGATGCAACACTACTTTCTATATCTGATCTCGCCCACCCCGGCGTGAAACCGGTCGATGTCCACAAAGAAGAAACTTGGCAGCCGGCCGATGAACTTAATGAGGAACCGCTTCTTGCCACTCAACACATTGCAAACACGGTTTTCCGTAATCAAAGAGATCGGAAGGTTTGCGCCACGTTATCTCCGCGAAGCCAGCTACTTGGGCAGCAAAGCTCTGCCATGGACGGCGGCTTCTGCGTCTGCTGTGGCTGCGACACGAGGATGGGCGGTGAGGACATCGACCATGAAGGCGCCACGTTCGGCATGGGCGCCATCCACTGCGGCGAAGGAGGAGGAGAAGCATACTGCATGTTCAACGTAACGTTGGTCTGCACACTGGCGGCGAAGATCGCCAGCGTCACCTTCCTATTTATGTCTTCGTGCACCCGTCGCAGCGCCTCGGCCATGTCCCCGGCCTGCATGAGGCGGCGCACCACGTTGCTTCGCTGCTGGCACTCCCTAACGAGATAGAGGGCGTGCTCGAGGCTCGCCGCGAGATGAGTCAGAGCGTTGCCCATCGCCGGTTCCACGGCCATCGCCGTCGACTGGTGCAAGCTCGTCATGACGTCACTCACGCTGACCACGCACTTGGCGATGTCCTCGCACTCGACCTTGTTCTGCCGAACAGTCTTCGCCGCTTCTTTGATCGCCACCACCGTTTCAACGATCTTCTCCACGCTGTAAAATAGAATGCCCATCCATTCAGCCGCCATATGTGTACTATCTGCACATCAATTCAGAGAAACGCTTGTGAATTGTTATATTCTGTCGCCATTAATTCTCCGATCCTCACAGCAAACAAGTGAAACGATAAAGTTAATTTTAAGAATATACTAACCTTGTTTAACTCTTGGATGAAGCTTCTTGCCCGGCCGCTGCGCACAATCGCTCATATATACAGTGTGGTTTCTTATACTGCCAACACCATGGTTGAGGCCACGACGCACGCAACCGAGAGTAGTTGAGCCAAGATTTATGATAAAACAACAACGGATAGAACCTTTCCAACAAGGCAACGAACGTAGTGTGTGCTAGCTCCATCCGCTGACATGAGACCAAGTCCTTTTTCCTTGACAAGTAAGGCACCACGATCTCGACGGATGACGATGTGTGGCCGTGTGGGGAGTCCTGGGACCAGACCAAAAATTTCTTGTTCCATGCACTCGGCGTCCCTGCAAGAGATGTGGCCGCCGACCCCGCGACGCCCTTCATGGTGCTGCGACCTTGCACTACGAGAGACTCGGCCAGGTGTCCGACAGCACTGCTCGTCAGCTTACAAGATCACCGCAAGAAATTTGAACGGTGAACCACTTCCTCCAAGGAGTGTTCTGGTGCGGCATTTCTCCGAACCTCTTCCTGGCGCTTCCCAACTTCGATAGGTGCACGTAGGACGTACACTGTTGGAGAACGCCGGCAACGATGCGACGGCGAGCTCCTGCAAACACACACGAACTCACACGAACACGGTGGAGAGGGTGTTTGGTGCTGCGAACAACTGAGCAGCGTTTTCTGTCTTACATTGCGGAATAAAAAGGACTCGAGATTACATGGACTCGTGGCCTCCTACATGCGCGCACACGAACGGCACCTCGGACGTGGGCGCGTACTTGACGCGAACGACGCGCTCCGCATGGATGTACCCCTTAGCTTTCTCCTCTAAGGGGCTGGGGCCGTCACTCGATGGCTGGCTTTCGAAACCCAAGGAGAGGATGTGGAGAATGTCGGTTGGATTTATATAGAGGTCACCACTCATATCCCAACTTTGGAAGATACGTTGTGTTCACATATATATTTTTATATATTTATTACAGACCATCATCCTTTGGCCCTTCTTCTCGGGTGCTTCGTGAGCTTCATTAACCACGAAGAAGTGGCCTTGCAAAAGGGTCTGTAGCCTAGTGGTTACAAGAGCGTCAGTAGCGCCTTAGGTCCTGGGTTTGATTCCACGTGGGAGCGAATTTTCTAAAATTTACCGGCATTGTGCTTTAAGTGGAGCCTACTATGACGGAGCTAGAAAAATAGTAGTGGCGGACACCCAGCGCTGCGTCACTGCTAGCCTAGCGCTAGTTACTGTAGCGCTTAGCAGTGGCGGACGGGATGATATCATCGTAGCTACAGGACCCAGAGCCTGTATTAGTGGAGGACGAAGTGACGTCAGCATTGTCCGCCACTAGAGACACAACAGCAGTGGCGGGCATGATGGTCCTGCTCCTACGTTTTTGGCCACCAGTGGTGGGCTGTTGATGTTAGTGGTCCACCAATGCTAACGTATTGGCCCATTTCGGCCCAAACAGTCAACTTACTATATAAACAAGGGCTCCTAGGTTTCCTTCATTTCTTTTCCCTCTCCTCTCTCGGCCGCTGCCCCGTCCTTATCTTCTCCTCTTCACTCCACCACCACCACCACCCTTCTCCTCTCCCCACACCCCACCATCCTCTTGTCTACTCAGATCGGAGCAAGCGCGATGGCTCTGGAAGCAGAGAAGGTGCGGCATGGCTCTGCGCGTTGAGGCAGAGTAGGCGAGGCATGGCTCGATTTGCGCGTCGAGGTGGAGCAGGCGAGTGGCGGCTCGATCTGCGCGGCAACGCGGAGCAGGCGAGTCGTTTGCACAGCGGAACAAAACGCAAACCCGGGTCTTGGCGGCCCGGCGGTGAGATCCCGTGGCTCGACGACGAGCCGGCCTCCCTCCTCATCGGGTTCCCCCTTTCTCGATGGGCGGCGAGATGAGGAGCAGGCGAGGCGGATCCCGCCGGCGGCTAGGGTTCTGGCCAAATGAGTGAGTTCTGTTCTGCTCCTCATCACCTTATCTACCGTACTGCGTCAAATTTTCTGTCCGGTGATTCGATCTGATCTGCTCTCTGTATGCCATAACTCATGGATTTGTGGTGGATTATTGTGCGAACCGAGACCGGATCTATGTTGAATTGGCTGCCAGGGGATCATAGCGATTTTCCGATTTGGTTTAGCCCAACTGTAGGACACAACGATTCACTGGTTTGTTGTGTGGAATTAGGGTGATTTCTTACCTCGTGATGTTGGTGCCGTGCTGCTCTGATTGAACCATAGCTCTGGACACTACCGCTACTTGGCCTTTCGCCTTAAGAACCATAGTTTTGTTTTAACTGATGTGTGCCCGTCGCATGTAGCCTCACCACTCAAATGTGTGCACCACTATTGTGTTACAATCCTGTGTCCCATACATTTCCTCATTCCTTTGATGCTATTACCATCCGTACAATGATCGCAACCTCCTGCCGCTACTCAACAAGATTTACAGCCTCCTCCTTGCTGTTATCTGGGGCCCGGCTCTTCGCCGGCCTACCTTTTGCCGTGGTGATGGTGGTATTGCTGCAGCTACCATCCTCCGACCACTACTCTTGTGTCCGATCATGATGAAGATCTAGTCTTCATTCTCAAGATAGGCAAGGACAAAGCTACCTGCGAAAGCACCTCGGAACACCCATAAGCCACCCCCCCCCCCCCCCCCCCCCAGTCAGGTGAAGGAAGCTAGATTCTCCAGCTAAGGCATCGCCGACGGTAGAGGGGTGAGGTGGATTGAATGGTTGACTTCCCGGTGGTACGGAAGCCTAGGAGGGAGGGAGGGTGGACCACGTACATGTCACGGAGGAAGGAGTGACTGGTAATGACATGACGGAACACGAAAAAAAACAGTGCAAGCATGACCGATGTTTGAGAGGGTGGGGAGTCGGGTCAAGATTTCAGCAAGGAGGTCACATCTGAGGGCAAGCCACTTTCTAGATCAGGACGCCATTGGGAGCGGTAAGGCCAATCTCTGGTGACTAATATGGGATTTTGTGATCCACGGATTTGGTGAGATGGAATGGCGATTGGATATTTGTCACATAGAAGTAGTTATTATTCCTTCTTTCCGACCAAAAGTAATTATATTCCTTCAATTGCAGGCTTGCTTGTGTAGGGTTACACACACACAGTCTCATTACCAAATACAGATGCACACAGGTTCATTATTGTGTAGGTTACACAACAACAAAGACTCGTACCTGCGAGGCCAAAGGGTGGGTTCCAGCAAGGCCACCGTGCCACCACCGCCACAGCGCATTCTCTTCTTCTCGCTGCGGCACCGGGAGCAGCCCTCCTCGGGCAAGCAGGAGGAAGAAACCATGGGCGGCAAGATTTGGTGGTCTGGGCAGGACGCTTCCGCAGAAAATAAGACCTCATGCTTGATTTTACTTACGGGGTAGCGACCTCACCACATGTGCCGGCTTCCGGATGCCTCCCACACGCATCATTACATCTTCCACCGCACCCTCACAAACCGACGGGTTATCCATTTCCACCCTGATCGGTTTTGTCCCCACCATCTGCTCACAAACCGTCACCACTTACGGGTGTGTGGTTTGACCCGGTACCCTTTGTCCAAGCCCTTCTGGCTCTGATGACTCCAGAACTCAAACCCAATACCAAAAACTAACCTCGCTAAAGTCCATGCCACAGTCATGGTTGAAGCTTTCCTTGTGTGGATTGTGGAGCAGATTGGTCGGCCCCTAATAAATCCATGGGCTGAGCCGGCGCCGCGTGTCGCTGCTCCATGGGTTCCGCTGCCGCCACCTCCTGTTGCTCCTCGAAGGGCTGAGCCCCCAACTCCTACCGCTGCTCCACAGAAACAGCCGGCGTCACCTCCTGAGGCCGCTCTGTGGGTTCCGCCATCGCCGCTTCCTTGATGCTATTCGGGGGAAGCACTTCGGCAGCCTGCTCGGGCCGCTGTGGATGCGGTAGAACTACTGCGGCTCTTCTCTGCTCAGCATCCCTCCTTCTGCATCTTCATTATGCCCTCTGCACGGCGGCGGTAGAGCGCTTGGCCTGCGGTGCCTAGTCGGCGACCTAAGCGGACTGACTGTGGCGCCGTCTCCCCATTTGGCCATAGCGGTTGTCGAAATACGAGATGGCGGTTGTCGGAATACGAGATGGAGTGGACGGGGGCGCGCAATGTGGCCTGCGTGGGTTTATATAGAGGTCGCTACCCTCACACTCCCACTCCCACATCGATGGCAGTTGCCATTGGCGATCACGCGTTGTGGTCATGTAAGCCAACGCGGATTTTTTGCGGCGCCCCCGGGTGTTCGGCCTCTCGAACGGCACGACATACTCAGTTAGCGGTCACGCATTCTATGACAGCAAAGGCCACACATGAATTTCATGCATCTAGTGCAAACCTCCCAAAGTTACCAACCATGACATAGGGCTACACAGGACAGTCAAAAGACCTCTTACATAGCTTTGCCAGTTTCATCGTTTCCAAGCGGAGGGTAAAGAACCAACTTGCGATAAGTACTTGGTGAAACTTCCTTGATAGCAACACGTCACGACACCAAAGCACAAAGGACAACAAAAGTGGACCATTCCCGACCAATTATCAGTTAGTGAAAGTTACATATGGGACGGTAATTCTTGTTTTAGCAACAAACCATCAGCCCACAAAAAAACAATTACAGATAGTCTCGAACTAACTGTGGGGGAATTTGTGATTTACATGTCAAACCGGTGCTCAGCAAAAGTCTTGAACCCGAAGCCCACTCAGTCGCACGCGAAAAAGGTCCAAGGCCTACCTATAATAAAACCCTAGCAGACTCCTTCATCCACCCTCTATGTGGTTCCCATCTTCCGCCGCACTTCACCCCCACGCCCCCCACCCGCCGACGCCACACCTTCCACACCGTCATCACGCCGCCGTCCATGACCTCTACACAGCATGCCCCATCTGCATTCCTCCTCATTTGGTCGCTGCACCTCTGCATCCCTCCCTGTTGTCGTGCATCGTGCCCTAACCCGCCAGAACCACCTTCTACACATCGTCCAACCGCCATCACCATTTGTGGCTTCCATTGACCTCACGTGATGCTGTCGCCAAGATCTTGCGACAC
Source organism: Eragrostis nindensis (assembly GCA_012490785.1). Classification (NCBI taxonomy): domain Eukaryota; kingdom Viridiplantae; phylum Streptophyta; class Magnoliopsida; order Poales; family Poaceae; genus Eragrostis; species Eragrostis nindensis. The sequence goes on along the minus strand of JAAXCT010000015.1, from coordinate 1,546,179 downwards.
TGCATGAGCTCCCTCTATGGTGCCAAGATCTGCGCCACCTTCCGAGCTCTCAATACATCCTCGCCAGCTGCTCCACTTTCATTGACAACGTCGATGTGCCATGGGAACCTCAAGAGTTCAGATCTTAGCCCCGCTGAGCAGTTGGTGGAGGTGGGGCCCATGTGTTTCAGGCATTTCCTGGTGCAGTATACTTTTTTTCTTTATTCATAGTAGGTTGCCTATTTTGAACCGTCGGCTGTTTCAGGGGAAGAAAATGGTGACTATGGGCGTGTGGTGGCGGCTGCCATGGAAGGAGTCAAAGAATTGCGTCGTGTCAGCGGAGCGGCACCAAGCGTCATCGTAAGAAAGGGGACGAAAATTTGAAAATACATAAAACTGCTAGTAGATTCTAAATAAAAAATCATTGCAAAGAATAAAATTATCAGACTGACTAGTCAGCTGTGAGCCTTCAGGTCCTTCACTGTTATGTGGCTTCAAGAGGAAAATGTAGGTTTCATAGTGCTCGTGAGATACTCTATATAAGATAGCAATGGCTACACATTAATTTCATGCATCTAGTGCAAACCTCCCAAAGTTACCAACCAGGACATAGGACTACACAGGATAGTCGAAAGACCTCTGACAGAACTTCTACAGTTTCATCGTTTCCCAATAGAGATTAGAGAACCAACTTGGGATCTAAACTTGGTGAAACTTCCTTCATGGCTACACACAAGGCATTCTCACTGGCGATGCCACAACCACCACACACATAATAAACGACCCACGTGAGTCAATAAAAGTGGACCATTCTCAACCAACTGTTTTACAAGTGGACCATCCACTAGTCATAGGGTTGTGTGTAGCTTTACACATGGCGCGGAGTAGGAGAAGAGAAACCCACACACGCTAATAACTCTAAGAAACCCACACACTCCTTCCCATATGACGACACATATGGGAAGGAGGATGTACCTCAGGCCCACCGCAAAAGAAAATTTCCAGTCACGTAGGCTGATTTGGTAGGCATGAGCGGACCTAACCCAAAACAGGGAACTTACCGCCGTCGAGGCCTCCTCCGGCTGGGAACTCATTGCCGTCGAGGCCTCCTCTGGCTAGAAAATCACCGAGTGCAGGCCTCCTTCGGCTGGGAATTCACTGCCGTCGAGGTCAACCTCCTCAGCCATCGACGCAGAAATCGACTCCGAATTCCCCTCTGAGCCTCTCTGATCATCAGGAAACTGCCTATTCAGTGCCTTGTATAGCCGCCCCAAGACGTTGCTCATCAGAGCCCTTACCATGAAAGATGAAAGGGCGGGTTTTGGCAAGCGCCGCTCTACCGTCACCATAGCGCATTCTATTCTCCTCGCCACGGTGCGGGAGCCTCTCTCCTCGGGTGAGGAGGAAACCATGTGCAGCGAGATTTGGTGGGGCTGGGGAGGATGCTTCTTCGGAAAACAAGACCTCGCGCTTGGTTTACTTACGGGGCATGGGAACTTGACATGGAGGTATCATCCATGTTCTGAAGGCCACATGTGTGCTCGCGCGCGATCACACACTCACTCACTCACTCACTCACTCACACACACACACACACACACACACACATGCGCGCGCGCGCGCGCGTGCACACACCGCTTGGCATCCCCTCCTCTTGCGTCTTCATCAAGCCATTCCCCGTAGCGGCGGTGGTAGATCTCTTGGCCTGGGGCGCCTTATCGGCGACCTGAGTGGACCGATGGTGGCGCCGTCTTCCCCATTAGGCCATGGCAGTTGTCGAAAGATGGCATGGGTTGGGGAACATGGCTTGCGTGGGTCGCCCACCCGCTGTCCCACTCCCACGTCCCGATCGCAGTTGCTATTGATGATCACGCGTTGTGGTCGTGTAGGCCGATGAGGATCTTTTATGGCGCCCCGGATGAATGGCTCCTCCCAAACAGCTCCATGTACCCAATTAGTGGACACGCGCCCGACTTGGAATCATGGAGTGGGAAGTAGTAGATGAATTCTGAATCTCAAAGCTAACGCGTCGTCGGGAAGGAGGATGTACCTCAGGCCCGCCACAAAAGAAGATTTCGAGTTACGTAGGCAGATTTGGTAGGCATGAGCGGACCTAACCCAAAACAGGGAACTTACCGCCGTCGAGGCCTCCTCTGGCAGGGAACTCGTCGCCGTTGAGACCTCTTCTGGCTGGGAAATCACCGCCGTCAAGACGTCCTCCGGCTGGGAACTCACCGCCGTCGAGGCCTCCTCCGGCTGGAAAATCACCACCATAGGCCTCCTTCGGCTGGAAACCCACTGCCGTCGAGGCCGGCCTCCTCCGCCACCCACGCAGAAGTCGACTCAGAATTCCCTCCGAGCCTCTCTGATCGTCAGGAAACTGCCTATTCAGCGCCTTGTGCAGTCGCACCAAGATGCTGCCCCACCTTTCGTTCTGCCGCCAACAAGTGGGCTAGGGTCTGGTGGACTTGCGAGGCAATATGAGGTGGGGGGGGGGGGGGGGGGTATTTGTATGCAGGTGGCGGTAACGGCCATTGGCCAGTAGTCATGGTCAAATGGACGGGCATGAAGCATGGCCATTTTTGTCACAGCCCAGGGCCGGCACGACACGATTTCCCCGATGGGACAGGGGGAGGTGACGGGGTGGAATTTTCCCCATGGGACAAGCAGGGCAGCTGGGCCACTAATGGAAACCGGGCTGGGATGGGTCTGGGGCGGGGAATTTTCCTGTCGAGACCTGGGGGGGGGGGGGGGGGCGCGAAATATCAACGCAGATGCGTTGGTTCCACCAAAACAATATAAATACGATAGGTTGTGTTCAAATATTTATTTTATTATTGTATTACGAACCATCAAAGTTTTCTCTTTTGGGATGTGTTCACCAAACACGCGTAGTCTTCACACTCAAATGTTTGAGCCGTTGGATTAAAACCGGACGTCCCACACATTTCTTCTTTCATGCAGATACTTTCCTGATATGCATAATGAAGCGATCACTTTTTCCTCAGCAATAAATGTTAGTGGATTCGTACAAAAATGGAAACACTCTAAACTAAACTAAACAAAAGGAGCCGATACACATATGAGCAAAAAAAAAAATCCGTAAAATCTCTGCTATTTAAGACAAACCAAAGCCAAAAAGAGGTGGAGCACACATAAACAATTAAAATCGCCAATATCAAAAATTCAAACTGCTTCTAGCAGCAAACATCCTGGATTCCTGGTGCATGACGGGTGTGTTTGGTTGAGTGGTTCGGAGGGGATGGCCACGGTGTGTTTGGTTGGGAGTCGCCGCCTCGATCGAGGTAAGGGGGAAAAAAAAGAGCAGGCATAGAGGGCGATAGAGACGATGATGGTAGATCTAGCGACCGGGTGGCGACAAAACAGGGAACTTACCTCCATTGAGGCCTCCTCCGGCAGGGAACTCACCGTCATTGTGGCCTCCTCTGACTGGGAACCCACTGCCGTTGAGGCCTCCTCTGGCTGGAAAATCACCGCCGTGGAGCCCTCCTCCGGATGGGAACTCACCGCCATCGAGGCCTCCTCCGCCACCCACACAGAAATCGACTCAGAATTCCCGTCTGAGCCTTAATCGTTCACATATTTATTATATTTATTTACTCCTGAACATCAAAGTTTTTTTTTTCTTTTTTGCGATGTCCACCACCTTAATCGTGTAGACTCATCACTCGAATGTGTGCCCCATTGGATTCCAATCCAACGTCCCTTACATTTCTTCTCACCTGAGATGTAATTACCTTCGTTCCCTACGAGGCCACCATCGCCGCCCATCCATGCCAGCTGCCATGGATGGATGCCGGCTGCCATGTACGCACTGCAGCGTCTCTTGTACATTTGTATGTAGTACCAATATTTGAGAAACTGGTCTTTGCACACAACAAGTGTTAAGAAGAGAAGATTACTACGAATTAATATGACCGATACAAACAAGACAACAGTTTCCAAATCAACGATGATGACAACAAAACGATCAGGATAGCACTACGACGCGACGAACATCTCTGACCGGATCGAGTCCCTACTAATAACCATTACACGACGACATGATGGCACACACTGTTTTCAGTCAGAAACACACAACAATCATACAACAGGGCTGATCTGCTGCCCATCTAACATCGACAGACCTTTGAAGAAGCCTCAACTCTACCTGACGCCTTACAACACGGATACATGCACATATGCAGCAGCCTGCATACACGCTCGACCTGATTACGATGATCAGGCCTTGCTTTCGATGATCTTCAGGAGGGACCAGCTGCGGTGCGGGCCGGCTGGCCGGACCTTCGCTGCTTCTCATGAGCTTTCGCCAGGGGGTTCGTGCCGGCGGCGACGCTCTCAGCAGCAGCGGCGCTCGGACCGTCCACCGTCAGCGACATTATGTCGTCGTAGCACGAGAACCACGTATTGCCGCAGGAAATGCACTCCAGCTGAAGGATAATGATCCAATAAAGTCAACACCACGTCAGGCAAACAGTAGATATAACAATTATTTCAGTAACTTTTGATGAAATATGAGGTGGCACCACAGTTAGCATGCTTGGATTCAGAAATACAATTTCTTTTGTGGGTATGAAATGGATTCAGAAATTTATGAACTGGAACGTAAATACTAATATAATATCATTTGTTTTTTTGTGTGCTTCATTTTGAAAAGGAAAATTAAGTTGATGTTCACAGACCTGATAGCGATCATTGTTGCCCGCACGCATAATATCAGATATACCAACTTTCTTCTCTTGGCATCTTTGACATCGAGCATCAGTCATCTAATGAAAACAAATGACAGATCGAATTAGATGACCATATATAGCAAAAATAACCAAATAAGAAAAAAATTCATTGTAAGGAATAATCTAGTTCTATCTCCTGAAAGATTCTGTGTTTTAAACACATAAGCAAAATTACCTGCAACTGCCTTGATTGTTCTGGTTCAGATGTTTTCTCTGCTGCAGTCAACCCATGCTGAAATGAAATGTGGTAACAGTGTACAGCATCTGTTAGTGTGTATTTCGTGATATGGCATAATCAGCTGAGAGATATTGAAAAGGTAAAAATAAAATTACAAAATTAGTTCATAATAAAAAAAAGACTTCTATCAGTATAATACATAGGTTCTGCATGCATCTAAAAAGCCTTTATAAGCAAATTTTGTTACGACATAAATCAGATTTTTTGAGTCAACTAGGTAAAAAAAAATAAAATATATGAAATGGTAATAGACCTTTAGTTCATCAGGGGACATTGCTAATAGATCTGGGGGGTCAATCTCCTTGTCCATCAATCGCCTACATTGTTTAGGGCTAGTCTGCATAATAAAGTAGCGATGACAACTCAAACAAACAAATATAACAAAAAAAATGTAATTTGCTGCGCAGTTGGGGAAACACTCATATATGCATGCTCTGAATGCATATCAAGCAAATGGTTACTGCATTATGGGGGCGAGAAAACGTTTGGTAAACCATAGGATCAACATTGAAGTTATTTGTAGTTGCACTAAACAGATGCATGGAGGTTCTCACCAACATAGCCAAGTTTTACGGTATCACACCATCATGGTTGATGGGATGTTAACTGCAAGCGATAGACTATTAAGGTTGATATCCCATCATATTCTAATGATATGGCAGTAAACTAGATACCTTGATGTTAGTCGATAACTGCCTCAGTTTCTGGTTATACTTCCTGAAATCAGTGCCTAGAGCTTCATGTGCGCATCTTTCTATGGAAACAATTATTGGAACAACATCATCGAGTATATAACTTCTCATTGTCCTGAATAAATAAAGAAAAAAATAAACAACGAGATTTATGAATGAAACAATAAAAACAACAACCTTCTTTGGTTTAAGTAAGTTGGATCGACAGGTCCGTTGAAAATCCACCCATATTTAATATTAAGGGGAGTTTTTGAGCATATGAAAAATAATCCCTTGCACAAACAATAGGAAGGTCAGTTAATTAACAGTCATAAAATTTGGTTAAATTACGTAATGACAGGTCATATGTGATACATGATTCGATAGCTCAGTCCTACAGTGACCTCGGAAGCATTATTTAGCACTACTAATAATAATTATCATCGGATGACATGATCTAATAATCTAACAACATGATAAATGACGAGATGATATGCTAGAAGAAGTACGACTGATTGAAGGCAGACATAATATGGAGTTGAGAAATAACATTGAGGAAAACAAATAACTCACATCAGAACCAATCTTTGCAGATGAACAATTACTTGAACTTTTGGTAGCAGTACCAGGATCAGCATAAGGCACCCGAACAGCTTTTGACCATGTTAGTGGAACACTCTCTAACAGTTTATCAAGCCACTTATTGCGATGCTCCTCCCCAGTAACTGCGTTATATCTTGCAAGGATGGCATAATTCCTTGGCCTAGCACTTTCAGGTATATCTGCCCTTGCAACAATGTTCTCGGGTTTGCCAACCGAAGCTTTTGTTGTGACGACATCAGTACGATTCACATCTTTGTTGCATGGGCTTCGCTTATCTGAGAATTGATTGGAGCTATCACCCGGATGTCTTGTGACATCTGTGGGGATCACATCTGTATTATTCAGGCTCAGCTTATCTGAGAGTTGGTCGGTTCTATCACCGGGGGTATCTCCAGGTTTAACATCAGGAAGCTCCCCAATATGGTCCAATGTTTTCTTTAAAAGGAAATCAATCTCTTGTTGCCTGTCCTTCTCATGCTCCTTGTCTGTTAGGCCCCACAGTTTCTTCTCAACTGCACCATATACCTTCTGGACAATAAATCCAGGGTGTTTCTTTCGACGGGGAATCTGCTTGTTCTGAGGAATGAAATGCACCACACACTTGTGCATAACTGACTCTGCAGGCACATCATCAATATGGAAGCTGTAATATAGCTCCCGTGTGTCACTTGCTACGCTGAATTTACCTCCACCTGTATCAGCCTCATGTGGTCTATAAAACCACTGACAAGTTAGACTCAAGCTCCTCTCGGTTTCTGTTATGTCCTGTTCTTCCAAGATAGAAAAGGGCAATGTGTTATATGAATGAAGGGATGGACAGTGTGTTCTCATAATGAAACGAAGAATCACTACATTGAAAATAAACCTTCCACACGCAGCAGCAAATAAGCGATCGACTTCGCGTCATAGCTATTTAGAGTATGCAACTACTGGTCATAAAACTACTTGATAAATATTTGGCCTAAGCTTAGCATCAACTTTTATCCACTAGTAACCACATCGAATGCAGACAAAAGCCATTCTAGTAAAAAAAATCAAAAGAAAAACATGTGTATCAATCAGCTGCACAAAGAAACGAAACAGGTGGAGCACAACAAAAAAAGTAAAATAGCCAACTAATAACATGAATTTCTGTCATCTCTGTTAAGGAACAGTGACATTTCGCAGAATGAGACGAACACTTGTTCTTCAGCGATAAATGTTAGTGGATCTGTAGATATATATGTTTGGAAACACTCTCTAGAGTAAGCAACTTCTATGCACAGGGCTCTGCTTGATGAAATAATTGGCCTATGCTTAGCATCAACTTTTAGCCACTAGCAACATAGAAAATTCAGAGTGAACACTAGCAGACAAAGCTCTAACAGCTAGCAAGCATGCAGACAAAAACTATTCTAGCGTGTGTTTTTAACACTATGATATATAAAGTCGATATTTCGACCACAGAAAACAATATGTCAAACACACCAGCAACAATAAATGTGCCATTGCCACAACTATTATCTAACAAACAAGTAGCTATGGTCATCTTTAGAAATGTGAACTATCTGAATATCTACATGGCTAGTCCCATGAATTTCAGTCATCTGTTACGAAACAGTGAGAGATTTTTGCAGAAAGAAGCAATCACTTGTTCCTCAGCAGTAAACATTAGTGGATTTTTAAAAAATGAATCACTCTAACCAAACAAAACAAAAGGCGCTGATGCACATATGAGAAAAAAAAAAGCTGAAAGCTTTCTTGTTTATGACAAGCAAAGCCAATACAGTTAAAGCACAACGCAAACGGTAAAAATCAGCAACACCGATCGAAAATTCAAATTGAATAGAGTCCTGACAGCTACTTCCAGCAGCAAACATCATGGTGCATGACCTATAGCGTGTACCTCAAACACTATACGATGAAGCCGGTGTTTCGAATACTGAAAGCAATATGTCAAACACACATATACCAACAATAACAATAAAGTGCGCCCCAGCCATAATCCAAATGGTAATAGCAGATATGATGTGGATATCTACATGACTAATTCATGAATTTATTTCATCTCTGTGTTAACGAAACGTAGCTATCATCACTACTGGATGATCACAAAAAAATGGTCCAAACGTACTTAGCAATATGCTAAACTTAAGCAAAATAATATGGAAAAGGCTTGGAACCTCTACTGGCCAAGAAATTAAAAACCAAAGGCTAAAAACATGTATAGCAACCGGTTGCACACAAAAAAAGCTGGAGCACATCAGAAAAAAGTAAAATCGCCAGCATATCCATGGGTCTCTGATCACGGACCTTGAGGATGGCAACATAGGGCTTCTGACTGGCCTCCTCGGGCGTGATCAGCACGGAGTCCTCCTGGAAGACGATCAACCACACAGGAAACACGATGAGGCGAAACCCTAAATCCTCCAAGAAACAGAGAGATGAAGGAGACGGCCGGGCCGGCCGGCGGCTTACCAGCTCGAACGTGAGGCCGTTGTACTGGAATGACTTGTAGTGCTTCATCTTATTCTTGCCCCTTCCGGTGACCATCACCGGCTTCCCAATCGGCGCCGCCGCCATGCCATCCTCCTCCTCCTCCTCGGCCTGCTGCTGCTGCTCCTCCTCCACGGGTTCCGCCGGCGCCCCCTGCCGCTGCTCCACGGGCTCAGCCGGCGCCGCCTCCTGCGGCTGCTCCATGGGTTCCGCCGCTGCCTCCTCCTCCTCGGCCTGCTGCTGCTCCTCCTCCTCGGGTTCCACCGGCGCCGCCTCCTGCCGCTGCTCCATGGGATCAGCCGGCGCCGCCTCCTTCGGCTGCTCCACGGGTTCCGCCGCCGGCTCTTCCTTGCTGCTGTCCGGGGCGCGGCTCTTCGGCGGCCTGCCCCAGCCGCTGCGGAGGAGGTAGAACTGCCGCGACTCCTCGCCTCTCGGCATCCCCGGCAGATCCTCCTGCTTCTTCAGCACGCCCTCCTCCGCGGCGGCGGCGGAGCGCTTGGCCTGGGGCGCCTCGTCGGCGACCCGAGTGGACCGACGGCGGTGGCGCCGTCTCCCCATTTGGCCACGGCGGTTGTTGCACACAGAACATGAGATGGGGTGGACCGTGGACGGGATGGGGAACGTGGGTGGGCGGGCTGGGTGTGGTTTATATAGAGGTCGCCCACCCACCGCAAACAATCCCACGTCCCGACGGCAGTTGCCGTTGACGAGCACGCACTGTAGTCCAACGCTGATTTTTTGCAGCGCCCCGGACGTACGGCACCACCTACCCAATTAGTGGACACGCGCCCGGCTGGGATTTCTCGCGATGGCCAGGAGTAGACGGATTAATTTCGAATCTCAAAGTTGATGTACATGTCAGATATATGAGAAGGAGGCCATACCTCAGGTCCGCCGCAAAAGAAGGTTCCGGTCATGTAGACTGTTTTGGTAGGTGTGACCCGACCTACCCCGAAACCGGGACCCCATCTACGAACCCGGCTGGCCTAGCAAGCGAACCACGAGCAGCTAGGCCCAGATCTCCATCGCCCACCTAGCCCTGTCGCTCGCCGCCCGCCTCGTCGTCTCGCCGGCGTCGGATTAGTCAGACGAGATCTAATTGTTTTAGTGAAGAATAACAAAAATTTCCCGTGAGGGTTAGAATATATTTCAATAAAGAAATCAAATTGTTCTAGAGATTACCAAAAAAATGTGCCTAGCGCAAACAAATCCACTTGTTCCAATGAAGAAAAAAATTATTTCGATGGAGCTCCTCCTCTCCAGCCATGTCTACATAGGCGGCGGCAGTAGTGGAGGAGATGGATGGGCGTGTGGCGGAGCGGTAGCGGCAGCGCATCTGGGAGGAGACGGAGCATGGGTAGCGCACGAGCGAGGAGCGGTGGCGGCGGCGTAGGGAGCAGGGAAGGAGAAGAGAAGGGGCGGCGGTAGGGTGAGGAAGAAGAAATGACGGCCGTTGGATGCGCTCTTTAAGACGAATCATAAAGCTGTGTGCTCTACGGGCCTTGGGAATCCTAGTTTTGTATAGGTTTTCCACCCCCAAACTTTAAACACAGCACGCAGTTTGGGCCGATTTGGGCGTGTCTTTTGGCCCATCAAGGTGGCTTGTTCTTGTTCCTCCTTGCTACCGACCTCACACCGCGCCCAGCCCTGCTCCTCACCGACCACCAGGCGTCGCACACGCCCATAGCAAAAGCCACTCACTTTTAGGATATAGGGATAAGGGAAGCCAGAGAAGGTCACAAATAAGGGGTGACTAGTATCCTCGCTTGGCTTGACAATTTTTCAGATGGGACGGGGCGGCCGGTGGGGGAGGGGGGGGGGGGGGGGGGACGAGACGGGGTGGTTTTTTGCCCCGTGGGACAAGTCGGGCGGGTCACCGGATGGAGATGAGGCTAGGAATTTCCCCGTCAGGACCCGAAATATATGATATTTGAATCTAGATAGGTTGGTTCCACAATAATAACCTAACAGCAAGCTTAGCTACACTTAAGTTGTGACTAATGATAATTAGCTTGATGCACTTTGACTTGGTCGGAGCACACAAAGAAAGTCGTGATTTATGTTTGTTTTTTTTTTGAGCCAAAGAAAGTCGTGATTTATGTGGAAATGACTTTGGTTCTGAATTTTGCTTGCCAATCGAACGGGCTTGGTACAGACCTAGGCCCGCAAGAGGTTAATTCATTGGGTGTAGGGTTACATTTGACTCCTCTATAAATACTTTAAACCTTCACCATTTATAGAAGCAACAACAGAATTATTTGCGACATGGATGTCACACGGAAACTGTTTCATTAGTAAAAACTACATGAAGATATTTATACTGGCATATATAGTGTGTATAGATCAATCAATATGTGACGTATGGAGTCCATTCTAGTAGTTAGCGCTACATGAGAGAAAAGAGAAAATGAGAAGGGTGGGCGTTTGGGTGCTTGTGACCAAGTACTTGTGATTCTTGTAAACCCAGTACAAGAACCTAATCACTTGCATGTTGTCGTCGAGAAGCCATCTTTCTATACATTGTGGCCTCTCAGGGCAAACCACCCATGGCTCAATGGACAACTCACCGGTGTCGGAGGAAAAAATAGCCGCACATACCCTCGACTTGTCGATATAAAGATAAGACGAACCACTTTGAATGACGATGCTGGGTGTTCATTAGTGAAGACCAAACACCACTTGCATTTTTATATTAGTGAAGATATTGTGCCATCCTAGAGCAGTTCTTATACGTAACTATGCAAGCTTTTATTTGATTATGGGCACACGTGCATGAGGGACGATTTGCGCTCTAGTCACTTACAGGTCACAAATGGTGCTGGTGGCTGGACGATGTGGAGAAGATGGTTCGGGAGAGTCGGGGGCACGATGCACGGCAATAGGAGGGATACGCTAGCGCAGCGACAAAAAATGTCTTGTTGGAAGATTTAAAATTGGGAGACTCCATTGAGAGAGGGTAAAGAACCAACTTGGGGCCTACCACGCTCGCACGCCCGACTGGTCAGAGCAGAGGCTCCGGGAGCGTTTGCTCCTGTCGACCGGGGCTCGAGCCGTGGCACCCGCGGGTACTGTAGCCGCTATAGTACCCGGAGAAAAAAAAATCCCCTCGCCCTCCCCGGGTCAAAGCATATGGTAAAGACTCGCGCCGAAGCTCACAGCGGCCAGCTGAGTCCTTGTGTAGGATCGGAGAGGGGGATCGGAGGTTTTCTCGGCCTGCGTGAGAGGTTCTTCTCCTTAAAGCAAATGCCGTCGGGGGCGGTCTTCCCCCGGCAGGTCGAGTTTTTTTAGAACCAACTTGGGATCTAAACTTGGGATGTAAACCCAGTAAAACAATCAAAGTTTTCTCTTTTTGGATGTGTACACGTGTAGCCTTAACACCTCAATTGTTTGAGCCGTTGGATTAAAACTGGATGTTCCGCACATTTCTTCTTTCATGCAGATACTTTCCCGAGATGGAGAATGAAGCGATCACTTTTTCCTCGGCACTAAATGTTAGTGGATTCGTACAAAAATGGAAACATTCTAAACTAAACTAAACTAAACTAAAAGGCGGCGATGTTAGATCTAGCATCCGGGTGGTGACGGAACAAGGAACTTACCACCGTCGAGGCCTCCTCTGGCCGGGCACTCACCGCCGTTAAGACCTCCTCTGGCTGGAAACTCAGCGAGGCCTCCTTCAGCTGGGAAATCACTGCCGTCGAGGCTTCCTCCGGCTGGGAACTCACGGCCGTCGAGGTCTCCTCCGGCTGGAAAATCACCGCCGCGAAGGCCTCCTCTGGCTGGGAATTCACCACCGTTGAGGCCAGCCTCCTCCGCCACCCACGCAGAAATCAACTCAGAATTCCCCCTCCGAGAGTTTCTATAATTGTCAGGAAACTGCCTATTCAACGCCTTGTGCAGCCGCCCCAAGACACTGCTCATCACGCCGCCGCGAACTCACTCCACCTCTGACTCCGCTGCCAACAAGTGGGCTAGGGTTTTGTGGACTAGGGAGGAAATAAGGAGTTAGGGGAGGGTGGGGAGGTATTTGTATCCAGCTGGCGGTAATGGCTGTTAAACGGGCATGAAGCATGGCCATTTGACACAGCCTAGGCCCAGCACGGCACATAAAATTCGTGTCGGGCCGGAATGACACGTAGCAGCAAGCCGTGCTTGGGCCAAAAGCATGGCCCAATGGGTGGCGCAGCACAGCCCGTCTAAGAAAATGTTATATTGATTTTTATTTCTATTTGTATAGCTAAGGTGTTGTGTTCTGGTGGTAAGACAATTTCTTAAGTCTGTGAGGTTCAGGTTCCAATCCCTTCTTACCTCACCATTTTGCATTATGTGTCATACCCACTAATAACTTTCTAAAGCTGAAGCCAGTTGAACATGAGCTGCGTGGGTTCCTATAGAGGTCGCCCACCCACAGTCCCACTCCACCATTTTGCATTATGTCGTACCCACTAATAACTTTCTAAAGCTGAGGCCACTTGAACATTGGTTGTGTGGGTTCAAATAGAGGTTTCCCACCCACAGTCCCACGTCCCGGCGGCAGATTCCCTTGACGATCACACGTTGTCATCATGTAGACCAACGAGGATATTTTGCGGCTCCCCAGACGTGCGGCCCCTCCCAAACAGTGCCACGTACCCCTTTAGTGGACACGCGCCCGACTGGGAATCGCGGAGTGGGAAGTAGTAGTAGATGGATTCCGAATCTCAAAGCTGATGTGTCATCATATATATGGGAAGGAGGCCGTACCTCAGGCCTGCCACAAAAGAATATTTTCGGTCAGGTAGGCTGATTTACTAGGCGTGAGCGGACCTAACCCAAAACCGGGACCCATCTACGGCACCTCGAGAACCCGGCCCAGCTAAGCCTAGCAAGTGAATCCCGAGCAGCTAGGCCCAGATCTCCATCGTCTGCCCAGCCCCGTAGCTCGCCACGCGCCTAGTCGCTCGCCTTTGCTGGCCACCCACCCAGTCTCTCGCTAGCGTTGGATTTGACATACGAAATCTATTTGTTCAGTCAAGGATAAAAAATGTTCCCGGAGGAATCGAAACTGTGCCAATAAAGAAATCAAATTTTTCTAGAGATTATAAAAAAACTGTTTTTAGCAAACAAATCCACTTATTCCAATGAAGAAAAAAATTGTTTCAGTGGAGTTCCTCCTCTCTAGACAGATCTACAAGGCGGCGGCGGTCGTAGTGGAGGAGATCAATCGCTTGTTGCCTTTCCTCGTCATACTCGTTGTCTGTTAGGTCCCACACACACATAGTGTCATTACCAAACACAGATGCACACAGTGACACAGTTTCATTATTGTGTTCTCGAGAGGACAGTGTATGAGTACCCCTCTGTAGGGGGATCAAGCGCCAGCTATTAAATTAGGCAGCCATATATGATGGCATCAAACAACAAGGATCTCTTAGCGTTCATAGTTGCTATGGCCATGGCGACGATGATAGCCGTGGCGAGCTCGGCAATGCAGGATGGATCGGCTGAAGGTCGGGTTCTACTGGAAGACGTGCCCAAAAGTCGAGGCGATCGTCTGGGAGGAGGTGACCAGGATGTTTAATCTTCCACGATTGTTTCGTCAAGGTACGCTGATGATTTGCTTCGGATCGATGCTTGCATACAACAGTTTCCAAGATTTCGCACTTTCTTTTTATCCATGTATCTCGGTTGCTCGTTGCAGGGCTGCGACGGCTATATCCTGCTCGACTCGCGGAACAAGTTGGCAAGATCATGAGGAGTCGCCACGTTGTCAAGATCCTAGATATCTAATGGATGATCTGAACTGAATAATCGTGTAGATATAGCAGGGAAAAGCTTGTAGGGGAATGTTTCTTTTTTATATATATAGGAGAGGTGAATGTGATTTTTTTTTTCTTCACGGAGTTAACTAGAAGAGTGGCGCACAGTTTTGAACGCCCTCCGGCATAGTGGAGTTGAGTGCCGGTTCTTCTGCAGGGGTGGAAATGGATTGAATACGGATCGGATAGTGCCTTTCCCACATCCATATCCATATTTGTAAACGAATATGGATATGAATACGAATGTTTTCGAATATGAATACAGATCAAATATTAAAACAATGCGAATACAAAAGCGAATGTCACTATAATTCGGACGGATACGGATACATATAACTTTCTATGTTGGTAAGACAATTACTACACTTTTTCCTATCTAAAGTATCTTTAATAGTAGCATTATTTCACATGGTCTACACTAGTTCACATCAAAATTGAATCAATTTTATAATATTTTTGATATAATATATGGGTATATTTATGATATAGTGACGGATACGAGTAATCAATCGAGCTGCAGGCGTGGATCAGCAAGGACCGATGCTTCCTCCCCATTGACGATTCGCAAGTGCCAATGCGCGCACTGCAGCGTCTCGTATACATATGTATGTAGTACCAATATTTGAGAAGCTGATCTTTGCAAACAAGTGTGAAGAGGAGAAGATTACTACGAATTAATGACCGATACAAACAAGACAAGAGTTTCCAAATCAACGATGATGACAACAAAACAATGAGGACAGCACTAAGACGCGACGAACATCTCTGACCGGATCGAGTCCCTAGCTACTAATAACCAGTTACACGACAACATGATGGCACACATTGTTTTCAGTCAGAAACACACAACAATCCTACAACAGGACTGATCTGCTGCCCATCTACCATCGACAGACCTCTGAAGAAGCCTCAACTCTACCTGACGCCTTACAACACGGATACAAGCACATATGCAGCAGCCTGCATACACGCTCGACCTGATTACGATGATCAGGCCTTGCTTTCGCGATCTTCAGGAGGGACCAGCTGCGGTGCGAGCCGGCTGGTCGGACCTTCGCTGCTTCTCATGACCTTTCGCCCGGGGTTTGGTGCCGGCAGCGATGCTCCCAGAAGCAGCGGTGCTCGGACTGCCCACCGTCGGCGACACTATGTCGTCGTAGCACGAGAACCATGTATTGCCGCAGGAAATGCACTCCAGCTGAAGGATTAATAATCCAATGTATTAAACACCACGTCAGGAAAACAGTACATATAACAAAATTTTCAGTAACTTTTGATGAAATATGAGGTGGCACCACAGTTAGCATGGTTGGATTCAGAAATACAATTTCTTTTGTGGGTATGAAATGGATTAAGAAATTTATGAACTGGAACGTAAATACTAATATAATATCATTCGTTTTTTGTCATAAAATGTATGTTTCATTTTGAAAAGGAAAATTAAGTTGATGTTCACAGCCCTGATAGCGATCATTGTTGCCCGCACGCATAATATCCGATATGCCAACTTTCTTCTCTTGGAACATTTGACACCGAGCATCAGTCATCTAATGAAAACAAATGAGAGATTGATTTCGAGAATCATATATAGCAAAAATAACCAAATAAGAAAAAAATCATTGTAAGGAATAATCTTGTTTTATCTCCTGATAGTTTCGGTGTGTTAAATACACATGCAAAATACCTGCAACTGCCTTGATTGTTCTGGTTCAGATGTTTTCTCTACTGCAGTCAACCCATCCTGAAATGTGGTAAAACAGTGTATAACAGCTGTTAGTGTGTGTTTTGTAATATGGCGTGATCAGCTGAGAGATATTGAAAATTAAAAAAAAAAAGAATACAAAAGTTAGTTCAGAATATAAGAAAGCCTTACATCAGTATAATACATAGGTTCTGCATGCATCTAAAAAAGCTTTACATGCAAATTTTGTTACAACATAAATCAGATTTTTTTGAGTCAGCAAGGTAACACAAAATTAAATATATGAAATGATAATAGACCTTTAGTTCATCAGGGGACATTGTTAATAGAGCTGGGGGATCAATCTCCTTGTCCATCAATCGCCTACGTAGTTTAGAGCTAGTCTGCGTAACAAAGTAGCGATGACAAGTCAAACAAACAAATAATAACGAAAAAATATACCAAAGAATTAAAATTATTTATGGCAGAGGACCCCATGATAAAATTTAACAGATCATTGTTACACTATAAATCATGGTTATCACAGATTGTAGTCACTACCTCATGGTAAACATAATGCTTGAAAAATATGATTTATGATCTCAAATTAGTAATTGTAATGGGTTAATATTCTCAGTCTGAACTGCAAATGATACTAGTTGACAATAAATTTAGTTTGTTCTTAATTAAAATGAAAGAATATCTAGCATCATCAAAACAGAGGAAGAAGTTCACAAAATAAATTGTTGTCATTTTTCTTAGCGTCACTGCAACAAGTTAAACAAAGTTGGCAATGCTTTACAATCATGTTCATATATAAGAAGTGCATCAAAACATGTAATAACTTGGTGTAAAGCATTGTTGTTTATAGCAGTTGGGAGACACTCATCATGCTCTGAATGCAAGACCAAGCAAATGGTTACTGAATGATTGGAGCGATAAAACGTTTGGTAAACCATAGGATCAACATTGAAGTTATTTAAACTGGTACACCATGAGACAAAACGGAAAATAAGGCTGACAGGATTCATTGGTGAACCATGGATACCTTGATGTTGGTCGATAACTGCCTCAGTTTCTGGTTATACTTCCTGAAATCACTGCCTAGAGCTTCATGTGCACATCTTTCTACGGAAACTATTATTGGAACAACATCATCGAGTATATATAATTTCCCATTGTCCTGAATAAAAACAGCAAAATAAACAACAAACTTTATGAACGAAACAATAAAAACAACAAGCTTCTATGGTTTAAGTAACAAGTTCGCTCGACAGTTCCGTTGAAAATCTACCCATATTTAATATTAAGGAGAGCTTTTAAGCATATGAAAAAAAAAACATGCACAAACAAGAGGAAGGTCAGTTTATTAACAGACATGAAATTTTGTTAAATTATGTAATGACAGGTGATATGTGATACATGATGCGATAGCTCAGTCCTACAGTGACCTAGGAAGGAATTATTTAGCACTACTAAATAACAATTATCATTGGATGACATGATCTAATAATATAACAACATGATTAATGACATCAGATGATATGCTAGAAGAAGTATGACTGATTGAAGGCAGATATCGTATGGAGTTGAAAAATAACAATGAGGAAAAAAATAACTCACATCAGAACCAATCTTTGTAGATGAACAATTACTTGAACTTTTGGCAGCAGTACCAGGATCAGCATGAGGCACCCGAGCGGCCTTTGACCATGTTAGTGGAATACTCTCTAACAGTATATCAAGCCACTTATTGGGATGCTCCTCACCAGTAACTGCGTTATATCTTGCAAGTATGGCATAATTCCTTGGCCTAGCACTTTCAGGTATTTGTGCCCTTGCAACAATAGTCTCGGGTTTGCCGACTGGAGGCTTTCTTATCACATCAATAGGATTCACATCCTTGTTGTGTGGGCTTAGCTTATCTGAGAATTGATTGGTGCTATTGCCCGGCATTCTTGTGTTACCTGTAGGGATCACATCTGTATTATTCAGGCTCAGCTTATCTGAGAGTTGATCGGTTCTATCGCCGGGCGTATCTTCAGGTTCAACGTCAGGAAGCTCCCCAATACGGTCCAATGTTTTCTTTAAGAGGAGATCAATCTCTAGTTGCCTGTCCTCCTCATGCTCCTTGTCTGTTAGGTCCCACAGTTTCTTCCCAACTGCTCCATATACCTTTTGGACGATAAACCCTGGGTGTTTCTTTCGAAGGGGAATCTGCTTGTTCTGAGGAATGTAATGCACCACACACTTGTGCATAACTGACTCTGCAGGCACATCATCAATATGGAAGCTGTAATACAGCTCCCGTGTGTCACGTGCTACGCAGAATTTGCCTTCCCCTATATCAGCCTCATGTGGTCTATAAAACCACTGACCAGTTACACTCAAGCTCCCCTCGGTTTCTGTTATGTCCTGTTCTTCCAAGTTAGAAAAGAGCAATGTGTTACATGCATGAAGGGATATTGGTCAGTGTGTTCTCATAAGGAAAAGTAATAAACATTGCATTGAAAATAAACCTTCCCTGCAGTAGCACAATATGATAAGAGATCGACTCGTGTCAGAACTATTTAGATTATGCAACCACTGGTCATAAAGCTACGTGATAAATATTTGGCCTAAGTTTAATTAGCATCAAATTTTATCCACAGTAACAAAATCGAAAATTCAAGATGCACAGAATGCAGACAAAAGAATACCAGCAACAAAAAAGTGTCGCGCCACCTATCATACAAATGAAAGACTAGCAACATCCAACATCAGGGTGCCTGAAATTCAGCGTGTCCTTTTAGCACTATGATGTATAAAATCGATATTTTGACCACTGAAAACAATATGTCAAACACACTAGCAACAATAAGTGTCCCACAACTATATCATCTAACAAAAGAATAGCTTACAAAGCTGAATAATCTGAATATCTACAGGATTAATCACATGAATTTCTGTCATCTCTGTTATGAAACAGTGGCAGAGAATTTCGAGAATGAAACTTGTAAAATAAAAAAGAATATACTCTAAAGCTAACAAAATAAAAGCCGCTGATGCACATATAAGAGAAAAAAATAAAAACATGTGTATCAATTAGTTGCACACAGAACGAAACAGGTGTAGCAGAACAGAAATAATTAAATCGCCAATTAATCACTTGAATTTCTGTCAACTCTGTTAAGGAACAGTGACATTTCGCAGAATGAGACGAACACATATTCTTCACGAACACATATTCTTCAACGATAAACACTCTAGAGTAAGCAACCATTGTGCACAAGACTACTTGATGAAATAATTGGCCTAATCTTAGCATCAACTTTTATCCACTAGCAACATCGGAAAATTCAGAATGAACAGAGTGAAGACAAAGTAACTTCTAACAGCAAGCATCAGGGCGCATGAACTTTAGCATGTTTTTTTAACACTATGATATATAAAGTAGATCTTTCGACCACTGAAAACAATATGTCAAACACACCAGCAACAATAAGTGTGTGCCAGTGCCACAACTATTATCTAACACACGAGTAGCTATGGTCATCATGGAAATCTGAATCATCTAAATATCTACGGGGCCAGTCCCATGAATTTTCTGTCATCTCTGTTACGGAACAGTGGCAGGTTTCGCAGAATGAAGCGACTTGTTCCTCAGTAATAAAAATTAGCGGATTTGTAATTTAAAAAATGGAAACACTGTAAACGAAAAAAAGGCGCTGATGCACACATGAGCGAAAAAAAGTTTGAAATATATGTTTTTTAGGACAACCAAAGCAAAAACAGGTGGAGCACAACAGAAACAGTAAAAATCGTGCGCCGACATCAAAAATTCAAAATGAACAGAGTGCTGAGATAGCTACTTCTAGCAGCAAAGATCAGGGTGCATGACCTTTAGCGTGCGGTTCAAATACTATACAATGAAGTCGGTATTTCGAATACTGAAAGCAATGTGTCAAACACAACCACGAGCAACAATAAGCGCGCCGAAACTATATATCTTCCAAACGTAAAAGTAGATATGATCAGCTTAGAAATCTGAACCTTCTGGATATCTACATGACTAATTCATGAATTTGCTTTATTTGTGGTAATGAAACGTAGCTATGATCTATTGATCCTCAGAAACAATGGTACGGTCAGGGGACATGCAAACGTACTTCGAAACACACTAAACCGTACTTCGAAACACGCTAAACCGAA
Organism: Eragrostis nindensis; assembly: GCA_012490785.1. Classification (NCBI taxonomy): domain Eukaryota; kingdom Viridiplantae; phylum Streptophyta; class Magnoliopsida; order Poales; family Poaceae; genus Eragrostis; species Eragrostis nindensis. Next base: position 1,525,789 of record JAAXCT010000015.1, on the reverse strand, counting down.
ACAAAATGAAAGATCACTGATGCAGAGAAAGTGAAAAAAAAACTTGAAATCTCTGCTGGCCAAAACCGAAGACGAAAAACATGCATGTGAAGCAATCGGTTCGGTTGCATATAGAAACAGTAAAATCACTCGCCAAAAGGTGCATGGGTCTCTGATCACGGACCTTGAGGATGGCGACATAGGGCTTCTGACTGGCCTCCTCAGGCGTGATCATCACGGAGTCCTCCTGCAAGACGATCATCCAAAACGATCAGGTGACCCTAAATCCTCCAAGGAACAGAAGAGATGAAGGTGACGGCTTGCCGGCCGGCCGGCGGCTTACCAGCTCGAACGTGAGGCCGTTGTACTGGAATGACTTGTAGTGCTTCGTCTTCTTCTTGCCCCTTCCGGTGACCATCACCGGCTTCCCGATCGGCGCTGCCCCCATGCCTTCCTCCACCTCCTCCTCGGCCTGCTGCTGCAGCTCCTCCTCCTCCGGTTCCGCCGGCTCCGCCTCCTGCCGCTGCTCCACAGGCTCAGCAGGCAACGCCTCCTGCGGCTGCTCCATGGGTTCCGCCGCCGCCATGTCTTCCTCCTCCTCGTCGTCGGCCTGCTGCTGCTCCTCCCCATCCACAGGTTCCGCCAGCGCCGCCTCCTGCCTCTGCTCCACGGGCTCAACCGGCGTCGCCTCCTGCTGCTGCGCCACGGGTTCCGCCGCTGCCTCTTCCTTGCTGCTGTCCGGGACGGCGCGGCGCTTCGGCGGCCTGCCCCGGCCACTGCGGAGGCGGTAGAACTGCTGCTGCGGCTCCTCGCCGCACGGCATCCCCTCCTCCTCCGTCTTCATCGCGCCCTGCTCGGAGCCGGCGGCGGCGGCGGAGCACTTGGCCTGGGGCGCCTCGTCGGCGACCTGAGTGGACCGACGGTGGCGCCGTCTCCCCATTTGGCCACGGCGGTTCTCGGCTTACGAGATGGGGGTGGAAGGGGTGGGGAACGTTGGTGTGGGTGGGTTAATATACAGGTGGCCCACCCACAGTCCCACTCCATGTCCTGATGGCAGTTTCTGCTGGCGGCCACGCGTTGTGGTCAGGCATGACCAGACCTACCGCGAAACGGGGACCATGGTAGATCTTTTCTTTTTAGGAAGGCGGCGGCATTAATGAAGCGCGATCCACCGCATCGCCTGCCACATGCCACTCTGGCTCCAGGGAACGGCGCCAAAGCCACCCTGTCACACCGCCCAGCCTCTGCCCTCCACCAACACCGATGGCCCTCACTCACCCCTAACTCATCGGGATGTGATCGATGCCCCCCCCCCCCCCCCCCACCTACCCCCCCCCCCCCCCCCCCCCCCCCCGAACCCCTCCCTCTATGTCCACCAGAGGTTGGAGGGCCCCATCGACAACCCCAGAACCCTAACCCCGCCGCCATTCACCGTTTCTTCCCTCTCGCTTCGGTTCGTACTGGGCCATTGCATGTCTTCATTGTGGATGAGACAGGTCGACCTGTGCGCTGTCACGTGATAGCCTTTTCGTTTTAGGAACTTGTTTATGGCACCTAACACAGACAGGGCAACCTGGCCCAGCTATTGGCTCAGCAAGCGAACCATGAGCAGCCAGGCCCCGCCCACCCTGCCACGTCGCTCATCGCTGTTCACCATCCACCCAGCCGCTTGCCGCCCGCCTCGTCGTCTCGTCAACGTCAGATTTCTAAGACGAGCTGGAATTGTATCACTGCAGAATACAAAATGTTCCCATGAGGAATCGATAATGTTCCAATAAAGAAATCAAATTGTTCTAGAGATTGCCATGTTTCAAGCAAACACATCCACTTGTACCAATGAAGAAAAAAAATGGTTTCAGTGGAGCTCCTCTCCGGAGAGGTCTACAAAGGCGGCGGTAGTGGAGGAGATAGACGGGCGCATAGTGGGGCGGGGCTCAGAGCGCTGGCGGCAGCACAACAAGGGAGGAGGCGGAGCGCGAGTGGCGCATGAGCATGAGCAGTGGCGGTGGCGCATGGAGTAGGGAAGGAGAAGAGAAGGGGCGGCAGACAGGTGAGGAACAAGAAACGATGACCGTCTGGCGCTCCTTAACACGAATCATAAAGTGTGCTCCAAGAACATTGGTAATCTGAGTTCTGTAATTTTTTTTTTTTGAGAAACATCTGAGTTCTGTATAGGTTTACCACCCCAAACCTTATACACCGCGTGCACCGCGCACAGTTTGGGCCGCTTCGGAAGTATCTTTGAGCCCATCAAGGTGAATCGATTGGTCTTGTTCGTCCTCGCCTCCTCCCAAAGAGCCCAGACCCACCCAGACCCACTCATCCTCTTATGTCTTCAACACGCACTCCTTCGAAGCAGCGGCGGAGGACTTGGCCTAGGGCGCCTCGTCGGCGACCTGAGTGGACCGACGGTGGCGCCGTCTCCCCATTTGGCCACGGCGGTTCTCGGCTTACGAGATGGGGATGGAAGGGGTGGGGAATGTGGGGTGTGGATGGGTTTATATACAGGTGGCCCACCCACAGTCCCACTCCATGTCCCGATGGCAGTTTCTGTTGGTGGCCACGCGTTGTGGTCAGACGTGACCAGACCTACTAGATCTTTTCTTTTTAGGAAGGCGGCGGTATTAATGAAGCACGATCCACCGCATCGCCTGCCACGTGCCACTCAGGCGCCATCCCCGGTGCCGAATCCGCCTCGACACACCGCCCAACCTCCGCCCTCCACCACCGCCGGCAGCCGGCGGCGCCGCGCCATCTGGCAATCCACCGCCCACCCCTAACTCGTTGGGATGTGACACCCCCGCCACCTACCCCGATCGCCACTGCCCCCCAACCCCTCCCTCCATGTCCGCCAGAGATTGGAGGGGCCCCTTGACAACACCGAACCCTAACCCGCCCCCCGCACCACCGCCGTGCTCCACCGCCGTTCACCGTTTCTTCCCTCTCGCTTCTGTTCGTCCTGGGCCATTGCATGTCTTCGTTGTGGGCCGGGCCACGTCGGGCCGTGCGTTGTCGCGTGATAGCCTTTTCGTTTTAGGAACTCGTTTACGGCACCTGATATAGACAGGACAACCCGGCCCAGCTATAGGCTCAGCAAGCGAACCACGAGCAGCCAAGCCCCGTCCACCCTGCTACGTCGCTCACCATTGTTCACCATCCACCCATCCACTCGCCGCCCGCCTCGTCGTCTCGCCAATGTCAGATTTCTCTGACGAGATCGAATTGTATCACTGCAGAATAGAAAATGTTCCCATGAGGAATCGAAAATGTTGCAATAAAGAAATCAAATTGTTCTAGAGATTGCCAAAAATTGTTTCTACAAGTGTTGCATTTCTGTGTGTGGTTAACATACAATTTGCCTCTGGTCACTTACAGGTCACAAACGCTCGTGTTCAATTTTTTTGAGTTTTGTAGACAAAGTTTATTTTATTGGCCGTGTACCCGTTACTCAGGTAGCCACCTCGCTCTGTCAATCGACATCTGGTTACAAATCTGACATCTAGAGCATTTCAGTTTTCCCCAGATGCAAACACCAGCATCCCCACTACCGCCACCAACCATCTGTGCCACAGCCCCACACACTAGCCGCAAGACCTTATCACTGCGTCGAGGCATCCACCTAACTTGTCAAATCCTTGTTGGAAGATTTAGAATTGAAAGATCAGAAGTGCTCTACATATGTAGGACTCCATCTATGACGCTTTGACATTCGTCATGGTGCTAAAAGTATGACCAACTATGTTATGACATATTGTAAGGTTATATTTGGGAGAAAAAAAAATCTTGTTGGAAGATAGGATGTTACGTCATCCGGTCAAAGCTATCAAGGGAGACAATGAAAACAAATGTACATTGCGGAGGCAGACTGACACAAAATTTCTTGTAGGTGGGTATATGAAGCCCCCCCTACCATGCAAGTGGGTTTTTGCAATCCCCCCCCACCCCAAAAAAAAACTCCTATTTGGATGTGCATGGTACTACGCCAGGTTTTCGTTCTCCTTTGCTTTCTATGTACATTGGACCATTCTAATTTCTTTTTTTTTTTTGCATAGTCTTTATAAATTATCTGCTATTCAATTTGTATGAGTTCAAATCGATTGGTCCCAAGTAAAATCATTTTTCCTAATTCATCTTATCTAAACGTTCCGCGGTAACGAGCGGGGAATTCACCTAGTACTTAGTATGCTCGTTGGCAGTTGCTACATCTCTCTCTCTCTCTCTCTCTCTCTCTCTCTCTCTCTCTCTCTCTCTCACACACACACACACACACACACACCCCACTGCAAAAAAACACACACACGCAGTCTCATAATTAGACACAGATATGACATATATAGAAGCAATATTTTCCAACTAAGAACAATGGTGATATATGGCACATATGTGGCAGCAAAATGATAGCAACTAACAGCTAGCATTTCTGCAGTGATTTCAACAGTAATTTTGGTTGACATATATGGCACATCCTAGCATTTCAGCAGTTATTATATGCAAGTGCTAACACCAATCAAAAGTTCACCATCCACAATATTACAAGGACCAGCAGCAGTTCAACACCACAAAAGAAGGGGGAGCTCGCGTACCGGGAAAGCGAGGTACTTTTTGGAGGACGGCGTGCTCTGGGCTTCGGGAAGGTGACGTCAAGGACGGCGGCACAGTAGGTCGACGACGGCAGCTTAGGGACGGTGGCTCGGGGACGTGCGCTCACTCAAAGGGGGGGGGGAGGCGACGAGGCACGGTGCATCGACGGCAAGGGGACGGAGGGGACGAGGTTCGGAACGATGGCACGAGTACGGCGGCGTGCTCCGTGCTCGCGGACGACGAGTGGATAGCGCTTGGCCGGTGACGAGGTCCGGGGCAGCGGCTCGAGGATGGCGCTCGGGAACGGCGGCTTGGGGACTGCGCTCGGGGATGGCGGCTCCAGTACAGCAGCTCGGGTCGGCGAGATCTGGGGGCAGGGATGACGCTCGAGGATGGCGGCGCAGCAAGAAGAGACTCGAGGACGGGGGATGTGCTAGGCGAGGAGGGATGCGGCCGACGAAGGGGGAGGAGAGGAGGGGGGCGTGAAATTTTGGCAACCTGATGGCGTCGAGCACGAAATCCTCAGGGTTAGGGTTTCGCGGCGGCGTCGGGCTGCCTATATAGGGGGGAGAGAGCAATGGCGGACGAAGGTGACGTCACACCGCGCAGCTGAAGTCATTATTTCTGGTGGCGGACGGTGTGACGTACGCCCCGCCTGCCATTGTGTTTCCCTGTAATACTGTTTAAATGAAGCATGCCATTCTAACTTGAACATCTGTGTGTCTCAGTGGTAAGACAGCCGACTGTCATAGTTGAGGTGTTGGGTTTGAATCCAGCCCAAACGCTCTTTTAAAAATGGTTTTATTATTTTCTTTTTAATTCCTATACTATTACAAATATATTTAATAAATATTTGAATGAATAAGATATATTTTCCCATTTAAATTAAATTATAAGCTTTTTGTTGGGGATCTAAACGGAGAAACGATCACCCCACGCCCCTCCCTTTTTTGGCTCGGCCCGAGAACAGGCTAAGTTCTCAGGGCGACGAGATTTTCAGGAGTCGTTGTTATCAAAACGACTTTGCTGACTCCGGTAACTCTATTTTGTTTCGTGCGTCGTAGTTGCGTACAGAAATTCGCAAGATTTCAGTTTTCTTTATCCGTATCATTGTTGCAGAGGGTTGCGACGGCTCCAGATTTCTAATGCATAAATAATATACATCAGAATTTGCAGTAGTTCAAATAAGATGATAATTAATACAAATATAAAGGGTGTCTCTCATTAGTAGCATGTATACAATCACACAATATTTAACTTAATTAAAAATAGGTTACATCATAAACATTGACAACACTATTTAGCCTTGGACTACTTTTCCCTTGCAATCGGTGCGCATGTAGCGCACCACAGATGAATAGTTGAGTTTTGTTTCAATTAGATTTATTCGTGTTGTATCTCCAAAGAAGGGCACCTCAACAAACTGTTGTATTCTTCTTCATTTGTCACATTCTTCACTCCGACTAATCTTTTATTTTCCTGCTTCTTCGTGGCGGGGTCAGGTAAATAAAACACTTGTGCCACATTTTGAGGGAGTATCCGAAGATCATTCTTATGACCACAATGTTGAAGTCAACGACTGTGAAGCCGTAATCATCCACATGTACCCCTTGCGGGTGCTTAACCCATATGCAGTGAATATGAGGATATGTAAAGACAATCCCTAGCTGAGTTCCCAAATCTCTTCAATGTATCCGTAATATTTGTTTTTCGTTTCCCTCACTCTCTTTTGCACTTGTTCTTACACCATTGTTTTGGCACAGGCTCTTATTATCCTTTGCCTTGGTGGAAAATGTGAACCCATTGATGTCAAAAGCTTGCCATGATGTAATAAGATTTAGTGGACCATCCCAATAGATTAATAGTCTTTTCTTGTGTTGTTTCACGAATTGGTAGGTTTTGGTCCTTCAACCATGTAGTGAAACAACGCTTGTGCTCTTTCACGATCCAATCCTTCATGATTTTTTTTACAAAGTTGTAGCAAGTGTTGTTGAATGTATGGTGCATCAGTTATCAATCTCTAACTGATGCAGGATGTTGAAATGTGCTTCTCTCGTTATTTCAAAACTCTCACCATTAAAGGTTTTCCTTCCTTTAGTTTCTTCACCAGAGATGCCTGTGATGTCACAGCGACCGCCACTACTAGGTCTTCTCCAATGGCGGACGCCGCTGACATCATTTTGTCCGCCATTGAAAGGCTCTCGGGGTGATGTAGTCGCGCTGACATCACTCCGTCCGTCACAATTGCCTGCTACAGTACCTGACGCCTCTCTTGTAGTGACGAAAGCCATGGCGCCCGCGACATGTCATGATTTTTTTATGAAGTTGTCGTAAGTGTTGTTGAATGTATGGTGCATCAATCTCTAACTGATGCAGGATGTTGAAATGTGCTTCTCTCGTTATTTCAAAACTCCTATCATGAAATGTTTTCCTTCCTTTTGTTTCTTTACCAGAGATGCCTGTGATGTCACAGCGACCGCCACTACTAGGTCTTCTCCAATGGCGGACGCCGCTGACATCATTTTGTCCGCCATTGAAAGGCTCTCGGGGTGATGTAGTCGCGCTGACGTCACTCCGTCCGTCACAATTGCCTGCTACAGAACCCGACGCCTCTCTTGTAGTGACGGAAGCCATGACGCCTGCCACATGTCATGATTTTTTTATGAAGTTGTAGCTAGTGTTGTTGAATGTATGGTGCATCAATCTCTAACTGATGCAGGATGTTGAAATGTGCTTCTCTCGTTATTTCAAAACTCTGACCAAAAGGTTTTCCTTCCTTTAGTTTCTTTACCAGAGATGCCTATGATGTCACAGCCACCGCCACTACTAGGTCTTCTCCATTGGCAGGCACCGCTGACGTCATTTTGTCTGCCATTGAAAGGCTCTCGAGGTTCGGTAGTCGCGCTGACGTCACTCCGTCCGTCACCATGCATGGCCTGCTACAGTACTCGACGCCTCACTTGTAGTGACGGAAGCCATGGTGGCCGCCACCGCTATTTTTCCTCTTCCGTCACTAAATTAAGGCTCTTATTGTACCAGTGTGTGCTGTCAAGAGGACAATGTGTGAGTAGCCGTGGGGAATCAAGCGCCTTATGTAAAAGAGGTATAGCCATGCACCATATACGATGAAGTAAACCAACAAGGCTCTCTCGGTGGTCATAGTTGCTATGGTCATCGCGACGATGATGACATGGTGATGTCAGCAGTGCCGGATCAGTTTAAGGTCGGGTTCTAGCAGAAGACGTGCCGAGACGCTTTGTCCGCCACTGCAGGCCAAAAAAGTCCGCCACAGGACCTTTTTTGTACTAGTGGTTGACAAGGATCCTGGCTGTTGCGCCTAGCCTCGCCAGGCCGTTCCTCCGGCAATGCTCGTCAGTCAGGGTACGGCGATGATCAATTTGATTGGGATCCGTGCATGCGTAGTTGCGTACAGAAATTCCGCAAGATTTCAGTTTTCTTTATCCGTAATTCCGTATCATCGTTGCAGGGTTGCGACGGCTCCGGACCTGCTCGGTGAATGAAACAACGTGGCGCAGAATGATGCGGGTTCGGCTCCCTGCAGGGCGTCAAAGGACAAGCTCGACGCCGCATGCACTCGCCATCATGGCCAGGGACGCCTTCTTCATGGTTCGTCATCCTCAATCTCGGTCGCTCAACATTCTTTTTTTCTCTGGCCTTATACATACTCCATGTCAATTTCAGACCAAGGGCTCGTCGTGGCCGGTGCCAATGGGGCGGCGAGACGGCACAGTACTCCACAAGGTGAGGAAATCAGTCACTGCCATTGGCATTGGCACGCACCAAGCCTTGGGTTGGGACTCGACGAGCAGAGCAGCACGGTGCGGCTGTCCTGTCAAGCAAGCACCGCTGCAGATTCGCTTCAGTTCAGACACCAATCCATGTCGCGAGGGTGCAGCACCGTGTTCGCTAGCTGCTCACGCGCCAAAGATAGGCCGGCGGGGCGGGAGGCTTCTATCACCATGTTCGCCGGCGACGGCGAGGCAGGGGACTGCGAGGCAGGGGAACAGCGCCGTCACGTCGAGCTTCCTTGCCAGCGTTGGCAGCAGCACAGCAACAACGTCGGTCCGTGGCCGACGTACGAATGGCTCTGACAGAAGCTGAAGCTTGCACAGGCACGTACGTACCCGCCATGCCCGCCGCGCCGCGCGAGCTCGAGCGCCCGGCGGCTCGCTCCGCTCTGTTCGGGTGCAGCGACTCGCGTGCGCGCGCTTCATTCCGACCTCCGGTCCTTGCTGCGGGAGCCATGGATGGGCGCTACGGGGTCTTGCGGTCCCGGGGAGGAGGAGGACGGCGGCGGACGAGCTGGAGCCTGGAGGAGGAGCCGCGCCGCCGCCACCGGAGCAGGGCCATCCGATTCAGGGGTGTCTCTGCAAATATTTGGATCGCGACCAATAATCGCGATCAAAATATGGATCGCGATTATTAGTCGCGATCCAGTTAGGGGGCATTCTGCAAAGAGTATTCTGGGAGCACCTGGCCGGCGACGGTCGCGAGCCGCCGCCGCCCACCTCCACCGGCCGCGCCACGCCATGCATCCGGCTCTTTCCTCCTCCCGCCGGGCCCTAGAACGTCTGGAGTAAGTGCCGCAACAGAGGCATAGCGCCCGGAGACCTTGACGACGACGAACCCCGAGCCGTAGGTTCTCGCCGGCCGCCTCGCCGGAGCTCCGCCGTGTTACGTGTACGGGCCCTGGTTGCTTCCTCCGTCCCGATGTGTTTGCATCCATGAAGCGTCCACTCGCACCGACAAAGGACACCGAGAATCTCAGGCTGCTGACCAGAGTGACCACAAACTACCAGCAAATGTTCAGCTCTGCAATCGAGCAAGAGGAACAAGCATGGTATCTGCGTGGTTGTTGGTTGGACAGGTTCGCAGCAAGTTTTGATTGAGAAGAAGAACGAGCATCTGCGAAAAGGGATCTGCAAGATTGGAGGTTTGATTGAGAAGAAGAACGAGGAGGTGGATTGCGGCATGGACATCACGAAATTACAGAGTTTCTTTTAGCCAGGCGACAAGAGAGTTTCAGGTGAAGGAAGGCACTGGTCGTGGGGTGATGGCGTGGAGAAAATTGCGCTTGTGATGTAGCCAAGTGGTATGGAGGATTTCGTATCTCCTCTTATTGCAGTGCTTGAATGCATACAAGGGCTGCAATAACACAGAATCTTTGTCCATTCCTTGGAATTTGAGAACGAAACCAGTTCAATAATCTTGAATTCTGAAAATAGGGGAGAAACTGTGTGTGTGTGTGTGTGTTTTAACAGTCAACTGATTCAAGTTCGAGGTAGCCCCTGAGTTCAGCTATCGAATAGTAATAGGGAAACAACCTTGTGCTGAATAGTAGCACACATTTTTGCTGTAGAGTGCTGACCCTTTTGTTATGTCCCCAGTTAGATGGCATCTTTACATCGGCAAACTGACCGTGATCAGATTGAGCGTTGCTGTTACGGGTCATCCCAGTGCAAAGGTAGATGGTTGTTTTAAAAAAATTATCTGAAATGAAACAATTCATTTCCGCTCTTGTCTGAAACATTACATATAGGAGGAACAGAGCATTTGGCACAATTCCAAGGTCTGCATCTGACCTGATGGATAGTACAAGACTGAAGATCTTCTTTTTACAAGTGAAACTAAAGATTGTTGTGGAACTCGTTTACTATGGGCATTCACATGCTTGACCAGGATCTTCAGTAACGAACTGTATCGCAGTGTTTTTCACTGAAAGGGCTGATGATACTTTACTCTGACAGAACAACCATCTTCAGGTTCACAATTGCGGTTTTTGTTTCTGAAATCTTGTCGTGCAAAGCAATCCACTTGTATTCGCTACTGTCGTACCAAGCGGCAGGAGACGATCCCACTTCACTTCATCTTCGCTACTGTTCGTCGCTGCAGCCAAGCAGAATCTTCCAGTGAAAGCTGAGATCTCAGCAACTCTGTCGGTCACGATGTCACGGATTAACCAACCAACCAACCATTCATTGCCTGAGACTCGATCAACGAGGCCTCCCAAATCACTGTCATTAGCATTGGCACGTAGTACGATGGCTGGCACCAAGCCCTGCTTGGGACTCGACGAGCAGAGCAGCACGGTGCAGCTGTACTCCGGTTCGTCGGCGACGATCGATGAAGGGGGCGGCGAGGCAGGGGAACGGCCGGCGGCGTCGCGCGGTCGAGCACTCGAGTCGAGTTTGCCAGGTGCTTGGCAGAAACAACGTCGGTCGGTGGCCGGCGTTCGATTAGCGCTCGAGGTCGAGGATGACCGTCGCAAGCGGCAGTGGCGGCGCAGGCGTGGACGAATGGGTGGGCGCGCCGCGCGAGCTCGAGCGCCCGGCTGTTGGCTCCAGTCCGATCTCCGGTCCTTGCTGAGGGAGAAATGGGTGGGCGCGCCGAGGTATCTTGATCCAGCGGGGAGGACGGACGGCGGCGGCGAACGGGCCGGAGGAGGAGCCGCGCGGGGGAGAGGGCGCCGCCATCGGAGCCGGCCGTCCGATTCAGGGGCGTTTTTGCAAATATATGCACCGACCATCACCTGGGAAGGAATCTCATGCTGCTGGCCACCGAGTGTGCCATCAGATGTTCTGCAATCGAGCAAGACGAACAAGAACACGGCTCTGCTCTGCTTCGGTCCGAGCAGCCCATCCGACGCAGATGCGCGTGTTTTAAGAATGGAAATGTGGGTTGGGCAGGTACCGCGTGGCAAGTTTTGGTGCGAGCGAGAAGAATTTACAGGTTTGATTGAGAAGAACAAGGATTCTGTCTGCGCATCAAGAATTTACAGCGTTCCTTTGTAGTCGGCGACCAAGTTGAGGTGAATGAATGGGACTGGGACAAGGGACACTGAAGTCACGGTAAGGAAAGAGCACTACCTGATGCAGTTGACGGGTGTTAGCATTCGGTAATGACATGGATAAAATTGCACTTGTGATGTAGGGGAGTGGTATGGAGAATTTTGATCTCCTTGTTTCAGTGTTGGATGCATAGAAAGGCTGCAAAATTCCTTGATGTTCTGTTCACCACCCGCAAGCAGATGCGTTTTGACGTTCACCTAATCAACAGTAACTCCTGAAAGTAGGAAAACTTGTGCTCAACGGCCAGCTCACAGGTTTGCGAGTTAAGAATTCTTCCACAGAAAATGTTTTAACACATTATGCTGATCCCCCAGTTAATCTTTTCTTTGCATTTCAACTGACAGATTGCAGATTATGCTGATCCCCCAGTTACCGTACAGTGAGTCAACTAACATTTTAACGTGCTTCAGATTAACCAGCAATTGTTGTATTCCCATTTCAGAAACTCTCATTTGATTAAGAAACCTTAGAGCCTTTGCTTTGTGTGTGTGTGTGTGTGTCTGATAAGCTGAATGTAAGCCTTTGCTTCATGGATCCAATTAGAATCATGGGCTTGCATATTTCAGTGGCCAGGCCTGATGGACCGAGATTAAATGAAACCATGACAAAGTTCCTTTGCTCTCGCAGCAATAAAAGGGGGAAAATAATTGTTACAATCAATGTCAACAAAAAGGCAATATTCAGTTCAAAAAAAAAATGTTCTCAAAATACGCATTGTTTTCTTTAAACTTTTCGCTAACTTCATTTTTGTTTTCCATCTGAACACATACGGCGACGTTTCGTCTATCGTGTAGAAGCACGAATAGATTGCTAAGAGCAAGCAGTCGGTTTAGGTGAAGGTACGTTGTCTTGCTGATAACTCGAGTCCCAACGCCTCGTCGTTCTCTGCATGACGAGGCATAGTATGCAACTAGATGTTTAGAGGAACATGTTTTTTTTTCCTTTTTTGTTTTTATAATCAAGCAGATTATGACGTAAGGAAGAGTGCGTAAGAGAGAGAGAGTGCCGCGTTGTGCATGGTACAGTACACAGTGCCCATCATGAAGCAATCAAGCCCCATACTGCCTGTAGTCAACGTTTCAGGACTTCGTCGGATACTTTTTCACTCCAGTTACCAGGAAAGGAAAGAGAATATGCGTGCCTGCCCGTTTTACATAGGCCAGAGAATCTATTTCTGCACAAAGTTCATCCTGCGAAAGTGACAGGATGAGAGCTTCCATGTTTGGTAGCTGGCAGGGCTGTTATGCAACGACATTCTATTTGGAGGGGTGATGCCGAAAAGGAATGTCCAAAACTAGTAAAATGCTGAGTCACAGGTCACAACAATGAGCAGAGCAAGGGCAATTGAGTATCGTTGACCTTTCACACGTTGCCGCAAGGAGAAATGGATAAAGGAAAATAACACTGATCCATCTTTTATACACCTTCGCTCCTTAAGTGGATTAGGATTCTCTACCTTTGTAAACGGTGACTTTGTGTGCTTTTGAGTCCGTTTACAAAGGTAGAGGATCTCAATCCCCTTAAGTAGTATCTTCTTATCTTACCAACTGTTATTTTTATGCGTGGAGTCTCTATAGTTGTAAACAAACTTGAACAGGGCACTCCTTCCCCAAAAAACACACACACACACTATGGCACACAAAGGATCTATCTAAATATGCATGCCAACCTTTATCCTAAAATTTATATTATGATATGTCCAATGCAAATTGGACCTGCCAAAGGAATAGGCATTACTAGATCTGAAGAATTGGCGTGAACAAACTTGAAAATAGATGGACTTTGGTCCCTAAAAAGTAAACCAAATGCTGTCAATGATGTTGTATGTATTGCTGAAATATATTTTTTCGTATAATGCCTCATGAAAATGATTTTTCAGAAACTATAAAATCATGATGGGATAAAGATCAAATACATACCATATGCCTTGTTTAGGTATTATGGACTGAACCCCTGGCTTGTGACCGAGGATAATGATCTTCATGCACTTCGACTTCGTCCAAGCATATAATGAAGTCGTGATTTATGTGGACAAATGACTTTGGGTCTGAATTTTGCTTGTTAATCGAATGTGCTTGGCGAAGATTTACATCTACAAGAGGTTTTATTGTATTTTTAAAGGAAATGAGAGGTTAATTTATTAGGTTTATGGTTACATTTGACCCGCCACTAAGTATCTAAATCTTCAATATCTTTATAGAAGGAACATGAGTCATTGCATTGGCAAGTGCAATGTGGATGGCACTGAAAAACCGTTCCATTGGTAAAAGCTACATGATGGTATTTTTACCGGCATATTGTTGTATAACGAATGTCAATCAAGGTTTCAAGAAAAGAAAATAATGCAATCAATATGCGAGACCATTCTAGTGGCTAGTACTACACAAGGATCATTCGGTCGGGAAGTGCCGTGTGGAGATTGTTATATTGGTACATGCCTTGCGGAGATCAATGTATTGGCGGTGGCGTGTGAAGATGGTTATATTGATAAATGACGTTTGGAGATGGATCTATTGGTAGATGCTACGTGAAAATTGTTTTGTTGGTTATCTAAATAGGCAAGAAAGGATTCATATGATTATATGTAATAATCTCTAATTTCTGAAGAAAAGGCCACCACGGGAGTGCCTGGTCCAGCTCCGTGCCGGTCTACATGCTGCAGCTAGTCACTGCGCAACATTTCTGTGTTTCCGCCTTGGGCCGTTCCTGGCCTTGACGACTCCTTATGCCTGTCCGTCTAGTCCGTGAATGCAGCTCCTCACGTTGTTTCTGCGCATCGTCTCGCGAGTTTTATAGCATGTAATTGAGTTTCAAAAACCGAGCAAAAGCACTAAATTATTGAGCAGACGTTACTTAACACACAATCATACACCACCACGTAATAAGACGAAAGAGAAATCTCAAAATTCTTATAAGAGGCCCGTCTCCCCTCCTCACGTTGACACCGAAAAAGCTGAACAAAACCATTTCCTGAGGGAGAAAGAAAAAGAAAGAAACCCAAGGCCAAACGAGTTCCTCTCGAAGAGGGGTGGAAAGCGGAGGAGAGGAAACCCTCGACTCCGGCGAACGCCATGGTGGAGACTCGCCGGAGCTCCGCCGCCGCGGCCGCCGCCAAGCGCCCGTCCCCGTCCCCATCCACCTCATCCGTTCCTCCCCCCAAGCGGCCCAAGGTGAGAGCTCTCCGCGGATCGAAGAATCTCGCGTCGCCGACTCCCGATTTGACCGCTCGGCTAACCGATCTGAACCGTGGCCCTAATCAGGCGGAGGCTCCCCCGTCGCCGACGACATCCGCGCCCGGGAGGACTGAGGAGGATTCCGCGGCGGCCGCTGCCGCAAGGAGCACCGGCTCTGCAGAGGACACGGCGGCGCAGAAAGGTGGGGTCTTTGGGGCCGTTTCGGCTCCTAGGGTTCGATGGGGTGGGTTTGGAATCGAGTTCATGGGTTTTGATGCTTTCCTGCAGATCAAGGAGGGGATAAGCCAGCCTCGGCTGCAGCCGAGAGTTCGAAGAGGAAGGAGCCAGAGCAACAGCAGCCGACAGCGCCATGGGCAAAGCTGCTCTCTCAGTGCTCACAGGTGTGGTAACAGATTACCGATACTTATGTTTGATGTAGGAATCGAAGTTAAATTTGTCAACTTTTAGTGGCTTTTGTAAAGATTCAGTTTTAGGATTTTAGGGGTCATATTATTATCTTCAGATGGTACTTCTAAGTTTGTCTGGAATGTTTAGTGAGTGACGCTGCGGTTAGCATGATTCAGAACTTATGGCTTGGAGGAACTGAGCTGCAATTTTTTTTATAGTTGTGTCGGTGTAAATGTCGCCTGAATTGATGTTAAATTTAGCAATCTTGATGCTGGATTTGTAAAGATTCAGTTTTTGGTCTTTGAGGGTTATGTAGTACTCTTTAGATGGTATCTTAAAGTTTGAATACACTATTTAGTGCGGTATATTATTAGTTTCGCCGTTTAGAGATTTATTTTTTGTTACAGTTGGCCGGTGTTCTGAATTTTAGTGGTGGAAGGGGAGCAGCTGGCAGACTAGATAGGGCATATTAACTACTGTAAATTATTTATTAGGCCATGTATATGCATGGTGCTTAGAAGAAATGCTTAGATCAAAAAACCACCAATCACCTGTACAAAAATTATTTCCTACAATGCAAATAGGTGCTTAAATAGGTCTCACCCCCTTGCTAAACACTTTAAGCACCTGGTGCTAACTTAGGCTTCGTTTCCCTCATATAGCACCTAGTGCCAACAAAAAATCCGGTTTTTTGGCCTAAGCACCTCTATAAGCATCTCCATTGTACATGCCCTTAGTGTACATTCAGTTGTCGTATTTCCATAAGCGGCAGGATTAAGGAACCCTATTCTACTAGACTAACCAGTAAGTAACACAAGCAGTGATGTGCCTCCCATATATGTGCCAGTGAGAGTGAGAAGTGGGACTGACTGGGATTACCTTGAGCAAAAAATTAGGTCCACTAGCCAGCTTTATAGCTGTGTGATGGGTTCAGTACATCTTATCTGGTATCTAATGGTACTCCCTCTTGTTTTTAAGTGATGACATTAAGATAAAGTTTTTATTCATTTTGAACTAAGAAAGTTGCCTTAACGACATCAATCAAAAACCAGAGGGAGTATTGTTTTATAGCCTGTAGGGATCAAGTACAAATTCCTAACATTTTAAGCTGGAAGTTTCTTTCGTAATATTATGCTATATGGAATTTTAAGCAACTTTTTTAGATCTAGTTCAAATTACTTTTTTTTTCAATATATTCAATACATTTAAAAATTGCATCAGGCCGTAAAAACCTGTTAAATTCACTGTTGGTTGCTTTCTTTGACTTATGTCTTCAGCAGTATTAATCGCCTGAATCTTAAAGATCAGTAGCTAGTTGATCTAGATGTCTCACGCAAGTTCAGTGTTACATGGCTTATCTATGCAAATGCTAGTTAGATTTGATCAAGGTATCACATTTGAAGTCACTACTAGTATAATTGTTGCCGCTTTTCTTTATTGACACGTTTTTCTGTGATGTTGACTTTACACGTATATGTAACGGCCATGTCGAATAATGTGTGAAAGATTATGTTACTCCATACTGATAGCGGACATTTGTGGACTACAGACTCCTCATCTTCCGATCAGCGTCCCTCAATTTTCCGTTGGCCAAAGCAAAAACTGTAATTTATGTTTGAAAGATCAACCTGTCAGCAAAATGCTTTGCAAGCTTCGGCGCCTTGAGGTACACCCCTGTTTAGAGCATCGCAAATTGTAATTGAGGTCGAAAAATGCATGAAAGATCAAGTGCTTGCTTGCAGCTATATCATTGGTTTTGATGTCTTAATTTCAGCAAGGAGGTCAATGTGAATTAGAAGTTATAGGCAAGAAGGGTGTGGTCCAATTAAATGGAAGATCAATAAATCCAGGCACGAAAGTTCCCCTTACAGGAGGGGATGAAGTCGTATTCAGTTCATGCGGCAAGCATGCCTATGTATCCTTTTATCATTTTTTTTTTGTTCATTCAATAACGCACTTTTCCTTCTATTCCCTTTTATCATTTTTTTTCCCTTCATTACTCTAAATTTATGCAGTATTTACTTTAAGAATAGGAAAACTATCATATATATACTACCCTTTTTTTTCCTTTACCAACTCATAGATTTTTCAGCATCCTTTGAACGACAAAGTTCCTAAAACGGTGCCGTCGTCTGCCATTAGCATTTTAGAGGCTCCAGTCAAGCGTATCCGTACGGATAAGAGAACAGGAGACGCTTCTGCTGTTGCTGGTGCAGAGATGTTGGCTTCTACATCTAACCAGTCAAAGGACCTACCTGCAGCCCCTTCTGCGTCAGCTGGGGAGAACAGTCAAAGAGTAGCGCGGCCAATGGCATCATCTGCTTCGGATAAATCAAAAGGGCGCTGTATCAGCCCTGATAAAGAATGTGAGAATGGAGAAAATGTTAATGAAGTTAATTCTAACATTGAAGACTCTTCAATAGATGTGGCTGCAGCCCCTGTGTCTCCTGACGCGGTTGCCAATGATACCTGTCAACATAATGGCTTTGGGCCTGATGCTCATCTTGGTGCGGAAATCGGTAAGATTGCAACCTATAAGATAAGGCCAGTTCTGAGGATGATTGCAGGATCAACTATATCAGAGTTCGATTTGACTGGTGATCTTTTTAAAGCTCTTGAAGATCAGAGGGATCTCATCAGGGATCTTAACGCTTCAGCCAGTGTGCCCCCAAGCAGATGTCAAGCCTTTAAGGATGCGATGAAACAAGGGATTATTAGTCCAAGTGATATTGAGGTCACGTTTGAGAATTTTCCTTATTACCTCAGGTGATATGCTTGGATCACAGTACCCTTTGCTGCTTTGACGGTTTTCCGCTTGTCTTAGATTTTTATGATGCTGTATTTGAAATTCTGCTCATATGCCCATATATTCATATTATTTATCATTCCTCGTCTCATGCAGCGAGAATACAAAGAATGTTCTCTTGTCATGTGCATTCGTACACATGGAAAAGAAGGAGTTCATCAAGCAGTTCTCCGAAATTTCATCGATAAACCAGCGGATATTGTTATCTGGTCCAGCAGGTACTAATTATTGCACATTTGTAATAATTTGAGGTTGCTGAGCCTTGAAATTTGGATGTGCACACATCTAATGTTTGTGCTGCAATACATTTAGGTTCTGAGATTTACCAGGAAACATTAGTAAAGGCCCTTGCCAAGCATTTTGATGCTAGACTCCTCATTGTGGACTCACTTTTGTTGCCTGGGGTAAGCTCACCATCTGTTATTAATTACTTCTAAAGTAAGTTGTGCATCATTTCCTATTCCTGAAATTAAACCAAAAATCAATGTAGGCGCCTTCAAAGGATCCAGAATCCCAAAAAGATGTTGTAAAGGCCGATAAGTCTGGGGACAAAGCGGGTATTGAGAAGTTAACCATTTTTCAGAAGCATCGTTCTTCCTTGGCAGATACTATGCACTTCAGGAGACCAGCTGCACCAACTTCCAGTGTGAATGCCGATATTGTGGGAACATCCACACTGCATTCTGCATCGCAACCCAAACAGGAATCCTCAACAGCCACATCCAAGAGCTACACTTTTAGAGAAGGTTTGCTCTCTTTTCTGTATTATGGTGACATATCCATCAATTTATATTCTGCTAATGTGCCACATCTTCTCTAGGTGATAGGGTAAGGTATGTGGGTACAACTCAGCCGTCCTCGTTGGCGCAAAGGTATCTTCATTGCTAATATCATACTCTCATCTTTAACTCATTATATTTGCCTAGATTTTTGCATTATTTTATCATAGTATTTTATGAACTGTTTCGATGAGATGTTTCATGAAGTTTATCGTTTGAGTGGTATGGAATATCTGGTGCACAAACCTATACTGTTGAACATATACACGAATGTCATCCATTGATCCAATCTGAGAGGAGGTTCGAGATAGAGGTGGGATCTTCCCGGACCACTTATGCATCTTTACCCAATCAGATTGGGCCAATCCGGCCTTGTGAGATGAGGGAGCTCTCACCTCCAACTTTGCTGGTCAGATTGGATCCAGTAGATGATTGAATCTGTTACAATGTTTACCAATATACGCCTGTGCACCTGACACCTCCTTCCTTTATAGGAAATATTGTAGATGGTCCATGGATGATAGATTTTATCCCAAAAAATTATAGGTGGTAGCTTGTACTCCCTCCGTTCCAAATTATAAGTCGTTTGACTTTTTTGATCTAAAGTTTGACCTCTCGTCTTATTCAAAAAATTTGTGCAAACATAGTTAAATTTAAGTTATTTCTCGAAGAACTTATATTAATAAAGCGAGCCACAACAATTGTTTTTGTCCAGATTACGGTATTGCTTAGATAGTGGATCCTTAGATGCCAATACAATTGTTTTTGTCCTGAGTGT
Source organism: Eragrostis nindensis (assembly GCA_012490785.1). Lineage (NCBI taxonomy): Eukaryota > Viridiplantae > Streptophyta > Magnoliopsida > Poales > Poaceae > Eragrostis > Eragrostis nindensis. Next base: position 1,506,416 of record JAAXCT010000015.1, on the reverse strand, counting down.
TTCTTTTACTTGAAATAAGGGAATTTGCAATAGCCACCAAATTAGGTTGCTCTCTGCATACAGTCCTATATGAGTCACTCAGCCTGACAACAAGGCATTCTTTCCTCCTGGTGACCTTGTGGTTTTATATTCGTTACATTCTTCAATTATAAATACATCTTATGAACTTTTTCACTGATCTCCAGGGGTCCAAGTTATGGTTATAGAGGCAAAGTGATGCTTGCTTTTGAAGATAATGGGTCCTCAAAAATTGGAGTCCGGTTTGACAGGCAGATCCCTGATGGTAACGATCTCGGTGGTTTGTGTGAGGATGATCATGGCTTCTTCTGCTCTGGTTAGCTCAGACTTCTAAATCCCCACTTCTTTAGTTCTCATTTTCTTGTTTCTGCTGACCGTATATCATTTCCACAGCCGATTTACTTCGACCAGACTTTACTGGTGGTGAAGAATTTGAGAGACTAGCCATGACCGAGTTAATTGAGGTATCTGCTCATTTGATTATAAATGCCCTGCAAACAGGAAATTAGTTCCTTGTATAATATACTAAATGATTCTTCTTTTCTGTCAGGTCATCTCAGAAGAAAACAAATCGGGACCTCTGATAGTATTACTCAAGGACATTGAGAAATCCTTCACTGGGATTACTGAGTCACTTTCATCCTTAAGGAATAAACTGGAATCACTTCCTTCCGGTGTTCTTATTATCGGATCCCACACTCAGATGGACAGCCGCAAAGAGAAGGTACATACAATCTGGGAAATTAGACAATTTGTACTGTCAGGGTTTTAAGTTCTTAGGGTGTTGTGGCATTGTGCATTGCCTATGTAATTGATCAGAACCATTTGAGGCCACTATTATTTTGGGTGGTATTATTGATACTCTTGGGTCGACTTTGCATTGCAGAACTATAGTTTACATTATCGCGCCCTGGGATTTTTCGTTGGCAGTCCTTATAAGCTAGCCTTATTTCTAATTAAAGTATTACAAATGTGCTGCTACTGTTTTCTAGGCACATCCTGGAGGTTTTCTGTTCACAAAGTTTGCTAGTAGCAGCCAGACTCTTTTTGACCTTTTCCCGGTATGTAATTTCAATATCCTGTTCTCCATTTTTCTTTAAGTCTCTGCATTTGGTAAATTGATGAACCCATTATATTAATGTTATCTGATTTGCATTGTTTTAATTTATTGTTATATGTTCCTTTTTTCAAAAAATGCAGGATAGCTTTGGAAGCAGATTGCACGAGAGGAACAAGGAGAGTCCAAAGGCAATGAAGCATCTAAATAAACTTTTCCCGAACAAAATTTCAATCCAACTTCCGCAGGTGATAATATACCTTGTTACACATTTAGATATTATGATTAGGTATCTTGTCTGATCGGAAGAAGAAACATTTACAGGATGAAGCTCTACTTACAGATTGGAAACAGCAATTGGATCGTGATGTTGAAACTCTTAAGGCTAAATCAAATGTTGGTAGCATTCGCACGGTAAGTCGTGGAAAAAAGACATTATGCTTGTCTATTGGAACTTCATATTCCCCACTGTATATGTTTCTAAGGTTCTGTCATGCCTGAGGGGTTAATGCCCAACATGCTATCTAATTGCAGCTTTGTAGTTTTTAAACAACACCTGTGCTATATTTTTTTCTAGTGATCAATTTATTGCATTTGCTCAATCGTTTTCTTTACTCTGCTTTTTGCACCTTAACGATCATTTTATGGATGCTTTTGCTATAAATGTTGTTGAACACAACAAATATCCTCATAAAATCAACATTTTGAAGTTGTCAAAATGGCTAGCATGTGAAGCTTTCATATAATAGTTGAATTCTTCTTGATTACTTTCTGATCCCAATTTAGGACTGGTTTCTGTATGATTAGCTTCTGCAACCAGGATATGATTGTTCATCTGGTTCTTAATGCAGTTTCTGAATCGCATTGGAATTGAGTGTAATGACCTTGAAGAATTATTTATCAAGGACCAATCACTAAGTAATGAAAGTGAGTACTTCTGTTCTGTTCTTTATGTTATACCTAACAGATTCCAATTTTGAACTTTTGTTACTCCAAACTTACTTAGATGTGGATAAGATTGTTGGTTACGCTGTGAGTTACCACCTTAAGAACAACAAAGTTGAAACCACCAACTCCAAGGATGCTAAACTGGTACTCACAAGTGAAAGGTAGCATTTTTTTCCTTCAAATACTTGTTTTCCTTTTAGTGAATGTTCCCAGTTGAGATTGAAATAATTACTGTGAATGGCAGCCTTAAGCATGGACTCAACATGCTACAGAGCATGCAAAGTGATAACAAGAGCTCAAAAAAATCATTGAAGGTACACGCTGCCTCGCATGTTGTTAACTTTCTGCCCATTCCTTGTGTTTGTTATCGATTGCTATTGTTAACTTCCTGGCTGTTCCTTGTGTTAGTTACCAAGTGCTCAACTTCTAAGTTGTTTTCCCCCCTTCAGGATGTTGTCACAGAGAACGAATTTGAGAAAAGGCTTTTGGCAGATGTTATACCGCCTAATGACATTGGAGTTACCTTTGATGATATTGGAGCATTGGAGAACGTAAAGGACACATTAAAGGAGCTGGTGATGCTTCCCTTACAAAGGCCTGAATTGTTCTGCAAAGGGCAGTTAACAAAGGTAATGTCATGCAGTCAAATTATGCTGAATTCTCTCTGCATCATAATGTTGTAGTTTTTTTCCCCTTACTGTAGGTTTCCCATATGGTTTAGATTTTTTATTTTCTAGTGTTGAACCCATGATGCAAAAACCCATATGGTCTTATATATCTTGATGCCGTTTTATATTATTGCCACAATGTGCTGAAAACCTACTAAAGAAAAATCATAAGATGCAATTAATTATTCTGTCTTTTGGAGTTGGTAGCCAAGTTTCTACTAGGTTTTCGTTTTATTCCCATGGAAGCACAATACTATAAAAGACTAAGATTTGGGTTGAGTTTCTAAACTGCCTCCTTAATCTGTTCAATTGCAGCCTTGCAAGGGAATATTGCTTTTTGGGCCTCCTGGCACGGGTAAAACTATGCTTGCTAAAGCAGTAGCAACTGAAGCGGGTGCTAATTTCATCAACATATCAATGTCGAGCATTACATCGAAGGTATTTCATACAGAGAACAAGAATTAAGTTTCACTATGTGCCTCTGAATGCTAATTTTGTTTTGGATACTTTCAGTGGTTTGGTGAAGGAGAGAAATACGTAAAGGCTGTTTTCTCGTTAGCAAGTAAAATAGCTCCCAGTGTTATTTTTATTGATGAGGTATGCAAGAAAAGTTGCATTTTTTTACAATTATTATATGGTTGTCTGTTGATACAATCCATACTGACTATTTTAACTCTCTGCAGGTCGACAGTATGCTAGGAAGGAGAGAAAATCCAGGGGAGCACGAAGCGATGCGCAAGATGAAAAATGAATTTATGGTAAACTGGGATGGATTGCGTACTAAAGATAAAGAACGTGTACTGGTTCTTGGTGCTACCAATAGACCTTTTGATCTGGACGAGGCTGTGATTAGAAGGTTCCCCCGCAGGTATAGTTTTGGTCTGTGATGGAACATCTAATTGTCACCTTTCATAGTTATAATCAATATATTTCTGATTATCATGCAGGTTAATGGTAAACTTACCTGATGCATCAAATAGAGAAAAAATATTGAAGGTAATTTTAGCAAAAGAAGAGTTGGGACCAGATGTTGATATGGAGTCTCTTGCCAACATGACTGATGGATATTCAGGAAGTGACCTGAAGGTGTGTTTAATTATGATATGCTTTCATGTATGCCAAGCGCTAGAGTTTGTATGGTTTTCACCGAGTTGTTTGTGTTTTCAGAATCTGTGCGTGACTGCAGCACATTACCCGATTCGAGAAATTCTGGAGAAGGAAAAGAAGGTATGCAATGGTGTCTTCCGTTGCTGCTTTTGGCTGCAGTAGAAATGATGCAATATAAAAAAATGACTAATATTTTTTTCCCGATTGCGTGCAATTAGTTATATATATTATATGGCCTTGTATAGGTTTCCTTGGTTGACATGTTAGTAGATGCCTGCTTCATTCTTTTGTTGCAGCTAGATTCTATGAATGTCTGTTTTAATGTCTAATTTGGGTGGTTCCATTCCACATTTGCAGGAGAAGAATTTGGCGAAAGCAGAGGGTAAGCCTGAGCCTGCTTTGTATGGAAGCGAGCATATTCGTCCTCTTAGCATTGATGACTTCAAATCTGCCCATGAGCAGGTGAGCAACTGGTTTACCTCTGCCTTCTTGATTTTGGAGCACTAGTCTAATTTATCTTTATCATAGGTTTGTGCAAGTGTTTCATCTGATTCATCAAACATGAATGAGCTTCTTCAATGGAACGACCTGTATGGCGAAGGTGGGTCGAGGAAGAAGAAAGCACTGAGCTACTTTATGTGATAGCTAGCATACATGAAGGATCAAAACTGCACCATATTGTACAGCTGCCGTAGTACCCTCCTTGGCATGTGCGTCGTCGCGATTTGGCCGGCCTAAACCAGTTGGGTTTTTCCTCCTCCCCTCAGAAGCAGCAGCCGGCTCCCCTCCATCTGGTGTAATTAGCTTGTGTACTGAGTCCGAGTTATTTATCAGTTTTCTTCCAGAGTTAAGATTTAAGTTAAAATATCATTGTCCTCTACCCTCTCTTCTCCCTAAAGTTTTACTTTGTTGGAGTCAGCGTCCTTGGACTCTGGCTATAGGTCTTTATGTAACTCTGTACATGTGAAATGAAGGGACATGGGAATAAGTACAATTCTCCACCTGTTGTCGAATGTATGGTACAGCAATTTTTTGCGTACAGTGACTGATCCTGAATTGGATTGTTGTCGTTACAAATTATGAGAAGCCGCCTTTTTTTTATTGTTTTGAAGTTACGTTTTGTTGACGTCATAATATACATGGCGAGATGAATTGCGTACGTGGTCCCATTTATTCGGCGGCATATTTGCTCGATTAGTTTCAATATGTAAGCAGATAAGTTTAACCACACCTTACTAGCTCTGTTATGCCAGCAAATATAATTTAAAGTATATTTCTATCAGTAATCCCTGATTAAGAACAAATAGCAACTGGCAATCATGGATCACGGACCGCCGCACTGAGGCTCCATAATGCCGAAGTACTGATCTTTGAGCTGGTAAAATGATACTCGGCTGAAAGGGATAGTAATACATGAGATAAGGAAAACTGGCTCGATGAACCATGGTTAACATAGAGATAAGAAAAGTATATAACATAGAGAATATCCCGTGGAAACTTGAACCATAAAGATCTTATGCTACTCTCTGTTCATGTAAGGCGTAAACATGCACGGTGTATACATAAACGAGTCTGTCACGACGTAATTGTGGTCACTTGGCTTTAATATGCCTAGAAACTGAACCTTGAAACTATTCAAGTGATAAGCCACTGCCACACCAACGGTAGTCGAGAAGATGACCTCCTTGTACGGGTGGAAACCAAGAACGTGAAAAGTGTCAGGGTACACGTACTCCTCATCCGAAGTCTCATCCCAATCCTCAGTAGGGATAACATCGTCGTTGTCTGAGCTCCACTCAACATCTATCTCTTGTCTTCCTCTGTTCATTCTCATCCAAGATCCAAGGCCCGTCGTGTTTGATTTGATGGTAGTCACCATTTAGCACAACCTCCCACCAGTCATCGGGCTTAAGGACCCTATCATGCTTCAATATCCATTCAGTTTGATCAATTGACTCATTGAGGATCCACACTCGCAGTTGGCGCCTGTAGATGGCAGCAAAGTATACCCCTTTCTCTGACCTTCCAAGGAAAGATTTTACATCGTTATAGCACTCGGTGCGGTCTATAGGGGATTTGATAACTCGGTACGTTGCATCTGACAAGGACATCCTGCAAACATCGATCGATATATAACCGCAAAGATGTGGTCATGATCAGGAAAAAAACAATGATAGGATGTTATAGTGATCATATATACATTACCTCATGACATATTCACCGTGGCAGTGCACGTAGAGCTCCTTGCCAATATGCAGCGAATCGCCATCGAGGCTTCATAGAGTACCTCAAAGAATCCATTAGAATCTCAGCCACTGTCCCTGCCGCCTCACCTTCCCGGACAAACACCTTCTCCCGCCACCGCCCGGTCCTCGACGACAACTCGTGGCACCTCCACCGGAACGGCGGCCACTCCATGGATCGCCGTGCATCGTCCTCCTCCTCCTTTGCTGGCTCTCGGCAAATCAGCAGGACCCGGTAGTGCTTTGACACGGCCGGGTCGAACATGAGGAACGCGTCGCGATTCCGCCGCCAGTCGTCGCCGCCGGTGCACCGGGGCAGGAGCTTCCACCACCGCGTCACCGGGTTGCACACGTAGAACGAGCCGGTTACGTCGTCCCAGTAGAGGACGAGGCCGTCGCAGTGGTCCACGACGAGGCTCCGTCTGCACCAGCAGGCCTCGCGGCTGATGAAGTCGAACCGGCCGTCGATGCGATTGCGGCGGCCGCCGCCGGCCGCGCGAAGAAGTGCGGCATGCGGTGATCTTGGTAGTTGACGAAGAGCCGCGCACGGCCTGCGGGAGGAGATGCGGGAGCAGCAGCCGGCGGTCGCCGACGACGGCGCGCCACGCCTTGCAGACGCACCGCGACGCGGCCAGGCTGCGCGCCGGTAGACGGCGGAGGACGGCGGCGAGCAAGCTAAGTCGTCGTGAAGAGCCGCCGCCTCCATGGATTTGGATCCGGGGTTGACGCCGTGGTTGATACGTGCTAGGGCTCTTTCCGTGCCTGACCCGTTAGGTTTCAACAAGCTTCGTAGGAAGCCCAACTCAAACGTAGCTCACTCGCAATGGAGGGAGGAGGAACAGAAAATTTTTTGGTTCATCTGAAAAGTAGATAATTTGTCCATTATGACTTTGTGAAAAATCAAGGTAAGGCGGCCTGTCCGAATTCTGAAAGTGATTCTTCTCCGTGACTGAGAATATTGATTAGAATAATGGAGGCCCCATAATGGCCCAGTACATATTATACGTCTTAAACTGATTGTCCGCAGAAGTGATTATACGTCTTAAACTGATTCTTTATGATCGATCCTTCGGATAGGACAACCCTCTACCAAAATCACGAGAAGCTACTTTTTCAGCTTCCAGCCGTCGAGTTCATTTCAGAGAATAGTTCAGAGACTCGTACAATTAGTACTCTTGCAAACAAAATTTGGTACAAGTTACAACTTTACTAAATCTATCCGAGAATTATCTTTGTGACACTGTATCAAATAAGCCCCAAGTTTCCTGACTTACATGTGCCTGACATGCTTTGTTTTATTGTGAAAACCATTCTTTCAATCCAACTGTGGACGCTATGCCTAGATCACAATTATGTATCTGTACATTTCTGCGTTGTGCACAGAATGTATGCTGCATAGATGCACATAGCAGCGAAGAATTTTCATGAAAAAAATATCCATGCATATTGAGAGATGAAAATGTTTAGTTTTGCACTCCCTCCGGATTTTTAAATTGTTGACACCGTTGATTTTTTTCGTTATGTTTAAATAGTTCAAATATGCAAAGTTATAAGGTATATTTCAACTTTCTTTTATGATAAAACAAATCATAGCAAAATATATGATAATTTTTAAATTTTTTTTGAATAAGACGAATGGTCAAACGTAATAAAAAAGTCAACGGCGTCAACAATTTAAAACCGGAGGAAGTATGTATTGTTGCGTCCTTACAGAATCTAATCCCAACAAATAAACTGAAGGACATAATAATCACATGAAAGAGAAGGAAAACTTGATAGATGAACCATGGTTAGTTTTTCCAGTTGGGTTCCTTGCTACCAAGAGAACCATATATGTAAAAATAACATACAACATACCCCGTGAAACTTTGAACAATAAAATGCTTATATCACTCTAAGCTCTGATCATGGAGGGCGTAAACACGGTGTATACACAAATGAGTCTGTCACGCCGTAATTGTGGTCACGTGGCTTTAATATGCCAAGAAACTGAACCTTGGAACTATTCAAGTGATAGGCCACTGCTAACCCTACGTTAGTCAAGAAGATGACCTCCTTGTACGGGTGGAAACCAAGAACGTGGAAAGTTTCAGGGTACATGTCCTCCTCCCAGTCCCCAGTTTGGATAACGTCGTCATTGTCTGAGCTCCATTCAGCATCATCATCTCTTGTCTTTGTCTTTTCATTCTCATCCAAGATCCAAGGCCCGTTGAGTTGAATTTGATGATAGTTGCCACATCGCACAAACTCCCACCAGCCATCGGGGTTAAGAACCCTATCATGCTTCAATATCCATTCTCTTCGATCAAGCTCCTCATTGAGTATCCACACTCGCAGTTGGCGCCTGTAGACAGCAGCAAACTGTACCCCTTTCTTTGACTTTCCCAAGAACGATTTTACATCGTTGTAGCACTCCGCGCGGTCTATCGGGGATTTGATAACTCGGTACGTTGCATCTGACAAAGACATCCTGCAAACATGGTTCACCTGCTTCTTGAAAATGTGGTCGTGAATAGGAAACAATTAATATAAATGATATTAATTGATATTACCTCGCGACATATTCTCCGTGACAATGTACGTAGAGAGCTCCTTGCCAATATGCAGCGAATCGCCATCGAGGCTCCTTAGAGTAGCCCAAAGAATCCATGAGAAGGTCGGCCACTGTCCCTGCTGCCTCTCCCTCCCGGACGAGCACCCTCTCCCGCCACCGCCCGGTCCTCGGCGACAGCTCGCGGCACCTCCACCGGGAAGGTGGCCACTCCATCGATCCCCATGCGCTGTCATCATCAGGGCGGTGTTTCTTCTTCTTCTTCAGCTCTCGGGGTACCAGCAGCACACGGTAGTGCTTTGACATGGCCGGGTCGAACACGAGGAACGCGTGTCGATTCCACCACATGTCGTAGCCGCCGGTGCGCCGGGGCAGGCGCTTCCACCACCGCGTCACCGGGTTGCACACGTAGAACGAGCCGGGTTCGTCGGCCCAGTAGAGGACGAGGCCGTCGCAGTGGTCCACGACGAGGCTCCAACTCCATCTGTAGTACCCGATCTCGTGCTTCACGAAGTCGAACCGGCCGTCGATGCGATTGCGGCGGCCGCCGTCGGTCGTCGTCGGCGCCGGCGCTGGCCGCGCGAAGAAGTGCGGCACGCGGTGGTCCTGGTAGTTGACGAAGAAGCCGCGCACGGCCTGCGGGAGGAGATGCAGGAGCAGCAGCCGGCGGTCATCGACGACGGCGCGCCACGCCTTGCAGACGCACCGCGACGCGGCCAGGCTGCGCGCCGGTAGACGGCCGAGGACGGCGGCGAGCAGGTCGTCGTGAAGAGCCGCCGCCGCCTCCATGGATGCGGGACAACGTGATGCACAGGCGCAACGGGATGCCGTGATCAATCAATACTTATAGAGCTCTTTCCGTGCCAGATCGACCCTTTAATTAGGTTTCAGCATGCTTCGTTGGAGCCCAACTCAAAAGTAGCCCAATTTGTTTTTTGTGCAATGATGAAAGTAGCCCACTTGCAATCAGAGGTAGGAAGATATCCATTAAACCATTCAATAATTTGAAAAGAGATAATTTTTTTTCGAAATTATCAATCTGAAACATTCCGTCATATATGAAGAACTGGCCTGGCGTTCTTTTACACCAAAGGTGTAAACAACATAGAACCTGTTTAGGAGCATATGGGCTAAAAGGCCAAACAAAAAGAGTTAATTTTGTCCATAAGGACTTTAAGAAGTGTACTAATAGTTTAGATATTTTTTTATCAGCATGACACTGAAAGAATAGTTTTGTCCTTATGACACCGGAATACAATTTTAACTGGCGAGTAAATTTTGATTGCGTTGTACCCTCCTAGGCATGTGCATCATGTCGACTTTGGCCGACCTAAATTAGTTGGGTTTTTCCTCCTCTTCCCTCAGAAGCAGCAGCCGGCTTTCCTCCATCTGGTATAATTAAACTCATATACTGAGTGCCGAGTTATTTATCAGTTGTTTTTTCCTTCCAAGTTAAGATTTATGTTAAAGTATAATTGCCCTCCATCCTCTCACCCCCTTGAACGTTACTTTGTTGGAGGGCAATGATAGCCAAACATCCTATGCTGATTAAGCTATACCCACAGCCTATAGGCCTTTGTGTAACTCTGTACGTGTGAAATGAATGACATTGGAATAAGTACAATTGTCCACCTGTTGTTGACAGTATGGTACAGTAATTTTTTGCAAACAGTGACTGATGCCGGAGTGAATTGGCGTCTTCAGAAATTAAGAGAAGGCATTTTTTTAGAAAAAAAATTGATGATACTTTTAGTAGATTGTTGCCATAATAAGAATGGCGAGATGAAATCCACAAATTGCATGATCCTGGCCCATCCGGTGCATATTTGCTCAGTTACTTGCTATTTGTTATGATTTCAATTATATTTCTACCACTGACCCTGATTCAGCACACACTGCTCCTAGAAAGCTTTGATCATGCAATGGTATATTTACACCTTGATGCCATGGCTCCAAAATGACCCAAGCAATGAACCTTTGAACCTTTTCAAATAATATGCTACATAAGACGATAACCTTGCACCGATGAGATCCAAGGTACCCTGATGTATCCAGGGTAGCCCTCAAGTGCTTCCTCCTAGGGATGAAAGCAAAAACAGCATTTATCGGATAACCGAGGTTCGTTTTCGACTTCTCCCGACCGTAGTAGTTGGAAATGAAATACCGAAAAAATGAAAACAAAAGTGAAAGTATTTGGTGAAAACAAAAATGAAAATGATTTTAGACTTTACCGATCGTTTCCGACAATTTCCGTTTTAGACCGGAAATTACCGGAAATATTTTACTGTTTTATGTTAGTCTAGCCAACTAAATATATATTATATTTTAAATAGACAATAAAAAATGATGTCGCTACTTATATTTTTTACATTTAAGTTTTGAACATATCTTTTCAAATGTCTCACGTCTTTTATGATACATTTACAGCTAGTTCAAGTATCAATAATATATTACAGTTGATTTTTTTATACATGATGTGGTATAGCTAATACACGACTGTGATTTGTGTTACCGATAATTAATATCGATTCCCGATCGATACCGCATATTTCTATCGTGATAATTCCATTTTCGATATTCCCGTAATACCGAAGCCGTATTTGTTTTCGCCAGTACCGCTACCGGTTTCGTTACCGAGAAAAAATATGAAACTGAAAACGGTATAGCCTTTTTCTGACCGTTTCCCGACCGTTTTCATCCCTACTTCCTCCATAATGTCATCGTCTTCCAAGTTCCATTGAACACTCTGTATCAGACTTCTTTCCTCATTCTTCGTTGTCAAAGTACCATAAGAAAATCTTGGCCCATCGTATTTTCCTTGATGCACGCCCCGTGGGATTAATGTCATACACCATCGTAGCTCGACAGTTTTTCCAGTCAAACTAAAATCCGGCACAAGTGAGATGGCATGGATGTAGCTGACATGTTGCTGTTGTTTGGCTGGAAATGTGTTTCTGCTTATATTATTGGCTTTCAATAATCACATGAAATTAAGAGAAGGAAAACTGGATTGACGAACCATGTGGTTACTTGTTTCAGTTGAGTTCCATACGATCGTAGGTATCAAGAGAAAGAAGTATGCTACTCGCAAAAAAAAAAAGAAAAAAAGAAACAGAAGTATGTGACATATTCCCTCTGTCCCTAAATATGTGTCACTTTTGACTTTTCAACATCACGTTTGACCACTCGTCTTATTCAAAAAATTTACATAAATTATATTTATTTTTTATAACTTGTTTTATCATAGAAAATATTTTAATTGTGACATATTTATTTTAATATTTGCATAAATTTTTTGAATAAGACAAGTGGTCAAACGTGATGTCAAAAAGTCAACAGCGACACCTTATTAGGGACGGAGGGAGTAGAGCATATCCCGTGAAAATGTGCACCATAAAAAGCTTACCCTGCTACTCTATGTTCGACAGAGCGTATACATGGAGTAAAATACGATGACATTATGGAGTGCATCAAGTAACATACGATGGGCCTAGATTTTTCTATGAGTACTTTGACAGCAAGAATGAGGAAAGAAGTGTTATACAGAGTGTTCAATGGAACTTGGAAGACGATGACATTATGGACGAAGCTCATTGTAACGCCCTGAAAATTCACCCTAAAAATTCTCAAAACAAATCCAAATTTAAAGTCGGAAGTTTTCAAAATCTTTTTAAAACCTTTCCTCTCGCTTTCTTCCCCCTCGCGCACAGCAGCGCGTTCGCCATACCAACCTCCAGACAAGCCTTCACTTCCGAGCTGCACGACCTATCCCATCGCTCTGCACCGTCCAGCAGCTAGACGACGCACTGACTGGCCGCTTTTCTCGCTGAGCGCTCGCGTCCCGTCGTTCCAAAGCCGCACGGCGCGCCCGTCCGTGCCCACTGGCCTGTGCTGCTGCCGCTTCCGTCTCATCGCTCTGCCCCAGCCACGCCACAAAGCGACGCACTGCCCAGGTCCCCCTCCGCTCTCTGCAGCTCGCGTCTCCTCAGATCAAAGCCGCACGCCAACGCCCGGCCGTGCCCACTTGCCTGCGTCGCGCGTCGCTCCGCTCCAGCTGCCGCTTCAGTCCCGTCGCTCTGCGCCGGTCACGCAGCATCGCGACGCACCGCCCCACGCCGCCTCTGCAGCTGCCGTCGCCTCGCACAGCGGCGACGACCAGCGCACAGCAACTCCACTATCGCCGTCGGGGCGTCCACAGCAAGCTTCCCTCTCCCTCGCCTCCGGCTATAAATAGCCCATCCCGCGAGCTCCTTCGCCGTCCAGCACCACCACCGAGCCACCATCCCCTTTCCGAGCTCAGTCGACGCGCAGTTCGTCGTCCTCCTCAATCCCGGAGGCCGCGCCATCAATCTTCCACTCCAGCTCGTCCCAGGTTCGATTGAGTTGTAGGTGAGCACCCCCAGCACCAACCCCACCTCCCCAGCCCGCTCAATCGCCGTCTCCCTCGCTCAATCGAGCTCTCCCGGAGCAACCATGGCCGCCTCTATTCCTCCTCGCCGCAACTGCCGTTCCCCATAGCCTCCCCTCAAATTGATGGCTCAAATGGAACCCCAGGGCGTAGAGCATCCGATTCCCCCACTCCCTAGCCTCCCTCCTGCCCTCCCCCCTTGCCGATTTGAGCTCCCAATGCCCATCCATGGTGAACGGGAGAAGAGAAGAAGAAAGCTCCTGTATCGATCCCCTTTTTCTCTCTACTCCCGATCCATTTTTTTCCTTGGGCCAGCCAACGTGGGCATCAGCAGCCACTAAAGCTTATGGGCCACATCCCCTTCCCGCAGGCCCATGCAACCAGCAGCCCAGCCTGTTTTTCCATTTCCGAAATTATTTTCGGAATAAACCGACACACTCCACTATAAATTCAATATCTCCCTCGTCCGAGCTCCGATTGACCTGATTCTTCCTCCTAATTTCATCTAAAATCGAGCTCTATCCATTCCTATCAATTTCATCTTTTGCAGAGCTCATCTTCTATTTCTTTTGTATTTATTTGTGTTTGTTTGCTTGTTTGCCGGTCGCGTAGCTAACGGAGGGTACGAGCACGAGTACGCGGAGGAGGAGGAGCAGGAACCAGGAGCCGGAGACTTCGAGCAGGAGCTTCCCGAGGACGTCAACGAAGGCAAGTCACAATCCGTTTTCCCTTTGATCATACTGCTCCTATGTTTTATAAACACAACCCGTAGCAGCCGTTTTATTGCATGAAATGATTGCCCTGATGTTTGCAAAACCTTTGTGTAGTATGACCAAGACCACTGAGCCTTATATTACCTGTCCTATATTATTCCCTGTTAAACCTAGGATATCCATGTATGACAATATTTACGCATGGATGATTGCCTTGTTATAGAAATGCTTAGGACTGTGTATCACTAAGTGCTCTACTTATACTTAGCTTTTGCAAATGTGAAAACCGTGATTGGTGTTGTGTGGTAGTAGTAAGGTTGGGTGATAACTTAAGAAAGATGAATGAATGAACTTGGGTTAGAGCTGAGGTGATCCTAATGATATTTATGGAAGATTAAGCGTCGCCTCTGTGGTGTGCTTATGACAAGTGATATGGGAGATGAATGCCGCCTCTGTGGTGGGTTCATGTATGTGGAGATGATTGCCTTGGCTCGTATAAGGACCGAGTTGCTTGTGACATCCTACCTAGCCGTTTATTCAGTGCGACCACACTACCGTGTATGCGGCACGGCTTAGTCTAAACCCCGCCAGCTAGTCTGTTAATCGCCTGGAGGCTGGAGATGCAATGGGAGCCCATGGAGCAGGTGGACGTGATGCAGACGTGTGCGACCCGGTCGAAGACCTAGATCAGAGGCTAGACCCCTGGACAACTCCCATGGCGATTAGTCGGGACGATGCTGTGATGGGTAATGGCTTTGTGAGTCTTCACACCACCCGCGCAGTGGCTTGTGATGCACTTAGATTGTGGGTACAGCGTACAACCTCTGCAGAGTGTTAAAATCTATTCGAATAGCCGAGTCCACGGTCACGGACATGGCTTTGGTTCGGTCCAAGAACTAGCATGGGGTGGGTGCTTATTTCCTTGATGAGTGAGTTGTTTTGAGAATAGGTTCGGCCTTCCGCCGAAGGTTGTCGTGGACGGGGTGTCCGGCAACGTAAAACTTGATCAACCCCTTAATATCTTAAGTTGATGCTTTTGCTAAAACTGCTTTATACTGAACCCTTGCATGTGTAAAACTTGCTTTATTCAATATTAAACCTGATGGCCTTTACCTTGCTACTGCCAAATGCATACATTTATCCATTGATGGTAGGGTAAGGGTTGCGACTTGCTGAGTACTTTTGTACTCATTCTTGCTTGCTGATTACAGAGTAAGATCCAGACTTCGTCGACGCCGACGGTGAGGAAGACGATTGAGCTTGGTTTCGTCCGCACCCGAGCTGCCTGTGGCATTAGTCTACCACTTAGTTGCTTCCGCTATGCCGTTTGATGACCTAGAAGTCATCTTCTGGTTTAGCTTTGTGTTTACTGTTGCCTATCTACTAGTGTTCTTGTTGCTTCTTAATCGACCCCTGCCAGGTCGCGACTTGTAATATCACCTGTTGTAAGACTTGATTGTACCAGCGACTGATCCAGGGACTGGTATAATAAAGTGTTTTAGCTCTTGGGATAACCGGGGTGCTTCAGGTGGTATCAGAGCCGTGCTTGGCTGTAGGACGTGACCCTAGGCTTGGACGCTAAAATTATTTGCAAAAACTATTTTGGAAAACTCCTTAGCTCTTTTCCCCTCTTTTGCAAAACTCTTATTTAATCTCTCCTCTACAGATGGAAGAAGATGGATGGGTGACCGACTACTGCTTGGAAACCCCTGGCTTTCCAAAGGTGCTACGTGATGCCATGGTCAGACTTGGCATTATGGAGCCTGCCGAGTATGTTGGAAGAGAATATGAAGAGTTTGGCACTGAGCGCTGTGAAGTCACCATTCACATTGGAGCCAGTGATGACCACCCAGAGATGAAGCCCTGGAACGTGACTACTACTGGGTCACGATTCCCAGACACCTACCAAGCTGTGGCACGCAAGGCCCTTCGGTACTTGTGCCAGATGTATGAGAGGCCTATCGGTCGCTCGCCAATGAGGTTTTTCCCTCCCATGGAGAGAAACCGCCCCACCTGGCTTGCAAGGATGAGGACAATAGAAGGCCTGGGAATGGCTGAAAGAGATCCCACAGTGGTTGCCATGACCCGTTATCTGCTCGCCTTGGATGAGCTGTATGACGGAACCGCAGCCAGACTGCAAAGGTGCATCACTCGAGCTGAAGAAGCTGAGACACGAGTTAGGACCCTACGTGTTCAGCTAGCTGAAGCCAAAGCTCGTGAAGCTGAAGCAGAAAGCCGTGTTGTTGCTGCCTCAGAAGCCTTGAAGACCGCAGAAGACCGCTACAACAAGCTAGTCGGCACCGCCTATCTCACTGGGCGTGCCCACTGCAGGACTCTACATATCCCCGGAGTAGGGGAACGTCCCGTTTGGATGGGACTCCTATCTGCTCTGCGGGAAGCAACATCAAGAGGAAGTACGCAGAAGATCTTCCTGCACCACCACCCTCTCAAGCAGATGGTAAAGAAGAAGAAGTCGAAGAAGAAGAAGAGCCCCTCCCTTTGACCCAGCCTTTTCCAAAGGAGAATGAAGATCGCCTCCCCACTGCTTCAGATGAAGATTCCCCAGTTAGAGGCCTGGAAGATGCCTCCAACCTCATGGATGCCCAGGACCCCTGAGTGTCTACCGAGGTGAAGATCCAATCATCGTGGGATGAAGCTACCGGTCCGAGTTCAAGAAAGTGTCTATGGAAGTCTGTGCCCTCGAAGTTTTAGTTTGTCCCTTGTAGTCGCAGTGTAATCGCTAGTAGCTCTTCGCTAGTGTTGTACCCCCCCTGTTGTTTTAGTGAATCTGTGAGTGCTGCTTGTTTGTGTGAATTGCTTGTTGTGTGTGCAGCGAGGCCCTTGTGCCTTGCGCCCTTTTATAAAAAGAAAAATATAATAACAAAGAGAATTAAATGATAACATAAAGAAGATCTTAGGTTCTTCTCTCATCTTATGCTCTTTTCCCCTTATCCTCAAAACAGATGCCGCCCAAGCGATCTGCCAGGATCTAGCAACGCCAACGGCGCCAGCCCAACAACCGTAGGGAAGAAGAAGTGAACCAAGATGCTGAAGTTCAAGCTGAGAACTCCAACCATGGACAGTTGCCTAACCCTCCGCTCACCACCCTGGCGGAAGTTATAGCACAGCAAACCCGTCTGTTGGAAGCACTTGTGCAGAACAATAATAACAACAACAACCAACGCCGTCAGCAGCAAGCGCATGGTTTCCAGAGTAAGATGGCTGAGTTTGTCAGAATCAAGCCACCAACCTTTGGAGGATCTGAGGACCCGCTCGAAGCTGATGACTGGTTGAGGAACATCCAAAGGAAGCTCGATGCTATCAACTGTGAAGGAAGAGACAGAGTTCTCCTGGCATCCCATCAACTCACTGGGACAGCCTTAGCCTGGTGGGAGAACTACTGTAAAGCCACTGATGATCCCACAACCATCACTTGGGAAGAATTTGTGGAAGAATTCCGCCGCTACCATGTTCCAGAAGGTACCATGCAACTCAAGGCAGATGAGTTTCGTAGGCTGAAGCAAGGAAGCATGTCTGTGAATCAGTACATCCGCAAGTTCATTGAACTTTCTCGCTATGCCCCTGAGGAAGTTTCAATTGACAAGAAGAAACAGAACAAGTTCAAAAAAGGTTTATCAGGAGAGTTAGGAACCCAGATGACTCCTCACATCTATCCTGACTTCAACACCTTGATGAACCAGACCATCCTGACTGAAGAAAGGATGATAGAGATGTCCAAGGAGAAGAAGCGCAAGTTTGCAGCTCATGAAGTCCGCCAGCAGGAAAGATTCCAGAGACCTAGGAACTCTAACTTCCAAGGTCAGAAGAGTCAAGCCCCAATGCAGTTCAGGACTCCGTCCAATGTCTCTCGTCAGCCCAGCTTTCCTCAGAAGAGTCAGAACAACACCAAGACTCAGCAGTACAGCAGTGGTCAAGTGACCAACCAAGCCAAGGCTTGCTTCAACTGTGGTGACCTCAGCCACTTCATTGCCAACTGTCCCCACAAGAACAAGCCAGCTGCTTCCATTCAGTCCAACACTGTGAATGGACCAAGGATGTCTGGAGCCACTCGTGGAACCAACCAAGTTTCCAACCAGCCAGCCAAGACACAGCAGTCCTTCGGACGTGCCCGCGTCAACCACATCCATGCTCAGGAAGCTCAGGACGCACCCGGAATTGTGCTTGGTGAGTTTCTTGTTGAATCAGTTCTTGCAACAGTTTTGTTTGATTCTGGAGCATCGCACTCTTTCATATCATCAAGTTTTGTGGAAAAGCATAAAGTATCTACAGTACTGCTTAAAACCCCCTTAATAACCCGATCGCCCGGAGCTGACATCAAGTGTCACTTGGGTTGTTCGCGGATAAGAATCACCCTAAGTGGGGTGGCCTTCCTAGCTAGTCCAGTGGTACTAAAATCCAAGGGGATAGATCTAATCCTCGGAATGGATTGGTTAACCAAGCATGATGGTGTCATAGCATGTTCAGACAAAACAGTTACAGTGACCAACCATGAAGGAACCCGAGTAGTTTGCCAAGCCCTTGGAAGTAAACCTGACCCTATGGTGTTTTCAATGGAAACCAAGACTGTAGAAGAAATACCAGTGGTGAATGAGTATCCAGATGTGTTCCCTGAGAGTTACCTGGAATGCCACCAGATAGGGATATTGAGTTCATCATTGACCTTATCCCTGGAACAGCCCCAATTGCCAAGCGACCCTACCGCATGGCAGCCGCAGAATTAGCAGAACTTAAGGAACAGTTAAGAGAACTCCAAGAAAAAGGATATATCAGACCCAGCTCCTCCCCATGGGGAGCACCAGTTCTCTTTGTCAAGAAGAAGGATGGAAGTATGAGGATGTGTGTAGACTACAGATCCTTGAATGAAGTGACCATCAAGAGCAAGTATCCTCTGCCCAGGATTGATGACCTTGTTCGATCAGTTAAAAGGTGCTAAGTACTTCTCCAAGATTGACTTAAGATCTGGGTATTATCAGCTAAAGATAAGAGAAGCAGATATCCCAAAGACAGCCTTTGTATCCAGATATGGCCAGTATGAGTTCACAGTTATGTCTTTTGGTCTAACCAATGCACCTGCATACTTCATGAATCTCATGAACAAGGTGTTTATGGAGGAATTAGATAAGTTTGTCGTTGTCTTCATTGATGACATACTGATCTATTCAAAGAGTGCAGAAGAGCACGAGCAGCATCTGAGAGTAATTTTGGAAAAACTCAGAGCCCACAAGTTGTATGCCAAGTTCAGTAAATGTGAATTTTGGCTTGAGAAAGTTGCCTTCCTTGGCCACATTCTGACAGCAGAAGGAGTTGCTGTAGACCCAGAGAAAGTTGAAGCAGTTACCCATTGGGCTCAGCCGACAAATGTGTCAGAGATCAGAAGCTTTCTTGGATTAGCGGGTTATTACCGCCGATTCATTGAAGGATTTTCCAAGATAGCCAGACCAATGACAGAACTTCTCAGGAAAGATAAGAAGTTTGAATGGACCCAGTCTTGTGAAAGAAGCTTTCAAGAGTTGAAGAGAAGACTGACAACAGCACCAGTGTTAGTCCTGCCTAACATTCACAGAGATTTTGTTGTCTACTGTGATGCTTCAAGACAAGGCTTGGGATGTGTCCTAATGCAAGATGGTAGAGTTGTTGCCTATGCATCAAGGCAATTGAAGACTCATGAGCAGAATTATCCAACTCATGATCTGGAGTTAGCAGCAGTAGTACATGCCCTTAAGATTTGGAGGCACTACTTAATTGGGAATAAGTGTGAGATCTACACGGATCATAAGAGTTTGAAGTACATCTTTACTCAGCCAAATCTAAACCTGAGACAACGAAGATGGTTAGAGTTAATCAAGGACTATGATTTGGAAATCCACTACCATCCTGGAAAAGCAAATGTTGTTGCAGATGCCTTAAGCAGAAAAGCCTACTGCAACTACCTCATGAACCACAATGATCACCTGTCGACCGAGATAAAGAAGCTTAATCTGGAGATAGTGCCTCGAGCTTGTGTGAATAATCTAAGTGTGCAACCAACACTGGATGAACAGATCAGACAAGCCCAGCTCAAGGATCAAGAGTTAATGAAGATCCGTAGCCACACTGTAGAAAACGAAGCCCCAAACTTCAGAGTAGATGATAAAGGAACTCTGTGGTATAAAGATAGAATCTGTGTACCTCAGGAAGGAAAGTTCCGAGAGATAATCATGGATGAAGCCCACAACTCAGCTTTTTCCATTCACCCAGGATCTACCAAAATGTATCTTGATTTAAAGGAAAAGTACTGGTGGAATGGAATGAAGGCAGATATAGCCAAGTTTGTTGCAGAATGCGATGTCTGTCAGAGAGTCAAGGCAGAACACCAGAAGCCTGCAGGATTACTCCAGCCCTTACCAATCCCTGTGTGGAAATGGGATGAAGTCGGCATGGATTTTATAGTTGGTTTTCCTAAAACAAAGAAGGGATATAACTCTGTATGGGTAATAGTGGACCGACTCACCAAGGTCGCTCACTTTATTCCTGTACGAACCAACTATGGAGGAGACAAGTTAGCTCAGTTGTACATTGACAACATAGTGAAGCTACATGGAGTATCGAGCAGAATTGTCTCTGATAGAGGTACCCAATTTACCTCTAGGTTTTGGAAAAGCTTACACTCTGCTTTGGGAACTAAGTTGGATTTCAGCACTGCTTATCACCCTCAGACAGATGGTCAGACAGAAAGGATCAACCAAATTCTTGAAGACATGTTGAGAGCCTGTGCATTGACCTATGGCAAAGACTGGGAAAAGAGTCTAGCTTATGCAGAATTCTCATACAACAACAGTTACCAAGCTAGCCTCAAGATGTCACCTTTTGAAGTGTTGTATGGCAGAAAATGCAGAACCCCTCTGATGTGGTCAGAAGTTGGAGAGCGTTCCCTTACAGGACCCTCTATTGTTAAAGAGGCAGAAGAAAAAGTTGCAGAAATCAGAGAAAAGCTGAAGGAAGCACAGTCTCGTCAGAAGAGTTATTCAGACAAGAGACGAAGGGATTTAAGCTTCCAAGTTGGAGACTATGTGTACCTTAAGGTTTCCCTAATTAGGGGTACACGTCGTTTCCAAGTCCGTGGCAAGTTAGCACCACGCTACATCGGACCGTACCGAGTGCTGAAGAAGATCGGTACAGTGGCATACAGGATTGAGCTACCACCAGAGTTGGCAGATGTGCACAATGTTTTCCATGTGTCCCAGCTCAAGAAGTGTTTGAGAATACCAGAAGAGCATGTCTCAGTGGAGACTCTGGATTTACAAGATGACCTCCGATATCGGGAAGTGCCAATTAAGATTTTGGATGTAACAACCCGTCAGACCAGAGGATCAACGGTTCGTCTGTATCGTGTTCAGTGGAGTCGGCACACAGAGGCAGAAGCTACTTGGGAGCGAGAAGATGCTTTGAGGAAGGAGTATCCCCACCTCTTTGAGGATCAGCTTGAATCTCGAGGACGAGATTCTTTTAAGGGGGGTAGGTTTGTAACGCCTGACAATTCACCCTAAAAATTCTCAAAACAAATCCAAATTTAAAGTCGGAAGTTTTCAAAATCTTTTTAAAACCTTTCCTCTCGCTTTCTTCCCCCTCGCGCACAGCAGCGCGTTCGCCATACCAACCTCCAGACAAGCCTTCACTTCCGAGCTGCACGACCTATCCCATCGCTCTGCACCGTCCAGCAGCTAGACGACGCACTGACTGGCCGCTTTTCTCGCTGAGCGCTCGCGTCCCGTCGTTCCAAAGCCGCACGGCGCGCCCGTCCGTGCCCACTGGCCTGTGCTGCTGCCGCTTCCGTCTCATCGCTCTGCCCCAGCCACGCCACAAAGCGACGCACTGCCCAGGTCCCCCTCCGCTCTCTGCAGCTCGCGTCTCCTCAGATCAAAGCCGCACGCCAACGCCCGGCCGTGCCCACTTGCCTGCGTCGCGCGTCGCTCCGCTCCAGCTGCCGCTTCAGTCCCGTCGCTCTGCGCCGGTCACGCAGCATCGCGACGCACCGCCCCACGCCGCCTCTGCAGCTGCCGTCGCCTCGCACAGCGGCGACGACCAGCGCACAGCAACTCCACTGTCGCCGTCGGGGCGTCCACAGCAAGCTTCCCTCTCCCTCGCCTCCGGCTATAAATAGCCCATCCCGCGAGCTCCTTCGCCGCCCAGCACCACCACCGAGCCACCATCCCCTTTCCCAGCTCAGTCGACGCGCAGTTCGTCGTCCTCCTCAATCCCGGAGGCCGCGCCATCAATCTTCCACTCCAGCTCGTCCCAGGTTCGATTGAGTTGTAGGTGAGCACCCCCAGCACCAACCCCACCTCCCCAGCCCGCTCAATCGCCGTCTCCCTCGCTCAATCGAGCTCTCCCGGAGCAACCATGGCCGCCTCTATTCCTCCTCGCCGCAACTGCCGTTCCCCATAGCCTCCCCTCAAATTGATGGCTCAAATGGAACCCCAGGGCGTAGAGCATCCGATTCCCCCACTCCCTAGCCTCCCTCCTGCCCTCCCCCCTTGCCGATTTGAGCTCCCAATGCCCATCCATGGTGAACGGGAGAAGAGAAGAAGAAAGCTCCTGTATCGATCCCCTTTTTCTCTCTACTCCCGATCCATTTTTTTCCTTGGGCCAGCCAACGTGGGCATCAGCAGCCACTAAAGCTTATGGGCCACATCCCCTTCCCGCAGGCCCATGCAACCAGCAGCCCAGCCTGTTTTTCCATTTCCGAAATTATTTTCGGAATAAACCGACACACTCCACTATAAATTCAATATCTCCCTCGTCCGAGCTCCGATTGACCTGATTCTTCCTCCTAATTTCATCTAAAATCGAGCTCTATCCATTATCAGTTTCATCTTTTGCAGAGCTCATCTTCTATTTCTTTTGTATTTATTTGTGTTTGTTTGCTTGTTTGCCGGTCGCGTAGCTAACGGAGGGTACGAGCACGAGTACGCGGAGGAGGAGGAGCAGGAACCAGGAGCCGGAGACTTCGAGCAGGAGCTTCCCGAGGACGTCAACGAAGGCAAGTCACAATCCGTTTTTCCTTTGATCATACTGCTCCTATGTTTTATAAACACAACCCGTAGCAGCCGTTTTATTGCATGAAATGATTGCCCTGATGTTTGCAAAACCTTTGTGTAGTATGACCAAGACCACTGAGCCTTATATTACCTGTCCTATATTATTCCCTGTTAAACCTAGGATATCCATGTATGACAATATTTACGCATGGATGATTGCCTTGTTATAGAAATGCTTAGGACTGTGTATCACTAAGTGCTCTACTTATACTTAGCTTTTGCAAATGTGAAAACCGTGATTGGTGTTGTGTGGTAGTAGTAAGGTTGGGTGATAACTTAAGAAAGATGAATGAATGAACTTGGGTTAGAGCTGAGGTGATCCTGATGATATTTATGGAAGATTAAGCGTCGCCTCTGTGGTGTGCTTATGACAAGTGATATGGGAGATGAATGCCGCCTCTGTGGTGGGTTCATGTATGTGGAGATGATTGCCTTGGCTCATATAAGGACCGAGTTGCTTGTGACATCCTACCTAGCCGTTTATTCAGTGCGACCACACTACCGTGTATGCGGCACGGCTTAGTCTAAACCCCGCCAGCTAGTCTGTTAATCGCCTGGAGGCTGGAGATGCAATGGGAGCCCATGGAGCAGGTGGACGTGATGCAGACGTGTGCGACCCGGTCGAAGACCTAGATCAGAGGCTAGACCCCTGGACAACTCCCATGGCGATTAGTCGGGACGATGCTGTGATGGGTAATGGCTTTGTGAGTCTTCACACCACCCGCGCAGTGGCTTGTGATGCACTCAGATTGTGGGTATAGCGTACAACCTCTGCAGAGTGTTAAAATCTATTCGAATAGCCGAGTCCACGGTCACGGACATGGCTTTGGTTCGGTCCAAGAACTAGCATGGGGTGGGTGCTTATTTCCTTGATGAGTGAGTTGTTTTGAGAATAGGTCCGGCCTTCCGCCGAAGGTTGTCGTGGACGGGGTGTCCGGCAACGTAAAACTTGATCAACCCCTTAATATCTTAAGTTGATGCTTTTGCTAAAACTGCTTTATACTGAACCCTTGCATGTGTAAAACTTGCTTTATTGCAATATTAAACCTGATGGCCTTTACCTTGCTACTGCCAAATGCATACATTTATCCATTGATGGTAGGGTAAGGGTTGCGACTTGCTGAGTACTTTTGTACTCATTCTTGCTTGCTGATTACAGAGGAAGATCCAGACTTCGTCGACGCCGACGGTGAGGAAGACGATTGAGCTTGGTTTCGTCCACACCCGAGCTGCCTGTGGCATTAGTCTACCGCTTAGTTGCTTCCGCTATGCCGTTTGATGACCTAGAAGTCATCTTCTGGTTTAGCTTTGTGTTTACTGTTGCCTATCTACTAGTGTTCTTGTTGCTTCTTAATCGACCCCTGCCAGGTCGCGACTTGTAATATCACCTGTTGTAAGACTTATTGTACCAGCGACTGATCCAGGGACTGGTATAATAAAGTGTTTTAGCTCTTGGGATAACCGGGGCGCTTCACTCATGATAAGGGCAACCCTGGATACATCATGGTACCTTGGATCTCATCGTTGCAAGGTTATCTTCTTATGTAACGTATCATTTGA
Organism: Eragrostis nindensis; assembly: GCA_012490785.1. Taxonomy (NCBI): domain Eukaryota; kingdom Viridiplantae; phylum Streptophyta; class Magnoliopsida; order Poales; family Poaceae; genus Eragrostis; species Eragrostis nindensis. The sequence continues at coordinate 1,482,045 of JAAXCT010000015.1, read as the reverse complement.
ACAGGTCCAAAGGTTCATTACTTGGTCATTTTGGAGCCACAATACTGGCATCAAGGCGTAAATATACCACTACGGGAAACCGATCATTTGCCGTGTGCCCAGGGCACACGGCAAAGGGCCAAAAGCACACGGCAAAGGGTTTGCTATGTGTAACACTCGGCAAAAGGCACACGGCAAACTGGTACCGGCAAATAGTACTTTGCCGAGTGCCTTTTGTCGGGCACACGGCAACCCTTTGCCGTGTGCCCCACCCGGCGCTCGGCAAAAAAAAGGTAATGACGTCCGTCAGTCCTCAACAGCCACTTTGCCGAGTGCCGTGGGCCCCAGCACACGGCAAAGGCTGGCCACTTTGCCGAGTGCCGTGGGCCCAGGCACTCGGCAAAGTCTGGACACTTTGCCGTGTGCCACGTCAAGCACACGGCAAATAATGGCCTCTTTGCCGAGTATCCTGGCCTGGCACTCGGCAAAGTGTTGAGACACTCGGTAAAAAAATATTCCAGATTGCAATAAACATTTCAAATCGACTACAACCTGGACCACAATCACAAAAAAACATCATACATCACATATATGAGCCAAATCATCATCACATATCACATATTTGAGCCCACATCATCACAAACTCAACAGATCACACAAATGAGCTCCACCACCATCACAAACTCAACATATCACATAAAAAGCTCCACCATCATCACAAACACATCACATAGAAGTTCACGATCAACCGTCATCACAAACACATCACATAGAGGTTCACGATCATCACAAACACATAGTCCACCAACCGTCATCACAAAGTCTCACACGATCACGGCACATAGTTATAGAAGTTGAAATACAATTACAGGTTTATTGACGAGGTGGCCACGGCGACCAAGCATTCTGCGGAGAGGGATTGTTGGATCCCGCCGATTGATTCTGCACGAGCAAAGCAATACAAGTATTTAAATTGTAGGTTAGAAGTTAGAAGCATATAAGCTAAAATGTGTAGGTTAGAAGCATATAAACTAAAATGTAATAGAAGTGACAAAATTTTGGTTACAAGCTAGCATAGCTAACTCTTCAATTACTTCACTATATCATACTTGAAGGTAAGAAATTAAAGTACAAAAGATTTGAAGTGACTCACCGGAGTGCCTGCAGAAGGAGTGCCAGGAGAAGTACCACCGAAGGGAGGAGGAACGCCGAAGGGAGGAGGACCGCCGAAGGGAGGAGGACCGCCGTAAGGAGAAGGTAGTGGTAGAGGAGGGAGTTGTCCTGGCTGTGGCACCGTACCATGAGTCTGCATGTAAAGGAACATCTGCGCCATCCGCTGGTCATTCCTCTGCCGCTCTGCCTCCAGCTTCGCATTCATCTCGGCCTGCATCCTCTGCCGCTCTTGCTCCAACTTCGCATCCATCTGGGCCTACGATATTTCATCCATCCCAATATTACAATGCAAGGCAATACCATGTACAAATCAATGAACAACGAATTAAACCAAGATTACCTGCATTTGCTCAATCTGGATCTGTGTAGCGCTAGGCCGTGGGCGTATGGGCGGAGCTGAGCCCGTGCTCCTTGCCCGGATCTCAGAGAGGGTGGGAGTAGAGGCCGTGTCGATTGTGCTGTCGCCAATCCAGTACCGGCCATGCTTCTTACCTCCACCCACCCTCATCACGACCTCTCCATCAAGAGGCTCGGTGCTCGGATCCCACTCTGGCCCATGGACCTCCCTTGCCGCCGAGGTGTACTCACTGAGGCGGCTGTGGACGGTAGCGTTGCTATACGCCTCGGGCGGGTCCTCCGGGTTGTAGTCGATGTTGGCCGTCGCCTTGCCCTTGTGGGACAGAGCAAAGGCCTTCAGCTGCCCGCAAGGCTGGCCACCATGTGCCGCCGACTGGAAAATAGAAAGATGATTAGAAGTTATGGAGAATATTAAGTGTTTAAATAAAGAAGTTGAGTTCACGTACCCATCTAGCCGCGTACTGGAAAAGGGTAAGGTTGTCTTGATGGTGTGGTGCCCCAGGCATCATCAAGTGCCGCTCCCGGCATGCATTGTGTGTCTCATGCCACTGGGGCTCGCACAATTTGTTGACAATATAGGACCAGGCCGTGAAATGGGAGGCGCACCACCACGGAGGCACCTGCACGTCATCAAGTATAGAAATATGAGAAGATCAAATTAAGCGTACTTAATCTCATAAGAGTTCGGTATTCGTGTTTACCATCAAGTGTTGCTCTCAGGTAAGCTCAATGGTCCGTGCCTCATTTTTTTCCACCTTCATTTTTTGGACTGTAGCGTAGTAGGTTATGACGGCCTGGACGCGCGACTCGTAATGCATGTCTCTGACGAGTTTACGACATGCATTGTTCGTCACACGAACCGCCAACGCCTCCTGCCCAGGCTCGCGTCTGAAGAAATCCTGCATCAAGACGCAATGTACACTGTCATTATTTGAATAATATCCATGAATGCTTCTATTGACCAATGCAGTGCAACGAAGACTTACCCACAGCTCTTCCATCACCCTCTCTGCCTTGTGCTGAAAAACCCTGTTGTCACGATCTGGGAGATCGGCGGCGTTTCTGTAGTGGTCCCACGTCATGGCTGGCACCTGCTTGCCGGCGTAGAGCACCATACCAGGGAAGTGTAGCCTGCACAAAAGACCCAGGATGCCATTGGGAATGCGCTTGTGATCACCTGCCTCGATCACGTCCCAACCCCTACCCAAATGAATGAGACAAAATAATAGATGTTATTGTGATTTTGAACATATGAAATGAGAAGTTAGCGATAAAAATTAGAAAATTACGTACCTAGGCGGTATGGGTCGAATCATCGGCCGTTTGTTAGGAGGAATCGGCCGAGTCGGGAGCTGTGAGGGACCGCGCAACCACACACTCTGCAAGTCCTCGGAAGCGGAACCAGACCCCCCTGCCTCTCCCTCCTCGTCCTCGTCCTCCTCCTCCTCAGAGCCGTGAGCAGAAGGTAACTCCTCCTCCTCCTCCTCTCCCTGGTGCTCCTCCTCTTCGGACTCCTCCTGGTGCTCCTCCTCCTCCTCGTGCGCGGAAGGTGTAGGCGACGGGTCCCTCCTGCCTCCTCGACCCTGCCTCCAGCTCCTCCACCTCTGCCTCGCCCCTTCCCTCGCCCCTTCCCGGACCCCTCAGCTTCATCGGACCCCTTCCCCTTCCCAGTCGCTCTCTTGTAAAGCGACTATACCGACCTCAACACACCACCTCTGCCCACCATCTTCGATCAATCACCTGAAATTGAAAAGATGAAATCCATTAGTACTTCCAAATAGATACAAAACAAATAAAACATATATAATTAGAAAGTAACATATATATATATATATATATATATATATATTATTGGAAATATGAAAATAATTTAAAAAGACCATACATGTATCAGAAATAATCATCATAATCGGGATTAGCTTCATCATACGCCTCATCATCACTATCAGGCATGTCGATATCATTTTGCACATTCGCCGGAGGAGTAATGTCGCCTTCGTCCGTAAAGTTTAAATGTAACCGCTCAAGTAATTTCAAATCGTTCACATTATGAACCTCATCTCCGGCATCGTCGTCACTAACCGTTTCATTCTCCACTTCCATTCCGATCTCTTCGGTTAAGTCTATCTGAAAACCCTCTTCTTGCCCATGTTCTTGAAAGAACTCTTCCTCGTCTGGGTTTGGCACTATATTGTAATCTTCATTGTTTGGGACAGGTAGTTTGCCGTGTGGCGCTACCTTGTACACAACATCCCAACCCTTGATACGGCCGTCGGTTTGGCACGGGTATGAGCTATAATAAACTTGTGTGGCCTGTTGCGCCACAATGTATACATCGTCTCCTGGGTACACTGATGACTGTCAAATTTCGACTAGGCCAATACTAGGGGTCCGTCTCACTGCTTGAGGATCAAACCAATGGCATTTGAATATGACAGGAGTAAGAGGTTTGGACCCATGAAACTTGAGTTCGTATATTTCTTCAACTCTTCCGTAATACTCGACCCCATCGTCCCCCGGAGTAAAAACTCCGGAATTAGTGGTTCTTCGATTGGGCCGCCTCTGCTCGTAGCTTGTTGTGTGAAAGCGGTACCCATTAACGTCATAGCTTCGAAATGACCTAACCCTATAGGCACAGCCATCGGCAACCTGTCTTAGATCGGCACTCGTAGATGCATCAGTATGGCTCTGCAAGTTCAAGCAGGATCGTTAGTTATATTATCGCACGTACGAGCAACTTGTAAGCGATACGAAAAAATGCTAAATACCTTTTGTTTGAACCAAGAAATGAAATCAGGCAATTCATTTCCCGCACCCTTTGAAATAAGGATATCAACTTCCTGTGCGGTTGGTTCTCTTGATTCACGCCAGAATTCATGAATAAACTCCCCGTACCAACAAGGAACAAGTTGGTTGGACGCAGAATATTGAATACTAGGAAAAAAAAATTGGACAGTAACTTACTGCATGTACGGCAACACTTCGGAAAGGTTGGTCAACACATATAGCATGATAGTGCGCCACTCTTCGTGTTTCAAGGTCTTGTTGGTCCCTTCACTTGCAGTTCCGTGTTGCCCTAGGAAAAGGCTGAGCTTCGATTCGTTTTCGCTTGCATTGTAACGAGGAGCTGGATAATGCACGCTCGAAAGGTTGTCTGAATAGTATTTTGATGTGAAGTTTGACACCTCCTCCAGAACGTAAGCCTCTGCAATGGAAGCTTCAATTTTGCATTTATTCTTGCATTTCGTTCGAAGAACCTTTTGACACCTCTTAATTGAATAGCACCAACGGTTCTGCGCAGGCCCCCCCCCATCCGTGCCTCATACGGGAGGTGCAAAATCATATGAAACATCGGAGTGAACATGCCGGGTGGAAATATCTTCTCCAACTTACAGAGCAACACAGGCGCTATTTTTTCCATGTCTGCAATCACGGTCTTAGATACCTCCTTGGCACAAAGCTGGCGGAAGAAATAGCTCAACTCTGCCAGCACTAGCCACACATGATCAGGGAGATAGCCTCGAACCATCACCGGAAGAAGCCGCTCAAGCCACATGTGGTAGTCATGACTCTTTGCCCTGTTGATTCGCATAGTTGTTAAGTTCACCCCTCTACTCAGATTCGCTGCAAACCCATCAGGGAACATTAACGTTTTGAACCATTCTAGTACTTCCCTCCTTTGAGGCCTCGTAAGGACGAAATCGGCCGTAGGCTTCCTCCATGACTTGCCGGATTTAGGAGGCGCCATGTCTAGCTTAGGTCTATCGCATAACGCTGTTTGATCGACTCTTGCCTTCACGTTGTCCCTTGTTTTATCAGGAATGTCCATGATTGTTCCGAAAAGAGGAACGCCAATGCCATGTTCAGTGTGCATTAGGTCAATGTTATGTGGAAGAAGAAGGTCTTCCATATAGGAAAGCCTCCACAAGCCTGAGTGAAGGCATGTAGCTCACCATATCCCACAAAACCACCTTCTTATTCATCAACCACGAGAGCATCTAACTGAGCACGCACCTCGGCACCTGTCATGAACGGCCGTGCCTGGTGGGGCACTGCGACACCTTTCGTGAAATTCTTTTTGTCTCTTCTGAATGGATGGTCAGGAGGGAGAAATTGTCGGTGTTGGTCGAACGAAGAAAACTTGCCACCCTTCTTCAACCAAATGAACCTCACAATTGTCTTGCATACTGGGCATGGGAACTTGGAGTGAACACCATGGCCGCAGAATGTCCCATACGCCGGCAGGTCATGCAGAGAGTAGTGGTAATTAACATATATTCTGAAATTTTCCTTTCTAGATGAATCGTATGTCCATACCCCTTCCTCCCAAGCACGGACCAAATCATCGATCAGAGGCTCCATGTACACAGACATATTATTCCCCGGGTTTTCAGGAATTATCAGCGACAAGAATATGTTCTGTCGTTGAAAGAGGACGCCGGGGGGGGGGGGAGATTCAGGGGTATAACGAAAACGGGCCAACAACTGTACGGGACAGCTCCCATTCCATAAGGATTGAACCCATCTGTTGCCAACGCCACACGTACATTACGAGCCTCCAGAGCTTTTATGCCGTGAATCTCATCAAAATGTTTTCAGGCTTCACCATCAGATGGATGTACAAGCTTATCGGGACTGTATCGGACTCCATCTTTATGCCATGTCATCTGTTTCGCGGATTCCTCGGTCATGTAAAGGCGTTGGATCCTCGGTATGAACGGAAGGTACCGTAGGATTTTCGCGGGGACCGCGAGCTGCCTCTTTTGACCATCAGCAGCGTCTACCTCCATGAACCTAGAGGATCCACACTTTGGACAGTATTTTGCTTCCACGTGTTCTTTCCTAAATAAGATGCATCCCTTCGGACACGCATATATCTGCTCATATGGCATCTTAAGTGCACGAAGGAGTTTCTGTGCCTCATACATGTTCTTTGGCAGAATGTGACCTTCCGGAAGCAAGGTGCCAATAACTGTCAACATAACATCGAAGGCGTTTCGACTGAAGCTGAACTGGGACTTTACGGCCATTAGACGTGCAATGGCATCCAGCTGAGAAACCTTGGAATGCATGTGAAGAGGTCGCTGTGAAGAAGACAACATGTCGTAATACGCCTTTGCGGTCTTCTCTGGCTCCTCTCTACGTTCTTCATCCACATTGAAATGTGCTTCATGGTAGTCATGTAACATGTCTTCTACCCCACCATCAGCATCATAATCATCGACGCGTTGTCTCACGACGTCGTCTCTCACACGTTCGGCTTCACCATGGTACAACCACCGAGTATAGCCTGGCGTAAATCCATTCAGACATAGATGTTTAGCCATGACATCCTTTGTTTTTCGCTGCGTGTTGTTACAACGGCTGCAGGGACACCACGTGGCACTCGCTCCTTTAGCCTTGGCAAATGCTAGTTGCATGAAAGCTTCTGACTTCTCAATCCATTCGTCGGTAAACTCAGTCCGACTTAAACGGCCCGTGTACATCCACTCACGGTCTTCCATCCTTTAACAGATATATATCAACGAGTAATATAAAGTTAATTCATTTGCATCGATCTACACGATGTTCCAACTGTCTAATAGGTGAAGATAGGTCCTAATCCCACCCGAGGATGCGTAGATGCGGTTAGTTTCCATGGTTTACTCCGCGTCCGAGACAGAATTTCGGCAGCATCTCCCCGCTGTTCTCCAAATACACGTCCCCGCAGGGAGATTGTGTATCCGGAGAACAACAGGGAGGTGCTGCCGAAATTCTGTCTCGGACCGAAGTAAACCATGGAAACTAACCCCACCTACGCATCCTCGGTCCAGAAAACGTGGACAATTCGAAACAGATACGGTCATAGATATGCAAAGATCTACATATCTCCAACTGTATCTCTTTCGAACGGGAGACGCCTAACTAGGTTACGCGTGACCTACAGACATGAATGGAAAAAGAGGAGGCTTTTATGTCTCACCTTGCTGTCTGCAAAGTGTCGAGTGGAAGACGGTGTGCACAAGCCTCTCCTGCAAAGAACGGAACATAAATGAGTCAATTCCAAATTTCGACATAGAAATGATTCTTTGCATAGAACACGCATCCAATGGTATAGCCCACATATAAATCCGCCGCAAATTAGGAAAGAAATCATCAGCGAATCGATCCAGCAGGCAGCAAGCAGCGGATTATTAGTGACGGCGAGAAGAACGTATCAGAAGATGCAAAAAGAAGAAGAGCTGATCACAGTCACAGCAGCAGATGGCCGGCAGTCAAAGCGGATTATTAGCTTTTTTTTTTTTGCGAATGTAATTGACAGCATTAGCTGGTTGTGTTTGCTACTTAAGTGGCAACAGATCGATCCCTGACCAACCTATATTTTGGAATTAAAAAGCTCAGCACAACAAAAAGATTATTGGGATAGAAAGGGGATGAAAAGAAAAGATACCACCCACTACAATGAGAACCATCATGACGAGCTCAACTCTCCAAATTATATTTGTTAATTCTTTGTGCAAACAAAACCAGAGGAATCATATCATTAGCGATTCTTGTCATAACAAGAAGCCGAAGTATTCTGTCTAAGGAGCTTCTTCTGCACTGATCCAAATTCATGCATAGGTGAAGGCTCTTCACTAGATGCCTTTGCCATTTCTTACGGACAACAAGGCTGGTGTGAGTGTATCAAGGTTTATCAAGGGGGAAAAAAATCACCGTACACTAATCATTTCTTACGGACAACAGCCGCCTACGCTCGCTTATGGGATAGAAAGGAAATGCCAAAGAGAACGATTCCACAAGAACTAGGCAGTCAAGGTTGGCAGACTGAATCCTTCTAGAAGAAAACGGCAGGATAAACAAAATGCTTCGCCGGTTGCACTGCATCGGTCACTGCCTTGTTCGTGAGCCTATAAGTTGCCCTCGTGTCAGATTAAATACAGTACCAGCTTAAGGGCCCCTGTAATGCTTAGTCAAGCAAGGGAAACCAAAACACCCGATTGATCCATTCCTCACCAACTTCAATACTTAAGATTCCCAGAACATCCAAATCAAACAAAGGCCACAAACTGTCTGCATTTTGCCAAACCTTTTCAAGTACTACTCTCAAAAGGAAAACCTGACAGGGAAACGTATCTGACAAATCAAGAACACTTGGATGCGAGTTCTTTAAGCTTTTTGTTAACTTCTCACAATTAGGAAGATCAGAAGTGAACAAACGGGGAGCATGCTCAAGTCGCGATGCTCACCAGCCTGCAGGTCGATGGGGAAAGAGAATCTCAGGGTCGGACTGCACCGGCGGCGAAGAACAGCGGACAGGGAAACGACGACGACGGCTCTGCTGGACATGGATGCAAGGCGTTGAGGAAACTGGAAGAGACAAAAGCTAGCTAAGCACCTAAGTGCCGACGGAATCGACGAATGGCTCACCGAAAGACAGGATTGGAACTGGGCGTCGAGCTTGCGCAGCTGCTGCTGGAGCTTGACGAAGACGGTGCGCACTGCAGCTCACTGGACGGCGAAGCTTGGGGACGTCATGCCGGGGTCGTCGCAATCTCCTCCAGTCTCTCCTCAGATCTAGGCGACGGGGTCGGGGCGGCGGGCGGAGGAGGCAGGGGCGTCGGGGCGGCGCTCGGGGCCCGGAGGCCGGAGGCGGCGCTCGGGGACCGGCGACCGGGGGCGGCGCTCGAGGCCCGGGGCCGGGGGCGGGGTCGGGGGCGCCGCGGCGGCGGGGGTGGGCGCGGCGGTGGAGGGCGACAGCGCGCGGCGCAGTGGAGGGCGGCGCGGTGGGCGGGACCGGTGGGCGGGCGCGGCGCTTGGGCGTGCGCGGTGGGCGGGCGAGGCGCGGTGGGAGGGCGGCGGCGCGGTGGGAGGGCGGCGGCGGCGGCGCGGCAGGTGGGCAATGCAGAAGAAGAATGAGGAGAGGAGAAGAAAAGAGGACGCACGCAGCTAAGTGTAGGCTCAACAGGTTTGCCGAGTGCCCGCGATCCGGCGCACGGCAAAATAACTTTGCCGTGTGCCCGCGATCCGGCACACGGCAAAGATTTAATTTTCTTTTTTTTTTGACAACACATAGGTTTCGGTTTTAGATAATTATTTGGTGGACAATATGACTTCAAACAAAAAATTTATCAACATGAAAGTTTCATAACTTTTCGAGAGTTACAACTTTTATTTTCACAATTTTGCCATCCGAGATTGTGAGATTGTTTAAAAAATTCAAATTTCAAAAATTAAGAAATTCAAACGTACTTTACGCCAAATTTCAAAAATCGACAATTTGATTTCAAATAAAAAAATTGTCAACATGACAATTTCATAACTTCTTGAGATCTACGACTTTTATTTTAGTATTTCTCCATCCGAAATTGTTTCCAAAATTCAAATTTTCAAATTTGAGAAATTCAAACAATTTTTCCGCTGACAATTTGAATTCAAATAAAAAAGTGTTCAACAGCAAAGATGTGTAACTTATGCAGACCTACAACTTTTATTTTGATCTTTTTTTTTCAAAAATAATTATAGACGCGTTGTCCACATATTCCGAATATCCTTCTTCGTGTTTCGGAAAACTATTCGGGAGCTCTAGGATTTTTGAACAAATTTACTAGCGCTTTGTCGAATAAAAAAATACCAAAATAAGAAGTGTAGATGTTGTCAAAATATATAACTTTGCAGTTCAAAACTTTTTCATTTGAATTAATTTAGAGGCCCAAAAAATTAATTGAAATTATCTTTGCCGAGTGTAATGGGGCAAACACTCGGCAAAGTAGGCAATTTGCCGTGTGCTGCCGTCTGGCGCACGGCAAAGAGGGCGCTTTGCCGTGTGCCGCCGACGCACACTCGGCAAACTATAAAAATTTTGCCGTGTGTTCCGTTTTGCCGAGTACCCGGGCCCATCTCGTTCAACGGCCGTTAACCAAATTCTAACGGGCGTCAAAGTTTGCCGAGTGCTGTTTTTTGCCGAGTGCTGGGCTGCAGGTTTGCCGTGTGCGGGCCAGGTGGCACACGGCAAAGTGCAATATTTGCCGTGTGCCGGCCACATGGCACTCGGCAACTAGCTGTATGCCGGGTGCCTATTGTTTGCCGAGTGCTGCACTCGGCAAATAGCCTGTTTGCCGTGTGCCCGAGATAAAGCGCTCGGCAAACTTTGTAGCACACGGCAAACGGGGGGTTTCCCGTAGTGTACCATTGCGTGATCAAAAGCTTGAGCAGCATTAAATTCTTCGAACGGCACGTACATAGACGTAGCTGACATGTTGCTGTTGGTTGGCTGAAAACGTTTCTGCTTATATTTATTGGCTTTCAATAACCAAACATATGCTTAACTATTCCTAAGTTGGCACACCATATATAGGTAGGTCTCAATGTATCTGCAATTCTTCGCGTTGCCCATAAAATAATTTACACTGCATACATGCACATATCAACCATGATTTTTTTCATGAAAAATTAATCTCTATTGAGAGATGAAATACCTAGTTTTGCATGTGTTATTGTGACCTTACAAAAACTGATCCCAATATATAAACTGAAGGACATAATAATCACAAGAAAGAGAAGGAAAACTGGATTGACGAACCATGTGGTTTTGTTTCAGTTGAGTTCGATGCGATCGTAGGTATCTAATTAAGAGAATCAGAAGGATATAACATAGAGCATATCCCGTGAAAATGTGAACCATAAAAAGCTTACCCTGCTACTCTCTGTTCAGCAGAGCGTATACACGGTGTATACGGTCTTTCAAAAAAAAAATATACACGGTGTATACACAAATGAGTCTATGAAGCCACGATTGTAATCTTTTGGCGATAATATACCTAGAAGCTGAACCTTAGAGCTATTCAAGTGATAAGCCACCGCTACTCCTAAGGTAGTCAAGAAGATGACCTCCTTGTAAGGGTGGAAACCAAGAACGTGGAAAGTGTGAGGGTACATGTCGTCATGATCATTTGAATTCTCATACCAATCCACGGTTTGGATGACGTCGTCGTCGTCCGAGTTCCAGTCAAAATCAGCTCTTGTTTTCCTCTTTTCATAATCATCTAAGATCCAAGGCCCGTCGAGTTTAATTCGATGGTAATCGCGCGTGGCCCCCCACCAGTCATCAGCCTTAAGGACCCGATCATGCTTCAGTATCCATTCTGTTCGATAAGGTGATGACTCTGTGCGGAGGATCCACACTCGCAGTTGCCACTTGTAAATAGCAGCAAAGTATACCCCTTTCTCTGAACTTCCCAAGAAAGATTTTACATTGTTATAACACTCGGTGCGGTCTATCGGAGATTTGATGACTCGGTACGTTGCATCTGACAACGACATCCTGCAAAAACATTGATCACCCCCAAAATGTGGTCATGAACAACAAAAAAAGGAAAAAGAAATGTTGTATTGATAACTTGGTACTTTGCATCTGACAAGGACATTACCTCGCAACATATTCACCGTGGCAATGTACGTAGAGTGCTCCTTGCCAATACGCAGCAAATCGCCATCGAGGCTCCATAGAGTAGGGCAAAGAATCCATGCGAAGCTCGGCCACTGTCCCTGCTGCCTCTCCTTCCCGGACGAACACCCTCTCCTTCCACCGCCCGGTCCTCGACGACAACTCGTGGCACCTCCACCGGGCAGGTGGCCACTCCATGGATCGCCGTGCATCCTTCTTTGGCTCTCGGGGAACCAGCAGCACCCGGTAGTGCTTCGACACGGCGGGGTCGAAGACGAGGAACGCGTGCAGATGCCACCGCCAGTCGTAGCCGCCGGTGCACCGGGGCAGGCGCTTCCACCACCGCGTGTCAGGGTCGCACACGAAGAAGGAACCCTCGTATTGGTCCCTGTAGAGGACGAGGCCGTTGTGCTGGTCCAGGACGCGGCTCCATCTGCTCCTATACTGATCCTCGATGAAGTCGAACTGGCCGTCGATCCGGCCGGCGCCCGTCGCCGCCGCCGCCGTCGGGCGGGCGAAGAAGTGCGGCTCGCCGTGGTCTTGGTGGTTGACGAAGAATCCGCGCACGGCGTGCGGCGGGAGGTTCCGGAGCCGGAGCAGCAGCCGGCGGTCGTCAACGAGGTCGCGCCACGCCTTGCAGACGCGCCGCGACGCCGCCAGGCTGCGCGCCGGGAGACGGCCGAGGACCGCCGCGAGCGCGTCGTCGTGTAGCGCCGCCGCCGCCACCGCCGCCATGGACTCGACAAAGGTACGACGCCACCCGTTTGATCAGGAGTCTACGCCAAGATCGGTACTACTTGTTAGGTAGGGCTACTGCCCGTTTATCTACCAGACAAGCCCTATAACATGAGGTGCCTGAACTGAATACGGCATAGTTCGCCCAACCTGTACGGTATCCACAGAATGTTTTCGCTGGGTACGTACGTGTTGCACATGCTATCAATTTTTATTGTGATCAAGTCACAAACCAATGTTGCAGCAGACTATTCGGTAATTTGGCCTGAAACCATGCCGATGGTGACGCATGCATGGAAAACATGGGCTTGCACGTTGTTAGTATGAACCGATGTACACTGCATGCGTGCGTGCACATAAAACCTGAAGAAACATAATAATTTTTCATGATCTGGTGCTTCAGCGCCCATTCTTCTGTCCCATCTTGTGACTCCTTCAGGATCCAAACACGAAGGCCATGCAGGTATAGTGCTCCATTCCTGGCGACATATTCACCGAGGCAATGCAGGTATAGTGCTCCATTCCAGTAGGCAGAGTAGCGCCATTGTTGCTCATCAACCATGCCATGCGAAGGCACCATCAGCAAGCCTGCCGCCCCTGCCGCCTCTCCTTCCCGGACGAACACCCTCTCCTTCCAGCGCCCGGTCCTCTACAAGAACTCGTGGCAAGTCCACCGGGCAGGTGGCCACTCCATCGCCAGCCATGAATCGTCCTCCTCCTCCTCCCCGGCGGTCGGGCGGTCTCGGTAGCTGCCCACGTCCACTGGCGCCGGCGGTGGTACTCGATCATCTAGTGAAGCTCTCGGGGAGCCTTGAGCACCTTGAAGTGCTTCGACACGGCCGGGTCGAACAGGAGGAAGGTCTGGCGCTTCCACCGCCGGTCGTCGGCGGCGGAGCGCCGGGGCAGGCGTGCCCACCGCCGCGTCACGGGGTTGCACACGTAGAACAAGCTGGCGTCGTCGTCCCAATAGAGGACGAGGCCGTTGCAGTGGTCCAGGACGCGGCTCCATCTGTGCCTGTTCGTGCGCTCGATGAAGCCGAACTCGCCGCCGATGGCGTCGGCAGCCGTCGTCGCCGGGCCGGCGAAGAAGTGCTGCCGGTCATGGTCCTGGTAGTTGACGAAGAGGCCGCGCACCGCGTGCGGGAGGAGCAGCCGGCGATCATCGACGACGGCGCGCCACGCCAGGCAGACGCACCGCGACACCGCGAGGCTGCGCGCCGGGAGACGGCCGAGGACCGCCGCGAGCGCGTCGTTGCGTAGAGCCGCCGCCGCCGCCTCGGACTTCATGGATGCAGCCTAGGGCGAAAAAATAGAGGTGCGACTCCAGTTGGAATTCCTAGCCAAATAATTCGATAGGATCGGTCCGGACTTAAACGCGAGAGCGTGATACGTGAGAGATCCGCTCACGTCGGTGCTTTGTGGCCAAATATGATACGAACCCGACGATAGAGCTCTTCTTTTTCATTTTCATTTTTGAGCACTGCTATAGGTACGACTACTCATTTGTTAGACTTCTGTACAATCAGAAGATTCAATGGCTAAAATCATTCGGGCTTGGTCGGACAAAAGTCTAAAAAATGAGTCGTAAGTGAAGCATTTTCCTTCTTTTTTTTTCTTTTTTCTGTTTTTACCATGGCGGGAGACGACAAAGACATTCAGAAGGAGCCACCAGTACGAAGAAATCTCCGGATAAGAAAAACCGCCGCTAAGTTGATATTTCAACCATCTGAAAAGTCGTCGTTATACAAATTCGATCTAAGTAGTGTAATGATTTCAATATAGAAGTCGTTCTGCCGTTAAAAAAAATGAAATAGTTTAGTGAAATAATACCTTGGCAATATAGAAATCTTTTTTTTTTTTGCGAATGGGCCATATAGAAATCGTCAGCCGTGAAAAGAAATATGAAATAGTGCGACCATACAAAGCTAAAACTGGCTTCACAGCCTAGTTCACACTGCATGGTGGTACGCACTGAATGTTTTAGGTTGGTGCATGCACATAGAGAAACAAAAATCACACACAAACAAAACATAATCAAGCCACTTGTACCATGTTGAAACACTGAACTGCTACTGCTAATATATTATATCATCTGATCATCACACAGGGTGTATACACGGTGTATATACAAATGAGTCGGTCACGCCACGATTGCGGTCCCTTGTTGGGTGTAATATGCCTAGAAACTGAACCTTAGAGCTATTCAAGTGATAAGCCACAGCTACACCTAAGATAGTCAAGAAGATGACCTCCTTGTACGGGTGGAAGCCAAGCACGTGGAACGTGTAAGGGTACATGTCCTCATCATCATTCGTATTCTCATACCAATCAACAGTTTGGATAACGTCGTCATCATCCGAGCTCCATTCAACATCACCTCTTGTCTTTATCTTTTCATTCTCATCTAAGATCCAAGGCCCGTCCCGCGTCGCTTGATGGTAATCGCCACACAGGACAACCCCCCACCAGTCATCTGGCTTAAGGACCCGATCATGCTTCAGCGTCCAGCATTCTGTTCGATCAAGTGATGGCTCGGTGAGGATCCAGACACGCAGTTGGGACTTGTAAATAGCCGCAAAGTATACCCCTTTCTTTGTGCTTCCCAGGAACGATTTTACATCGTTATAGCACTCGGCGCGGTCTATCGGGGATTTGATAACTCGGTACTTCTCATCTGACAAGGACATCCTGCAAAGATCGATTGATCAGCCCAAAAATGTGGTTTTGAAAAAAGAAAAAAGGAATGCCAGGGTATGATATGTTGATGGTATTACCTCGCAATATATTCACCGTGGCAATGTAGGTAGAGATAATCTTTCCAATATGCAGCAAAACGCCATTGAGGCTTCATAGAGTAGCGCAAAGAAGCCCTGAGAAGGTCCCGCACTGTCCCTGCCGCCTCTCCTTCCCGGACGAACACCCTCTCCCTCCACCACCTAGTCCTCGATGAGTACTCATGGCACGTCCACCGGGAAGGTGGCCACTCCATTGATCCCCATGCATCGTGCTCCTCCTTCTTTGGTTCTCGGCGAACCAGCAGCACCCGGTGGTATTTCGACACGGCGGGGTCGAACACGAGGAATGCGTGACGCTTCCACCTCGTGTCGTCGTCGTCGTCATCGGAGCACCAGCACCGGGGTAGGCGCTTCCACTGCCGGGTCATGGGGTTGCAGATGTAGAACGATCCGGCGGTGCCATCATCATCGCTGTAGAGGACGAGGCCGTTGCAGTGGTCCAGGACGCGGCTCCGGCGGCTGCCTCTCTCTAATTTCTCGATGAAGCCGAACTCGCCGTCGATCCGGGGGCCCGCCGTCTCCGGCGCCGCCGGGCGGGCGAAGAAGTGCGGCTCGCCGCGATATTGGTAGTTGACGAGCACGGCCTGTGGCAGATGGTACGGGAGCAGCAGCCGTCGTTCGTCGATGACGGCGCGCCACGCCTTGCAGACGCACCGCGACGCCGCCAGGCTGTGCGCCGGGAGACGGCCGAGGGTTGCCGCGAGCACGTCGTCGTGTAGAGCGGCCACCACCTCCGACTCCATATGGATAGATGCAGCAGATCGATGTGCAGAACTCCGGTTGGATGGATGGTAATTCCTAGGTCGAATCGATAGATTAGTCAGGACTTGAAGCCGATGGATCGAGAGCGTGATACGTAAGCCATGAGAGCTCTACATTAGCCCAACATGGTACCTGGCATCCAAGATCCCAGGTGTCGTTCGGCTCAAGCTCTCGATAGGGCTCTTCCTCTCTTTTTTTTTCTTCCCTCTATTTTGTTTACTGACGGCTCGATGAGTGAGATCCCCTGATAATTAGAAAGACATGGAATTTTTTTTCGTTCTAGCAAAAGCTTGTTAGACATCTTTGTTCACAAGGACGTGAAGTATCAGTACGTATGTATATCAAAACGATACGTACCCTGGTGGATTTTTCAATATTCGTAGTATGCACATAGTGTAGCCAGCTCAAAAATAGGTCTGGCCCGCGTTATCCAACATTAATTATTACCAAAAAAATCTTATATGGGAACAAAGTATGTAGTATATCAAAATCCCGGTAATGGCTGCTTGATAGAGTCATTGAACTAAACTGTGTAAGGCAAAATCACACGTTAAACTAATCTTAGCTTTCTACCGCGCTTCCACCGCCAGACGTCGCCGGAGCACTGTGGCAGGCGCTTGCATTGCTGCTTTTCGGGGTCGCACACGTAGAAGGAGCCGGCGTCGTCGTCCCAGTAGAGGACGAGGCCGTTGCAGGTGTCCAAGTCGACGCGGCTCCATCTGCCCATGTTCTCTTCCTCGACGAATTCGCCGTCGTCGATCGCCTCCGCTGCCGCTGCCGCCGCCGCCGGGCGGGCGAAGAAGTCATCTTGGTAGTCGATGAAGAAGAGGCTGCGCACGGAGTTCGGGAGGAGGTACGGGAGAAGCAGCCGGCGTTGGTCAACGACGGCGCGCCACGCCTGGCAGACTCACCGCGACGCCTCGAGGCTGCGCGCCGGGAGATGGCCGAGGATCGCGGCGAGCACGTCGCCGTGAAGAGCGGCCGCCGCCGCCGCCATTGATGCCTGACTGACTCTGCATGCAGAGGCGCAAGGCCACCCGTTTGATTGATCCGGTGTTTCACGCAGTTTTGGATTTACTTACTAGGGCTCTTGTCGTGGATGACCCCACCCTGTTTTGGTTTCAGGTCCAGACATGGGCTGGCTTGGCTCCAGGGAGAAGTTTCGTAGGAGCCCAACTCTTCTCCTCCATTGTCGTTGCTCTAAACCGAGCTCAAAACGTAGCTCACTTGGCATTTGGAGAAAGAGAAGCCATTTAATTATTTTTCTTTAATGAGTCTCAAAAAAATCTTTAGCAATCTGAAAAGTAGATAATTGGACATCTGACTAAATATATAGGAGGGACATTCATCCTTACAAATATCCTGTCTAGAGTCAAGGTCAATGGGACATCTGACCAAAATCATGATCATGTTATGTAATAACTGAAATAATTCGATAGAAAATGCTTAGTGTGCGTATGACCGCACGTTACGACCAGAGATCTATAAATTGGTTTTAGAAACAAGTGAACCATATTGAGACAATTAACTGCTGGCACTAAAATCTCCTATCATTTAAGTCCTATACATGGTGTATAGACAAAGGAGTCACACACACCGCAATTGTGGTAATCTGACTTTAATATGCCTAGAAACTGAACCTTGGAGCTATTCAAGTGATAAGCCACCGCTACACTTAAGGTAGTCAAGAAGATGACCTCCTTGTATGGGTGGAAACCAAGAACGTGGAAAGTGCTAGGGTACATGTTCTCCTCGTTAGTATTCTCATTCCAATCCCCGGTTTGGATAACGTCGTCATCGTCCGAGCTCCAGTCAAAATCATCCCTTGTCTTCCTCTTTTCGTAGTCATCCAAGATCCAAGGGCCGTCATGTTTAATTTCTTGGTAATCACCAGCTAGCACAAACCTCCACCAGTCATCGGGCCTAAGGACTCTGTCATGCTTCAGTATCCATTCACTTCGATCGAACGACTCGTTCAGGATCCACACTCGGAGTTGGCACCGGTAAATAGTAGCGAAGTATACCCCTTTCTCTGATCTTCCAAGGAAAGATTTTACTTTGTTATAGCAATCGGTACGATCAATTGGGGATTCAATAACTCGGTACTTTCCTTTTGACAAGGACATCCTGCAAACATTGATCACCAATTGTGGTCATGAATCCTTCATCACCAAAGAAAAATGTGGTCACAGAGAAATATTGTAATAAATGATAATGATTATTTGGTGATCGATATAATACCTCACGACATATTCACCGTGGCAATGCACGTAGAGTGCTCCTTGCCAATATGCGGCGAAGCGCCATCGTGGCTCCTTCGAGTACCCCAGTGAATCCATGAGAAGGTCCGCGACCGTCCCTGCTGCCTCGCCTTCCCGGACGAACACCCTCTCGCGCCACCGCCCAGTCCTCGACGAGAACACGTGCCACGTCCACTTTGACGGCGGCCATTCCGACAGCTGCTCCTTCACCGGGTGAAGGGGAGCCAGGAACACCTGGTAGTGCTTCGACACGGCGGGGTCAAACACGAGGATCGGCCGGGGTTCTCGGCCACGGACGACGCGCGGCGGCGGCAGCTTCACCGACCGCCGCGTGATCGGGTTGCACGCGTGCAGCTCGCCGCCGAAGAAGAGGCTGTCGACCTGGTACAGGACTAGGCCGTTGCAGTGGTCCACGACCATGCACTCGCCGTAGGGTTTGGGCTCGATGAAGTCGAACTCGCCGTCGATCTTGGGGCCGGCCGCCGCCGCCGGGCGGGC
This sequence comes from Eragrostis nindensis, assembly GCA_012490785.1. Taxonomy (NCBI): domain Eukaryota; kingdom Viridiplantae; phylum Streptophyta; class Magnoliopsida; order Poales; family Poaceae; genus Eragrostis; species Eragrostis nindensis. The sequence goes on along the minus strand of JAAXCT010000015.1, from coordinate 1,463,059 downwards.
GAAGAAGTGCGGCCTGTAGTGGTCGACGTAGTTCACGAAGAAGCCGCGCACCGAGTGCGGGAGGAGTCGCCGGAGCCGGAGCAGGAGCTGCTGCTCGTCGACGACGGCGCGCCACGCCTTGCAGACGCGCCGCAACGCCGCCAGGCTGCGCGCCGGGAGACGGAGGAGGACGTCGGCGAGAACGTCGCCGTGGAGAGCCTCCATGGATGCGGGAAGCTAGCTAGGCGGCAGGCAGAGGCGCGACGCCACCCGTTTGATCAGGAGAACTTGATTGCGACGTTTTGGAAACAGGCAGGCTGGAGTCCGAGTTGGTTTCCCGGGAACGAACGTGATGCAAGAAACTTTCAGCTCCAGAGTTGCGCCGGGCCCGAGGGAGATGCTTCGTTGGAAACCAAGCTCAAAAGTTGCTCAATTTGCATTTGGAGAGAAGCCATTTAATTTTCTTGAATAATCTGAAAAGTAGGCAATTGGACGTATGACCAATAGAAGCATAGCCTGTTTAGAAGATCAATATAATTGGACATCTGACAAAAAATAATGATCATGTCTCGACAGAATATGATTCTCTTACCGTCATACGTATGACCGCATGTTACAACCAGAGATCTATTGCTTTTAGAATCACAAGTGAACCACAATCCTGATCACGTTACTTGCAGTACCTTTTTCTAACAAAAAGAGAATATATTTCAATGTTTCAGCCTTTGCATCAACAAATGCATGTAGATGTTCATGTCGTCATTATTACGCAAGACGGAGCTACAACAAACCGTACTCAGAAACGCAAATAAGAGCAAACTGATCAAACCACACCATCGTTCTTATTAATCGAAAACTCAGATTCTATTACTAAAATTCCAGCCATTCTTGACGAAGACATCCATGACTGTGGTTTCAAGCACACGACACCCCGATCCAAACTGGGGTCTGCCCTCCTCCTGATCATTTGTAGTACGTACCATATTGGCATATTGAATGACAGTCGGCGCTAATAATCTCAGATCATGCAGGGCTTATGCATGATGTATAGACAAACGAGTCACTCACACCACAGTTGTAGTCCTTTGGCTGTACTATTCCTAGAAACTGAACCTTGGAGCTATTCAAGTGATAAGCCACTGATATACTTAATGTAGTTAAGAATATGACCTCCTTGTACGGATGGAAACCAGGAACGTGGAAAGTGTCAGGGTACATGTACCCCTCGTTCGTATTCTCATTCCCGTCAACAGTATGAATAACATCGTCATCATCCGAGCACCAATCAAAATCATCTCTTGTCTTCCATTTTTCATAGTCATCTAAGATCCAAGGCCCGTCGTGTTTAACTTTTTGATAACCACCATTTACCACAACCGCCCACCAGTCATCGGGCTTAAGGACTCTGTCATGCTTTAGTATCCATTGTGGTCGATCAGGCGAGTCATCGAGGATCCACACTCGGAGTTGGCGCCGGTAATACTAGCGAAGTACACCCCTTTCTCTGATCTTCCAAGAAAAGAGTTTACTTTGTTATAGAACTCGGTAGGATCAATTGGGGATTCAATGACTCGGTACTTTCCATTTGACAAGGACATCCTGCAAACAATGATCATCAAATGTGGTCAAGGGTCATTCACCACAAAAAAAAAATGTGGTCACGACTCATGAAGAACTATAGCAAGGAAAACAAAAGAACGACAAAGATGATATGTTGATTTATTACCTCGCCACGTATTCACCATGGCCATGAACGTAGAGTGCTCCCTGCCAATATGCGGTGAAGCGCCATCGAGGCTCCTTGGAATACTGCAAGGAACCCATGAGCAAGTCGGCGACCGTCCCTGCCGCCTCACCATCCCGGACGAACACCCTCTCCCGCCACCGCCCGGTCCTCGACGAGAACATATGCCACGTCCACGCCGACGGCGGCCATTCCGTCGGTTCATCCGACGGCGGCGGCTGCTTCTCCGGGTGGAGAGGAGCCAGGAACACCTCGTAGTGCCTCGACACGGCGGGGTCGAACACGAGGATCGGCCGGAGCTCTCGGTAATGGCGGACGCGCGGCGGTCGTGGCAGCTTCACGGAACGCCGCGTGATAGGGTTGCACGCGTGCAGCTCGCCGAACACCGGGTCGGCCTGGTACAGCACGAGGCCGTTGCAATGGTCAACGACCATGCAATCGCCGTAGGGCTTGCGGGACGCGACGAAGTCGAACTCGCCGTCGATCTTGGTGCTGGCCGCCGCCGCCGGGCGTGCGAAGAAGTGCGGCTGGTCGTGGTCGACGTAGTTGACGAAGCAGCCGCGCACCGAGTGCGGGAGGAGGTGAGGGGCCAGCAGCCGGCGGCCGTCGACGGCGGCGCGCCACGCCTTGCAGACGCACCGCGAGGCCGCGCGCCGGGAGACGGCCGAGGATCGCCGCGAGCTCGGCTTCGGGTAGTAGTGCCGCTGCCGCCACCTCGGACTCGAGCTCCATGATGCAGCAGCCTAGCTAGGGTGAAAAATAGTGAGAGTAGAGGCGCAGCTTCAGTTCGATGAAATTCCTGGGGTATGCAAATCGATAGGTTCTTTATGATTTATTTATGACTTAAATCTGAGAGCTTACGTGTGATACGTAAGCCATGAGAGCTCGAAGGTCCGACGTACGTTTGTTGCAAGTATGGGTGGCAGGCGGCATCCAACAACAAAGGTGTTATTCGGCTCAAACTCGATATGGAACCAAAGGAACAAAGTAAGCAACAATATTAATTTTGGATATTTCGTCATACTAACTTGTATATAATTATGTAACAAAATATTATACGTATCAAATTAAGGAACAATGTAAAGATTTCTATACTTTGTTACAGTACTTCATATTAGGTGACAAAAGTAACATTGCTATAATTTGTTAGAGAAATTTTGATATCTCTCGCTCAATTATCTGCCGCTATGTTCTCTCTCCCGTTAGCCTCTGCTTCGTCTTCGATTTTGCTCAGGTGAGGCTAGGTTCATATTTTGGGTTTTCATGACAGTGTTTTCATAGCTGCCAAGCTTAGCTGAGAAGGCCGAAGTGCCGAACGGTGGCAAGACAAAGTCTGGTTCTGGACCTTCTGGTTGCGAACCTGGGGAAGCAGAGGATCACTGGTTGGGCTGTGCTGGGGTGGGGAAAGCCACACTTTAGCTGTTTTGATCATTCAAATATATATGCAAAATGTATTTTATTTATCTTTAGACTAGCAAATTACCCATGCGTTGCAACGGGACTTGTGAATATTACGAGACAATATTATTTTTCTCAAAAGAAAGCTACTGAAAATAATAGAAATATAGATAAAAGCGCAGGTGCACAAATGTGTCTGTTGCTTGAACAAGAATCAAAGGTACATGTTAGTGCCTACATGATGATATATGGATGCACGCCGAGTTACTGAAATAAAATATGAGAATTTTTTTTCTTCTTGAGATGACATCTGGAAGAATCATAAATATACAGATATAAGTTCCATTTTTTGAGCCACCATCAGTTCCGTTGAAGTCACTGAAATAATGCTAATTGATTTTTCATTTTCGGAAGAGCAATGTGATGCTACACTCAGCCTGAGTTACATAAAGGACCAAAAGATTGTTATTTTAGTTCAGAAGAAGAGAGAGGATTAGAGTGGCTAGCTGTTTAACAGAACGACAGGAAGGAACAGCTATGCATTAATGTAACGCTACTGAGTTACAAAAGGATGAAAGGTTTTAGTTCAAAAGAAACTGAGGAACCATGTTGAGATGTGCCATGGTTCATGATGTGATGAGTAATTGACGACGACTTAGTTTGAGTTGACATGGGGTTAGAGTTTGAAATGTGAGAACTTGAGGTTTGCATGAGCATGTATATTGATTATGTTTATGGCTAACCGGAGTTGGTGAAGGTGATGGGAAGTATGGAGGAGATGGAGAAATGTGTTTGCTTGTCTAATGATGTGTAGGTCAATGGAGTCAACTTGATGGTCAACGGCGAGAGGATCGGGAGGAACAAGCGGGAGGCTTGGGTCCAGGCGATCGAGAGGCCGGGTGAGGTCAAAGGTGATCCACACCGTACACGTGGCGGACAAGAAGCACGGAGGGTTTCGCGGTTTGGCCTCAAAACCGTGGAGGTGATGAAGACGGCGGGTTGACCAAGTAAAGAGGCGAACGGGAGGCCGAGTCAAGTGAAGGGTCCCGACGGGCTGGGACGAGAAGACTTGACGGCAAGGTTCGCGGGACGAGGTGACACGCGTCGACATCGAGGTGGTTTCCCGGTTTATGCCTCAAAACCGGCGGGCGGACGGTTTCCCGGTTTGGGCCTCAAAACCGGCGGCGGCGCATGGTGGTGTACATGGCACCATCGCGAAGGTTGCGTCGAGGCGAAGCGAAGTCGTGAAGGGCCCGATGGCGTTCGGGCGAAGGAAAAAGAGTTGGACGATTTTGCCCCTAGTGGTAGGTGGGAGTATGTAATACCTTAGGGGTAAGTTGGGAAAGAGAAAATGCCCATATAGGGAGGTGGAGTTGGCTGGCCACCTTGAGCCTTGAGGGACCAAGTCATTTGCATCTAGGGATAGGACTAGCTAGGGGAGAGCTAGAGAGAGATGAGAGAAGAGGGAACAAGGTGAGAGCTTGTATCTTCAACTTTCTACAAGAGAGGGAGGAAGAGGGCGGCGCCCTAGCTTTGTACCTATGGATTTCGTGATTGAATCAATGGAATGAAGCTTGTTTGAATCAATCTCGTGCTCTTGTTCTTCCTCCCCATCTAATTCCCGAAGTTGTCTTTTTCCTCATTTTCGGAGCTATTTTCGTGCGAATTTTCGATCTCCTTTTTGGCTGCGTTTCCGGGTGGATTTCTTGGATGGATTCAGTGCTAGGATGTGTGGGAACATGCCTTGATTGATCTTCTACAAGATCTCCCCACGAGCACTTCGAATTTGTGGATTTTGTCCAAGAACACCTAAACCCTAGTTCTTCACTTTGATCCAAAATCCGAGGAGATTTGGTTAGGTTTTTGGTATGGATCCACTTGGTTGATGTTCCCCATCTTGTCACGCACCTAGGGTTCAAATTTCGTGATTTTTGGAGGTCGTTTGGTCGGGTTTCGAGATTTCTTGATCTTGCGCGCGTGCTGTTTTTGGGACTGCGGACTAGTCCGCCCCGACAGCCGGACTAGTCCGCCCCCAGCCGGACAAGTCCGAAAAACCAAGTCTGTGGTCCGACCCGAAGCCGGACTAGTCCGTCCCGGACCAGACTAGTCCGCCCCGAGCCGGACTAGTCCGCCCCCCAGCCGGACAAGTCCGATTCTGTAGTCCGACCCGAAGCCGGACTAGTCCGCGTCGGACCAGACTAGTCCGTCTTGGACCAGACTAGTCCGGTTCTGGATCATTTTGGTTCATTTCTTTGAGTGTGTCTTTGCTTGATTTGCTTCCGCAAGTGCTTATATCTCATCTACAATCATTCGTAGGGTCAACACATTGCTTTTCATGTGTGTGTGTGATCTTGGTGATTGCTCTTGAGGTGAGTTGGGATATAGGCCAAGTTCTTTGCAAGAATTTTTATTGGCTCCCATTCACCCCCCCTCTGGTCGCCTTCTCGGTCCTTCAATTGGTATCAGAGCCGGTTTGATCACGTGTTGAGCTTAACCGGCTTTGTGATCCGAAGGCGACATAGAGAAAGGTGCGATCAAGCTCTTGGTCTTCGATGGGGAAGATTTTCCCTATTGGAAGTCTCGCACTCAAGCCTATCTCATGAGTCAAGGCATTGGGATATGGACCATTGTGCAAACCGACTACGAGATTCCGGAGAACATGGAGACGGCGCAGCAAGGTGCGATCGCTAAATTCGATAACAATTCTAAAGCTGTTAACATCCTGCTTTCCGCCATCGGTAGAAAGGAGTACGATCGCATTGCTCACCTTAAGACTGCGCATGCCATATGGAAGACGCTTTGCTCCTATCATGAAGGCACTAACCAAGTTAAGACCATGCGTAGAGATTCGTACAACAGGCAGTACCAGACCTTTGCACAGCTGCCTGGCGAGTCACTAGATGCTACGTTTGCTAGATTCGAGTCCATAGTGTGTCATCTCAGAGCTTGTGGTAATCTTGTTTACACTGACAATGAGCGTGCTAAGCAATTGCTTTACTCACTAGATGAGAACACTTGGGGTGTGAAGATCTCCGCACTGGAGGAATCCCCCGACTTTGGCACACTCACCTGCGAGCAGCTCTATAGCAAGCTCAAGTCTCATGAGCTCTCTAGGAAGTCACGTCCGAACCACAATGCATCCACTAGTATGGCCTTGATGACTGACTCTCATAGTAATGCATCTTATGGGACTAACCCCTCTCACAATTCTACTTTGGAGTTTGCTCTTTCTTCTTTGGTTGCAGCTTCAGATGAACAGGTGGAGTCCCTTTCGGAGGAGGATCTTGCCTTGCTGATCAGGAAGTTCAAGCGCTCCTTCAACAACAGAAGAGATAGGAGAGGTGGTTATCCCCGTGGTTGCTACGAGTGCGGCGATCCTCGTCACTTCATTGCCGACTGCCCCAAGCGGAAGAAGAAGTTCGACTACACCGACCGCCAAGGAGAAGAACCCAAGAAGAAGAACAACTTCTTCAAGAAGGGCAAGAACACCAAGAAGAAGATAGCGAAGGTGGTCGCAAGGGCACTTGTGGCTTCCCTCAGCGACGTCGACTACTCTACGGGCGACGACATCTCAAGCGCTGAGGAGGAGATGGAGAAGCCGGAGAAGTCAAAGGACAAGAAGAAGACTTCCGACTTCAGCGGGCTCTGCTTCATGGCAAAGGATGATCCCAACTCCGACTCCGACTCCGAGACAAGCAAGGTATCACAAACTCGTGAGGAGCTCGTCTTTCAAAATGAATACTTGCGTACTGCATTGTTTGAGCAAGATAAGAAGCTAGTTGAGGCTGTGCGCAAGAATCGTAAGCTAAAGTCCAAGCTTGAAGATACCAATGTTGATCTTGCTTTTCTCAAGTCTCGTGTTGATGAGGATAGGGTGGTAGAGTGTGAGTCTTGTGATGTTGTGATGAGTGATTTGGTCTCTTTGAAAGATGTGCATGCTCAAGTTGCCGGTCAGCTTGAGAGTGCTTTGAAAGAGCTAGAGGAGCTCAAGGCTCGACCTCTACTCTTGGGTGCTTGCAAGACTTGCCCTAAGCTCACACAGGACTTGGATAGTCAATTGTCCAAAGTCAAAGAGCTAGAGGCAAAATTGCTAAGTGGTTCTCGTGCTACACCACCACCATGTGTTGTGTGTGTTTCTCTGAAGAGTGACCTTGTTGCCACCAAGGATGAGAACCTAAAGTTATCCCAGGAAGTTGAGTACCTCACCACTCGCCTCACAAGAACCAAGGAGAGTGAAAAGAGAATTGAAAGTGACTTGCTGAGGGTTAAGGAAGGTTCAACTCAAGGATACAACTTGGGTTTGGGTTATGAGAGGTGTGAGAAGGAGAGTGAAAATGTGGGTAAGTTTGTACCAAGCTCCAACCTCCAAGATGAGAGTGAGAAACTTAAACCCACCGACACCTACTACCCATCAAACCCAAAGCCATCCTTTAACCCAAGAGAGGTCAAGAAACAAAAGCAACAATCCAAACCACCTACACAATCAAAACCAAAACCCAGGAATATGTTTACTTGCATGTTTTGTGGTAAGGATGGTCATTTGGATGAGTTTTGCTTTAGAAGGAAGAGAATTGAAAGGAGGCAAGCTGAGTTAGCTAGGAATGCAGTCTATCATTCCTGTGTTGACTATCCGCCTCACACTCCTTCTCGTGCTTACAGTGGACTTGGTCATCGCTCATATGACTTTGATTCACGAAACAGAGGATTTGAGTCACGACGCTTTGATGGCCCACGTTTTCCCTTTCGTGGTGTCCATCCCCAGCGTGGATATGGTCATCCTTCATATGACCTGTATCCCCGTGACGCGTGGCGTGAGTCTAGACGCTTTGACGGACCACGTCGTCCCTATCGTGGTACTCGTCCCGTGCGTTCCAATGATCAAGTGCATAGAACTGTTTTTACTTCTGCAGGTCGTGTGGTTAGGTGCTGGATTCCTAAAGCTTATCTCTCTAACCCCAGCACTGAGCCCTCGATCTTTTCTTCACGTTCTATGTAGGTAGCTGATGGAGGCCTGGAGGACAAGTGGTTGATGGACTCCGGTTGTTCGCGCCATATGACCGGTGATACTAGATGGTTCTCCAGCCTCACCCCCGTGAAGCAAATTGACTATGTGACATTCGGGGACAACAAAAAGGGTAGAGTAAAAGCAATTGGCGCTGTCAAGGTAAATGACTCATTCACTCTCAAGGAAGTAGCCCTAGTAGAGCATCTCAAGTACAATCTACTTTCTGTTTCTCAGTTGTTGGATGATGGCAATGAAGTGATCTTTAAAAGGAATGCATCTCGCGTTGTTGATTCGACTGGTGCTTTGATTTGCAATATTTCTCGAATTGACAGAGTTTTCCGTGCTGATTTTGTTTCTTCTTCTGGTTCTCACAAGTGTTTGTTCGCTCAACCTTCTTCTGAGCTTTGGACATGGCATAGGAGACTGGGTCACATGAGTTTTGACTTGTTGTGTCGCTTAAGTGGCCTAGGATTGATCCGAGGATTGCCTAAGCTCAAATTTGAGAAAAACCTTGTTTGTGCACCTTGTCGTCATGGCAAAATGGTTGCCGCTTCTCATCCACCAATCAATTTGGTGATGACTGAGCAGCCTGGGCAATTGCTTCACATGGACACTGTTGGTCCTGCTCGGGTTCGTTCAGCTGGTGGGAAGTGGTATGTTCTTGTGGTCGTTGACGATTTTTCTCGCTACTCTTGGGTCTTCTTTCTTGAGAGCAAGGATGAAGTGTTTCATCACTTTCGGAGCTTGGCTTTGAGGTTGTTCAAGGAACTCCCTGGTGCACTACGAGCTATCCGCAGTGATAATGGCACCGAGTTCAAGAACTCCTCGTTCAGTGCTTTCTGTCTTGAGAATGGTCTTGAGCACCAATTCTCTGCACCTCGTGTTCCTCAGCAAAATGGCATAGTTGAAAGAAAGAACAGAACCCTTGTTGAGATGGCCCGGACGATGCTTGATGAGCATAGGACTCCGAGGCGGTTCTGGGCTGAAGCCATTAGCACCGCTTGCTATGTTTCTAATCGGGTTTTCTTGCGCTCAATTCTTAATGTGACTTCTTATGAGCTACGTTTTGGGAGGAAGCCAAGTGTTTCTCATTTGCGTGCTTTTGGTTGCAAGTGCTTTATTCTCAAGCGTGGTAATATGGATAAGTTTGAGTCAAGATCTTCTGATGGCATTTTTCTTGGTTACACCCCACATGGTCATGCTTATAGGGTTTTGAACTTGGAAACTAACACCATCGTGGAGTCCTGCGATGTAACCTTTGATGAATCTATGCCTTGTACAAGTGGTGTTGTTGAGTGTGCAGGTGACAGGGAAATGGAAGAGAGCATCTTTGTTGACGGTGATCTACCGGCTCCAGGTGAAGATGAGGATGAACCACTACTTCCTACTACTTCGCCTGCTCCTGAGCCGGTCCTTGCTTCCACAGTTCAAGCAGAGGGTCCCGTAGCATCTACATCCTCTTCGGCGGCCGTCGATCCAGCTCCAGCCGTCGTCGAGCAAGCCCCAGCTGTTGTTGAGGGGGAGGTACGCTCCGAGAGAGAGGCCCCTCGACACATCCAAATTCGACATCCTCCCCACCAAATGATCGGTAATCTAAATGAAAGGACAACAAGGTCGAGGTCTGCTCATCTCGCATGCTTTACAAATTCTGCATTTGTTGCCTCCTTTGAACCTCGAGATGTTGGACACGCTCTTTCTGATTCCGATTGGGTCAATGCCATGCATGAGGAGCTAGAAAACTTTGAGAGAAACAAAGTCTGGACCCTTGTTGAGCCTCCTCCCAATGTGAATGTGATAGGAACCAAGTGGGTGTTCAAGAACAAACAAGGTGAGGATGGTCTAGTTGTGAGAAACAAAGCTAGGCTTGTGGCTCAGGGGTTTAGCCAGGTTGAGGGCTTAGACTTTGGGGAAACCTTTGCTCCTGTAGCGCGTCTAGAAGCCATTAGAATCCTGCTAGCCTTTGCCGCGTCTAAGGGCTTCAAGCTTTACCAAATGGATGTCAAAAGCGCTTTCCTAAACGGCTACATAGAGGAAGAGGTTTATGTTAGGCAACCCCCAGGCTTTGAAAATCCGAAGTACCCAAACCGAGTGTACAAGCTTCAGAAAGCTTTGTACGGGCTAAAGCAAGCACCCAGGGCATGGTATGCTAGGCTGAAAACCTTCTTGCTAGAGCGCGGGTTTGAGATGGGGTGTGTGGACAAAACCTTGTTTACCCTCAAGCATGGCACTGACTTTCTTTTGATTCAGATATACGTGGATGATATCATCTTTGGTGGTTCATCTCATGCTCTTGTGTCTAAGTTTCAGGCAATGATGGAAAATGAGTTCATGATGTCCATGATGGGCGAGCTGACCTACTTCCTTGGTCTTCAAATCAAGCAATGCAAGCAGGGTACCTTCATTCATCAAGCCAAGTACACGAAGGACTTGATGAAGAAGTTCGACATGTCGGATGCCAAGTCCATGTCGACCCCGATGGCCACTTCCACCGTGCTCGATCCGGATCTTGATGGTGAAGCGGTGGACCAGCGGGAGTACCGGAGCATGATCGGCTCCCTCTTGTACCTCACGGCGACAAGGCCAGACATACACTTCGCGGTGTGTCTTTGTGATCGCTTCCAATCTTCACCAAGGGAGTCTCATCGTCAAGCGGTGAAGCGCATCTTCAGGTATCTCAAGTACACCCTTGAATTCGGCATTTGGTACTCTGCATCATCTACACTTTCTCTTTGTGGTTATTCGGATGCGGATTTTGCTGGGTGTCGAGTTGATCGGAAGAGCACTTCGGGTACTTGCCATTTTCTTGGGTCTTCTCTTGTTTGTTGGTCTTCTCGCAAGCAATCTGGCGTAGCCCAATCCACAACCGAAGCTGAGTATGTTGCTGCTGCTAGTTGCTTATCCCAAATCCTATGGATGACTTTCACTTTGAGGGACTATAGGTTAACCTACAAGAGTGTTCCACTTTTTTGTGACAACACTAGTGCCATATGCTTATCCAAAGACCCAATCCTACATGGGAGAGTCAAACACATAGAGGTGAGATACCACTTCTTGAGAGATCATGTTGCCAAGGGGGACATCGAGCTTACATACATTGATACCCACAACCAATTAGCCGATATCCTCACCAAGCCCCTAGACGCCGAGCGCTTTGCATTTCTTCGGGGGGAACTTGGTGTTTGCTATCCTTATGGCATTGTTTGAGGGGGAGTTGGCTTCTTTGTAAATATGTATCTTACTTTTCTCGCATTTGCATTGCATTGTAAGATAAGCATCATGTATAATATGCATCTTTAGAAGAAGCTTCAACCTTTATGTCTCCTTGCATTTATTGTTGCTATGATTGAGATTGAGCTAAGTTGTGTGATTGCTAGTAGCATGCTTTTAAACTTAGGCTCTTTTAGATAGTATGGCATAGTTTCATTTGAGCAAGCTAGCTAAACCTTGAGATGAAAATTGACTTTTGTGAGACTTATGATCTATGCATGCCTATGTTTGTTCACCATGTGTATACTTGTTTTTATCCTTGTCAAGACTTGTTTTAAGGCTAGAATTAGAAAATGTCTTGACTTCGGCAACTTATTGTTTGGGGGATGGACTTTGGCAAATGTTTAGCTCATGATGGGACTTTAGGGGACAAATGTCCTTTTGCCAAAAGGCATACTCATTTGCTTCTTGTGCTTAATTTCTAAAATCAATTTGATCTCTTGTGCAAAATGCTAAAAATCCAATACGGTGCCTTGAAGCCTCGGGGTGTTTGCCGTAACCAGTCGTGCGACCCTCCGCTTGGATAAAAGGTTACTTGAGGATGAAAAATAAAAGACAAGCAAAAGCTTGCAATCTTCACTTGATCAAATTGAGTCTTTGTTGCATATGTGAGCGTTTGTCAAAGCACATCTTTCCGAATGTTTGTTGCTTGAGTTGAGATTGACACTTGCTAGTTTTCATGGATTCACTTAATGCTTGTTTTGCCTTGGATAGGGATGATCATACATGTGGTGACCATGCTTTTCATGATATAGCAAATTTGAATCTATCTTGCTCAATTTAATCTTCATGCTTAGCTTGTCTAGCTCTTTATTTTTGTGCTATGCTCTCTATTATGGCCTTCGTGCAATTGTGAGCTTATGCTTTTACACTTCAAGGTTCTATGCTTGTTCATAGCAATGATAAATGCTTGTTGACATGATTTTTGAAGCTTGGTAGGATTCCACCTCATGCATTGCATTTTTGGCTCTCTTGTATCTTGATGAGTTCATTGCCAAAGGGGGAGAAATATCGATAAGTTTGCATCTCAGATAGATATCAAGGGAGAAACTACCTTTGAAATGCTTTTGGGGGAGCGAAAATGCATTTTTTCTTGTTTTCAGGACAGAAACCCCCCACCGGACTATCCGGTTGTCTACCGGACTATCCGACCACCGGATCATCCGGCCCAGTACCGGATTATCCGCGCATTTCGCATTGCATGAGAAGTTGCACCACCTCAGGGGGAGTTTTTTTTTCTTTAAACTCTTTTGTTCTGACTTTTTTCTGAGTCCTTGTGGATCTTTGCGACTTTGTACCGCCTTCTTTGCCAACTCTTGGCATTTGTGATCTTTTGCTACTTGATGGTCGTTTGCTTCCATTTTTTCTTGGTTTTTGGACCATCTAGTTAGTTTTCTTGTTTTCGTATTTCAAACTTTGGATTCTTGAGATCGGTGTTGTTGTCAATGTACTCATCAAGGGGGAGATTGAGGAACCATGTTGAGATGTGCCATGGTTCATGATGTGATGAGTAATTGACGACGACTTAGTTTGAGTTGACATGGGGGTTCGAGTTTGAAATGTGAGAACTTGAGGTTTGCATGAGCATGTATATTGATTATGTTTATGGCTAACCGGAGTTGGTGAAGGTGATGGGAAGTATGGAGGAGATGGAGAAATATGCTTGCTTGTCTAATGATGTGTAGGTCAATGGAGTCAACTTGATGGTCAACGGCGAGAGGATCGGGAGGAACAAGCGGGAGGCTTGGGTCCAGGCGATCGAGAGGCCGGGTGAGGTCAAGGGTGATCCACACCGTACACGTGGCGGACAAGAAGCACGGAGGGTTTCGCGGTTTGGCCTCAAAACCGTGGAGGTGATGAAGACGGCGGGTTGACCAAGTAAAGAGGCGAACGGGAGGCCGAGTCAAGTGAAGGGTCCCGACGGGCTGGGACGAGAAGACTTGACGGCAAGGTTCGCGGGACGAGGTGACACGCGTCGACATCGAGGTGGTTTCCCGGTTTATGCCTCAAAACCGGCGAGCGGACGGTTTCCCGGTTTGGGCCTCAAAACCGGCGGCGGCGCATGGTGGTGTACATGGCACCATCGCGAAGGTTGCGTCGAGGCGAAGCGAAGTCGTGAAGGGCCCGATGGCGTTCGGGCGAAGGAAAAAGAGTTGGACGATTTTGCCCCTAGTGGTAGGTGGGAGTATGTAATACCTTAGGGGTAAGTTGGGAAAGAGAAAATGCCCATATAGGGAGGTGGAGTTGGCTGGCCACCTTGAGCCTTGAGGGACCAAGTCATTTGCATCTAGGGATAGGACTAGCTAGGGGAGAGCTAGAGAGAGATGAGAGAAGAGGGAACAAGGTGAGAGCTTGTATCTTCAACTTTCTACAAGAGAGGGAGGAAGAGGGCGGCGCCCTAGCTTTGTACCTATGGATTTCGTGATTGAATCAATGGAATGAAGCTTGTTTGAATCAATCTCGTGCTCTTGTTCTTCCTCCCCATCTAATTCCCGAAGTTGTCTTTTTCCTCATTTTCGGAGCTATTTTCATGCGAATTTTCGATCTCCTTTTTGGCTGCGTTTCCGGGTGGATTTCTTGGATGGATTCAGTGCTAGGATGTGTGGGAACATGCCTTGATTGATCTTCTACAAGATCTCCCCACGAGCACTTCGAATTTGTGGATTTTGTCCAAGAACACCTAAACCCTAGTTCTTCACTTTGATCCAAAATCCGAGGAGATTTGGTTAGGTTTTTGGTATGGATCCACTTGGTTGATGTTCCCCATCTTGTCACGCACCTAGGGTTCAAATTTCGTGATTTTGGAGGTCGTTTGGTCGGGTTTCGAGATTTTTCTTGATCTTGCGCGCGTGCTGTTTTTGGGACTGCAGACTTGTCCGCCCCGACAGCCGGACTAGTCCGCCCCCAGCCGGACAAGTCCGGAAAACCAAGTCTGTGGTCCGACCCGAAGCCGGACTAGTCCGTCCCGGACCAGACTAGTCCGCCCCGAGCCGGACTAGTCCGCCCCCCAGCCGGACAAGTCCGAAAAACCAATTCTGTAGTCCGACCCGAAGCCGGACTAGTCCGCCTCGGACCAGACTAGTCCGTCTTGGACCAGACTAGTCCGGTTCTGGATCATTTTGGTTCATTTCTTTGAGTGTGTCTTTGCTTGATTTGCTTCCGCAAGTGCTTATATCTCATCTACAATCATTCGTAGGGTCAACACATTGCTTTTCATGTGTGTGTGTGATCTTGGTGATTGCTCTTGAGGTGAGTTGGGACATAGGCCAAGTTCTTTGCAAGAATTTTTATTGGCTCCCATTCACCCCCCCTCTGGTCGCCTTCTCGGTCCTTCAGAAACAGAGGAAGAGGATTAGCTAGGGTGGCCTGTTGTTTAACAGAACGACAGAAAGGAGCGGGTATGCATTGCAAGGGACAGAACGGCATGAGTACATACACCAATGATGTGGCTGCAGCGTTCCAACGTCCGGCGGCACAACAGCAGGGAAAGAGGCTGGAGTTCGACCGTCCAACAGACTGCGGCGGCGCATAAATGAAAAGAACAAAAGATGGCACTAGAAAGGCTCCATAATGTTCTTATCTTTATACTCCTCCAAAATCTAATCTCCGATCAAGCATGGCGTATATACAAATGATTCAAACAAGCCACGGTTGTAAGTGTGTAGCGGGTTTGCAACTCCTAAATATTGAACCTTTGTGCTGTTCAAATGACAGGCCACTGCAACCTTTGCCGAGTCACTCAAGAAGACAACCTCCTTGTATGGATGAAATCCAAGAAAATGAACACGCTCTTGAGAATTAACTTCGTCAGTTGGTATATCGAGAATGTTATCATCATCCGAGTCCCAATCTGGTTTATAGTTTGCTAGTGATGCATCCTCATCCTTGCTTTCACCATCACTATCGTCGCCCTTGCTTTCAGCATCATCATCCTCGCTCTCATCATTATTTGCATCATCGTGCTCACTTCCATCATCGTCCTCGCTCTCATATTCATCTGCATCATCATCCTCACTGTCATCATCACTAACATCTTCGTCGCTCTCATCATCACTTGCATCGTCCTCACTCTCATCATCAGTAAAATCTTCATTGCTTTCAACATCAATGTCATAATAAGCATGTTCCTTCTTTCCATCACCACAGATATCAATGATCCAAGGTCCAGCTTTTGTTTGATGGTCATAGTTAAAGTTCTGCCAGTCATTCAGCCACCACGACTGTGGCTTAAGGATACTGTCATGCTTCAACATCCACTCAATCCTCTTATCTTCGGATTCGATGAGGATCCAAACACGTATATGCGGCTTCTTATTTAGAGCTGCAAAGTATATACCATTGTTTGATTTCCCTATAAAGGAACGTACACCGCCTTCGCACTCGGCTAAGTTAATTGGAGATTTAATTACTCTGAATGTGTCATTTGACAGGGATAACCTGAAAAAATGCATCCATAATAATATCAACAAACATACAACTTTTAGATAGAAATTGAAACCGACCAAGATTTGCCGGTGGCAGCACAAAATAAAGAAAAAGGTATTATGAGTCATATTTACCTCGAGACATATTCTCCGTTGCAATGCACGTAGAGTGCTCCCTGCCAATATGCGGCGTAGCGCCACCGGGTGTCATATTTGTGAGGTCCTGGGTGAAGCCATAAGCCGCCAACGACAGTCTCCGCCTCACCTTCCCTGACGAAGACCCTCTCCTCCCACCTCTTGGTCCTTGATGAAAACACATGCCATGTCGACGAGTGCGGGTCCAGTGGCGTCAGCAGCACCTCGTAGTGCGGCGACACGACGGGGTCAAACACAATGAAGGCGTGGCGCGTATGGTCGTCCGCACCACACTGGGGTAGTTGCATCCATCGCTGTGCCGCAGGGTTGCACACGCACATGTTCCCGCTGGCGAAGGCTTCGCCGGTGTGGAGGACGAGGCCGTTGCAGTGGTCGAGGATTTTGTGCCAGCTCCAACGCCAGGGATCATCGCGCACAATGAAGCTGAGGTCGCCGTCGATCGGCGGGCCGGCCGCCGACGATGGCCGGGCGAAGAAGTGCGGCCTGTAGTGATCAATGTAGTTGACGAAGAGGCCGGCCACTGAGTTTGGGAGGAGACGCCGGAGCCGGAGCAGTAGCTGGTGCTTGTCGATGACGGCGCGCCATGCCTTGCAGACGCGCCGCGACTCCGCGAGGCTGCGCGCCGGGAGATGGCGGAGGACTCCGGCGAGCATGTCGTCGCGTAGAAGAACGGCCGCCGTCTCTGAAGCCTCCATGGATGCAGATCGATGAGCGCAGCTGATGCGGCCTATTGCCGTGCGTGATGCGCAAATATATATGGACGTCGACACCGACGTATCAGGTGTCCGGACCGAAATTGTCGTCGTCTGTTTGCATACCAAACATCAAATGACGATCGATGCATCCGGAAGCTCTTAGGAGAGAACAATGGAAGGTGTTGCAAACTGCAGGCTCTGGAGTTGTATTCGTACTCAAACATGCTTTGAAGTTGGAGTATGACACTAGCCGTAGCCGCTGGCCTACATGCTACAGATCTTGCAAAGATTTGCATGGGCTCTAATTGTAGCTCACCACTGGGACTAACGAAAAACGGCAACGTTCTGGCAAGATTCATGAATACAAGGAACTTCAATATAACAGCCTCCTAATCTCTAAAAATAGCTCGTTTCAGGAACAGTTTAGTATATATACAGAGATAGAAAACAATTCTTCGTGGACCAAAGCGGCGAGCAGAGCAACCATTTATAGGGCATCAAATAAGAGAATTCACTGATGCTTGGCAGCAGCTGTCAGCGGTACAACTGCATGCGTTAGTTCAGTTAACAGGGTGAATTCTCCGGACTTGAAACTTGTCTGGCCGATAGAAGGCGTGTTCAGAACAAAAAGCCATTTTCTTAATGTGGAATGCGATAAATCTTCAAATACTGACCACTGATCATCTGGACAAGTCCTTATCTTCAACCTGAAAGTCTTTTTTTTAAAAAATAATATATAATAAAAACGATGTTATGATGTACCTTTCAAAACTAATCCACACATATGACATGTTTTCAAACAACCTTTTTGTACCAAAAGGTATATTGGTAGTCAGAGTATTCAAAGCTTGACCGAACCTTAGTCAAATTGACATGTGCTTTTAATTAAACATGGAAACGTATATGTTTAAGAAAAGCCATAGGTAAAAAGATTCAAACAATCCCCTCCAAAGTATAGAATGGCATCTTATAGATCAAGATACTAAATTATGTACGCCACATTATGGACATGCACACATTCAAATTTTGCAGAAATAGAGCCACAAAGGAGCTGTCATACAAAATCGATGAAATGGTACAAAACTTTACAAGAGACATTAACCAGCAGATATTGACCATCAAACCAATTGCAGGATCATCTCCAACTCGATCGCCAATATGTAATAATGTTAACGATCTGAAAGTTGACTCCCGTCATGCCGCCAGGAGAGTCGTCAGAGTGTTTCAAGAAATAAAATCACCACAACCTAATCTGTGACAACTGACAAGGCGATCTCTGTCTCCAACACTTGCCATCTAAAAACAGGACGTGTTATTTATTCGAAAATGTTTTTTTCCTGTTGTTATCAAAATCACTCTGATTAGAAAATCTTATGTGGGACCAAAAGAACAAAATTTCTATATTTCGTTAAGAGCAATTTCTATATCTCTCCCTTTCACTCAATTTTTGTCTGCTGATATGTGGCTTGATTCTAGCTGTCGTTAGCTTTGCTTTTTCTTCTATGACGGTGTTTCATGGCCAGCAAGCTTAGAGGAGAAATGCTTGAGTTACAGGGCGAGATGGAGGTGGTGGCAAACGTCGGGAGGCGAGTTGGTTGGGCATTGCTGGAGCAGGGGAAGCCAGCCACTTTTGGCTGATTTAATTTGAGTGTTTGAATATGCAGATGGTGGTATCATCTTGGAGTCATAGAACACTTAATAAATAAAAAGAACAATGTTGGCACACTATAAATGCATCACAGATTGTTCTTGTGCTTACAACCCTGAAATCTAATCTCCAATCAAGCAAGGTGTATACACGAAGGATTCATACAAGCAACGATTGTAGGTACGTGGAGGGTTTGCAACTCCTAAATATTGAACCTTTGAGCTATTCAAGTGACAAGCCACAACAAACTTTGCTGAGAAACTCAAAATGATAACATCCTTGTATGGATGAAATCCAAGAAACTGAATATACTGAATAGTATCAACTTCATGTTTATTTTCTATGTCTATAATGTTATCATCATCCGAGTCCCAATCTGTTTTATATTCAGCAAGTGATGCTTTCTCTCCCTCGCTTTCTTTATCATTGACATCATCCTCACTTTCATCATCACTGACACCATCCTCGTTTTTATCATCATAAACATCGTCTTCCCCTTCATCGGCAGAAACACCGTCTTCGCTTACGACATCATTGTCATAATACACATCAACCCTTGTTCCATCCCCACATATGTCAATGATCCAGGGCCCGTCATATGTCTTTTGTACATAGTCATATTCTTTCCCATCATTCACTATGCACTTCCCCCATGCATTTGGCTTAAGGACACTGTCATGCTTCAACCGCCACTCCGACCTCTTATCTTCAGACTCGTGAAGGATCCAAACACGAAGACGCGGCTCATCATTAAGAGCTGCAAAGTATATACCGTTTTTTGATTTCTCGATGAACGAACGTGCACCCCGATGGCATTCGGTTAAGTCTATTAGAGATTTAATCACTTTGTACGTACCATTTGATAAGCATAACCTGCAATTAACAAAATTGATCAGACATGCATATGCATATGGACCAATATATATTACCAGTATATAAATAAAAACTCTGCAAGACATTTATTTACCTCGAGACATATTCACCATAGCAATGTACATAAAATGATCCTTGCCAGTACGCGCCGTAGCGCCATCGGGTGTCGTATCTATTATATCTCTTCCAGTGCTGGAGCTGTAGTCCAGCGACAGTCCCGGCCGCCTCACCTTCCCGGACGAACACCCGCTCCTCCCACCTCTTGGTCCTCGAAGACAACGCATGCCACGTCCACGACGGCGGCGGCCATTCCACCGATCCATGCCTGTTCGCCGGCTCTAATGGCGCCAGCAGCACCTCGTAGTGCGGCGACACGGCAGGGTCGAACACGACGAATGCACGGCTCCAGTCGCCGTCGCAATGGGGCAGGCGCACCCACCGCTGCGTCGCGGGGTTGCTGACGTACATGCCTTCTTGGCCGCGGGTGAAGTCTTCGTGGAGGACGAGGCCGTTGCAGTGGTCGAGGATTCTGTACCAGTGCCATGGCTTCTCGCGCGCGACGAAGCTGAACTCGCCGTCGATCCGCGGGCCGGCCGCCGACGTCGGCCGGGCGAAGAAGTGCGGCCTCCAGTGGTCGATGTAGTTGACGAAGAGGCCGGCCACCGAGTGCGGGAGGAGGTGGGGGAGGAGCAGCCGGTGCTCGTCGACGATGGCGCGCCACGCCTTGCAGACGCTCCGCGAGATCGCGAGGCTGCCCGCCGGGAGACGGCCGAGGACCACCTCGAGCACGTGGTCAGGTAGAATCGCCATGGTCGCAGTCTCCATGGATGTAGATCAATCGAGGATTACAGCTGAGGCGGCGGCCTATTGCATGCCGTGCGTGGTGCGTAAATATATATGGACGATGTACCTCGAGTCCGGACCGAAAATACGTACGCCGGCGTCGTTGCATGCCACAAATCAGGCGACGATTTCATCCCAAAGCATTGGAGTTGTAGAGGAAATAATGGAAGGATTTGCAGACTGCAAGCTCTGGAGTTGTATTCGTATTGAAATATGCTTTGAACTGAAGTTGGAGTATAATACCATACAGCCGGCCTACAGAACTTGGGATGCTGCACTTGGAAAGATTTGTAAGGAAGCTGAGAATTCGAATGTTATGGCTGGCATGGATAAATGAGGAACGGCCATTGGGACTGGAGAAAAGGCAAATGTTCAGGCAAGACTCGATACAAGGTTGATCGTTTCAGCATGCGCCTAACCCTTAGCTACAAAATCAGCTCGATCGTTTCAACAACAGTTCGGTGGCTAACACAGAACACGAGCGCCATTAGCAAGTCTCAAAGAAGAATGGTGGCTGGAGTAATCTTCTACAGCTGGTGGAACATTTGGAAGGAGCGAAATCGTCGCATATTCGAAAACAAGATTTTGGATCACACTCGTGTCGCACTACTAGCAAAGGAGGAGATAGGTCTTCATCAGTTGGCAAATGGTGATTTCAATGCTAGTGGGCACACAGTTCCTGGCGCGGTTCAAGACTAAAAACGAGATCCTAGATGTGTTTTCTTAATTTCTGTTTCTTTTCTTTTTAGTGCTTCTCCTCGTTTGGCCAGCTGGTTGGCTAAGAGTCCCTGCTGCTCAGTTTCTTTTTTTAGTTTTTTCTTAAACTCCCTCCTGTGAGCCAGCTCCAGGCTGCCTGTAAGACTGCTTTTATTTGTTCTTTTGCTCCTCTCTTAATGAAAGGGCAGCGCACCTGCCAGTTTGCGTCAAAAAAAAAAAAAAAAAAAAAACAGTTCGGTGTGTATATATACAGAGATGGAAAACAATTCATGGATAAAGTGGTGAGCAGACCAAGCACATAGCAGAAAATAAGAGAATTCGATGATGGTTGACAGCTGCTGCATGCAGTACAACTGCAACTCGATCTGAGAGATATGCTTCGGAAAGTGACATCTACATGCACGACTAGTTCAGCTCACAGGATGCGGTAATTCAACCTGTCTGGCCAATGGAAGCCACGCAGAGCAAAGAAGTCATTTTCTTAATGTGTACGGTGATACATATATCTTCAAGTACTCACCACACTGATAAGTCCCCATGTTCAGTCTGCAGATTTAAAGAAGAGTTACAATTTCGAATGTACCTTTCAAGACTAATCTGCATGTATGACTTATGTTCTCAAACAACCTTTTTCTACCAAGCAATATTGGTGCTCAAAGTATCCAAGGTTTGAGCGAATCCTAATCAAAATGACATGCATTTAGTTAGATGGGGAAAGCTTATTTCTTAAGAACAATCATAGTAAAAAAAGGACTCAAACAATCCCCTCCGAAATACTGAATGACTACTTAATAAAGTTAAAAAATAGTTCAAGCTTGAAAACTCAAAACTTCAGAAGTAAATCATTTAGCGCTATACTTTGGACTCGCATAAATTGATTTTTTCAAAAATGGAGACACAAAGGAGCTGCCATATGAAATCTATGAACTGGTACAAAACCTTATAAGATATAAATTAACCAGGAGATATTGACCATCAAACCGATTGCAGTATTGTCGGATCATCTGCAACACAATCGCCAATCGTCCAAATTAAAGTCGATTCCCCCTCATGCCGCCACAGTCATCAGAATGTTTGTAGGAATAGAATCACTAAAACCTAATCTGTGACTAGGCGAACTCTGACTCCAACAATCCCTCTAAAAAAAAGGACATGTTACATTTTTGAAGTTTTTTATTTTAACTTCAAGGATTGGCCAGATCAGTTTAAGCACCAGTTGTTATTACAACTACTCCAATTCAACATGTTATTACAATTCATTATTACAAAATCTTATATGAGACCAAATGAACAAGGATTTCTATATTTCATTACAGCGATCTGAATCTCTATCTCTCTCTCTCTCTCTCTCTCTCTCTCTCTCTCTCTCTCTCTCTCTCTCTCTCTCTCTCTCTCTCTCTCTCTCTCTCTCTCTCTCTCTCTCTCTCTCTCTCTCATTATTTCTGCTGATATATGTATCTTGATTCTAACTTTTTTGTTGTCATCCATGACGGTATTTCCATGACCGCCAAGCTTAGAGGAGGTTCTGAGATTACCAGGCTGTATGGAGGTGGTGACAAACATGGGGAGGCGAAGACCATTGGTTGGGCTGCAGTGGGGCAGGGGAAGCCACTTTGACAGATTTGAGAGTTTGAATATGCAGATGGCGGATCATCGTGGAATCTTAGAACACATAATAAATAAATAAAAACAAATGCATCACATAATGTTCTTGTGCTTACACCCCTGAAGTCTAATCTCCAATCAAGCAAGGTGTATAAACAAATGATTCAAACAAGCCACGGTTGTAGGTACGTGGTGGGTTTGCAACTCCTAAATATTGAACCTTTGAGCTATTCAAGTGACAAGCCACTACAAACTTTGCTGAGAAACTCAGAAGGATAACATCCTTGTATGGATGAAATCCAAGAAACTGAATATAGTCACCAAAACCATCTTCATGCTTATTCGGTAAGTCCATAATGTTATCATTATCTGAATCCCAGTCTGCTTTATATTCAGTTATTAATGATGCTTTCTCTTCCTCGCTTTCAGTATCATCGACATCATCCCCACTTTCATCATCATTGACATCATCCTCGCTTTCATCATCGTCCTCCCCTTCATCAGAAAAAACATCGTCGACATTGTTGTCATAATAAGCATCATCTCTTGTTCCATCCCCGCATATATCAATCATCCAGGGCCCATCATATGACTTTTGTACATAGTCATATTTCTTCCCATCATTCAGTATCCACTCAAACCATGCAGATGTATCAAGGACACTATCATGCTTCAATCGCCACTCCGTCCTCTTATCCTCAGATGCTTCAAGGATCCAAACACGAAGATGTGCCTTATTATTAAGAGTTGCAAAGTATATACCCTTTTTTGATTTCCCAATGAATGACCGTTCACCCCCGTCGCACTCAGCTAAGCCGATGGGAGATTTAATTACTTTGTATGTATCATTTGACAAGGATAACCTGCAGTAAAGCTGGTCAGATATCAAGCATGAACCAATAATACATGTAAATAAGAAAGAACCTGACTTATATTTACCTGGAGACATATTCACCACGACAATGCACATAAAGTGCTCCTTGCCAATACGCACCGTAGCGCCATCGGGTGTCGTACTGATCATTTTTCCAGTGCTGCAGCTTTAATCCGGCGACAGTCCCGGCCGCCTCACCTTCCCGGACAAACACCCTCTCCTCCCACCTCTTGGTCCTCGACGATAACGCATGCCACCTCCATGATGATGGTGGCCATTCTACCGAGCCCTGCTTCTTCACCGGCTCTGGCGGTGCCAGCAGCACCTCGCAATATTGCGGCGACACGGCAGGGTCGAACACGACGAATGCACGGCGGCTCCAGTCGTCATCGCCGCAATGGGGAAGGCGTGCCCACCGCTGCGTCGCTGGGTTGCAGACGTACATGCCGTCGCCGGAGAAGTCATCGCCGCTGCGGAGGACGAGGCCGTTGCAGTGATCGAGGATCCTGTACCAGCTCCATTGCTTCTCACGCGCGATGAAGCTGAACTTGCCGTCGATTCGTGGGCCGGCCGCCGACGTTGGTCGGGCGAAGAAGTGCGGCCTCCAGTGGTCGATGTAGTTGATGAAGAGGCCGCGCACCGACCGAGGTAGCAGCAGCAGCCGGTGCTTGTCGACGACGGCGCGCCACGACCTGCAGACGCGCCGCGACGCCGCGAGGCTGCGCTCCGGTAGACGGTCCAGAATCGCCACGAGCACGTCGTCGGGCAGAATCGCCACCGTAGTCTCCATGGATGCAGATCGACCGAAGGATTGCAGCCGATCGAGGAACAGCCTGTTGCCGTGCGCGTTACGAGTCGATGTATATGGATATCGACACGGAAACAACCATGTGTCCTGAATGCGGATCGAATCGTACGAGTCCGCGCGTCCGATGAAGTCCGTCCGCGTTGTACGCGTACGCGCGCGCCTCCGCATTCTATACGGACTGCGCCTCCGTTGTACGCTAGATCGTATTAGGTGTACGCTCATAATTAGATTTCTTAGAGTTCAGATACGATACCTCAGTAATCTCATTTCGATCCCAACCCTATGATGATCGCATTAGTACGTAAGAGAACAAATCGATGGAGTTTACAAAAAGTGACTTAGATCCTACCTAATCGATCGAATTCATGTTGTTGGGGGGGGGGGGGGGGGGGGGGGGGGGGGGGGGGGGGGGGGGGGGGGGGGTGGGGCATGGCCACCTCTGGCCACAACAAAGGTCCATCACTGATGCCTCTGGTTTGAAAGAAAAATAGGATTCATGGTGTACTAAAAATTACATCCATATCTTTCATATTGAACATATCTCCCAACTTGATCTCCCTAAATAATTAAGCTTGTAGGCACTATGTGTGGTCCACTTAACTAATTTATTCGGTAGAAGGTCTAAACTTCAGATGTTGTCATAGATATCTCCTGATAGTATTTGCAAATTGTGATCCAAAAGTAGTACTTGAGATACTGCTGTTCCAACCAAGGAACCAAAACTTCTATTGAAATAGAAATTAAAGTATGTAATATAAATAATACGGTAATTTGCACATTGTCACTGCTGTCATGTGTTATCTAGATTTCAACCTCTGATTTAGGAATTAAAGTATGTAATAGAAATTTCTTTAAAAGGAATTGGATTTCTCATGTTAGTTGTGATCAAGTGACTACAGTGACGGGCCTTGCATTTTGGAATACCACATTTTAAACTTCAAAACAGATCAAACCTTTGTGCTTCGTTCACATGGTTTGAGAGGGGTTGCATTATTTTTCGTTGCAAAAATTTGCCAGTAGCAACGCACGGACATTTTACTAGTATGCTTTTAAGAAAAGAATTTCCAAGAAAACCAGTGTGAGCCTCTGGTATGAAAACTACTTCGATTCAGCATGTTATGATTCCTATCGGTCAGTTATTCTCAACTTTGACGTCCATGATTCTTACTCCCCTCCATTTCAAATTACTTGATGTTTTTGACTTTTGTATATCACGTTTGACCGCTCGTCTTATTCAAAAACTTTGTGCAAATATCATTTATCTTGTTATGGTTTGTTTTATCATTAGAGATATTTTAAGTATGATTTATTTGTTTTTATATTTGCACAAAATTTTTGAATAAGACGAGCGGTGAAACGTGATCTTAAAAAGTCAAAAACGTCAAGTAATTTGAAATGGAGGTAGTACCGAGCAATCATTCTCAACTTTGGCCATCAATGGAAAATCAATTTTATATGGATTGGGACTTACGATAGATGTTACTACTACAAGAGACGATACCAGTTTTAACTCTGCAGTGCATTTGCATGAAGTACCATAGAGCCATTTTTAACACTTTCATTGTGCATACTTACATTCACATGCATAGAACAGAATTTCTATGCGCAAAAGAGACCCGCTATATATATCTTACCGAGAGGTTGCAATTAATTTGCCAAAAATTTC
The DNA here is from genome assembly GCA_012490785.1 of Eragrostis nindensis. NCBI lineage: Eukaryota > Viridiplantae > Streptophyta > Magnoliopsida > Poales > Poaceae > Eragrostis > Eragrostis nindensis. The sequence continues at coordinate 1,437,357 of JAAXCT010000015.1, read as the reverse complement.
TTAGTTAAATAATATTATCACAAAAGTGAATTGGTGAACCAAAAAAAAGGTTGGAATAGAATAATAACAGGCTGTTCTTAGCTGTTCATCAAGATAGGTTCCTTTATGACACAAACCAGGAGAAATCAAACTACACAGGAAACGTTGAACTGTTGGCACTAGCCTCCGATCATGGAGGGAGTATAGACAAACAAGTCATTCACGCCCCGACTCCATCCATTTGGTTTCAGTAAACCCAAATACTGAACCTTGGAGCTGTTCAAGTGACAGGCCACTGCTACATCGCAGGTGGTCAAGAAGATGACCTCCTTATATGGGTGAAAACCAAGGAACTTAACAACATAATCAAGGTACTCCCCATCCTCGTCAGTAGTGTTGATGATGGTGTCGTCATCGTCATCGGAGTTCCACTCAACATTATAGTTTTTCCCCTTGTTTATGTAGTCATCCAAGATCCAGGGCCCCTCATATAAAAGTTGGTGATAGTCACCGGCTGTGACCACCCCCCACCAGGAATCAGGCTTAAGGCCAATATCATACTTCAATATCCATTCTGCGTGATCGCCGGGTCCATTGTTGAGTATCCAAGCTCGAGTCACCCCCTACTCTCCACCGCGCCATGGAGCCCCCCCTTGAGCCCCTCCTACAGTTTGTTAGCCATGGAAGAGGGAAGGGAGATCGGGAGGTTGAAGAAGACCAAAGAAATTGCCAGACAACGCGTCTTGGGCTGAAACTTGTAAAACTGGCCCATTGCTAGATGTCGACTGAGCCCATCAGCCCATCAACCAACAAACAACAGCCCAATTTGGCTAAAAACAAAAAACAAACAGCAGCCCAATAGCCAAATCAGCCTATCAGCCAACGCAGCGCCTGGCACAACGGTATTGCAAATCAATTTTTTTTTTTGTGTGCGTCGAAGACATAGTTAAGTCAAGACATTACATTTTGTAATTTTGTACTATAAGACATCTATAGATTTTCTATTATTGGTTTGCCCCCTAGCAGTCTTAGCATAGTTTCCCAATTTCTCTCCGTATTTGACCAAGATCCGCTATAGCCTCAGTGTTGGGATATTTAGAATCACGTGTAGTAACACTTTTTTGTGCATAAGTTCCAGAGATATAAAAAACATCATGTTTGGTGTTATGTAGCACTGGCAGAAGCCATCAATAGGATGAAGGGCAGCGGCGGGGGAGGGGGAGGGAGGAGGGGGGCAGGGATATAGCAGACAATGGCTGAATCTTACCATGTTGCGGAAAAGGAGATGGGAAATAAGGGTTTTCGTTGACGTTTTGCGCTAAATTTCGTATAATTTGGCTTTGGTAGCCCATGTTGGTCGATACTTGGCTCCATCCCTGCTGTGTAGTTCAGCCCCCCTACGATTTCTGTCTGGATCCGCCACTGGGGGAAGGAGCAGCCGGCTGCCATCGACGAAGGCGTGCCACGCCTTGCAGACACACCGCGACGCCACAAGGCTGCGCGCCGGAGACGGCCGAGGACGGCGGCGAGCGCGTCGTCGTGCAGAGCCGCCACAGCCGGCGCCGGCGCCTCCATGGGTAGATGCAGATCGGGCGCCTATTGCAGTGCCGTGCTTGACGCGTGAATGTATATCAGAGTCCGGACTGAATATGTGGTCTGTTGCCAAATATGTTAGAGCATCTCTAAAGAGTCATAAACCTCCTTTAAATCAAAATATTGAGATCCAATTAAAAAAAAACCAATACCAAAACCACCTTCAGTTTTTTCATAGCCCTTAAACTCCCCTTATTTGTAGCTACAAACAGGGGAAGAATTAGGGCTCTCATCTCTTCTTTTTGCTATGGAATTAATGTTTTTTGGCCTAATTAAAAAAATGTTCTAATCCATATTTAAGAGAGGACTGTTGGAGGAGGAGAGAAAAGTTGCCCATCATAATTTTTTGATTGCTCTCAAAAACAAGTTTATGGGACCAACTTTATGAGAGTCTCTTAGAGATTATCATCCATCCGAATTGCCATCATTTTTTTCTCGATTGTTTGCATGGTTTGCTCAACAAATTAATATTAAAACAATGAGCTAATAGTACCACAACCTAGCTCCCCAAGAATGTAATAGGTCGTACGTGCTGTTGTTGCAATAGGATGTAACTACTCTCAGAACACCGACTTGATTGGATTGGTGCACTAAATGGGTCGACAATTTGGTGGTCAGCAATAATGCTTGGTCCATGGTTTAATGGGTTCTTTTTTTTTATAATGAGAAGATTGCATTAATCCCAACGATGGCTCTCAAGAGATCAGTTACAGCTAAAAATAATTTAATTGATTCATAATACCCCTTTCAAAAAAATTAACGGACGAGGAGTCTTCCAAAGAGGACATGACTGACATGACAATGGCAGAATCAAAATGTTCATGTGTTTCATTTAATTAAAGGGTTAGAACAAATTTCCGATCATGCAAGGCGTATGCACAAACGATTCATGTACGCCGCGATGGAAGGTACCATACCCTAACCCTAACCCTCCTAGGTACTGCACCTTTGCGCTGTTCAAATGATAGGCAACCGCTATGTACCCCAGGCTACAGAAGAAGATAACCTCCTTGTAAGGATGAAATCCTAAGAATCTAACACATGTATCCGATCCCTTTCCATCATCCGCAACGTCAATCACGTTGTCATCATCGTTAAAGCTCCAGCTTGCATTATTCTTGTGCACTAATGTTTCTTTATCTTCCGCCTTAGTAGTTGCATGAACATCCAGGATCCAGGGCCCTTTATATTGCAGTTTACGATATTTCTCCTCCTGCAACCACCACGTACGTGTCTTCATACTGCTCTGATGCTACAACACCCACTCCATCTGGTCGTCTGCCTCACTAAGGATCCAAACACGAAGTTGGGCAATGCCGTCAATAGCTGCGAAGTATGCTGCTTTCTCTGATCTCCCCAGGAAAGATCGTACATCATTGTTGCATTCGACAAGATCTACAGGCGACTTGATCACTTGGTACTTGTTGTTTGACAAGGACAGCCTGCAAAACATCGCACCTTTTTTTGTGAGGGATGGATGCAAAACATCGCAGTTTGGTGCATAGATCAAATAATATCAAGAAATAGTATACAAAATTGCGAGGTGTTGATTGGCTGACAGTTCAGGGTAGGACATGATTTGTTTACCTTGTAACAGATTCACCACGGCATTGTATGTAGAGTGCTCCTTTCCAGTACGCAGAGTAGCGCCATCTGTCTTCAGCAATGCCATAAATCGTACGCACATCCAAGCTAGCAATGGTCCCGGCGGCCTCGTTTTCCCGGACGAACACCCTCTCCTCCCATCGCCCGGTCCTCGACGAGAACCCGTGCCACGTCCACGACACCGGCGGCCACTCCGTCGACCAAAGTGCGTCGTCCTTGTTGCCGCCGAAGTCTCGTTTCGTAGTCGGATCGAGTGGCTCGAGCAGGACCTCGTAGTCCGGCGACGCGGCGGGGTCGAACGCGAGGAACGCACGGCAATGCCACACGCTGCCGGGGCACGGCGGCAGGCGTGCCCATCACCGTGTCGCGGGGTTGCACACGTGGAACAAGCCGTCCCTGTCTACGAAGAGGACGAGGCCGTTGCAGTGGTCCCTGACCTTGTACCAGCTGTCGCCGACGATATACTCGAACGAAGTTCCGTCGATCGGCAGGGCGCCGCTGCTGCTCGCCGGCGCCGGGCGGGAGAAGAAGTGCGGCGCGCCGTGATCCATGTAATTGATGAAGATGCAGCGCACCGAGTGGGGGAGGAGGCGCCGGAGGGGGAGCAGGAGCTGCTGCTCGTCCACGACGGCGCGCCACGCCTTGCAGACGCGCCGCGCCGCCGCGAGGCTGCGCGCCTGGAGACGGCCGAGGACGTCGGCGAGCGCGTCGTCGGGTAGAATCGCCACCGCCGTCGCCGCCGGTGCGGTCTCCGTCTCCATGGACGACGATGACGACGCAGAGTACAGATCAAGCGCCGAAACCGTCAGCACCGTCTTGGATTAGGGTTCTCAAATATCGTTTCGTACAAGCAAGGAAGGAAGCCCACGATCGGCGAGTACTGCCGCATGAAAGGAGGGGGTAAAAAGAAGAAACAGACACGTACGAACTCGGTTTACGTACGTTACGATTGGGTTACATGCATAATGCGGTTTGATTGGGTGGGTATATATATAAGCAAATGGTTGCCAGGCAGGCTCTCGTCTCGTCCAAGGAAACAACAGATCGGCCTAGCTCGCAATCCAGGAACCGACGCCACCGCCTAGGGCTTCGATCGGATCCACAACGAGAGCCGCCACCGCAATGGATAAGAATATGAGGTCACCGTCGACGGGTGGTTCCATGGAGGAGGACAAGGTGCCTGCAGGCGACGACGGCGCGATGGAGCGCTCCATCATCAAGCACGAGGAGGAGGTGGCGCCGGACGACGCCGGCGGCGCGATCGAGGGACCAACCCCGACGACGATCAGGAGGCGGCCGGCGGCGAAGGAGCGATCAAGCCCGAGGAGGAGGCAGCGGCGGCGGGAGGCGGCGTCCCCGGGCTTGACGATTGGGAGAGAGAATTCCGCGACGAAATGGATCGGACGCTCCTGTACGAGAAGCTGCTGGCTGGCCCGAACCTGAAGAAGAAAGGGACGATCAAGAAGGTACGGATCGAGGGGGAGGCGATCGAGCGCCTGCTGTAGGTGCGCCCTCGCCACGCGCCCAAGCCCAAGCCCATGCCCTTCCCCGAGGACTTCCACCTGCTGCCCACGGGCCTCCGCCTTGAATGCCTCAGAAGCCTAAACAAAGCCAGGGAGGCGTGGGAGTACGAGCAGTACATCATCGTTCAGTACTTCGACAAGGGCTACGCGGAGGTACATCGATATGTCTTTGATGACGGGAGCATGCATGGTGGGATGGATTGCACGGCACTACTGCAGGGATCCTTGCCTTGATGGTAATAAGGATAGTTATTTTGCGACAGGCCTTAATTACTAGTTGTTTTCTAGTTCATTTGTTGGTCGGAAGCGTCAACAAAATACGAACGGAGGGAGTATTACTATGATGATGAAACCCAGATCACCATATTAGGTTTTATGTCCAGAAAACTATTTGTTATTATGTTATCATGTTGAGATCGTGAACCTCATGTTATATGTCGTATCTTGTTAATTTGCGACTCATGCTCGTATTACAGCAGCAACTAGGGTTTATGTTGGCAATTACCAGTCATAGTAGCAGAGTAAGCAGATTGATTGTTTAATTTATATATAGGGTGTTTTGGTTGCGTGTGACGCCGGGGGTGGGGGGGCGGTGTGGATGGAAAAATGAACTTAGCCGGCAACCTCTTGTCCAGGCTCGGTCACTTGTTAGCCTTGAAAACAGTGAGTTCTTTTTTGGCCAATCATCATGTTAGTTTTTGTCCATAAAATCATTTGCTATTGTGTTACCATGTTGAGATCGACAAGTGTGTCATTGAGTAAAGCAAAGTAACATGCATGGTGCATGGCACTGCAGAAGAGCAAAATAAAGGCTTGCTTAATAGTCTTATGTACTTGTTGGCACGCCTGTGATCCTGCCTGCTGTAATCCTGATACTTTCTGACATTGTGAGCCAGTGTTATGTACTTGCTACTCCATCCGTTTCAAAATAAGTGTCATTCTAGCAACATGCAGTTTTTCTAAGATAAGTGCCATTCTCGCTTCCCAATGCAGTTTCCTCTCTATCTCTCTCCTACTTCACTGCTCATCGTTTTCAGCACGCTCTCTATTTTTTCATCCCTCCTTAATTCCCGTGCCCGAGACTAAAATGACAGCTAAAACGAAACGGAGGGAGTACTTGTAGTTGAACTTTGAATTCTTGTTTGGTCCCTGTTCAGGAATGAGTTATTGTTTGTTTCGTGTTTAGATACTTATTGTGTTTATTACTACATGTTGCTGGATAACTGATTAGGTTGCTAGAGACGTTAGACACCTGACTACATATTAATCATCAAAAAACTGCTTAGTTAGTTTGGTTCGACTATTTTGAACAAAAAAAAACAGAGCGACAACAAGGTTCACTAATATCCAAGAACAAAAAACTAAATGTCAACATGAGACTCAGGCACAAATGCAACATTTTTCTTTCGAGCGGTCAATTAATTCCCATGGTCTTTCTGCTGAAACGTGTTGGTTGTTGAACTGATTGCAGTTGTAAGGCATGAGAAAATCTTTTGCAGTTATAAGGAAACATTTTTGAACATGCAAAGGATGACTTCAAAGAATACACATGCACCTCAACAGCACAATGAAAAGATTGAATCGGTGTCCAAGTGCTTACATTACAAGCGCTAATCTCCAATCAAGCAAGGAGTGTATACAAAAGATCCATTCACAGCAGGATAAGTGCCACCTGCGTATATGCCCAAACACTGAATCTTCCCGCTGTTCAAATGACAAGCTAAATGACAAGCTACCCCTACGTAACGGTAGGCGCTCAAGAAGATAATCTCCTTGTAAGGATGAATGCCGAGGAAATCCACCTCTTGTTCCCAAAAACATTCCGCATCTGTAAGGTCGGTAACGTCTTCGTCATCCGAGCTCCAGTCCACATTTTCTTTTGTAAGCAACACTCTTTTCTCCTCACCTGTATAAACATCCACCATGGACCTGGACCAACGTTTTAGCTTGCCATAGTTGTTAAAACCTTCCCACCACGTGGTAGGCTTAAGTTCAATGCGATGCGTCAGGGACCAGCTTGCGGTTTGATCGTCGGGAGTCCAAACCATAAGATGCTTGTCCCAATTTTCATGATGAATAACTGAAAAGTATACTCCTTTCTCAGATTTCCCTAGAAAAGAGCATGAATACTCGTAGCCCTGAGGAAGGTCACCCGGCAGTTGGATTACTTGGTACTTGTCATCCGACAAGGACAGCCTGCAAGTAAAAGCAGGACATTAATATAATGATTGAGACACCCATACATGTGTGAGGAAGGAGATCAAGCATTGTTATTTGGTACTACTAGCTTGAAGACTTCTTGATGCTCTAAATGTTTACCTTGAGATAAATTCACCGGGACAATGTACATAGAGTGCTCCCAACCAATACGCAGCATAGAGCCATCGGTGCCGGAATTCGGCGGGCCACCCAAGGCCACCAAGCTTCAACCTCTCCACTGCCCCCGCCGCCTCACCGTCGCGCACGAACACCGTCTCCTCCCACCTCCCGCTCCTCGACGAGAACTTGCGCCACGTCCATGCCGCCGGCGGCCACCGCATCCTGCCACGGCTGTCGTCGATCTGCCTCGACGTTGGCCCCGGGGGCACCAAGAGCACCTCGTAGTAGTGCGGTGACACGGCCGGGTCGAACGCGAGGCACGCGCGGCGGGGCGTCCACCCGTACTCGTCGCCGGCGCAGGGGGCAGCAACGTCCGCCGCCGCGTCGCGGGGTTGCACGCGTACAGGTCGTCGGTGCTGCGGTCGCGGTGGCGGCAGCTGAGGAGGACGAGGCCGTTGTGGTCCGTCACCACGCTGTAGCAGTCGATGGCATCCTCCGACGGCGCGATAATGGGGCCGAACTCGCCGTCGATCCGGGCGGCGCCGCCGCCTGCGGCCGTCGACGGCGACGCCGGGCGGGCGAAGAAGCGCGGCGTCCTTCGGTTGCGGTAGTTGACGAAGAGGCCGGCCACCGAGTGCGGGAGGAGGTGGGGGAGGAGCAGCCGGTGCTCGTCGACGACGGCGCGCCACGCCTTGCAGACGCACCGCGACGCGGCCAGGCTGCGCGCCGGGAGGAGGGCGAGGACGGCGGCGAGCGCGTCTTCGGGGAGCGCCGCCAGCGTCGACATCCTCCGCCTCATGGATGCAAACCGAGATTATTAGGGCTTCCTTTTTGCCGTCTCTGACATGAGAGATAGTTTTGGCTTGGCTGCGATCATGCTTTTCAATCACGGCCAAGACCCGGTCTGCCCGGTCGACCTTTTCTTCCCCTCCCCTCCACTCCATCGATCTCAAGATCACCACCACCAACCCACGCAACCTACGCTACGGTTGAGCCCGCGGCGGCGATCTCGCCAGGCCGGCGATGGCGTGCAGGGGATCATGCCCTCCCTCGCCATCCACATCCTCCTCCGGCCTGAGAAGTGACTTGGGGATGGAATCCCCCAAAAGGTACGTACTTGTGCCGAATCGAATTCCTCGGGCCTGCTCTGTCACGAGCAAATTTGATAGTTAATTTACTACTATTTTGTTAATTTCTCCTCATCTGTCGCATTCAAACACGTTGCATGCCAATTAAGGAGCCTTATTGGACACTGAAACTCGCGCCCAAACTAGGGTTCGTTTGCTTGGATTAGTACACACGATCAGCCTGTGCACGACCTTTTCGATTCGTCCTTTTCATCCAGAAATCACCAACCTTTTTTTTGCAGGTTTAGTAACCATACATCACATTTAGTTTTTTGTATGCATGCCCCATCAGTAAATATGTAGGACTTTGATTTGTGAAAATCTTGCCCGCAAAATTACCTCTGTTATACTGGAAGTTGTCAAGTTCAAAAGATATATACATAACAATATGAATGTCTAGTCAAATATGCATTTAAAATCACGTATCCATATCCAATATGCCATGTACTCGTGGCCAAATGTACTAGCAGTGGAACCTAGTTCATTGACAGCACCAGCTTCTGCTGTAAGGGTACCTGTAGAGTAAAAATATTTGTTTTCTAGATATTCATACCTCACCACCCACTTGTAGCTTGGGCAATCATTGATCATATTGCAGCAGACAATACATATGATGCGCTTTTATTTATTGGAGTACAAGCAACTTTAGTCATGCGCTTGTAGTTATTGGTTTTGTGCACTTAGTTCTCGTATCTGTTGTGTCCAACATTTTGATTTGATACTTATATTCTATATTTGTGTTGTTGGGTGCAGGGAAATGGTTCGTGACACAATAAAATTGCGCGAACCATGGGTCAATCATGAAGTTCGTCTTGCGCAGGCAAAAAGGTTTGCAGAGGGTGCCTTGGAGCACTACAACAAAAGGAAGAAGGTGCGCTATGCAATTTATCTTGAATTATATTGACCCAGAAAAGAACTTATATATACTGCCTTATCTTGGATCGGTAACTTATGTTGTCATGATCTTTCTTAATTTCTTGTGCCTAGGTCAAGGTTGAGCTTGTGGATGTCTTGGATTGTATCAGTATGCCCGAGCCACGCTGTTTTTACACGCACATTAACTTCACAGCCAGGTCGAGCAAAATTGGTTCGCAGGAAAAGGTTTTCTTCGCAGAGCTTTACCACTATCCGAGAAGGCGGGTCACCATCACCGCAAGATCGCGCAAGCAGTGTTCATGGAAAGAACCTTCCATTGCTGGCAGAAGGCTGGTTCGAAGGGAATTCGCTGTGACTTGCTGTGAACCAGTGGGTCCTGATTCTACAGGTGAGTTTTTTCTGCTTCAGATGAAGATTATAGTTTCTCTGTAGAAGTAAATCTAATATGAACATAAATAGTACACTAACTCAAGTATGCAAGATACATTTTGGTAATTTGATTTTTAGCTGTTAGCATTATTTTTGTCTCTGGGTGGATTTTTTTTTTTCTAGAACATCCCTTGCATATATTTCATTAAGAAGAAGTTAGAGTTTTACAACGAGCCGCTGCTCTAGGAGAGCAACGACCCCCCGACACAAACAAGAAAGAGGACGTTATATGAAGAGCACACACACAACGACACAAGCCACACAGAAGCCACGACCAAGGAGCTCAAAGAGCCACCCAGAACTCCTGAATGAAGAAGAGCTGCCTCGACGCGAAGATGACGATCACCACCACTCGAACCTGCGACCACGACATACTTGAACCTTCGACCACGACATACTTGAAGGCCTCCAAGACGACGCTCCCGAGGAGAACATGACGATTGAAACCATCGCCGCCGCCCATCCAGAGATCTGGAATTGGGTTTTCACCCGGAGGACCTCCCTGAGCAGCCAAAAAGCACCCCAACAACACCTCCAACAAGGTAGTCGGCACCCGAAGATGTCGGTGTTGCTGGCACCGGCAGGAATTGCCGGGCAAGGCTTTCGCCCTGCTTTTGGGCACCCAAGCTGTCCACACCCGCCGGAGAGAGCACGAGGAGAACCTCCAATGCAGCCACACCGGCGAGCTGCCCAGCTCCTCCCCCGGACTGATCCGGACCGAAAGGAGAGGGCTTCGACCAATGGTGACGAGCTCCGCCCGCCGCCGACACCATCTCCGACCAACCACTCTCCCACATCGCCATCAACAAGCGTCACAGGCTGCACCTTCGCCAGTTAATCTGGGTGACTCCTGGTTTTAGAGGTCAGTTAATCTGGGTTGTTATTGTAGCAAATATAAGCAAACATGATATTTATTGAATATATATCATTTTGGCAACTTGAAAATCTCAGCTGACACGTTAGATATTTTTCTTGTGGACGGGGTCTGATAGTGATAGATGCGTTGATACCATAATTGTGGAATGGTCTCGCGTGTACAAATCCTAGTTCCTCAAACCAAACACACCCTTAATTTGTATCTACCTCATCTGAATTTAGTCCTCCTGTTTTTTTTTCGTATGCCCCCCTAACTTTTGTGAATTATTGAATTATGTCACACATATGAATGCTGAGCACTTACATTGACACATGTAACATCTTTCTGATATTCAAACTATAGGAGAAAGGATGGATTTTTTTCCTACTCTTTATTTTTATTTTAATTTATCCTTGTTGAAATATTTTTCCATGTTTTAATGTTGCTTATTTATCAAGTGTTAGATAGTATTGCATCTTGGCAGCTTGCTTGTTGTGGGAAGTTATGACAAAAGTTCTATAGATATTAAAGAATTTTCCGTAATGTGGATGTCGGATGCCAAACTTAAAACTACTATAGTACTATGCTTCTGTTTCTAATTAGATAATCAAAGCTGTTGAGATTAACGCACTACCCATACCTTGTTTCTGAACAAGCTGTTGTTTGCTTGCTGCAGTTGGGCGTAAGCTTCTCAAGCGTGATGATACTTCGGTGGTGAGGAAGAACACCGATTTCAACTACTGCTATGGCTGCACGGAGATTGTATCCCATCCCAAGGGTGAAAAGTATGTTGGTGGGCACTGTAACATTCCGTACGCTTATGAGAGCGTGTGTTAATACCGCTGCGATGTAAATATGCTTCAGGGCGATGTAGGCATAGCAATACTATTTTACTCCTTCTGATTATAAATTATTGACGTTATTGACTTTTTTCTTTACATTTGATCATTCGTCTTATTCAAAATATTAGTTTAAACATGTAAAATTATAAGGTATATTTCAACTTTATTTAATGATAAAACAAATTATAATAAAATATATGATAATTTTTTTAAAAATTTGAATAAGTCGAATGGTCAAACATAACGAAAAAAATCAATGACATCAACAATTTAAAACCAAAGGGAGTACTCAATAGTACCGCTGGGATGTAATAGCTGCGATGTAATCTGTGCTTCTGAGTATTGCTTTTATCGCCACAACAGGGTATGGTATCAGGATCTCTACGTAAGCTACTACTGCTAGTGGTTCGAGGTGATGTTTTAAAATCTTTTATATATATCAGACACTCGTTGTATCACCACGAACAGGATTATCTGGTGGAAGAGGAATCGTACATGTCTATCTACTTTTCATTTCTTGGATCTTATTGATGCACTGTATTTGTGCTTTAATCATTTAATAACTACAAAACACTTGTGTTCAATGAGAAAGCATTCCTGCCCAGTGGCGTCTTGAACTCATACAGACCTCTGAATTTCACTGTATCTGCACTCGTGCCCAGAGGCAGCACGCCCAATGATTTTTTGGAAAAAAGAAATCCCAGTTCAGTAGGTAGAGTACATGTGTTAATTGTTGTCCTTTGGTCCTCAATTGTCGTAGCTGTTGCGATTGATCATTCTCCACTGCCTCGGAGTCGTCTCCTTTCTTACAATTTAAGAGTACTAAATAAAATCTAATTATAAAACTTTTTTAAAAGACAGGTGCTAATTTACGAGATGTATCTAATGAGCCTAGTCAATCTATGTTTTGCTACAGTAATGCTACAGTAACTATCATCTAATCACGTCTTAATTACCCTCATAAGATTCGTCCTCACGAATTAGCACAGGGGTTCTGAAATTAGTTTTGTAATTAAATTTTATTTAATACTCTTAAATAGCAAGATTTTTTTTGATGTGACCCCTCTAAAATTTAGCACAAAGAAACGAACACACCCTTAGTAATTTTTCAATTGCATGAACTGATAGCAAGTTATCTTCACTCGTCCATCACCAAGGCGCCTGCAGGGATGGCAAAACCGACGGTTACCGGCCGGTAACCGTGGTAACCGGGCTTACCGGTCCGGACCGGTAAGCCCGGTATGCCGGTTTTCGATTTTAAATTCGAAATAAATTTAAAAATTTGATGAATTTTGACCGGTTTTCACCGATTACCGTTACCGGTCCGGACCAGTCGGAACGGTTTGGTCGGTAGGGTAAACCTTGGGCGCCTGTTACCGTGCGTGAATCCACCCGAAGGTTTGACAGATATGAAGCCTTTATGCCTGGTCTTAGTATATAGAATAGGCTAGTGGTTTCGATATTGGAATCCGTTTACCAAGTTACCAAAGAAGCAAAATTTTGGGGAAACGGGATGCAGCATGGAGCCATGGAGATACATGTCAAGATTGGACTAAAACTAAACCAAATCAAACTCGAAATCAACGGTACAATTCCTCCTGGTGCAATGAATAAGGCTTGGCAGTACGTATAGTTTGACATTCTGTGGTCCATTGTACACACAAAAACTGAAATGAGATACAAATCTTTGCTGTATGAGGTAAATCACCTGTAAAATCTATCCAAAATGAAAGACATGCCATCAGTCCTCAAATGGACAGAAGGCTACATATACACCGCTGTACACGCTACGGTAGTGGAAGTACCACCGAATGAACAAGTAAAGCTGAGGGGAGAACAGAGTGAGGTAGGAGGAATTGAAAAGAATAGGTTATACAATGGGAATTGTAGAGCTTTTGCTTTGTTCATTTGTGTCGTCTAGGTATACAATTAAGCTGACCACATATATATATTCACAGTCGCAGAGATTGCTTCAAAAGAGCTCCTCGGAGTTGAATTTGTTCCATGCCTCCTGTTTTGGCAAAGAGTAGTCAAAGATTTAAGTTAAACGTTACATGGTCGAACACACTGACATCAATAGTACAACCAATACTGAAACCACTGAAACAAGTCATAGATGCATAATTAATGATGGAACGGCATTAAGCCTGCTAGTTACAAGGTGCCAAAGGCCACATCTAGATTATTTCAACGATTAAGATCCATGTCATAACTCTCCTGTGCTTTCAGAATGAACGCCAAAGAATGTGGTGCCGTTAACTATGATGTTTAGCATGTTATACCAATGTAATATTGATGATTCTCCTAACAAGGGAAGCTGTATACAAACCTTAAGAATATCGAAGACTTTCTCAGCAATGTATTTCTGCTGAAGAGTTGCTCCCTTCTGTTGCACCTTATCAGGATGGATGCATAACGTTGCCTTTCTGTACTGCTTTTTCACAGCAGCACCAGTAATCAAATCTGTCAAGGATACGGCTTGCCATCCGCATTCTGGCCAAAGTATCTGTTAAGAAAGAAGGTATATGTATGTTAGCATATCAAATATTTATGCATCTAATAGTATATCTACATGTTTCATAGAGTTACAGAATCAGATGAACAATGAGCCTGAGGCATTCAAAGTTCTGTTTGAAAAGCAACTGTATCTAATTTTAGATTTCCTGGACTTGCATTCACTGAGCAAACCATTCTGCATCATAACATAGTTCAAGAAACTACTGACGAATGAAACAAGAAATAGAATCGCTATCAGGTGCAAGTTAAGAAAATCCATCAAATTTGTGATGCTCATGTGGACCATCAAAATTACTTGACTTGAATTTTTACTTCCATTGCTGTTCCAAAGGGGCTTGATAGAAAGTTGAACTGTTTGTTTTTGAAACACCACAGAATCTTACAGTAGGGCTAGTATTACATTAAAAAGCTGCTAACAGCATCAACTAAAGAATGAGAATCAAACAAGCAAATACAGTACCTGTTTGTTGACTTTAAAATACATGAACTAAGCCAGGAAAATATACAAATTTTATAACGGACCATTTGGTTTACAAAGTATCTTAAATCAAAACAAGCTTGACTGAATCACGATCAACAAGTCAAAGGTAACAATGATACTTGTTGCTTGCAACAGGAAATATCGAGCCTCTTTTACACAAGGAAAAAATGCATAGCACCCAAAAACTCGAAACACATAATACTGTAAACACACGTGTAGTATAACATAGCTTCGAAGTGCCATAAGTCAGTGACTCACATATTGTAAAATTGATAACAAAGCACGCAAGTTGCCCTCTTTTCCAGCAGACCACCTCTTAATTTCAAAGTCTAGAGTGTCACCGATTCTCTGGAATTCAGAAAGAGCAAACAAAACAAATGGACTATTAGCAACCAAGAATCTGTAGCTAAAAGCGCAAGAAACGCTGATCATGTGAATACAAGCACGACTATGGAGAGTGAAAATGACTAGGCAAAAACAGAATAATGTGGACTGTTATGTGTTGACATCAACTAAAATACCCATAATCAAGCTGCCATGTACACGGTCAACATAAGACTTACATCTCTCTCTGCCTGCTCCCGCTGGACTTGCATGTCTCGTTCATTCTTCTCAGCCAGAGCTTTAGCCTGGAGAAATGTTAAACGGCAAATAGTGAGAGAATGGAGTAGCCATAATTTCTTATAGTAGGGAAAAAAAGGTAGACCGATACAACATGGAATAAGTCAAATAGATCGCTGGCAAGAAAAAAATATAGACAGCACAGAGTGTAAATATTCTTTTTCCTTTTAATTTGAAAACAACATTACCGCTCGTTCACGGGTCCTCTGGTGACGTTCTAACCTAGCACGCCTCCTTTCTTCACTCTCTCCCTCGACTTCTTGAAATACATCAGATGATGCAGGAGCTGAAAAGACAAAAAGGAAATAGTTGATTACATGAGCAGAAAAACTAGGAGCACAATTTCATTGAAATTTATAAAAATACTATAGTGCTACTCTGCAAAGACTAATACCTCCAAACAAGTCAGATAAATCATCCCCAAAACTTGTGGCTGATGGTGCTTTTTTTGTAGATGCTGAGGTCGATGCTGCCCGATGTGATCCATTTGTGGTTCCTCTGCTTTGAGCTCCAGAACCAAACATAGAGTCCTAAAACATCACATATTAGCAAAAGGTATAGTGCCTAGAGGACAGTTTTTTTATGTAATATGTAACATTTTGGCAGACGCACTCACCATTGTTGGAGTTGAAGCACTCTGCTTTGGTGCACTATTGGCACGAGCACTGGCACCAAAGAATGACTCAAGATCATCTGGCGTGCTCTGTTTTTCTCTTGCAGCAGCAGCTGCTGCTGCTGCCTGCCTTTCTCGAGCCTCAGCAGCAGCTCTTTCCACAGCAGCTCGTTCAGCTCTCTTCCTTGCTTCTTGCTGAGCTCTCTCAGCAGCAGCTCTTTCTGCTGCAGCCCTCTCCCTGGCAGCAGCCCTCTCCCTCTCCTTCGCTTCAGCAGCAGCCCTCTCCTTGGCTTCGGCAGCGGCTCTCTCCCTTGCTTCTGCAGCAACCCTAGAAGCTCTTTCTTTGGCCTCAACTGCAGCCCTCTCACGGGCTTCTTGCTGAGCCCTTTGCACAGCAGCACGCTGTGCACGCTGGCGGGCCTCCCTTTCAGCTTTTGCACGAGCTTCAGCAGCTGCTCTCTCCCGTGCCTCCTTTGTAGCCCTCTCCACTGCTTGTCTTTCTCTCTCTCTTTCTCTCTGTTGTTCCAGTTCCCTCTCCTTTTCAAGTCTTCTCTGTTCTCTTTCCTTTTCCTCCTTCAATCTCATTTCTCGTTCTTGTTCCAATCTTTCTTGCCTGTCTTTCTCTTCACGATCTAATGAATCCCTCTCAAAATCTTCATCAAAAACATTGTTGTCGTACACAGGTTTGCCCCTGGCAAAACTTTCCAGATCATCTACCTCAGCTTGCTTTGGTACATCTGTGTAATAATTGTAGCTTTGGCTAGACCGACGAACATGCGCACTCTTCTTTCCATTTGCACTTGATATCGGTGGTTTTGTTTAAGAACAGGTGGTGATCTGGACGGCGGTGGAGCACTAGTTGGCTGAGTGAAGAGGGGAATCTCAGAAACTGTAAGCCATATGTCATCTTCAGATTCAGTAGATCGTGGTGACTGAACCATATCATCACCATGACTATCAGAATACCTAGCAGACTGTGACTTAGGCATGACATCTCCAAGGTCCTCCATAGAAGATTTGCGTGCTGAATTTCCATTCATCGAGTGATGCACAGGGCTGGAATCTCGAGCTCTGCTTGATGGGTTACTGTTCTTGGCATGACCATTGATGTCAGAGGTAAACAAAGGATCTGATCCTTGGACCTCGTCAGAAGCACTTGAATCCTCAAATAAACTATCATCAGCATCAGTACTATTGACATTCTTGTCCTCGGAGTTTGCAGACTTACCCAGATCCTCCAAGGGATCTGGGGATCGCCCTGGCAGAACAACAAATGGATCCTCTGCCATGCTAGCTGTTGGTTTAGAAGTATTAAATTCTGGCTTCTTTTTGTTATCACCATCAGCCTTCCTGCAAATAATAATGAGCATGAGGAATTGTCAGGACTCAGAAGAAAAACATATTGCCGAGAGGATACAGAAGAAATGGGAAAGTTAGCTTTAATTAAGAGGAAACAACAGCACATTTTATTCATTATTACTGTGGATAAACAAATTAAAAGAGATTTCATGGGACAACCATGGGCAAACAAAGGGCATGGTAGGCTTATACAAACTTAGCAAACAACAACCAACATTTATATTGCACAAGTTATGCACTCTGTAAATATGTTTTTTCAAACAAGAGCATTTACGGAAATGGTTATTTACCAAGGAACCCCTCAAGTTCTCTGATTATAGATATGAGAATAAAAGATCTTCCAAGTGGCAATAGTTAGAGCAGGAGTTTGGCAGCATGATAAATTGTTGAATCTGAAATCTTTGCACACTCAGCCACCATATGTAATGTTATGGTGGATAACTGCGTAATCTTTCCATATAAGTGGATGATTACCAAGCATAATCAATTTAGTTGAATCCTAAAGGTGGATGATTTTCTTATATAGGTTCCATTCATACGTTGGATGATTAAATAAATGATTAAATAAACTTGGTCATATTATCCTTCTTGTGGAAGATATTTATTCATCTATAAAAACTTCCAAGTGCAGGTTCAGGATGAATCGGTGCAAGTGAGGATATCTTTTACTGCAAACGAGGATAAATTTCTTTCACCTCAAGTGATCTTATTTATGCGCAAAAGAACAATGGATGAAAAGAAGAACAGCATCTACAATTCGCTCAATTCAATCGTCAACGCAGCACAAGTTCTATCCTAGTAAAAGGTCGTCCGCAACACTACCAGATCTAGCTCGAACATTCCATTTCAACCTACTGAACTTCACATTGCCTAAGTCTCTGGTCCAATAGAACTAGCACCCATGCCAAATGCAGATCCAAATGTGGAAAGGCGCAAGCTTGCTCACCTACTCCTCGGCGGGCTGCTCCCAGCGAACCCCGGGATCAGATCGTCGAACCCGACGCCCCCCATTTCCTCCTCCACCGCCGGCTTCCTCTTCTCCTCGGCCGGGCTCCTCCCAAACCCACCGAGCAGGTCGTCGTCATCCACCGCCACCGACGCCTTCTTCTTCTCCCCCGCCGGCGGCCTGCTCCCGAACCCGCCGAGCAGGTCGTCGTCGTACGCGGGCGGCGACGCGGAGCGGTTGCCGCCGAACACATCGTCGTACGCGGGGGCCGCCGCCGGCGCCGCCCCGAACAGGTCGTCCCCGCCGTCGAACCGCGCGGAGGAGAAGGACGCGGAGGATTTGGACGCCCGCAGCCCCGGGACCGAGTCGAAGATGTCGTCGTCGAACACCGGCGCCGCCGAAGGCGCCGGCTTGGATTTGGTGGTGGATGCGGCGGGCTTGTAGGAGTCGAAGAGCGAGTCGAAGGACGAGGCGGAGGCGGAGGCGGGGGCGGGGGCGGGGGCGGGGGCGGAGAAGAGGTCGTCGTAGGACGGGGCGGCGGATGAGGCGGGGGTGGATCTGGGTTGGTCCAGGCGGCGGCGGCGGATCCGGCGGGGCGGGAAGAGGCGCCCGCCATGGGGGCCGCCTTGCCCTGCGGCCGCACGCCGAAGTTCTGGGCCAGGAGGCCCTCGATGCCGTCCATGGGTCGCGAAAACGGGACGGCAGCGGCGGCGGCGGCCTCGCCGGCGACGGTGAAGAGAGAGAGGGCGCGCGACGGGAAGGGGAGATCAGGAGAGAGAAAGAGGTGAGAAGATGGAAGGAAGGGGCGGGTGGGGCGGTGATGTGTCTTTCTCCTTCTGCGCTGGCTTGCCTCGTTGGGTGTGTATGGCAGTGGGCCCAACCGGGGGTTGGCACGGCAAATTTCATACTACTATCTCTTTTTGTTTCGAAATTTTGAACAGTACTATATTTCAATTTTATGAGTCGTACATAGTT
Source organism: Eragrostis nindensis (assembly GCA_012490785.1). Classification (NCBI taxonomy): domain Eukaryota; kingdom Viridiplantae; phylum Streptophyta; class Magnoliopsida; order Poales; family Poaceae; genus Eragrostis; species Eragrostis nindensis. Next base: position 1,418,696 of record JAAXCT010000015.1, on the reverse strand, counting down.
TGATCCAATGTGCAGGTAAAATGGCGAAGTTTTCATATACAAAAAGCACGTTCCCATGTGCGCTTGATCTTATCAACTACCAATTTGCGTGTAGATCCTGGAGAGCGAGTTGCACACTGGAAGTGCTGGGATTGGCTCGACAGAGGAAATAAAAAAACATAACTTCCGTATATGTCAAAAACTATATTCTCAGCTTAAGCACTTTAGTACCCTTCAAAAAAAAAGGTTAAGCGCTTTAGATAGTGTATAAGGAATATAAAAACATAAAAACTAGGATTACCATGACTTTGGTGATGAGGTTATCAATCTGATTGGAGTTTTTGAAATGTGGAAACATAGCAAAATGAGGAGAAAAAATGTCAACTTTATCATGTGCACAAGAATAAAAGGTACTGAGTATCTCATACAATAGAAAACTTTGGATTTGATGTCATACTACAAATCATAGCCAGTGAATAATGAGTGGTAACACTCTGAATTTTTTATTTTTCTATTTTGTTGAGAAAGCACTCTCCAAAACTCAGTTACATATAGCAAAAAAAGCAAATGTTCCATCGGATCACTTGTTGAGCAAAAGGACGAGTTAGTTAGAGTGCCGTTCAAGAGAAATCAGGCCCTTTTCATCCTAAAAGTGATAAGTAATTGATGTGGATGTTCTTTATCAAAAGTTATGGACTCGGACTCTCATCATAAAAATTAAAGATGTGGTTCTGCAGTACCAGGTTCAGAAAATATCAGAAATGAACTGTCGGTTAATCTGAAGCACATGAAAATGGCACTTGATATTTTTATTATATTTTGAGTAAAAAAGACAACAAAATCTAAATGTGAAACTGAACTCATGCAGAATGGCTGTTGATTTTCAGAATAAGATAGGTTGGAGGAGGTTATGAAACATCAGCCTTTTAGGGAGATGAAGAAGAAAGAAGATTTTTCTTGGAAGTTTTTTTTTTTTTTTTTTTTTTTTTTTTTTCTTGGAAGTTTGATTATAGGCAGCAACTTAACCAGATGGATCAAGGATTGGTCAAATATCTTCTCAATTCTACGATTTTGTGACAAAGGTTCTGATCAAGAATGGGAGCTCCTAAAAGGCGATGGACTTTACCACATTGTTTAATATCCTCCCTAAGAAACATTTTACCAGACCAATTGCGCTAAGATGTACAGGTGGAGCTGTGTCAGATATATTCTTCGAATTCTCCCAATCAGCTTTCGCCTTTAACGTACTAGCACGACTTGCGGGCAGAGAGGATGAGTGACCGAGAGCCACCCCCTCCGCCCTCCCCCGCTCCACCCCCCGCCGCCGCCGGCATCCCGGCCGGATCCACGGCGCACAAGACACTCCACACCTCCGTCCCATCCCCTTCCACCCCATCCAGCCAGATCCTACCATGTCTCGCTCTCAGCGACCAACCACCAGCCATCACCGCCGCTGCTGCGGCAGATCCGGAAAACCTGCTTCCGCGGAACCTTGCTGCCACGGCATTTACCCAAGATTCACCAGCCGTACCAGCAGAAGATAGCCCAGAGAAGCTAGACTGGGGTTCCATCGATGAGGAGGATGGTGCTTATGCCCAGTGCTCGGCTTTCCAGGCTGCTCTTGAAGAGGGGAGCGAGAGGTGCATTCATGGCGTCTCAGCAGAGCCAGTGAGTGTGGACGGCGCTGGCAAGCAGATGTCGCCTTCCTCCGCCTGCCCGGTCGAGGACCTGCCTGCAGCTCAAGATCCGGCGGACCACGACCAACCTCGGCGTGCCGAAAAGCAGCCAATCCCAAGCGCCAGCATTGATGCTGTGTTGAAGCCAAAGCTGAAGTCCGTCGTCCACGCCACCCCCAACTACCGGCTTCAATTCGACGCCAGGCCTGCCGAGCCGCGCCAGCCACCGCCCCGACAAAACGTTTCACTGGTTTGGCAAGAAGTGAAGCCAAAGTACTGGTGGAGGAAGAAAGCCTCCCCCAAAGATTCACCTGAGACATCAATGCGCGGCAGTCTCGCCAACGGGACGAAGACGCGTCTGTCCATGCTCCCGGACGCCTACAAGAAGAGGATGCGAGGGAGGTGCTTCCGCTGCCTTGCAAAGGATCACCGGCTAGCGGACTGTCGCGATCCTCCTCGCTGCCTCCGCTGTTGGCACAGCGGGCACTTCGTGAGAGCTTGCCGTGCTGAGCTTCCGTCCCCAACCCCTCGCTCGATCCACACTCGCCTTGGTCATACACAACCCAACATCCATAGTCGCCTCACCTTCCCCGAGCTTCGCCCTGTGCGCGAACGACTAACCTTCCCCGCTGCAGATACAACACCGCCACCAAACCACCACCGTCAGCCGGTGAAAGACCGCATCACCTTCCCGGCTCCGGAGCCAGCCCGAAGCGACGTCATGGAGCAGTACGTGGCGGGGAGGGCGCACCAGCGCCCAGGGCCGGGAACGGCCACGATCGTGTGCACCCCGGCCATGGAGTACGAGTGCCAGAAGTACATGCAGCGCTCCCTCGTCCTCACCCTCCGCGGCGACTCGCGTCCGGGAGCGCTGGAGGTGGCACGCTACATCAGCCGAACCTTCCGCATCCCGCGCCACAACCTCCGGGTCTCCAAGCACTGTCCGGAGGACTTCCTCGTCGTGTTCGACTACAACAACCAGGCGGAGGCCGTCTACCAGGCACGCTGCCTCGACATCGGCGGCGCCACCTTCGACGTGGCGCCATGGCGCGAGAACACCCGGGGACACCAACGTACCTGGCGCTACCGCATGCTGTTGTGCCTGGAGTACCTGCCGATGCATGCATGGTGCAAGGAGGGGATCGAGCACCTGCTTGGAGACACTTGTAAGTTTGACCGTTTTGATCCCATCACTTTCACCCAGGAGGAGACAGATCTCTGCTACGTCTGGGTGTGGACTTGGAACCCGGACTACCTGCACACCACCAAGTTCTGCTCGTTCTTCCCCGACGACACGGGCTACCAGCAGTGCCGTGTCGCTCCTTCCGCGGCCCAGGAGGAGGTGATCCAACCCCCCAACTGCCACACGCAGGAAGTGATCATCCACCTGGATCACTACGAGGATTGGTCTCCGATCCCGTCACGCATGACGAGCTCCGCCGTCAGCGGCCCGCCTTCCTCGAGCTCATCTGCCTCCGACGAGCCCTTCCCGCGGATCTTCCCCTTCACCTGGTACCGTGGCGTCGTCGACGGCCACCCCCCGCCACGCCGCCCGCGCCGTTCAAGGTGGGACGTCTGCCACGCGCCAACGCACGACAACCACCGCGACGGCCCGGATGGAGATGATGAGGCCCCTAGGCGGCCATGGCAGCAGCACATCATGGGTCGGGGGTGCCCGGCTGATGTTTTGCCTGGTGGCCTCGGCACGGACAGCTTGATGCAGCATGGCAGTGGCGGCTACCACGGCCGTCAGTGCCCAGGAGGCGGCATGGCTGAGGAGCGGTCAGACGGACGCGGCCGTTCCCGTACACGATCCCCGGGCGGCTCAGTCCGCGGCCGTGAACCGCCGCGACGCGAGGACGACGACTGGGGCCGCCGCCGCTCCAGGTCCCCTGTGCGCCGTGGTGAGGCGGTCCCCACGGCCACCATGGGAGGGGGCCCGCCACCCTCGGCAGACGCGACGGTCAACTCTGCAGGCGACCTCGAGCCTTCCTCCAGAAGCAGAAGCACGGGCGGGCAGCACGCGGCTGCTGCTGCTTTGCCGGATCCGTTGATAGCGGCTTTCGAGATGAACTGCACCAGCGTCGTCCACCCCGACACTTTCCACTTCGAGATGGCGTTCGACCCCATGCTGCATGAGTTCACGGGTTCGTTCCTAAACCCCAGGCCTAGCGCGACCCCTTCCATGGGCCAAGCATGGGAGGGGGCCCCGCCTTCCCCGACCTACCATCCAGTGTCTGCCGCCTGGGGGGGGACATCAGCAGCTGCAGCTGAGCCAGGCTCCGCGGGCTGGCCTGCTGTGGGCGCGGCCCAGTCAAGCTTCGAGGCCCTCGCAGCACAGCAGCCTCTGGCCCAAGAGGCGGCCCAAGAGGATTCCTGGCCTGTCAACCGGGACGACGGGCCAAACGTCAACCTGCGCGAAGAAGGGATCGGGTCCATCACCGGTCAGCTTGACATGGTCGAGCTGGCAGACTCGCTCCTCCGTGAAGTGTTCACCCCGCCGCCGCCGCCGCCACTCCAGCCAACACCGGCACCCCGTCGCCGCGGGCCACCGCGCTCTCGCCGGGCTGACCCGGCGGTGGAACCTGCTAGTGAGCCTAGCGGGACTCGAAAGAGCAAGCGCCAGGCGGCCATCAAATCCTCTGTTCCGGTCGCATGGCGTGCAGAAGAGCGTCTCATCAGGGAGCTCGACCTGGTGCCGGACGGCGAGCCCATCGGAGAGGCGGTCCGCTCCACCTACACTGGTATGTACAAGAACCCGCTCCCCACGAAGGCGCTCAAGGCAGTGGCGGCCATCACCCGCATCAACTCTGAGGCCGTGCTCGCTGCTGCAGCAGCAGTGGCGGCAACAGTGGAGACAAGCACAGACATGGCTGCGCCTGAGGAGGCCGCGGTGGACGCAACACCATCCGCCGAGGTGGAGCTCGTTGAGGTGGCATGATGTGCTGGGAGGCACACGGAAGACAGTTGTGTTTTAGTTTCATCAATGTTAGATTTCCCTTGCATTGTTCGGGTTGTGTGGTGGTCGCTCTGTGGAGCAGCTTCTTGGGGCTATTGGTGGGCACTGCTCCGAACAGAGAAGCGCATGATGGTGGTGTTAGTGCAGCTCAGCTGCGGTGTGTGTGTCCCAAACCCTGTAATCGAGCTGCGGCTCCATTTAGTTTTCAGTCGTCATGTTCAGTTTCCATCATGAGTGAACACAATCTCTCAATATTGTGCTGGAATGTGCGAGGCCTAAATCAGCCTGCACGGCGAGAGGCGGTGCGTGGAATGATCTCTTCAGCTAAGCCAACCTTGATCTGCCTGCAAGAAACAAAGCTTGACGCGGTGGATAATTTTTTGGCAGCTGAGTTCCTTGGGACGACAACCAATTCATTTTTCTACCTACCTGCAGTAAACACAAGGGGAGGAGCACTGATAGCATGGAATGAGGATTTTTTTGAGGTCACAAACCCAGTGCTGCGGGATCACTCAATTTCTGCAACTGTAAAGCAAAGGGCAGGGGGGCATCAATTCTTGCTCACCAATGTGTATGGACCTTGTGAGGATGCTGCAAAACCGGCTTTTCTACAGGAAATCACATCACTCCAGCCGGCCAATGGTGCTCCATGGCTTTGTCTTGGTGATTTCAATTTAATCTATGAGGCACAAGACAAGAACAATTTGAATTTGAACAGAAGATTAATGGGTCAGTTTCGTGCAGCTCTGGATCGATGTCAACTCTTTGAAATAGCACTCCAAAACAGGAAATTCACATGGTCAAATGAGAGGGAAAACCCAACCCTAGTCAAGTTGGACAGATTCTTTTGTAACAATGAATGGGATGCCCTTTACTCTGACATGTGCTTGCAAGCGCTCTCCTCGTCTATGTCCGATCACTGCCCACTCTTCCTGGCAAGGAATAATGGACCACCAAGGAAGGCGACCTTCAAGTTCGAGCAATTTTGGACTCGAGTTCCGGGATTCATGGAGGTGGTGCAGTCAGCCTGGGACAAACCGGTCACCGGAATATCTCACCTAGTCATCTTGCGTCAGAAATTACAAAACACAGCGACAGCACTGAGGGCTTGGAGTAAAGCGTTGTTCGGGGGGCACAAACTACAGCTTGAAATCGCCCAGAATGTCATCCTGAACCTTGACATTGCGCAAGAATCTCGGCAACTCACAATGGCAGAACTTGAGCTACGCCGGGCACTGAAGCTGAGAGTATTAGGCTTATCTGCAGTGGAGCGTGCTAGGCGCCGTCAATGCTCGCGCATAACAAATCTCAAAGAGGGTGATGCTTGCACCAGGTTCTTTCATCTAAAAGCAAATGGTCGCCGACGGAAGAATTTTATCGCTCACCTTAAGGGGCAGAATGGAACATACCTTTGGACGCATAAAGATAAGGAGGACGAGCTTCATGAGTTCTACACGGGTCTCCTAGGCACTCAAGTCCAGCGTCAATGCAGCTTTGATTGGGAAAGGCTAAACCTGCCACAGATCCAGCAGAATGCGCTTGATTACCCTTTCACAGAGGAGGAGATACAGGCGGCAGTAAATCAATTGCCGGCGGAGAAGGCACCCGGGCCGGATGGCTTCACAGGCACGTTTTATAAGTCCTGCTGGTCAGTAATCAAGCAAGAGGTCTGTAATGCCTTTCAAGCAATCTACAGCATGCATGCAGCGCCACTGGATCAGTTAAATAACGCAGCCATCACTCTTATTCCAAAGCGAGATGCTGCAGAAACATGCAATGATTTCAGGCCGATCAGTTTAATCCACTCTTTTGCAAAGCTCTTCTCAAAAGTGCTAGCAATCAGGCTCTCCATTCACATTGATCAGCTTGTATCAACAGCCCAGAGTGCTTTCATAAAGAAGCGATGCATCCAAGATAATTTTCTCTATGTGCGTAATCTGGCGCGCGCATACCACCGCAATCGATCCCCGGCTCTACTCCTCAAACTTGACATATCCAAGGCCTTCGACAGTGTATCCTGGGAGTACATGTTTGATCTGCTACAGCGGCGAGGATTCCCACAACGTTGGATTGACTGGCTTGCGCTGACCTTCTCATCATCCTCATCTGCAATACTGCTAAATGGCGTCCCCGGGCCGGCAATACATCATCGGCGGGGGCTGCGTCAGGGGGACCCCCTTTCGCCCTACTTGTTCATCCTAGCCATTGACACTCTTCAGCGGGTCTTTGATGTGGCCACGGAGGAAGGCCTCCTCTCACCGCTGCGGGGACGAAATGCAAGAATTCGGGTCTCGTTATATGCAGATGATGCTGTGCTATTCATCAAGCCGGATGCAAACGAGGTAAATTTGACAATGGACATCCTACAGCTTTTCGGAAATGCAACAGGGCTATGCATAAACCAACAGAAGAGCTCAGTCATCCCCATTAGATGTGCCGAGGTCAACCTTGATGAGGTGCTTGCAAACTTCTCGGGGCAGAGAGTAAATTTTCCAATCACCTACCTAGGTCTACCCCTGACGTTGGGTCGGGTACGGCTAGTTCATCTGCAGCCGCTACAAGATAAAGCAAGATCAAGAATGGCGGGTTGGATTGGAAAGATGACAAACATTGCAGGCCGACGCGAGTTGGTTCGCTCCGTGCTCAGCGCAATCCCAATTTACCTGCTGACAGCCACTAGGGTGCCCAAGAAATTCATTGTAGAATTTGACAAAGCAAGAAGAACATTCCTTTGGGCTGGGGATAAGGAGGTGACGGGAGGAAAGTGCAAAGTTAATTGGCAGCGAACGTGCATGCCGATTAGTCATGGCGGCCTGGGTATACCGAATCTAGAATTCTTTGGCCGAGCGTTACGCCTACGCTGGCTATGGTACTCATGGACAGAAGAGCACCGTCCGTGGGTGGGCATGGAGCTGCCGATAGATGAAACTGACCGGGCACTTTTCTCTGCGGCAACGACGGTTCAAGTAAGAGACGGTAACAAGGCCCTGTTCTGGACTTCATCTTGGATACACGGTACCTCACCAGCCGCCATCTTCCCAAACCTGTACAAGCACAGCAAAAAGAAAAGGCGAACGGTGGCAGCGGCAATGGCCAATGAGACATGGATCAGAGACTTAGCACACAACCTGACGATGGAACTGCTGATGGAATACATCCACCTATGGGAGCTGATCGATGACGTGCAGTTCGATCCTATGGCCACGGAACCAGACACCATCATTTGGAACCTCACGGCAAATGGCCAGTACTCAGCGCGGTCGGCGTACCTACTGCAGCATGAAGGTACAACTCGATCCATCTTGCCTGAACTGATTTGGAAACCATGGGCTCCTGCTCGCTGCAAGTTCTTCCTATGGCTGCTTCTGCAATATAGGATCTGGACGGCTAATAGATTGCAATTGCGTGGCTGGCAAAACTGCTATTTCTGTCAGATGTGTGAAAGAAACCTCGAGACACCGGATCACCTATTTGCTGAATGCCAGACGTCCAGACTCATTTGGGCCGACATAAGCTCCTGGGCTCACTGCCCAGCACTACACCCGTCCAACTGGTTGTCTGGGAGCTCCATCGAAGAATGGTACTCGTCCATCACCAGTGCAACAGCCAACACCAAAGGAATGAAGACGCTAGCAATGCTTGTCATCTGGCATATTTGGCTAGAGAGAAACGAACGCGTCTTCAGGCAGAAATTCCATCCAGTACAGCGAGTGGTGTCCATCATCAAAGACGAAGCCAAAAACTGGATTCTCGCAGGAGCCAAGGACCTGAAGTCGCTGCTGCCTCTGCAGCAGCTATAGAAACATGGCTGTCCATGATAGATTAAGCGTTTCAATTGTAATTTGAAATTTTTGAAACTCTTTTGTTGGGGCGTGGAATGACTTCGGTTGTCCTGCTTTGCCCGGGGTGCGCTCCCAGTGCACCATTGTAATCTGCTTCCCTTATTAATATATGCCGACAATGTTCGGGTCTTTCAAAAAAAAAAAAAAAGATATATTCTTCACAGAGTCATTGTACAGTAGCACGCTTATGTGTAGACAGGGGCCTTGATTTCAGCTATTTTGATCGAACAATCCACTGCATCTGGAATGACCAAGTATCAATGCTTAATCTGCAGTCAGTCACTTCTTCAAATGCAAAGAACAGATTAAACTGGGGGATCAGCATAATGTATTAAACATGTTCTGTGGAAAAATTCTCAGCTCATAAACCTCTGAACTGACCGTTTAACGAAAAGTTTTCCTAATTTCAGGAGTTACTGTTGATTTTTATTCTTACGTTAGATTCTGAATGAAAACCCAAAACCGAATGTGAACCTGAAACTCTGCAGATAAACTGAAAGGTGATTGTTCTTTCAAAGAAAAGTATCTTCAGCCCATTCCTTCACTAAAAAAATGCAATGCAGTTCGTTAACAAAGGCCCTCATCAAGCATGTGGATGCGCAGGCTAAATGAATTCCACAAAGACACAGATCTTGGAATTGTGAAAAAATTATGTTCTTCCTACAGTTATCATATCTAATGTTTCAGACAAGAAGAGTGCAATGAATTATTTCATTCAGAATTTATTCAGAACAACCCTTCTATTTAACTGGAGACATAGCAGAAAGGTCAGCATTCTACAACAAAAACGGGTGCTACTACATATTTAGATTCAACACAAGGTTTTCGTACGTCTTCAATCAATACCTTGAATCACTTGCTGCGTACCTGTCCAACCCACATTCTGAAAGCACGCAGATACCCTGTTTGTATGTTCCTGCTCGATCGCAGAGCAGAGCATTGGTTGGTATGTGGCCAGCAGCATGAGATTCTCGCTCGGTGCCCTTTGTCAGTGCGATCGGAAGCGTCAAGGATAAAAACTCATCGGGACGGTGAAAGCAGGGCCCGTACGTAACACGGCGGAGTTCCGGCGAGAACCTCTACGGCGCAGGGTTCGTCGTCGTCAAGGTCTCCGGGCGCTACGGCTCTGTCGCGGCACCGACTCCATACGTTCCAGGACCGGCTCGGCTGGCGGAGGAAAGAGCGGGATGGATGGCGGGCACGGCCGGTGTAGGTGGGCGGCGGCGGCTCGCCACCGTCGCGGGAGCGCCCGAAATACATTTTGCAGAATGCCCCCTAACTGGATCGCGAATATTAATCGCAATCCAATTATTTACATAAATACCTCTGGTTTGAATCGCGACTATCAGTCGCGATCCGAATCAGGGGTGTATTTCGGATCGCGACCAAATATTTGCAGAATGACCCCTGAATCGGACGGCCTGCTCCGGTGGCGGCGCTCTCTCCCCCGCTTGTCTCCTCCTCCGGCCCCTCCGCCGCCGCCGTCCTCCTCCGCGGGACCGCAAGACCTCGTCGCGCCCATCCATGGCTCCCGCAGAAAAAACCGGAGGTCGGAATGAACCGCGCGCGCGAGTCGCCGCCGCTCCTGAACAGAGTGGAGGGAGCCGCCGGGCACTCGAGCTCGCGCGGCGCGGCCGCCGGAAAGGCAGCTTCATCAAAGCCGGTGCTGCCAGCTTGTCTGCGACGGCGCTCTTCAGCCAGGGCCAATCGAACCCTGCTGCTGCCAACCACCGGCAAGCAAGCTCGAGTGCTCGACGGCACGACACCGTTCCACTGCCTCGCCGTCCCCTTCGTCATCGCCGGCGAACATGGTGATAGAAGCCTCCCGCTGGCCTATCTTTGGCTCGTGAGCACAGTTCAGCAACGAACATGGTCTTGCAAACTGGTTGTGCTGGGATAGGCTCGATCGAGGAAATAAAAGACGTAGCTTCCATTTTGGTGTAAGGATTTATAATCGAATGGGAGTTTCTGAAATGGTAATACAGCAAAATGGGGAGAAAACCGTGAACTTTAACCTGTGCACAAGTAATCGAAGTTGAACCATCACATGACAGAGGAAACTTCGGATTTTAGATCATGAACTAATCCTACAAATCATAGCAAGTAAACAATGAATGGTAACATTTTTCCCTTTTTTTTTTTTTTTGGAGGAAGCACCGACCGAAGTTCAGTTAGTACAAAGCAAAAAAAATTGCGCCATTAGATCACTTGTTGAGCAAAAGGACGAGTTAGCTAGAGTGTCATACAAGGCAAATCAGGCCTTTTTCATCCTAAAGTGACAAGTGATTAATATCATCCGATGATCTTTAGCATAAGGTATGGCCGTGGACTCACATCATAAGAAAGCTCTGGTCTACAATATCAGGTACAGAAAAACTTAAAGGAAACGAACTGTCGATTAATCTGATGCACGTTAAAATGTTACTTGAGTCATTGTACACTACTAACATTCTCTTCTTCTTTTTATTTGACGAGAAAAGAATTTTTTTGACGGGAAAGTACTTACATTGTACTGTGACGACAAGGACAGTGAAATGAAGCCCTTATTTTTCGAGATTGTATCCATGCATCCTTTGTTAGCATTACATTGAGTATTAGTGTGTTACCGTTTGAAAAACCTACTACCTCTGAAATGACCTTGTACTAGTGCTTAGTCTGCAGTCTGTCAGTTCGTCAAATGCAGAGAAAGGATTAAACTAGGGGGTCAGCATAATGTGTTATGAAAACATTTTGTGGAGAACTCTCAACTCACAAACTTGTGAGCTGACCGTTGAACACAAGTTTTCCTACTTTCAGGAGTTATTACTGATTAGGTGAACGTCAAAACGCATCTGCAACACTGATTGCGGGTGGGGCGCGTACGACAAGAGATTTTCAAGCTAGGGGCTAAGAGTTATATTGATTGGTGTACATAAAAATATTGGAAGGAAACGAACCATCTAGTACAAGGAACTGTGAGGATAAGTTTTAGTTGTGTTACATTCCCTGAATAAAAACGCAAAAAAAAAGTCTGAATGTGAACCTGAAACGAAGCAGAGAACCTAAAGGTGATTGTTCTTTCAGGGCAAAGCATCTTCAGGCTTTTGACTGAATAATGCAGTACAGTTCGTTACCAAAGAAACTGTCTTCAGGCTTTTGACTGAAACATGCAATACAGTTCGCTACCAAAGAAACTGATGAAGCATCTGTAACAAACTCTGTAAATTCGTGATGTGCTGCAATCCATCTTTGTCAATCAAAACTGCAATGTGCAATCTTGCACCAAAACTTGCTGCGTGCCTGTCCAACCCACATTCTGAAAAACACCCACATACATGTCTGTCTGTTCCTCTTGCTCGATCGCGAGATTTCTCAGGTGATGGCCCCCCGTGCGAATGGACGCGTCAAGGATGAAGACGCATCAGGACGACACGCGCACGTAACGCGGCGGAGCTCCGTCGAGAGACCACGGCGCGGGGTTCGTCGTCACCGTCTCCCGGCGCTGCCGCCGGCCGCAGCAGAGCAGCACGTGCAGACGAGCCAGGGCCCTGCGCGCGGTGAGCGGGTGTAACAGGCGGAGGAAGGCGCGGGATGCGGGGCGGGGCGGCGCGGCTGGCGGAGGCCGGCGGCGGGCACGCGCAGCGGACCGTCGCCGGCGGCCATCTTCCCGGCCCGAAACACAATTTGCAAAAAGACCCCTAATTTGGATCGTGACTATAGCCGCGATCCATAATATTTACAAATACACCCTCCGTTTGGATCGCGATGATTAATCGCGATCCAAATATTTGCAAAAACGCCCCTGAGTCGGATGCCCCTGCTCCGGCGGCGGCGGTCTCAGCCCCGCTCGGCGCCTCCTCCAGCCCGTCCTCCTGGCGGGATCAAGGGACCTCGTCGCGCCCATCCATGGCTCCCGCAGCAAGAACTGGAGGTCGGAATGACGCGAGTCGCTGGCCGCACCCAAACAGAGCGGAGCGAGCCGCCGGACGCTCGAGCTCGCGCGGCGCGGCGGGCATGGCGGATTCATCGACGCCCGTGCCGCCCCCTCCGCTGGCGACGGTCGTCAGCCAACGCCATTCGAACGCTGGCCACCGACCGACGTTTTTTCCTGCCAGGCAAGCTCGAGCGCTCCACCGCACGACGCCGTTCCCCTGCCTCGCCGTCCCCTTCCCCGTCGCCGGTGAACATGGTGATAGAATAGAAGCTTCGCGCTGGCCTATCATTGGCTTGTAAGCACCGTTCAGCAACGAACACGGTGCTGCACCCTTGCGACATGGATTGATGTTGAACTGGTGCACTGGTGCTTGACAGGACAGCCGGACCGTGCTGCTCGGCTCGTCGGGTTCCAAGGCTTGGTGCGTGGCAGCCATTGTCCGTGCCAATGCTAATGACACTGATTTGTGAAGCCTCATTGATCGAGTCGTAGGCAATGGTTGGTTAATTCGTGACATCGTGACTCACAGAGTGCAGCGACGAACTATCCCATTTCAGGCCCTGTTCATGTCTTTAGGCCTAAAGGTCACATCAAAACTAATCTTGCTATTTAAGCGTTTTAAATAAGTTTAATTACAAAACCTTTTTACAGATGTGGGCTAATTTGCGAGACAAATCTAATGAGCCTAATTAATCTATGTTTCGCTACAGTGATGCTACAGTAACTATCGTCTAATCACGGCTTAATTACCCTCATTAGATTCGTCTCGTAAATTAGTACAAGATTCTGCAGTTAGTTTTATAATTAGACTTATTTAAGACGTCTAAATAACAAAATTAGTCTTGATGTGACCTTTAGGTATAGAGAAACGAACACCCCCTCAGAGCGCTGTGGTATCGTCTCCTGCTTCTAAGTACAACAGAAACCAAGATCAAGTTGCTTACTTTGCACAACAAGATAGTAGTACTCTGCAGGGCTGTGCTTAAGAGAATGCGTCCCCCCGGATAGCAAATTTCGCATTGTCATCTGGGTACATGAACCGTAAATTGCAGAAGCGCCCATCTTTGAAGTCTTTACAAGTTCGGGGGCCTAAATAACACTGCAGTACAAGTTCAAAGGCCGGCAACGTAGTTTACTCTGTATTTACTAGCACATTCAGAGCAAAATAACACTGTTTTCGGTAAGTATTATTGGAGAACTCTTATGGCGATTGATTCATCAATTTTATCGTGACTGTCTTGAACATGTGAACGCCAAAAACAACGTACAATTCCGTAACATTGTCGGTACCTTGACTGCTTAGTTAAACGCCAGATTTGAGTTGTATATCATCTGCTACCTCAAGAAAGAAAAAGTGTAAGGAGATGATCGAGGAAGTGTGATTGCTAAACCCCATCTTGGTCTACATGTTATGTCGTAGCAATCACCTATATCGCAACATGATACTATTTGGGAACTCTGATCAACCATTGAAATTGCAGCGAACCTACATCTGATTTCATAATAAGTTCAGAAAAGCATAAGAGTCTGAAGAGCATCAAGCCAATTTTGAAATTGCAGTGAACCTACATCTGATTTCATAATAAGTTCAAAAAAGGCAGACCAGAGTCTGAAAGCATCGATCAAGCCAATTTCGGAATCAGCAAAATCCAGGGCGGCTCCAACGAAATTATTGGAAACAGACGACGGAATGTTGTGTCACCATCAGTTCGTCAACATACATCGCAATCTTGGAGCAGGCTGAGTTGGTGAGAGGAGGATGGATGATTCGGCAGGGCACGGCGCAGGGTCCGCGCGTGGGGGCAAACGCTCCAGCACTTGTCCCGGGTGAGGTAGCACGGCGTGTCGGGCAGCAATCCGCAGCAGTAGCAGCTGCTCACGCTCTTGAGGCAGTCGCGTCTGAAGCACAGCACGATGGTGAGCTTGCTGCTGTTCGTCGCCTTCTCGACGTCACCGCCGCCCTGCAGGCGCCGGCCGAGACCACCGCCACCACCCGTGGGATCACTGATCTCCGGCGGCGGCGCGCCGGCGGCACCTTCTTCTTCTTCGCCTGCAAAGAGGAGAGCACGTACGCGTCGTGCCGCGCTGCATCACATCACGTTTCTACACGCTAGGAGGAGGGGGAAAAAAAAGAAAAGACGAAAAGTGTACGACGTACTACGAACTCACATTTTGCTGGGAACGAGAGGCATGCCACCAGTAGCACGGAGAGCAGAAGCAGCGTCGCCTTTGCGTCGACCATCGATCTCGATCGCGCGAGGCCGGCCGCCGCTAATCGACCTTAACTTGTCGAGGACGTACGTATGCCGGAGCTAGCCGGAACCTCCCAGGCAAATTTATATACAGATCATCTAATTAATTACCCTGCAACTGTAGACAACGATTTACTGCCTTATATACCTGACATACGTGCCTTGCCTTCCTTCTTAGAAGAAGGATTCCTGATTTACTTCCTACTAATTAAACTCACGTAATTAATTACCCTGCAAAAAGTAATGATAGTCACCTTGCACAAGTCAAGTTGCAGTACAATACAATGCCCTCCTCTCCTCCTCATTCGTTCTAGTACGTACGTAGACTGCAGCCAACAGCTAGCAGCCTAGCGCTTTGCCGTTCTTGGATTCCAAAAAAAAAAAAATTGTACTACGTAGTACTCTGCAAGCCAGGCCTGCAAAGAAGTTATTAATAACTTATAACTGTGTGCAATCAAGAGTGCTTTGTTCGTGTATGCTGCGCTGGTCACGTTTGTTTCTTTTTTCCCATTGTTGAAAAGATTGCCAGGTGTTGTGTTGGGAAAGTTGGGCATCCATATCTTCTCTTCTGGTTTGGTCGTCGTGGAACCTGTCGACGGACGTTGCTAGGCCTCGGAACGTTGCTACACAGGACGACGATCCGCGGCGCCGCGTCCGTACGTGCCTGGCGGTCGTGAAGGCCAAGACGAGTCCGCGCCGTGGTCGTCGTGGTGAGCATGGCGATCGAGCAGCAGAAGCTGGACGGAGCGAGCACCGGCCAGAACGCAGCAGAGCCAATGGGTCATACTGCTCGAGAGCGGCATGCATGGCGGGGCGGATCGATGGCGCGGCGCGGAGCAGCGTGGCACGGCGGAGGTCGACGGCGGGAGAACAGAGCGTCGACGATGTCTCTCAACGCCACTTCAGACGGCCGGAATCTGGACACGAAACTTCCAACAATACAGTTCAGACCCCCAGAGTGCCTTCTTCCGAAATTAACAAGCTCCAACACGCATGTACTGGACGTGGTGAAAAAAAAAACAACCCGACTCAATATCTCTACAAAACAAGAGTAACATACGTTACACGATCAGAGCAACACATCCATGTCCTTCAGTTCAGCACGCTGCCATTCGCATGTTCCAAACTTGCTTGCACCTGTTGCGCATGCGTATGTATTTACGCGCTACAGCCAAGGCCAAGCCAACTGAAGAAACTAACACGTACGCCCCCAATTTGCGTCGAGAAGGGGAAAAAAAACGATAAGCCCGCAATTCGGCATGAACATTACATTATTATTACAGGTTTGAATTTTTTTTTTAAGAAATGGGAATATAGATGAAGCAAAAGTAAACTGAAGCATTGATCAAGATAAATTGAAGAAGGATTCAAAGGAGCAAACAGAGCGCATTTAATTTGAAAGCCACTGGCTGTGTGACCAGACAACCCGATCGAACGAAGCTCGCGATCAACGAAGCCAACTCCGTACTATACTGTTCCACACCACACGGTTGCAGCAAAACTAGCTTTGCTTCCGCGGCCCCAGTGTAACTGTTGAACCTGCAGCAGACAGTGAACAGTACGTATTGGTGAACCTCGCTTATGCACATGCAGTAGATATGATATATATATTTCTTTTTCACGAAATACAATACAGAGCATTCTCACATACACGCGCGCTGCCTCACTTATGAACACACACATGTACACACAAGTCCGATAGTAACGTCTAAGAGAGACTACACTGCCATGCATGCAAAGTTGCAAACAGATCAACATACTTAAAATGAATTTCAGCAGCAGAGAAAAGAAGCGGTTGTTAAGAGAGGACGTACCAGCTTTGTAGTACTCAGAAATTGAGCCCAATCTCTGTAGTAAACGGCCTCTGAAACTTTGAGATCATACGTACGCTCTGAAATTATTGTGGAGACGGACAACATAAATATCAACCCAGTATCGCAGCCCGTAGGATTTCACGGTGAATTCGCAATATAGATTGTGTAAAGCATAGCAACTCTCATATTCAATTACTATAAGCAGACATGTATGGTTATCCATACAGCTAGTGACAAAAAGAAGCCCTTTTGATAAAACAATGGATAGACACCTGGGCTTAGTTTTTTGTTTCTGTACGTCTCTTTATTTATTTGTTTTTGGTTTTCTTCTTTATGGTTATGTACAGATACCTTTTCGTTATTATAATTAAATATAATCTATTCTGGGACATAGTTAAATATAATCTAAGGTCGCCGTGTCGGGCAGCAATCTAGCAGCTGCTCACGCTCTTGAGGCAGTCGCGTCTGAAGCATAGCACGATGGTGAGCTTGCTGCTGTTCGTTGCCTTCTCGACGTCACAGCGTCCTGCAGGCGCCGGCGGCACCTTCTTCTTCTTCGACTGCAAAGAGAAGAGCACGTACGCATCGTGCCACGCTGCATCGTACTCTTAAATTTTAGCGCATGAGTTGTATGGCAACTACCACTCGTACAATGATGTGTAAGCCGTCTCATACTCCTAAATTTTAGCGTATGAGGTGGTTGCTTCGCGAAACAACCACCTCTTTCTCTCACCACCCTCTCTCTCTTCCACCTCATCAAAATTAAAGTTGCATGAGACAGGCTATGAGATTACTTACGTATAGCATTGTACCTGCCCTTAGAAGAAGTATTCTTAAGTACTCCCTCCATTCCAAATTACTTGACTTTTTTTACTTTTGAAACTCACGTTTAACCACTCGTCTATCTTGTTATGTTTTGTTTTATTATTAGAGATACTTTAAGCATGATTTATTTATTTATATATTTACACAAAATTTTCGAATAAGACGAGCGGTCAAACGTGTTATCGAAAAGTCAAAAACGTTATCTATTTTTACATAGAGCGAGTAACTTCCTGCTAATTAAACTCATCTAATTAACTACACTGCAACAAGGAACCCACAAATAACAATGAATATTTACAGAAACAAATCTAGTTGCACAAAATTAATGCTAGTCGATCACCTTGCACAAGTCAAGTCGCAGTACATTGCCTCTCCTTCCTTGTACGCAGGCAGCAGCCAACAGCACCGCCGTTCTTGGATTCCATAAGAAATTTCGTACACTGCAAGGAAGTTAACACTTAACGGTGTGCAATCAATCAATCAAATTGGAATGAAAATGCAAATGTATCCCAGCTGCCCCTTTCCTCGTGTACGGCGAAGCACACCGCTGGCTTTGCTGGTGCTGCTGTTGTTGGCGCGTGAGCCACCGCCAGGGCAGCAAATACGGCAGGACGAACACCACCGCAAGAACGCCGCAGCAGGGTTTTAGTGGTAAACTGGACCGGTTTTCGGAATAACCGTTCGCTGGTTTTTCGTTTTTGAATTTTAACAAAAATGAAAATTTGATAAAAAAATTGAAACAAAAGATATGTAAAAAAACTTTAAATGCATCTATTTTTTTTACACATTTTTCTTTCAATTGTTTCAAATTTTTATTTTTTTTGCTTTTTTCTTTTTTTTTCTCGCCAACCTGGTTTTCTGATAGGTTTTTTATTTTTGGATTCAAAATTTAGAATTTGAATTTTGGCTGGTTTCCAGATTGGATTTTTCGAAAACCGAAGATCTCAGTGGTGTTCGATTTTTCTGGTCAAAACGTTAATGTGTAAACCTTACGCCGGAGTAAGCTCTAACAAAAAAAGAAAACAACAACAATACCATAAGGGTCCGAGGCACTCGAGCAGCTCTACGCCATTCTGACAAGGCGCGCGGGCAGTTAGACAATCGAGGAGCCGTCGTCTCGTGAGCACAGGTGATGCCCGCCGCTCGGCAAGAACGACACGGGGCGCTGGCCGAGGAGGTAACATTGTACTATTGGGTCTGTAGCCTAGTTATTACAAGAAACTCAGTAGCACCTCAGGTCTTGGGTTCTCTACTTTTGTGAGAGCGGATTTTTTACGATTTTAACGGCGTTGTGTTTTTAGCGGTAGACGACGTGGCGGTCGATAGCGAAACGGCAACGGTGACATTCAATTCGAGAATTTGTCGGCTCAGTCTTCAAAGATGCTCATAGGATAGAGTTTGTGTATGTGCGTTCATAGAGGTGAGTGTGTGTTTTTTATAAATGTCTGAGTTGTATTGTGTAATCGTAAAAATAAAAAGAATAAAAAGTTAGCACTGAGCAGCGGGGGTGGCGCGAGTAGCGTCCACAGTAGCCGTCGGATTGGTCCCCTGCGGCTTAGATTGGCTGGGTTGATTGGTCGTTGCTTCTAGTCAATGGGTCATACCGCGCAAGAGCGGCATGGCCGCCGGCCGGCCGGGGCGCAGGGTGAAAAACGACTCAATATTATTTCCTCAAAACAAGAGTAATATTACATGATCTGATCGAGCAACACACATCCATGTCCTTGATTCAAATTAGCACGCTGCCATTCGCATATGTTCCAAACTTACTTGCACCTGTTGCACGCACGTAGGCGTTGTTAAAAAGAAAAAGAGAACTGCCACCGGCGGTTCGGCATGAACACTATTATTACAGGTTTCATGAAGCAGAAGTAAACTGAAGCATTGGTCAGGATTCAGAGAGTTGAACAGAACGCATTAGACTGCCACTGCCCACTGGCCGTGCGACCAGACAACCTGACGGAACGAAGCTCGCGATCAACGAAGCCAATACCGTGCTACTGGTACACACGGTTGAGGCAGAAACTATCTTTGCTTCCGCGACCCCAGTGTAAACCTCTTGACCCTGCAACAGAGTGACAGACAGTGAAAAACATGGGTGAACCTCGCTTGTCCAAATGCCACACACACAGACACACACGCGAAATACGATACAGAGAGAAATGAGTGGAGAGACAGGTGAGGCGACGCGACGGGCCTCGGCCCCGTCGACCATCTCCGGCGAGATCACCACCGACGATCCCCCGCCGGAGCCCGGAGATGGAGACCGAGCGGAGTCATCGTGGCAAGGCGCTCAACGGAATTCAAACTTAGCAGGGCCCGCTCTCAGCGTCTCGTCGCCCCAGAGGTGCCCTTCGCCCCGATGCTCGACACATGGCAACATCGCAGCGACTGCGGGCGAAGGGGATAGGAGGAGGGACCCAGGAGAGATTCGCGAGGCTGACGCGGATCAGGAGGAAGAAGATCAGGTGGAGGAATTCTTCGGGCAACTCTGGTATATCCCATCCACCCCTCCTAGGTTTAGGGTTCCGCGCAACTCCGCCGCCGCCGCCACCACCACCACTGCTGCGCCAGCTCTTGTTTGGGTGAGAAAGGATCTGGTAGAACCAATTCGCTCTCACTAGCAGAGTGCTTCCCAGCAAGGCCAGCCGACGCGAGGTTCACGATTCCCAGGAAGGTGAATGTCGCTAAGGCTTTGTGCAGTCAGATTGGGTTGAAGAAGACATTTGCGGAGGCTGTGAGAAGAGGTCCTATGGCGGATCAAGGCAATCGAGGTCAGAAAAAGAGATATCCACCGCAGAGGTTTCAGGGACAACAAAACAATCAGTTCCAACAGAAGCCGCAACAGGGAGGTGCGAGATTTCAGCAGCATTGGGGAAATCAGTACCAGCACCAGAATCAAGCGGGATCAGGAGGTAACTGGCAGCAGCAGGCGGGATACCAGCAGGGTCCGCCTCAGCAGCACCAACATCCCATCCCACAGCCACGACAACCACAGAGACAAGCTCAGTATCAACAACCCCGGCAGGAGAAGCCAGTGGGTGAGGTTCTTGTTGACCCTCGTTATAAGCATCTCATCTGCTTCAACTGTGGGGATCCGGGACACTTCACTGGGATTTGTACCAAACCCAGGTTCTGCTTCATTTGCAACTCACCAAATCATCCCTCAGGTGCTTGTCCTGAGAGCAGGAAGTGTCATCCCTGTGCAACATACTTTGGGAGCTCCAGCAAAGGTTTGGGTTTCTATCACATTGATGTGGATGAAAATGAGGAAGTCAAGTGGCTCAACTTTAGAAACTGTGGTGTGGTCACTGTCAAAAAAGGGAGTGTTACTCTGGATGAATTGGAGAAGAACTTAGCAGGGATTTTCAGTAAAGAGTGGCCATGGCAGATAAGAATCTTGGACACAAACAAGTTCCTGGTGAGGTTTCCTCCACAGAAGAAGGTGTGTGACCTAAAGGACCTGCCTGGAATTGACTTACTGAAGGAAGGGACATCAATTGGGGTGCAGGAATGGAAAGGGGAGATGGACCCATTTGGAGAACTTCAACCTGCCTGGATTCAGATACTTGGTATCCCCCCAAAATGGTGTACCTGGAAGGTGATTGCACAAGTGGTCTCATGCTTTGGGATACTAAAAGAAGTGGACTGGAGTATCTTGTTTAAATCCTTTTATGAGGAGGCTAGGGTCCAAGTACTATGCAAAGACATAAGCAAGATCCCTACAAGCAGGATGGTGGAAATGAAGCAAAAGCTCTATAAGCTCTACTTTACAGTAGAGGATGGGTCGGATAAAATACCAGCAAGCAAGCCAGATGGTGGAGGAGACAATGGAGGGAATGATGGAGAGGATGATGATGAGGCAGATGACCTGGATGATGAAGAGGAGCCAACAAAAGATAAGGAAACTGAAAAGAGTGCACCTGCCAACATATCTCCAGAGCAGCAAAATCACAACACAAACCTAAGTGCAAGTCATGGAAGGACAGTCCCTACAACAGGCCCTGAAGTGTTGCAGCAAATGATACAGCAAAATAGTGCAGGGTGTTGGGGAGGAGAACAGTATATGAACATCGAGATCAATGATGAGGAACAACAAATGAGATGGCTAGCTTTTCTGAATCAGGGGGATAAGGATGTGTCTGAGGCAAAATGCATGCAAATGTTGAAGGAGATAGAACTGAATGACTCTGACTCTGAGGTTGATGAAGAGATAGTTGTGGATTTCCCAGGAACAGGGGAGGAACCAAAAAGAAGCTTACTGCAAGAGTTAGGTTTTGTCCAAGACTCACTGGAAATGTCTCCCAGGAAAGGGGAATGGACAAAGAGCACTGGAGAGGAGAAACAAAAACAGCAAGAAAGCCCAAAAGAGAAGCCTAAGAAGAAAGCCAAATGGGGTCCAGTTTTAGTGGAAAGGAAGAGCAAGAGGAACCTGGGGAATAACATGTCTGTCTTGGAGAAAGCTCAAGAGCTAAAGAAGTGTCACAACCTGGAAAAAGCCAACAACAAAATCATTGGTAATTCCTTTGCTGTCTTACCTGTAGATACTTTACTTGACAATGCTAACATTGCTGGAGTTAAAATGGGGGACTCTGAACAAAATGTTATTGATAACATTCAGAGCCTAGTTGCTTTAGAAGTAGATAAGCAGGAGAACTTTGCTGAGCAGAATCCTGAGATTTTGCTCCCTGCAGTAGGGGATTTAAATCAAAATGAGTTAGGTTTTGTCGATGATTTTCCACCTCTAGCTACCAGAAGGATGGTGGTGCTGATTCCATAAAAAACCCACAGAAGTCGAGCGAGGCAGCTTGGTCTGCTGTAGTAAAAAAGAATAGGGGTACTTTTAATAAAAACGTTATAAAATGATAGGAGCCTTTTGGAATGTGAGGGGCCTTAATAAGGCCGGAAGGATGCAAAAATTATTTGATTTCATTGGTGAAAATGATCTCGACTTCGTGGGTTTCCAGGAAACAAAGAAAACTCACTTTGATCCTGGTTTTTTGCACACTATTTCAGGTAGACATGACTTTACTTGGAAATGGTTGCCTGCTAAGAAAACCGCTGGTGGTATTCTAGTAGGTTTTAAGAATGAGTTGTTTGAATTAGTTAGTTGGCAGATTAATAAATTTTCTCTTTGCCTTTTCCTGAAAAACAAAAAAGACAATTTTCTTTGGAGATTGGTCACTGTTTATGGTTCACCTTATGATGAACATAAACAGGAATTCATTGATGAGTTGCATGCTGTGCTGGAGTTGTGGGGTGGTCCTACCCTGTTGGGGGGTGATTTCAATTTAGTAAGAACTCAAAGTGAAAAGAGCAATGGGAGTGCTAATCCACATTGGACCTTTTTGTTCAATGATTGGATTAATAAATTTGGATTGATCGAATTAAAAATTTCAGGAAGGAAATTTACCTGGGCCAATAACCAGGAGAACTTGATTATGGCTGCCATAGACAAAATTTTTGTTACTACTGACTGGGAAAGTAAGTTCCCCCTCGCTTTGGTCAAGGCCTTACCTAAGTATGGCAGTGACCATGCCCCCCTGATGGTAAATACAGGGGAGAGAAGAGAAACTACTACTAAACTATTTCGTTTTGAGAAATGGTGGTTAGGAGAGGCTGACTTTGGGGACTTGGTTAGATAGGTTTGGAATATGCCGTGTAGTGAAACTAATCCTATGGATATCTGGCAGTATAAGCTTAGGCTCCTTAGAAAGAAGGCAAGGGGATGGGACATTAATGTCTCTGTTAGTAAGAAAATGAGGAAAAAAGAGTTAATCTTGGAGTATGACATCTTAGATAGGTTTTCAGAAGAAAGTCAGTTAACTGACCAAGATAGAGAGAGAATGAGAGATATTGTAAAAGAACTGGACCACATCTGGCTGCAGGAGGAGACTGCAGCTAGACAGAGGTCTAGAGATAGAATTGTTAAGGAAGGGGACAGAAACACTGCTTATTTTCATGCAATAGCTAATCAAAGAAGGAGGAAGAAATTCATTTCTGAAATTGAGGGGCCTAATGGCCTCGTGGATAAAACTGAAGATATTTTGGAAGTAGCAGTAGGTTTTTACAAAGACCTTTTTGGGTTTGAACCCAGGCTAAACATGAGATTAGACATGGATTTTTGGGGCGAATCTGAGAAAGTGACTGAAGAGGAAAACAACATTTTGGTTGAAATGATTTCTGAAGAGGAGGTGAAGAAAGCAGTGTTTGAATCTTATGCTGAGGGGGCTCCAGGGCCAGATGGCTTTTCTTTCCTCTTCTATCAGAAATTCTGGGATGTGATTAAGGATGATTTCATGAATGTGGTTAGGGATTTTGAGCGTGGGGGATTAGATGTTGGCAGGCTAAACTATGCCATGCTGACTTTAATCCCAAAGGAAAACGATGCTAAAGAGTTGAAAAAGTTTAGGCCTATAAGTCTTCTCAATTGTAGTTTGAAAATCATTACCAGGGTTCTAACCATGAGATTGAACAAGATTTGTGAGAGACTGATCTCTCCAAATCAGAGTGCTTTTATAAAAGGGAGATTTATCTTGGAAAGTGTGGTGTGTGCCCATGAAATAATTCATTCTGTTCATAGTAGTAAATCTCAAGGGCTAGTCCTGAAACTAGACTATGAGAAAGCTTATGATAGGGTGAGCTGGGACTTCCTTGAGGAAGTGCTTAGGCTAAGAGGTTTTTCTGAGAAATGGATAGGATGGATAAATAGTATCACTAGAAGTGCCAAAATGTGTGTTAGAATAAATGATGTCAATAGTGGATATTTTAATGCTGGAAAGGGTCTGAGGCAAGGTGACCCCTTGTCACCTCTCTTGTTTAATATTGTTGTAGATGTCTTCACAAAGATGTTGAGCAAAGCTGCCGCAGAGGGTAAGATTAGAGGCCTTTTGTGTGATCTTAGACCTGAAGGTGTCATCAGCCTGCAGTATGCTGATGACACTATCCTGTTTGTAGAAAACTCTGTGGAATGTGCTAGGAATCTGAAGTGGATTTTGAGCTGCTTTGAACAAATCTCTGACATGAAAATTAATTTCCATAAAAGTGACCTGCTAGCTATAAATATGGATGAGCAGGACATTAATGTCTTTGCTCAGATTTTCTGTTGTAAAAAAAGTGACTTCCCTATGAAATACCTAGGTGTACCTTTGCACCATAGTAAGTTGAAGAGAGAAGAGCTGCAACCTGTGGTTGATAAGCTAATGAAAAGAATTGAGGGTTGGAAGGGCAAATTGCTCTCTTATGGGGGTAGATTGGTACTGCTGAAAGCATGTCTTTCCAGTATTCCCATTTATTTGCTTTCAATCATTAAATTTCCTAAGTGGGCAGTGGATGAGATCAACACCCATATGGCCCACTTCTTCTGGGATAATTCGGAAGAGAAGCATAGATTTCACCTAGCCAGATGGGGCCTGGTGAGCCAGAAAAAGGAATATGGTGGTCTTGGGATCACTAATATCAGAGAGATGAATATGTGCCTGTTAGCCTCGTGGATTAAAAGATATCATCTAGATGATAATAAACTGTGGAAGCAAATTGTAGATCACAAGTATAGAACTTCCTCTCCCAATATTTTCTGCTGTCCTAGGAATGTAGGCTCCCCCTTTTGGAAGGGGGTTTTGTGGGCTATGGAGGCTGCGAAACTAGGATACAGTTGGAAAATTGGGAATGGGAGGAGAGTGAGATTTTGGGAAGATCAGTGGTTTGGGACCTCAAGCTTGGCAATACAATTCTGGGACCTATATATAATCTCCAATGAGCACAACAAGTCGGTGGCTGAGGTTTGGGATGGTACGAACCTTAAGCTGACTTTTAGGAGAGGAGTAGATGATAGAATGTACAATAGATGGCTTGAGCTAGTGGCCATTGCTGAGTCAATTACTTTGGTGGAAGAACAGGATGCTCCTGTATGGATGTATTCCTCTTCTGGGCAATATGACACTAGATCTCTTTATGCTGTGATTTCTTAATGGGGGGTGCAGCCTGTGTACACTCCAGCTATCTAGAATGTAACTGTACCCTCCAGGATACATGTTTTCTTGTGGCTGGTGTCATACGACAAGATACTTACAAGAGTAAACTTAGCTAAGAAAAAGGAAGTTCCTGACAAAACCTGTCTATTCTGTTCTGAAACTGAAACTACAAGTCACCTGCTTTTTCAGTGTGTGGTTGCAAAAGAGATGTGGAGTTTTGTGTCTGATCTGTGCCAAAAAGACATTGGTAGGGATTATGAATCAGTTGCGAAGTGGTGGTTGAGTAACAAAAAATATGGTGCTATGAACATTTTATCCTCTTCTGTTATGTGGAATTTATGGACTCTAAGAAATGCTTTGTGTTTCCAGGGACACGTGTGGACAGGGATGAAAGAGCTATGGAGGAAGACAAGGAATACGCTGAGGACATGGAGAAAGCTTTGCAAAGGAGAAATGCTTCAACAGCTGGATGTCTTCATCGACAAATTGACTTCAAAGTTGGAGGAGGTGCCGAGATTGCTGTGTACCATGGGGAGCCAGGAGAATGGAGGAGATATGGCGCCAGAAGCTGGTAGGAGCGCGGTGAGCCAGGAGGATGGTGCGAACAGAATTCCGAGAGTAGCTGTAAGGGGTTCACTACTGAACAACAATGCTGTGACAGTTGAGTGTCACGGGGCAGCGACCCCACCGAGTGCTGTAATCAGAGATTATGTACCAAACTCTGTTTCATGTTAATGAAACTAGGGGGCGACCCTTTTCTCTAAAAAAAAATACGATACAGAGCAAACGCTGACCTAAACACAGCCTCACTTCAGAACACACATATGTACACTCCAATCAGATTAACGTCTAAGAGACACTACACTAGCATATAGCTTGGGAAGGAAAAAAATATCCAAAGGCCTCTCGGTATCAACAGGCACATCGATTACGCTAGTTAATTATGTTTTGTATGACACACTTACAGCTAATTATTCTTTCAGTGGTAGGTGACGTGAAACATCTGACAACGAAATGCATGGATGACTTCTTCAATGTCAAGATAATCCGGACCATTCCCACAAAAAGTGGTTTTATGAGCAGAAAAACAGAGTTGAAAAATGCTAACAAACAGCAGATCACATCCAGATCGTAGGATCTCTATTTAACAATAATGGACTGCCTACTGAGTAAATTAGTGGACAAGCCACAAAAAAGAGTTAACTTTGTCATGCATCAAAAGTGGGCAACGTGAAAACAGATTACGGAACAACCTGAAGGGTAAGGCTCACGACTATTCCGTCTAACGTTGCTGCGGAACAGCTTGTGCCTGCCTACAAATGAGTTTACCGGCGTCCGTGGCGGTGATGCAAACAGAACAACATACTTAAAATTTCAGAAGCAGAGCAAAGAAGCGGTTAATTGTGGAGACAGGACGTACCAGTTTCATAATAATCAGTCACTGAGCCTAATTGCTGCACTGAAACCGTGAAATTCTACTATGCGACGCATCGCATTATCTGAAATTAATGTCAAGAAGGGGCAAAACAAATATCAACCAGGTATTTTCGCAAAAAAAAAAAATCTAACAGGTACCACAACCTGTACAGTATGTAAAGCATAGCAACTCTGATCTTTGATAATTATAAGCAGTACTAAATGTACATAATTTTAAACTTTCAAAACTGAAGCAGCAAAGTAAAGACTTACGCCTTTTGATATTTATAGAGGGATGGTTGGGGTGGACAGCGGCCTTGTACCTCAGCATCTCTTCCACCGTCGATATCACCTCTTCAGCTGTCCCATCTGTTTGGAGACTAATAGACACACTCTGAAGGGAAGGGAGGTGGTCCATGGCCAAATCGTCAAAGTCACCACTGACGAAATCCTGCAGGCAGATCCAGAATTGAAAATTTTCCAGCCTTGCCATTGCCCCTGCTGGGATTATTGATGGTACTATTTCGAAACCAAAGAATCTGCATTCCCTCAAACATGGGAAGGCATCAGCGCTAACCCTGAACCTTTCCTTCATTGGTCCACTGACAACAAAGTATAGATAACAAAGAGACGGCAGCGTCCCGAGGACGTGGATGTCCCCCCTTCGCATTTCACGTATGTCAATGAGCAAGTAGGAGAGGAAACTGAGCGATACAGGATTAATCCATGTCGGCAAGAACAAGGCTTGACCAATAGAAAGATGGCGCAGGTTTCCAAGGGACTCCACCGAGCCTTCAAGATCAGCTCCGTCCAGAGCCCAGATCTGTAGCTTTGTTATTTTCTGCAGGCTTCCCAGGGACTCTAACAATGCTTTAGCCGGGTACTGATCTGAGCTGCCTACCACATTCGGCAAAACATGAATATGGAGTTGCCTCAGCTGCGTCAGATAGCGCAACTCTTCAACAATGAACTTAGAATCCATCATACCCGTTAGCATTTCCAGGGACGTTATATTTCTCAATCCACTTGGCAGCATTGTGTGAACATACAGGCACATCAACTGCCTTAGCCTTACAAGACTCGTTGGCAGATCTCGTATACTTGCTCCCATCAAGTCCAATGTCTGCAAAAACTGTAGCCTCCCTACCTCTTCAGGGATTTTCCCATCATATCCAGTAAGTCGTAGACCTAGATACCTCAGGTGTAATAAGTCCCCAAGAAACCTCAGACCTCGATGGTTTGTAAGGTCGCAACCTTCTAGATCTAGTACCCGTAGAAGATTAAAAGATGAAAGGGATGGCATTGAATCTAATATACCAGCACCACGGAAGATACTAAGGGACCTTAATTTTGGCATGTCTCTTGCAGGCCAAGTAATACTATGAAGAGATAACCTGCGAACATTGCATCTTGAATATGGCATGCCGGCATCACCCGACGTAGTGGTGACAAAGCTTTCTCCTTTTGACAAGGAACAAATGAGTTCAAGCACCATGTCATGCACGCGGCAACTCCGTGGCTTACCTTCTGCATTCATTTTAAATGGTTGAATTAGGTTTCTGTTACAAAGCTGATTGAAGTAATTCTCTCCGACCTCAAATAAGCTCTGGTGCTCATGCCGGACAAAATCTTCTGCTATCCACCTCCATATTAACCGATCCCTTCGAAACTCATAATCTTCTGGAAATATACTAAGGTATAATAAACATGTCTTCAAATGAAAAGGTAGATCATAATAGCTAAGAGATAATATCTTCCTCATATCGTCCAAATCATGACTTCCTTCAAGTCCGGAACCAATAGAGTCACACAACTCGTGCCATTCATTTATATCTCCCAACTTATGAGCTAGCAAACTAGATGTGGTGACAATTGCTAATGGCACACCTCCACATTTCTTTAAAATATTTTCAGATACCTCATAAAATTGTCTTGGACATTTGTCTTCAGATTCAAATATTCTTCTGTAGAATAAAATTTTGGAGTTCTCATGAGTAAGAGGTTTGAGCTCATAAAATCCACCAACATGCTTAGCAACATCAATTATTCGAGTTGTTATGATTATTCTACTTCTTGTGCCATTCTCACTCAGAGCACATTTAAGTGTCTCCCATGGTTTAATACCCCATATATCATCGATAACAATGAGGTACCTGTGTGTATGCCAGGAGAGCAACCATGTAAGCATAACTAACAATTTAAGCGAAAGTGTGAAACATATCTATTATTATATATATATTTGACGACGAAAAGGAGCCACCACGTTCGCTCTAAAATGCTAGAAATTTCCACGTAAATCCGAGAAAATAAGAAGAGAAAATTATCCACCACTGCTATTATGAAAAAATTAGTCACCAAACCCCCTAAAAATATTTATAACATAGCTAAATTCAGAATATAAAAATAGCAAAAAAAATACCCCTCGCACCTATTTCTAAATTACCCACCATGCCATTATGAGTGAAAAAATAGCAAAATTCGGAATAGTAAAAAACAACCAATAATGCCCTTCACACCTATTTCAAAATTGCCCTCCATGCCATTATAAGTAAAAAACTAAATCCAAAAATACTCTTCACACCTATTTTTAAATTGCCCTCAATGCCATAAGTAAAAAAAAACTAAATTTGAATTATAAAAATAGCAAAAAAATCTAATTCTTTTTTTAAATTTACCCACCATACCATTATGAGCCCAAAATAGCTCTTGGAATAATAAATATCCAATATACACTTATTCCTATTTCTAGATACACCATTATAAAAATACACCGTCATATGTCTAGCTAGCATGGCACATTTTCTTATTTTTAGCATGACACATTTTCTTCAAAAGATTTATTTGTATCACGACACATTCTTTTTTCCTACCATGACATATGTTAGTTGTTTAGCATGGCATCTTTGAACTGACCTCACCTTCTAAAACAAAATCAAATACATTGTTAGATAAGACACAATTCAAGGTAAATGATGACTCGTCTCATACTCAGTTTGAGAGACGGTGAGAAATTCTCCAGTTTAGTTTCTACCATTTCATAAATATATAGTACAAAATAAATTATAAGAATAAACTATGTTAAACTTCTATAATAATATAAAAATATTCTAAGTATACGAAATCGCCGCGCACAGCCGTACTAGTTTACATACAGACACATACATAGCCTCTACGGACCCCTTGACACGGAGAGAAACCCACGCGACTCGGAAAAACACCAACGACCAGGGAGGTGTCTTGCGGTGGTTCCCCTCCCTCGCCTCCAGCGGCCTCACCGTTGGTAGGGAGGGCAGTCCAGCATCTGGAAATCCACCCTTTTTGTTCCTAAGTTTAAATTTAGGTCTTCCCATGGTGGTCGCTCATGGCGGCAGCTGTGGTGGCGAGACGAAGGAGCCATTATAGGCGGATAATGAGTTACTCCGGTCTTTTCTTTGTCTTGCCCTGGTTCTTATTGGCCATGCTTGTGGGCTAGTGAGTGTCTGAATTCGAGTGACATCATGGCCATGACAAATCGAGTGGGAAACCCCTGTGTTTTCCATGACAAATCGATGTCACTCGAATTCAGACACTCACTAGCCCCTAATCATGGCCACGAAGAACCACGACAAGACAAAAGATGGATCGGAGTACCTTTTTCTCCATTGATGATGACGACTTTGACTCACCAGCAGCAGCGAGACACCTCGTTCTCCATTACTCCATGCCAACGAACTTGACGACGCCTTACATCCGTCGTCACTTCTGTCGATCAGACCACTAGAGTAACCCTAACCCTATCAACCGTACGTAGTCGCCGCCGAGAGCGCCCACCGTGGGAAGATCTAATTAACTACCTGGACTTAGGAACGAACAAGGTGAACACCGGATGCGGGGCCTCCCTCCTCCACTAACGCTGATGCCGACAGAGACAAGGGGCCGATTAATCTGCCTCCATTGGAGTCGCATCCGCCACCTCTACTTTGGCATTCGCATGTAATCATCTAGTGATTGGGCCTGTTCCTTTTTTATCTTTGACCACAAGTTTCTACAAGTTCAAATAGATTACCAACATAATACTTACATAATATATAGTTTACATGCTATTAAACATATAAATTAATTAAAAAAACTATTTAAAGATGGAACAATCTGACTTAAGACAAACCGAAAACAACACCATTTTGAATGGAGGGAGTACCTTTAATTGTGCCTCTACCAATGGATGAGAGACTTTATTTAAAAACAAACAAATTGAGACATCTGGATTCGCTGTGCGCACCACACTCACTCACACAAAGTGTGTGTTATCACGAGCGTCAGTAGTAATGAGCTACCTCAAGCAAGAAATTAAAATATTTCCAAACTCTAGATAGTGCATACCTCTTATCATTTAGGAATTCCTTGACTAGATCAAGGAGTTGCGTTAAATCCAACATTGTAGCATGAATGTTTTTATACTCTGCACGATCAAGTTCGTACAGGATGTCCTTGAAAATTTTGATCATGTCATAATTTTTAGACACCGAGACAAAAGCCGTGCACTGGAACTTATCTTTAATCTTGTCACACACTGCTTTGGCAAGGGTTGTCTTGCCTATTCCCCCAAATCCCACAATAGAGACTATCCTTTGTTGCTTCTCTCCCTCGAAAAACCTCGTGATTACTTGCTCCCTAGTTTCATCAATGCCAACAAGGTCAGACGCCGTTGTATACAGAGCTGTTAGGCGAGGATCAATCAAGGTTGTGGTGGTAGTATTTATAGTATCAACCCGGCACCTGTCCGAGGAAAAGGAATCCAGAACAAGCTGTTGTTAGAAGACATTACTGATCCTTTCAGGAGAACGGGAAAAAAAATCTGATGAGGAAGAATGCAAATGCAGATCTAAAAAAAAACTCGACCTGCCGGGGGTAAGACCGCCCCCGACGGCATTTTGCTAAGGAGAAGAGCCTCTCACGCAGGCCGAGAAAACCCCCGAACCCCCTCCCCGATCCTACACAGGGACTCAGCTGGCCGTTGTGAGCTTCGGCGCGAGTCTTAACCATGTGCTTTGACCTGGGGAGAGCGAGGGGATTTTTTTTTTTAACTGCAGCAGTGAACAGTAACTCGCGTTACTGTGCACTGCTACAGTGCTCCGTGAGGCACCCGGGCGAGCACCAGCGCTCGAACCCGGGTGGGCGCGCGCCCAGCCTTTCGGCTGGCGCAGCTGGCCAACTGAGCCAAGCTCAGTTCTCGCAAATGCAGATCTGATGAGGAGGTTATTACACCCTGACCTGTCACGGCGGGCGGCCACCTGCATGGCGCGTTCTTTGATCTCCTTAATCTCTTCGGCGATCTGATGGCGCGACCTGCCCTTGGTGAACATGTTTACCATATTTCTAACGAAACTTTTGGAGCTGCTTTTGCTGGGAGGGTCAGGGCCCTGGACCTGCACCAGGAAGGTGTCGATCACGTCCTCCAAATCGTAGGACAGCTCCCTGGCGTGTCGCGCCCAAATTTTGACCTGCTCGTCGAGCTGCTCCGGAGGCACGTCGCCTACCTTGCGGAGGGCAGCGCCTGTGCTTTCAAGCTCATCCGTGAGGAACCGGATGTCTTTCTTGACGCTCTTCTCCAGGTTGTACTCATCTTGGAGCAGCCTGCCGAGCTTGGGAAGGAGTGTGCCCAGGGCACCCGTCGCGAACTCCATGGCTCGCTCGGACACCCCGGCCCTGGGTTGGTTGCTCGTTTGGTGGAGGCTGTGCCCAGCGGCTGCCGCCTGTTGTGGTGGAGGCTGAGCTCGTCGTCTTTTTTAGGCCAAGTGTGGCAAGCAAACACGACAAAGGGGTGTTTAATTAAGTTCCTGGCCGGCATGCGTCGATCTCAGTGCTGCTCCAGATGTCACCGGTGTAACCATTTCAAATCAAAATAGTGACTCCGCTCTGCTATATATAACTCAGTGACATTGAATACTTTATAACATGTTGTCAATCTTGATACACTCCCTCTTACGGGTCATAACGGAACCGATAATATTTGTTCGACCGACTAACAAAGATCTCTAAATCCGTACGAAACCTGAATATTATGTGATTTGAGAAAGTTTATAGTGACACATAAAAATATGACACAAAACTGAGATTGACATAAATAAGAAATAAATGCTCTTGATTATGTATATTACGGTTAGCGTGTCTTCACTCTAGTTGTGTCTCTGTTATTAAATTTTTATCCTTGCAAATCTTATGATAATATATGTGTTCGAGTCCAATTCTGAATAAAGAATATAGGATAGGGTTTGAGATGCAGAAACAATTATCCAATAGTATCCGTCGATTCGGTGCAGTTAATTTGATTGGTTAATAGTTTTTCCAGTTAACTCGGTTAATATCAGTTAGCTACTAACAGTAATTTTTACGGTTAACCATAATTATGAGAAATAATAACCGCAATCCTAACCCCCCCCCCCCCCCCTCTCGCCATGGTCAGGTCTCCCGCGTTTTTACTAGATTATGCCAGGCCTTCTTGACGGTGGCGGTTATCAATCGAAGGCATCGACTCCGGAATGGGAAGCTTGACATCACCACGGAGGCCGACTACCCATCATGGTTCGCAAAACCGTTCAAAACCACTCGGTTTTCACGGGGTTTTTGTCAAAACCGCTCCGGTACATATTGAGCGGGACCAAGTTCAACCACAGTGTCACAGTCGT
This sequence comes from Eragrostis nindensis, assembly GCA_012490785.1. Taxonomy (NCBI): domain Eukaryota; kingdom Viridiplantae; phylum Streptophyta; class Magnoliopsida; order Poales; family Poaceae; genus Eragrostis; species Eragrostis nindensis. The sequence goes on along the minus strand of JAAXCT010000015.1, from coordinate 1,385,382 downwards.
CGGGTCGGGTACGGGCAGGAGCCCGACGGCGGAGATAGGTAAAATCGTCAATATTGAGTTGCATGTGTCGGTGTTATGAAAACTAGGGTCCCAACATTATCTACATGTATAAATGACTCAGAAAGATTTCAAAGAGAAGATTCCACAATAGAGAGAGCATCTCTCCCTCTCTCTCTTGCATGCCTCCCGTGCATGCACCAAGAGTCAAAGGAAAAAGTATACATACATGCATGCATGCGTGGGTTCCGTGCATTTTGCTTCCCCCCACACGGCTCTCTCTCTCCACGCAAGGTCTAAGGCAGCTGTGGCAGCAGCAGCAGCAGCAGCAGCGCACAGTCCGGGGAAAAGCAGGTGCTGTATGCATGCATCCTTTTGCACGGAAGGGAACGCGAATCCTGGAGATGGTGCAGCGCCGGTTTTACCTCCGCGCATTGCAGCGTGCTCTGCGCCAGAAAAAGCAGGCGTCCCATCAGCAGTTCAGCCCATGCCGTCTTTATTTCGTCTGGTACGGCCCAATGTGAGATGCTCCTTTGGTAGAGATAAAAAGGAGGCCCCGGGCAGCTAGTAGGGGGACTTCTTCTTCCTCCTCTTCTTCTTCCTCCGGCTAGAAGCTCTCTAGCTCAAGAACATGAGCTCTTCCCCATTGTAATATTCTAATACCCAAATAATCCAGAAAAGCAGGATGTAGGGCTATTAGCCTCCGGATGGCCTGAACCTGGATAAATCTCTGTGTGCTATTTATTTTGCACTAATCGTGTGCAGGCTCCCTCAGGTAGTAAACGTGGAATATTGGAGTGTGCTGCAATTTATTTAATAAATTGCGCCCGTCAAGATTCAAATTCGAGACCTTTAGCTCTGATACCATATTGAGTTGTATGCACCAACCAATTCACCCAAAAACCTAAGCTGATAGAGAAAGGTGGCCAATCCAAAACTCGTGAGGCGACATGTACATCAAGACAACAAAGATCGTAGACGGCAAGCGGGAAGGGCACTGCGGCATCGCCATCCACCCCACCTACCCACTGATGTGACATGATGCACATCCCTCTTCCTATTTCATTTTAGTCAACTTATGATCGAGTCAAACTTGTTTATTCCCTTGATATTACTTGTACCAAGTAGTCCACTTTTTAGTTAGCAATTTACATCGACTCCTACATGTAATTAAAGCTTAAACTATGTAGTGAAAACGATTTGCAAATGAAGGTATGGTATTGTGTCACTATCAGTCGTCACTTGATTCGACTGACAGATTAGGGAATTCAGAACAGGGCATCAGTACGTACAATCAAGAAAAGAGACGAACCGCACCAACTCCCAGAGAACAACTTTCAAAACAACGTGACAAAATCATGCTCTTATCCGTCCGTTCTCTAGATTTTTTTTAGATAATGAGAAAATTATATTAAACCTGGCCTTAGCTTTCAGCAAAGCTAAGTAGTGAAAGCTACAGCCGCAGTGGCCTTGACTTTCAAGAAAGTTACAGCCAAATACAATCACCGACGAAAATCGATTATCAGAAGTGCACGATCGCTAAACTGATGTAACAAAAACAAACAAAAAAAAAAGACCCCAATCCACAACTTTCTCTGTTGTCTTCCGGGATTGTTTCTTGAGTACGGTTGACTCCTTATGTTTATTCTTTCACCAATCGGACAAAACTCGAGCATATGCCAATCATAAATGAACACCAATTGTAGGTTGAAGCAAAAAACCACTCAAAAAGCGGCCGACGAAGAATTTACTAATAGCTGCAGGAGATCGTGACCAAAGATAATCGACAAGCGGGGAAATCTCCAAGACGGCGCCTCAAGGGAGGATCGATGCAACATCGAAGATGCCGTCGACACTCATCCGATATCGAATTTAGGTTCTCACCTAGAGATTCACGAACGCGGAGATGGGCTCAATGACAACGCCTCTAAGGAGGTACATAACGCCCAACGTCATCATTGTCGTGCTAGCAATCCCTGGCAACGCTTTCGCCATTTGTCCGAACCCACCAACCGCACGCCATGGGGAGAAGAAGAGCACCGCCACGGCTGGTCGTGCTTTGATCTGCAACCACCGAACTGACATCGCACCACCATTGCGCAGCAGTGACCACGCCACAGCAGCCGAACAAACCGATGCCGATGAGGATCCAGCCAGCTCTTCGTCAGCACAGAACGCCGCCGCGACAAATAAGGTGTTTGTTTGAGACACCTGCAATAGACAAAATATTGCTCTGGCCGTGACGGGCTGGCCGGCAGGCCTTCGCCTGGGGTGACCCTTGGACTGCTTGGGATCAGCAACTCGACAGTGGCCTTCAATCTCAAGTTTCCACAGAGCTCTATGCATGTCTGAGGGTGAACTGAACTCAATTCCAAGGTCTTGTGAATTTGTGTTAAAGTGGTGGGTAACAGCTTTAAGTACCCGATTCTTGCCCGTATAGACCGGGATGTGCTTAATATTCCAGCGTCTTCTGTAGCAGCTGAGTCAACGTTTAGCACGGGAGGAAGAATCATCACTTCTTTTCGTAGCCGCTTAGCACCTGAGACAAGTGGAAGCTCTTGTATGCCTGCAAGATTAGTACAGACAGGCAGGTTCTCAATTTAGCATGGCATTAATCCATGATGAGGATATATGTGATGATATAAGTGTCAGCTTTTAGTACCTTGTTAAAGCTTTGAACCAAGCACTGTGCAGCTTTTACAGTTCCTCTTCTATTAGCCCTCGTATTTAACGAGCAAAAACTTAACACTAAAGTTACTACACCTGTCATGTACTGCTTGCTGGCTCTGATTTGTAGGATGAACTTCCGTCTCCTGTTCAGAAGTGGTGATTGTGTGCTACTGCCTGGACAAACTGATGGTAGTTCACCTGAACTTCCGAGACAAAATCTGACACATAATTTTTGGACCTGAGAATCTGTTTAGATCTTATCTCGGCGTGTGCTCCTTGGTCTTTAGGTGTGCTGGTAGTCTGTACACTTTTGAAGCTATATGGTGTTTATTTTTGTTTCCCTTTGAACATGTAAGATCGGTCAAGATTGTCATTTGCAAGGCGCTCAATCGTCTGCCGGCACCACATCAATTTTGATGTTGAGATTTATATCAAGTCTGACTTGGATAAAGCCCAGCTTGTACTGAAATTGTTCTACATGGTTCATTTTCGTTGAGCCTTTATATTTAGCTGTTGTGCTTTTTACCTCCTTAATTAATTATAGAGAATTTTTGCTGTCAAAAGTGGTTAACTTATTGGCAGTCTTTTTGGTAGTAATCGCTGGATTAGGCCTGATCAGATTCTCAGCAGAACTGAGCGAACAACATTTTCTCAGCAGAATCGAGCGAACAGAGAAAGGGTTGCTGGTTGTGTAGAGGAGACTCGCGGATCAGAGGAGCGCAGCAAAACAAAAGGCGGGTTGACCCTGACATGATTCTTCCCGCCGAAGGTTCGTAGGGGCAGGACAAGGGTCGACTAGATCCGCTCCGTTTCACCGTGAGGAACTGCGGCATCGCCATCCGCCCTCCTACCCACTGATGTGACAAGATGTACATCCTTCTTCTTCTCCTTTCATTTTAGCGGGTGTTCGGCAATTTAGGCGGGTCACATCAAAACTAATATTATTATTTAGACGTCTTAAATAAGTTCAATTACAAAACCTTTGTGTAGAAGTGGGCTAATTTGCGAGACGAATCTAATGAGCCTAATTAATCTATGTTTAGATACAGTGATGCTACAGTAACCATCGTCTAATCACGGCTTAGTTACCCTCATTAGATTCGTCTCGCAAATTAGTACAAAGTTCTGCAGTTAGTTTTTTAATTAGACTTATTTAAAACGCCTAAATAACAAAATTAGTTTTGATGTGACTTTTAGGCCTAGAGAAACGAACACCCCCTTAGTCAACTTATGATCGAGTACCCAAACTTGTTAATTTCCTCGATGTTACTTGTACCAAATAGTCCACTCTTAAGTTAGTAACTTACATCGACTCATACGTGTACTTAAAGCTTAAACTATGCGGTGAAAATGATCTGCTAATGGGTATGGTATTGTGACACTATCAATCGTCACTAGCTTTGACTGACATCATTAGAAAAATGAATACGAAATTCAGTGCGCGCACCAACTCCTAGAGAGAACAAGTTTCAGAAGAACGTGACAAATCGTGCTCTGATCAGTTCGTTCACCGGTTAGATGATAATACACACGAACCGTGACAAACCAAGTGTTTGTTTGGTTTAAGATACCTGCAAGAGAGAAATTGGGAAAGGGATCCAAAATATTGTTCGATCTGGCAGTGACGCGCTGACCGGCCGGCCGGCGTTCGCATGCTCGCTTCCATCCATGACGTCGCGGTGGCGTGTATGGGCGAGCCGATCAACACCATCGCTTCCAGACGCCGGACCCGAGAATCGACGTTGGTGTCGCGTGCCGGACCTTGCGCCTCACCAGATCAAGTTCTGAACTTCTGATGGCGGCGTGCCGAGCCCTCTGCAGTGGCTGGGGGTGGTCGCTATTACAAATAGCGACCGCCCCTGGTGTAATAGCGACCACCCCTGGTTCTGGCGGCCGTCGGATCCTTCCCGTGCGGCTCGGATCGGGACAGGTGACTAGTCGTTGCTCTGGTTCAACCAACGAGCCATAATTAAAGGCAGGGAAGCTGGGAGCAGAGCGCGCCCCGTTGGGGCGCAGCCGCAGCAGAGATCGGCTCGGGAGCAAGCCGGGCACCGAGGACTCCGGCGAGAATCTTCATTCTGGACCACGGAAGCGCCGGAGTCAGCTTCTGGATCAGGGAGGTGCGCCGCGGGACTGACGGTGAGCTTCTCGGCGTCACAGCTTCTGTGAGATCACTGGCGCCCCATATCGCCGGCGACGCACATAGCGTCTGGCGGACGGGATTGGCTACTTGGCAAGGCAACGACTGCATACTGGCATGTTCGTCTCTTCAGGTTCAGGTACACTGGAAAGGCGTCCATCCAATGCGCTGCAACTGAATGTCTGATTTGCAGTTTTTGCATGCAGAGCAGAGGAACGCTTCACATTAAGACAACGCTTTTCATTGGATGATCATTCAAGCTACCCAGAGGAGATTTCAAAATTTTCTTTTACTGTGCGTCCCAAGTATCCTAAGGATGTGTTTCCGAAAAAAAAAAAATCCTAAGGATGTCTGAACGTTCTTTCAGAATGAAACATCTTCCATCTTTTGAAACTGCTGCACAAATTTGATTAAAACATAAACTGCTGCACAAATGTTCCTTCACTACAAGGACATGATGAAGTAGTGTAACTGGATTTTTGCAATGATGTCTATCGAACTAGGAAAATAGCCTATGATGTTCATCCTACAGTCATTGTATGGATTAACTTTCTGACAAGGATAGTAATATACTTGTTAGTTTTTTATTTGTCTTATGGGAAGAGTGAGCGAGCGGCGCTGCATATGCAGTTTAATTGTTGGAATTATGTGGGCTTGGCCCATTTAAAACCATTATAATTCTTGAAAATCTCAAATGCCTATTCATGCATGATAGGAGTGCAACTCTTTAGTCCCATATTGCTAGTTGAGGTGGAGGAAGACCAACTTTAAAAAAGGTTGCTTCATCTTCTCTTGCAAGTATGTGGATAAAAGGAATAAGGAAGAAACATATGCTCACTCGCTCGCCTCGCTCAGCAGGGTGGGGCGGGGCTGGGCCGCGCATCATCTTCGTGAATAGTCTGCCTTCGTCATCGCCTTCGTCGACGTCTTTGCGCTGTCCCGGTTTTGCTGCGTCACCGACCGCTAAGGCTTCTTCTTTGGACGATCAGTACGTATTTTTTGGAACCATATCTCTAGTGTTTGCTTTTCGAATCTATACTTATACTAAAGTATATACTGCGAAGTACGGTAGATCTTGTTCTGTTTACTTTGCTTGTAGACTTATCTAGATTTTGCATAGACTTGTCTATTTTAATCTGTAATCTTTTCATCATGTTTATGATTTATTTTTTGATTAAATTAAACCTAAAAGTGCTCGTATATCCTACATTCATTTGGTTCCCAGGGAGCGGCATGTCTGGCTTATTCAGACCACGCTACTCATAACTGAATCTGCTAAATTAACTACCTCACTATGTATAGTCCTCTAACTAAAACCACATCGTTTTTTACTGAAGTATCTACTTCCCTGCCTGATAAAACCTCCGCATGGGGCATCCAACCATGTGCTACCGCTACTCAGTTCACTGAATCTAGAGATGAAGTGGTTTGTTTGCAGAAGAAAGCTGTGTGTATGTCTTGCTGCAACAATATTGCAAACAGATTACTAGTACGTGGCAAAAGGATAGCTCAGTCTGCAAGGTACTGCATATGCAGTTTCATTTGGTTGTCGATGATTCATATTTCCTACTAGGTTCATGAATATAACAAGACACCAGCAGCGATTTCACCAACCCGGGGAAAGTCTGAACTTTTTTGAGGTTTTTTTAACGTTCACGAGTATTGTAAGATGTTTGAGTTTTTCAGGAAATGAAGGATCTCGCGTCTGTTCAAAACTGCAGGAATGCAGCATATTTTTCGTACAAGTTAAAGGACCCGATCAAGCAGATGAGTGCAGAAGATATATAACCGAAGTTTGCAATTATGTCTAGCAAGGCAATAGCCAAATTTAAGATCCTTGCAGTCACTTATGAGATTAATGTTCAGACAAGGACAATGAAATGTGTGTGTTGTATCAAAGGGGTAACATTGTAAAACAGCTTATATGCAAAAGCTTCTATAAGCAGTTCTATGCTTTACTACACTGGAGAGGCCAAGCTGCCAAATGTAGCTTCTTGCCGCTTACGCTCTGACACAACATGTACACACGCGGAGGAGAAATGACCCATGGTGCTGCCATCAAAAGAAACGAAAACATGCATCCCTTTCTCTGATCTCTCTTGCTCGCTCTGCTAGGAAGCGACGACAGCGGCGGCCGGCTTGAACCCGCCGAGGCGCGCGTCGGCAGGAGGCACCCAAACAGGCCCTAAGTGGCCAAGGCCATGGAGGGAGCCTTTTGGATCTCTTGTAGCTAGTCTGCCATCAGAATGTTGCTCCATTTGACGCTCGACCATGGACCGCAGTCAGACTCCCAGCTTTACGATGAGCGGTTTGTTCTCCGGTACTGGCAGACGACGGCTGATCCTGGCTTAACAGCACCTGCAGGCCCATCGTGTTCGTGGAGCTGCTTTCCCAGTCACTCACTGTCGTGCTGTACATGGAGTTACTTGTACGCCAATCTTCAGGCGGCCACACGAATGCTGGCCTCTCAAGAGGCACATCCGGCGTCGGTGCTAATTTGTTGATTATCTGCACAACCTCTGCCATGCTCGGACGATTAGATGGATTGGGATTGGTACAGGCCAATCCAAGGAGCAGTAGACGTTCAGCCTCATCAATCAAAATGACTTTGTCCGGCTTGTCCCCTGAAGTCAGCATGCTGTCTACAGCCTGGAGCAGCATCCCTTGTCTGTGAAGCCGCCAAACCCAGTCTGTGATGTGGGCGTCATCAGGTTGGACGTCCGCATTCTTCTTTCCGGCAACAACCTCAAGGATAAGTACCCCAAATGCGTAAATGTCAGTCTGGCGTGTGGCCTTGCCACTCATTGCGTAATCCGGTCCTATGTAGCCAAAGGTGCCGGCAAGGCCGGTGACATAGCTCTTATTAGCAGCGACGGTGCTGGCAATGCCAAAGTCGCCAAGACGGCCACGGAACGTAGAGTCCAGCATGATGTTGCTAGTCTTGATGTCGCGGTGAAGCACCATTGGCTCATGCTCATGATGAACGTAGTGCAGGCCGGTAGCTATATCGCGCGCAATGTTGTACCGGGTGCCCCAGTGCGACATTGTAGCATCCCTTGGGTCATGATTATTGTCACGGCCACCTCGTCGAAACAGATGTTGGTCCAAGCTACCATTTGTCATGTACTCGTAGACAAGCACGGGAACTCCCTTGTTGTAGGACCACCCTGAAATTAATTTCATTGCTCAATGTCAAATTGATATTGTTGACGCCCGTGAGAAGCGAGATTTGGTCAAATGAGACGGAGCTTGTCCCATTTTCTAATAAGAAAGAGAAAAGAGCAAATTCATAAGAGGCAGTGCATGCAGTAGGTATGTACGCTCACCGACTAGTGGAACGATGTTCCTGTGACGCAGACGGTTGATGATGCTAACCTCGGCGAGGAAGTCATCGTAGCGCTGATCCTCAACTTCCTGCGTGAACTTCTTGACTGCCACCTCCATTGCTTCCCCTGTCCTCGAAGCAGCAGCAGGAAGCGTGCATCGGTAGACGGCCCCAAATCCTCCTTTCCCCAGCTTCATCGTGTCGTGGAAGTTCTTGGTAGCCTTTTTTATGTCTGCAAACTCAATCTCGACCGGCACCCCCGGGAGGCCCCGCATGACCTTGGCGAGCTTAACCTGCTCCTTGCTCCATCTCCTGTACTTTGAGTTGAAATAGAAGTATACCGCAGTAGTTGAGATGGCAATGGCAGCTGCCGATCCAAGGACCGCGGATAATACGACAACCAAAGTATTCGGGCCTTTTGAATGGTCCCTGGGATCAGAAAACAAATCCCAATTATCAAGGTTGAGTCCAAGAGCTTAGCTAAAATATATTCTAAATTCTTTGATTTTAGCTAGTCTCTAAAATAAAACACACCTAAAAAAAGTGGAATAACCCAACAGTCTTTCTAAACTATCAATGGCCCGCGGGAAGAGGAATAGAGAGTCAATGTGCCTAGCTAAATAAAGTTAGCTAAAAAAGTGAAATGAAGAGTTAGCTATTTTGAAAATAGATTTAGAGAGACTATTGGAGAGCTATTTACAATAGTACTAGCTATATTTAGAGAGAAAACATGTTTTGACTAGCCAGTTGGAGTTGCTCTTAGCTTGCCCCATTGAGCGAGGAGAAAATTAAGAGAAGATTCATGGACAGTACTACTTACACCGGGAGGTTCGAATCCACTGTGAGGTTCCAATCACGAACGCCGACCATGACATCACCAACCTTGCCTGCGAAGAAGCCAACAGGCGCCGTCGCGGTGGTCCAGTTCCCCTCCACTCCATGCGGCATAGATATATTGAGCAGGTTGTTCGCCGGCTTCGGCTCTCCAGATCCGGCGACATAGACGCGCAAGCGGTGCTCATCGGCGGCGCGGTAATCGACCCACACGGTGCGGCCGCCTGCGCCGGTGGGCGAGACGGTCACGTTAAGGCCAGCATCCGAAAGGCACGAGCATCCCGGATTCAGCCCGCCGACGTCGACGAAGGCGAGGCCGGCTGCGCTGGCGTTGGCCGGTGCGGGGGCCCTTGGTGCCATGATGATATTGGTGCTGATGCCGCGGACGACGAAGGAGACCGGACCGGCGCCGGCGACGAGGGTGAAGCTGGTGCTGAAGGAAGCCTCCACGCCGGAGCGCCAGAAGTCGACGGGAGTTGAGAGAAGCACGAATCCCTCGGAGGTGTTGGAGCCGGGGGAGGACTCGAAGCTGTCGTACCCCCCAATAACAAGGGTGGTGAGTCCGGATTTGGTTAACTGTATGTAATACTGGTCATCGGTGGCGGCGTTGAAGGCCGGGATGTTGTGGGTGACCACTTCGCCGGCGGCCACGCCACAGAAAATGCAGAGGAGGAGCAGGGCAAGCCTGTGTGCTGCTGCACGGAGCGTATGAGCTGATGAGCGCGCCATGTTGTGGCACGCGGCGTGGGGCTGGGTCCATTATACCTGGCTATCTGGGAGCTGGGTTGTTTTTATAGACACGCGTGAAGCTGGTGCACAACTTGTAAGATTAAGTCATCTGAATTCGTGTCTTAGACTGAGCACAGATAGTATTTTATTTGTGCCGTCAGGGTCGACGTAAGGTGCTTATAGGGGAGGTAAGATTTTTCTTGGACGGTGGCTTCGTCCTCCAGATGATGCAACGCGTGTAAGGAGTCAGTCCTCGTCAAAAGACGCGTACTCACTCGTCAAAAAGCTATGGTATCTTAAAACTATGGTGTATCTCTGTGGCAATGAAAATTGATGTTTTCAAAAGCAATGACTTATGCCCGTACCGTTTTTTCTAAAAGAAAAAAAAACCAAGAACCATAGTTGAACTCCTGTAACTGTCTGTCGGCCACACCCCAACAGCATCTCTAGAGGACTTGACTTCTGCCAAATTTCAAACAAGACAGATGTTTTAGTATATACTGGTTTGAATCTTAATACAAGAGGAATTTAATTAGTATAAATATATCATTCAGGAAAGTAATACTAATATGTAGCACAATATAATGTTATTTTCATTGCCATGAAGTTAATACAAGACAGATATGGCATGATCGGCCAGCCATCATGCTAGAAGACAATGGACCCGTCATCTTCAACATGTGAGAACCCGTAACTGTTGACTATACCCTGCTACATTTATGGGATGTGGAGATTACGCGGACCATACCTGTTGACTGGTAAAAATCGTCCGCTTCGGCCCCTTCAGAAAAGGAGTTCCGTCGATGGAGGCGTACCTGTAAACGGAAGCAACAAAGAAGCAAAAAGCACAACGCTATTGACATGCAAAAGATACACCTGTGACAGTTGCTCGTGAGTACAAAATTTGACTGAACCTTCCTGGTCACTGCGCTGTATCCTCTGACCATGTTTAATTATGCACTGCGCTGTATCCTCTGACCATGTGTAATAACAATGATATTTTGCAACAAGCTATATTTACAGTCAAAAGTTTCGCCTGGTGGCAATTCCTGTCCATGAAACATCTGCACGGGTTTCCTGGTTACTGGTACGTGCATCCTTTGACCCGGTGTGTGATTGTGGAGTGTGGACAACAAGGAGGATATCACCGCCAGAAAGCAAAGGGATTGTCTCTTGACCCCTTCCTTCGTTTTCACGGCGATTTTGTCTGTGCGTGTGTGTTGCCATCGGTCGAGCAACAAGGACGTAGGCGAAGCAGCTGAGACGATGCAGGTCACGTCACGGGACTCGGTTGGTTAAAGCTGCCCAGATCGACGACCGGATCACCAACGGGCCCGGAACAGGACGCCGGTACAAACTTGATCTCCAGTCCCTTCCCTACCCCAATCACAGCCCTGATTTTGATAGGCGCTAGGCTCTAGGCGGGCGGTGACCCTCCCGCTAGCGCCTAGGCGTGCTTAAGCGCTTCTAGGCGTTGCCTAGGCGTTTTGTACTGTAGCATAAATTTTTCTAATAATTATAAAAATATAGAGTTCATGCATTACTAGTTTCATGAAATATTACTAAAATACATGTACTTGATTTGCTTAGTTCAGAATTAGAAGATACATAAATAAAGTACAATCTGTCCAGACGTCCAGCCCCTTCAATCTTCCATAACGTCTTGATCTTCTTCAAAATCCTCTTGTTCGGACTCGAATTCCTCTTCCACATACATGTCTCTCATTCTTGCAGTTTGACGCAGCTGAAATTGATCATCCACTGCTTCTCCAATAGCAGACCAAGGGATACTTGCACTGTCCATTTCTTCACCTTCCTCATCCCTATAGACAACTATTGCACAATCATCACCGCCCTCAAATAAGAATCCTTGAGCTTCAGTAGTTTCATTAGAGATGAGGACATCAGTGATCTTCTTTGTCTTGATCTGTTCCCTCTTACTCATCAACTTGGAATTGAATTGTATGAAGACAAGTGAGTTGAGACGTTCTGTTGTTAGCCTATTTCTTCTCTTGGTATGTATCTAAATAGCAATAAGAAATGAGAGTGATTCCAGATTAGTATGTATCTCATATGAGTGCGTAATCATTTCAGAATTCAGCTAGGCAGAGATTAAGTGTAAAGTGTCAAACCTGTTCAAAGATGCTCCAGTTCCTTTCACATCCAGAAGAGCTTGAAGTCAATGAAAGGATTCGCACAGCCATCCTTTGTAAACCTGGTGTCTCAGTTCCATACAGCCTCCACCATGATGCTAAAAGAAATAGTGAATTGGTTAGAATTTTACAATGCATTGCAGATTTAGATATCTTTAGACAGCCGGGTTAGAGCATGAAGTTACCTGGATTATAATCAAAATTCTGATAAGTCCTAGCAAGCTTCTTTGCAAAGGAACCTTCCTTGGTCTGAAACTTCCTCAATTCAGTGTTCACAACTTGGTCTTGCATGTCTTCATCACCATGATAAAAAGTCTCAACACAGGTGATAAACCCTTCTATTACCGTGCCATCATCAAAGATTGAAGTATCAGCATAACTATAGTGGGGATTCACCAAATATGCAGCCAAGTGGAGTGGAGAATCAAGTCGGCCTTTCATCTTCTTGTCAACTATCGCCATGACATCTTTGTAGCGAGCCTCCATATTGCCATAGGACTGTTTTATCGCTCTCTTTGCCTTGGTTAACTCTCCAAATAGGAAACCCATAGATGGCTTTACATCCCCATCAACCAAACGAAGTACCTTTACTAAAGGCTCAAAAACACTCAAGCATGTCTTCACATGGATCCAAAATGTTGGATCCATCATTGTTGCTGTTACAGCCTTTCCTTTCGTTGACTTCACATCTCTCAATGACTCCCACTTGCTATCAACCACCATCTTTCTTAGCTGGTCCTTCTTCTCTAATATGCTCTTCAGTGTCAAAAAGGCTGAAGCAAATCTTGTCACCCCTGGCCTTATGATTTCTCTACCATCTGTAAAGTGCCTCATACAATCCAAGGTTCGTGTGTGCCCATAGACAAAGATGGTGAAAGCCTTTGCTTGGTCAAGGACTGTCTTGAACCTAGGCAGGCTGCCAATACCTTGCAACATCAAGTTGATAGTGTGAGAACCACAAGAGGTCCAAAATATTCTTGGCCTCTTCGGAAATAACATTTTTTTGGCTCCCATGTTGTTAGAAGCATTGTCAGTCACTACTTGCACCACTTCACTCTCACCAACTTCTTCAATTGCACTGTCCACCAATTCAAATATAACTTCACTTGTGTGTGACACGGCTGACATCTCTTTTGAGCTCATGAAACTTGTTCCATCAGCACAATTTGTGACCAAGTTCATTATGCTTCTCCTCTTCCTATCTGACCAAGCATCCGTCATGATAGAGCATCCGTTCTTCAACTTTTCAGCATCACGTTCTTGCAGCAAACTCTTGGTTCTTTCATATTCCTCAGTCAAAAGAACTCCCCTCAGCTGATCTGTAGAAGGCGGCTCAAAGCCAGGGCCAAACTGACCAATTGCTTCACACATTTGCAGGAATTCATCATTGTCAATAGCATTGAATGGTATGGCTGCCAAAGAATACAAATTAATATTTGTTAGCCAACAGCAAGCAAGATATCAACATTGAATAATGAATACTGAAACTAGAACAATACATGGCATGATTCATTACCATGTGTATACATCCATCTTGCAACATACTGTTGCACATCATGAGTTCTTTGCTTCCAAAGTTCCTTGTTAAACTTTTGTTGATGCAAGGCTTCACCTTGTGTTGCTTTAGGATCAATTGTTCTTGTCCACTTATCAATGGGGCCTAATTTGTGAGGTTCAGAGCTTCCAACACAAGTAACTTCTTCCTCTGTACTAGCTGCTCCTCCAACTCGAGAAACATCCACTTCTTCTCTCAGATTTAGCTGACGAACAATCTTCTCCTTCTTTTTCCTTGCTGCCTCATCAAGTGATCTCTTACACTTCTCTTTAGCCTCATCTGAACTTTTCTTACACTTAAGCACAGAAGTCCCAACATGTGCTACATGTTGCTTTAGACGATTAATCCCAGCAGAGCTGACATGGCCACAAAACAAGCACTTAACCTTGTCCTTATTCTTAGGATCAACTAGAACTCCATACTCCCATCCCACATCATCTGACTTTCTCTTGAGGACATTTACTTCCTCCTCTGCAGTCTCAGGCGTTGCCATCTTACAAATACAAAGCATGGAACAAATCATATTACTATATTATGTTAATATCTCAAGCAGGGTACAAATCATATTACTTTTGTTAATCTACTCCATAGCCTAACCATATCGTACAAGCAACGCAGGGCACAAAGCAGGGCATAAAGCAGCCGAATCCATTAATTTATTGTACACTATACAGGGCAGGACATAAATAAGGTAATAAACTAACCAATCTGCTTTAGTACTACGGTCATATCTTATACTAACCAATCTGCAATCCAGAGGCAATTAACAAATAATGTAATATAAGTGGCGACGGAGGCCACAACTCACATGCATTAGTAGTTTAGTACTACGGTCGATACAGTTCACGAATCAGAGAAGTGAGGAGAAGGATTGGAGAAGAAAGGAGAGAGGATCTCACGTTTGCTTGTCGGACGGGAAGCGGGGAGACGCCTGGGATGCAGGAAGACGACGAGCAGCTCGGAGGTGCAGACGTGCAGGAGCCGCGCGAAGCAGGGGATGGATGAGCTCGACCTCAGGTCCGGCGGCGGCGGCCCGAACTCCGGCGGCGGCAGCGCGACCCGAGATTCAGCGGCAACTTCAGATGGGGATAAGGATACCCCTGGGCACGGGGCCTCCCTTTTATTTGGCTGCCGCTGTGAAATCGAGCTCCCGCCGGCCCCAAATCCATCTCCCGCCATGCGCCAAATCGATCTCCCGCCGAGCGACCTCGGCCGCCTCGCGCCGCCTTAGCGTCGCTTTTCTTCGCCTCGTTCGCGTACACCCGCCTACGCGACGCTTTTTTCCGCCGAGGCGTTTCCAACGCGTAACGCCCGCGTACCCCCCGAGGCGGGGCGTTTCGGTCGCGCCTAGCGCTTCGACGCGCCTAGACGTACGCGGAAAAGCGCCTTCCAAAACCAGGATCACAGCACAGCACACTGCGGCGGAGATGTCTTCCGAGTTGCGCGGTTCCTCTCCAAATGGCGAGCAATACAGCGGACCGATCGAGAAGTGAGCAGCACATCGGTGGCGGCGGCGCGCCCCGAGCTGGGTACGCCGTGACGCGAGCACGCTGCCGTGAGCGCCGGCGAGCACGAGGCACTGGCCGAGGCGCAGGAGCGGGACGAAGGAGACGTTTCTGGGGGGAGGCATGTCCTCGCCGAGGACCAGGCGCGCGAGCAATTAACGCGGTGGAGCTGCGGCGAGCCGTGGAACCAGGACCGGGGGGTGGACGCTAATCGAAATAGCGACAGCCCCTTGGGTCCTGGCGACCGTTGGATCGGTCCCTTGCGGCCGGGATTCGAGGAGTTGACCGGTCATCGCTCCGAGTCAACGAGTCAGAGCCGCGTCGCGGGGCGCAGGGCCGCCGGGCGGATGGATGGATGGCGCGAGCGCAGAGCTGCGTCGCGCGGCGGAGATCGACGGCGCGCTAGCTGGGCGCCGATGAGGACGACGACGATCGCCAATTTCTTCCGGAGATGGCCGGCCGCTTCGAACGGTCGGGAGCCGGAGGCCCATGGCGGTTGGATAGCGAGAGCCGAGCGCGCTCGCCGATCGAGAATGATGGCAAGCTAGCTCGCCGTCGCTTTCTTCTTGATCGCCGCCGCCCGGCTCAACTGGTCCAGCGACGCGTCAATACGGCCAGTCGGGGAAGATGCATGGCAACCGAACGTTGTTGCTGCCAAGCACCTGCACTTCAATCAAGCTCGAGTGCTCGACGGCGTGATACCTTTCCCGGTTTCCCCTGCCTCGCCGTCCTCTGCATGCGTCGCCGCCGACGAACATTGTGATACAAGCTTTCCGCTGGCCTACCTTATGAGCACAGCTCACCAATGAACATGGACAAGACAATTGGTGCTGCACACTCGCGCCATGGATTGATATGCCTCAATTGAAGCGAACCTGGGTGGTGCTTTTGACAGGACAGTGCTCTGCTCGTCCGATCGCAAGGCTTGGTGCCAGCCATGGAGCCAATGCTAACCTAACGACAGTGATTTGTGAGGTTCTCGTTGGCAATGTTCAACCAGTGACATGGTGACGGAGTTTCGATTTCAACTTCACAGGAAGATTTTGCTGCGCTGTAGCGATATATCCCGTTAATTTCAGAGCACTGTCAGATCGTCTCCTAAAGCTTACAACATTAACCAAGTGGCTTGGTTTGCATAACGATATTTATAATGGCTTGCTGTAAGCCTGTAACAAAGTCCCTGGTGACTGTTCACCTTGTTTCAGGCTTCTTGCAAGTTTGTGCTGATCCCGCCAGCAGATTCTGAAGGCGACACCCTGAAACGCAAACGTAGGAAAGAATCTTTCGACAGACCGTGTGTTGTGCTATTGCCTATTGGGCAACTGAAACAGGGACCAACGACGCAATTTTCACTTTGCTCTCGACAGTAAGTCCATTACAATTGTGGAATCGTGAAATTAAAATGAAACTACAAATCTTTAGACGAACCATCAAAACTGGTCAGGTCAGATTACGAATTAAAACGGCTCTGTATGGATTGCCAAAACTGATCATGTTTGTTTCGAAGCCGTTCAGGCGTGTTTTGCATCCTATGGGCATCCTCCGGTGGTCATAACTCTCACATCTGATCTGAACTCTAAATTAGGTGATCCAATGTGTTTGTTTCCATCACCTTAACGAGTGCTTTGTCATGCATGGTAGACTCAAACATGTAAACCTCATATTAGTGTTGCTTATTCGTGTTCAATAAAATAAAGGCAAAATGTCTAATTTGACCATATCATTTAATTGTAACCCTGCAAAAGCACGTAAGCACACCACAACTCAAAAATAGTAAATAAGTACATCACTAATTGAACTGTTCTTGCTTTAATCTTACATGTCTTAGAATTTGCTAATTTTGGTTGTCAATATTATTCACTCTACACTAACATATTAACTTATAAGAGGAGTCAAGGGATTTCATAAGCACAAAGAATGTCACTAATATTGTATTTTCAAGAAAACATCCCATCAACATGGTAATTTCAAAAAAAAATGTCCCATCCCTAGAATGTACTTCAATCATATTATTTTGTTCTTACTGATGCCTATATCTGACGAGTTATAACATGGGATTTTCCTTGGCGAGTCGGCTCTAGCGCTCCACTTTGGCTTCTTAGGCGTCTCACATTTCTTCGTGGCTCGTTCTGGAAGCCAGATCTCAATATTCAGCTAGGATGCCAATGAAGTTTCTAAAGATGTTGCTTGTATGAACTCGTTGTATTTGAGGAAGCAAGGCTGGCACGTGCTAAGGGAAAATGATTTAGGAGGCAAGGGTGGCACAACTCGACTGGCATCAGGGCACACAAAAATGTGTCACTGTTATCGTGATCCATAACTTGATTTGATAGTTTGTTGTCTTTTTTCTGGAAGAACTTGAGTAAGGTGGTGTTGGCTAAAGATTCTTGCCGACAATTATTGGTGAACTTTGTTTATTGTTTCACTATAGTTGTTAGTAGACTTGGCAGATGCAGGAGGTCCTTACAAGTATGCAGTACAAAATGATGATAACATTCGCCAACTTCAGATGATTGTTGTCGATGTAGCATTAATTATAAGAACAGGTGTACAAAACATCATATATTTTATGTTTATTATAACTTTTTTGAGTCCTCCATATGTTAATGGTTTAATTCTAGCTCAAAATTCTATTTTAGACAAACTAAGAATAAACAAAAAAAGGCATATTATCCCTAAACATGTGGGAACAACTACGGCTTTCGTAATGCCATATCCAAGACTTATAACTAGATTAGTCATTACATCATTAATATATATCTAGATGTCAATTGTTTTCTGCAAAGACACCTTATATCTAGAAATATCGTAGGGAAAATCAAGTTTTGACTAAACTAAGCTGTTTGCTAGATATGTGCTGCCTATTGAAGTCCCACATTATTTGTTCCACGGAAAAAGTCCATTTTACTCCTCCGAACAACTCATTTTGTTTGTTTCACACTCTAAACAAAATGATGGCTCACTTTACTACCTCAAACAATTCCATTGGGTGCAATTTACACCCTATTAAAGTTTGTCTTTTTTGTTTTTCAACCTACAAATTGAATTTGACACTCAAGTTTTGCATAATCATAGTTACCACAATACCCTATGTTAAAATATTTTTTTAATTATTTATCTAATACCATTTGAATGCATATGATGTTAGCTGTTATTATACTATGTAATCGATATCAAAAGTATGTCATAATTTTTTTAACATAGGTTGTCGTGTGAATTGTCATCATGCAAATTTTGAGCTCCAAATTCCTTTTGTGGACAGATAAACAAAAAAGACAAACTTCATTAGAGTCTAAATCCCACCTAATGAAATTATTTGGGGGTAGTAAAGTGAACCATCATTTTATTTGTCGTTGGCTGATCAAGCTATTTGTCGTTGGCCGCGCATAGCCGAGAAGCGCTTCAAGTTAAGACACAACTCTCGTTGGCTGATCAAGCTATACGCGGGAAATGAAACTGTGAATCCCAAAATCTTTTTTTTTTTTTGTGGAAGATCAAATATTATCAGCAACCCAGAGGAGATTTTGAAATTTTCTCTTACTGTGCATCACCACAAGTATCCTAAGGATGCCTGAACATTCTTTCAGAGTGAAATATCTTCCATCTCTTTCGGAAACTGCTGCTGCACAAACGTAACATGTTTCCTACATCACAAGGACCTGATGAAGTGATGTAACTGAATTTTTTGCAATGAAATTTAACAGGAAAATAGCCTATGTTGTTGTTCCTACAGTAACTGTATGGATTAACTTTCAGACAAGGTAGTGAAATGTTTGTCGGTTTTGTGTTGTTTTATGGGAAGAGTGAGCGATCGATGATGCTCAGTTGTGGCTCAACAGGAAATGGAGATCTTATTTGTTTGTGATGCGAACATTAAGAATCTGGAATCTTCAGACATAACTGAATCTGCTAAATTAACTGTTACCTCCATTCTAAAAAATTTGACGCTTGGGACAACAAATTTACAGAAAGATCTATTTATCAGCCTGATAAATCCTCCTGATGGCATCCAACCATGCATTAGTAGTCTAGTACTACAACAGTTCACCGAATTTAGAATGAAGTGGTTTGCTTGCAGAAGAAGGTTATGTTTATGTCTTGCTGCAGCAATATTGCAAGCATGTTACTTGGCAAAAGGAAAGCTCAGTCTGCAAGCTACATCATATTAAGATTGTGCAGAGTACAAAACAGTCACTTAACATTTGGGTGTGAAGTTCAGGTCAAGTTCATCATGAAGATTGCACAGCTTGAGAAGAAAGAAAAAGAAAAACGCCAGGCTTTGTTTGTGACGCTAAGGAGGTGACTGGGGCACTTAAATATGCGCATCACAATCTGAAAACCCCAAAATTCAGATAGACAGGAAGAAATACTAAACTCTTCTAGCTAATGCATCTGCCCAGCTAGCATTGGTTAAGGTTCTTTCGATGAAGTATATTCCGCATTTGGGAAACTGCACAAATGCAACCAAGTTGGTGGAAAAGCACCTGATCGAGTATGTGACTGCAAGCAAATGAGTTTCAATGTAGAGTTTGCAGTTCTATGCCAGATGCGCTGCTGCTCTTCCTGAAGCCATTTTAAATAGAGATGTAAAGATTCATAGCATTCAAGTTTCAACCAAGAACAGCACAGCGCATTGATCTGCAATGTTCTGTTCAGAACAAACTAACTATCCAGCTCTGAAGTCTGAACTTAACCAGGTACGAATGGTGGATGACGTCGGTATGGTGCGAGGGTCTCGACCGACGCAGCGATGGCAGCGTCGTGCTCGCCTCCGTGGAGGAATGCTGCGCTCGGCCACACGTCCGTCGTTTGGGCGGCGGAGATGTCTGTCTTCAGAGCTGCACGCAGGGGACAATCGGGAAACTCCCGTCCCCGCTCGCGTCCGCTCCATCGCGGCCAGCGAGGCAGCCCCCTGAATCAGACGCGCGTGAACCGGAAGGAGGGCACGCGCGGTGGCGGGGCCAGCGGAGGGAGGCGACGGCGGCGGCGGCGGCGCGATCTCGCCGGCGCAGAATCCATGTCGCGCCCGGGAAATTTGCAAAACGGCCCCTGGTTTGGATCGCAACCATTAATCGCGATCCAAATTAGAGGAGTATTTGCAAATACTTGGATCGCGATTATTATTCGCGATCCAGATATTTTGCGATAAACCCCCAGGTTCCCCGGCTCCCGTTTCTCCGTCCCCGCCGTCCGCCGTCGCCATTGCCGGCGTCGCGAGGCCCCATCCAACCCGTCCTCCGTTCAATCCATGGTGGATTCCGTCTCAGATCTCACTGCCGCAGCAAGGAACGAAGTGCGGAGGCCGATGAGCGCGCGAGCCGCCGCGGCGCACGAGCAGAGCAGAGCAGAGCAGAGGCGCGATCGAGCTCAAGGCAGCCTGAACTGGGCGCTGTTAATTATTCTTCCGTGGCAGCTGCGACGGTGAGAGACCAGTGTGAATCGAGCAGCCTGCTGTATTCGTCGCCGGCCGGCGCGGCCATGGTCTCCTGATGCAAGTTCCCTACTTCCCATAGCCTGCTGACTGACGGTGCCTGCGTCAGGTCGAAGTTCATGGACTCCCAGAAGGAAGAAGGCAGCAAATGGGCACTCGAAGATCAGATGTTGGGGCGTCTCTGCTGCCTGGTGGCACAGGTCACATGTTTCATTGTCAATGACGTTCTTATGGTACAAGTTCGATTTATAGTGGATCCTTTCTTGCCACAGCAGCCAAATGAAGAACTAAACTTTGGGTGGTGATTCCATTTCCAGCAATTATGGGCTTGTACAGTTGCCCAGTTTTCAGGCTTCCTTTCTTAGCAAAGTTGCAGCGCCTCTTATCGGGTTGATCACTGAGATTGACTGTCCCTAGAATCTCCATCAAGGTACTCTTACTGGAGCGTGCTTCTCTGGGAAGCCATGAGTTCAGCCTGCATGCAGTATGCACTGACAGAGACGGGTTGACGACGTGGCTGTACCGTGAATCAAAAGTTTCAGAAAGTGGCCCTCTGGGAAGCCATGAGTCGTGCCAGAAGTCCATCGATTTTCGGTCTCCCAGTTCAGAGGTGGTGATGCTTTCAGCTTTGGTACACCGGCAAGGTTGGTACACCGGCAAGGTCGGCGAATTGTTGTAGAGGAAATTCCCTGTATGGCCTAAAAAAAAATGGCGTTGCCTCTCATGGCCCTTTCAGGATTGAAATTTTTTGTGAGGCCCAAAACCAAATTTGAGTTCCCTCTATGACCTTCTATTAGTTTTGCCGTGAAAATTAGCTTCTGAGCAATGCGAATTGTCCCTTCTGCCCTCCGCCCTCTCTCTGTTTTCTCTCCCCGGCGAAAAACGATTCGGCCAAAAAAAAAACATACGCGAAGGCGGCTCACGCGCGAGGCTTGGAAGCGAATGGCGGACGGCGCCGCCGCCACCGGGCCGGGGCTCGCCATCATCAACTCCTCCAAATGAGGCCGCAGTCGTCTTCCTGGTAGCAATAGCATCGCCCGCTTTCTTCCTCCACACTCACCACCGCTCCGCCTGCTGGTCTGCTACCTCCACGCGACGCAGCGCTGCAAAGCCGCAAGCAACACCAAGCAAGCAGCAACCGGGTGGCGTGCGGCAGCAGCATCGGACAAGGTAATTGTTTTTTGAGTGCCGAGATCAAAGAAGACATGGGATGGCATGTAGACAATGTCAATGTAATATGTTCTTTTCCTTATCAATGTTACACGAATAAACATTTCAGTTTGTTTAAAAAATTATAGTGTATCTTCTCGTATATATGATGAACACTAGTTACATATATTTTGTAATTCTCAATAATATACAATCAACAAAATAATGTTCATTTTGAAAATAACAAGCCAAGATATACAATTTCGAAACAAAATACACTTATAAATTAATACTCACATTTACATAATCTTTTTGAACATAAATAATTCCTTTTTAAATCAGGGGTAAAATGGTACGCCCTCTATTTAACATCATTAAGTCTCAAAACTAACGAAAGGGCCATGGAAGGAACTCAAAACTGATTTAGGGCCTCATAAAGAAATTCAACTCTGGGAGGGCCATAGAAGGCATGTCCATTTGTTTCGAGGCCATACAGGGAATTTCCTCGTTGTTGTAACACGGGAAAAACGTTTGGCTAATTCTTTTTGCCAGGTTTTAACCGTTGCAGAATCCGCGTTTTGGACATTAAATTCTGCATTGGTCTACTGAAGTATGCCGCTCCGTTGGACAGCCGCTCAGTAAATTGTCCACGAATGGCAAATGCCGCTCCCACTGAGTCCGGTCTCTTGACACGATCATTCCTTTGTGGCTTCAAGTTCAGGACATCCCAGTTCTGGTGCATTGTAAAATGATATGGTCTCGGACTGTCTGCTGAAATTTTGGGCGTTGGAAATTGGCATCGCAGGTTTTGTTCTAGTACTTGCAGGTTGAAACAGAGGATGCTGATGGCAACCGGATGGCATCTGGAGAGGATTCTGAAGACCAACCAAACTCTGTGATTCCATCATCCTCTTTTGTCGTATAAGTACTTATAAAGAACACATGAAACATTGCAAACTGTTTGTGATATCTGCAGTTCGCATGACCATACCTGGAGCTGGAGTTTTGTTTGGTCAACTGAAAATATTCTCAAGTGCGCTAAAGTAAAAAATGCTCAAGCAACCATTTTTGCAAAAAATAAAAAGGAGAAAAACCTCAAGCAATCTACAATGCACAGAATCAGCACTTTTATGTTCCATAAACCCAAACATTCACAAAAAAGGAAAAAGAAATGGATCGCTAGAACATGGACCCTGCAGGCAGCCCACTTGCATTTACGTTACCTTTATTTATTCCATTGCTCACTCACTTTGCTATGGGACTTTTGCTGCATCGGGATTTGCGAGGCCAGAGCTATTCACCCATTTCTATTCTGTAGCGGTGTGGAATCCCACTTGGTATTGTCCGGGCTTTAGCCTTTAGCACCTCGCTTTCGGCCCGGTCCTTTTGATGGAGATGGGATCGACTAGATGCAGAAATAATGATATGAGCTAGATAAAAAAAATAATGATATGAGCTAGATAAAGGGTCTTTTTCTTCTGACAGCTACAGCTTTGCGAATGTTTTTGGCGCAAATTTCTGAATCGGGCTTGCCTGGCATAACATGCCACAGTAAAGTTTCCATTTTTTTCCAGAGAAATTGTTACAGTAGTTGGTGAGCATGTTTGCTTGTTTTTGAACATTTTTTCCTTATTATAAACCTTAAGTACACGATGCTCATTATGAAATTCTGCTTGTGTTCGGTAGCTGGTGGTCTATTTTCTAGTATGAAATTTCAACCAAAAACATCATTACTTAAGATGATGAGTATAATTTCACTTCATGACAACTTTGCAGCTGCCCAAACTAAAAGTTCCAAGGGTGGATGGAGAGAGAGAGAGAGAGAGAGAGCATTTCTGCTACTCATGACCACTGTTCACACCGGTAATGTAGTAGGCCAAGATTTCTCAATTTGTCAAGCAATTTGATTGTAACTCAATTGTTGTGTGATCAATAAAGCTCTTTCTTTCTAGGGGGAAAAAAAGAGGAAATGACAATAGCAGCCGCTCTTCGCGAGTTGATCCAGCTATGGCTCCACTGGATGCTTGAATTTCATACACTAACTGGCAGCAGCGGCGAAGCTAGAGAGAAATCAAGGGGGTGCTAACCTTAGGCTATTTGTTGTTTTTTGAATGTTTTTTGCCTTATGAGTGCATAACTTTAAATTTTATAGGTGCAAATATAGTGAAAATGGGAAGGCTAAAGCTGAATTTTTAGCTTGCCATGGTTGCGGCTGCACCCACAGCCACCAACGTGGCTCCGCCCCTGACTGGCAGTACTGTAATAGTCGGATCATGTGCCGACCTCGCCGATCCCAGAAAGAGCAAAGGACTTGTCGCCTGGTCGGCAACACAAGGCGTGCCTTGACACGACTCAAACTCTCTCTCTGCTTCAGGTAAAAACAGAGCCCAGAAACAGCTGCAAAACACGAGTCCTTTTGCCATTCCAAGGTTGCGTGCCGCCAACGCTGACCAGTGACCACTATCACGGCAGGGGAAACGCACGTGCACCGGAGCCGTCCATAACCGAATATCCGGCCCAGATATACCCATCGCACGGCCCCGACACGCCCAGACACTGCACACCGGACCGGACCCAACCCGTCACGCCCGGATCGCGCATCCGGGCCGTCGAAGCAAATTATTCGCACCAAGGCCCACGTAACGGACGGTCGGCAAAGCGAGCCCCATTTTTTGGCCTGGCTATAAGTACGGCGCGGCCGCCTCCGCCGCAAACCCTCACGCTCCATCCAGGCCGCCGCTACTCTCTCCTCTCGCTATTCGCTAGGGTTCCGGGAAGAGAGAAGAGGCGCCGCCATGTTGCTCTACCAGGATCTGCTCACCGGTGGGTTTGCCCGGCTCCTCGTTGATTTTTTTTTCTGGGATGGGTTGTCGCATGTCGTGGGCGGGGCTGGAATTTGGGCAGCAAGGGTATAGATCTGATAGATATCAAAGTGGAATTTGCTGTCTCATGATTTGAGTTCTGTGATCACGAGGCGCGGAGGAGGGAATTTCGGGACTCCCTCACTTGGCTAGATCTGTTTGTGGGAACGGATTTGGTGTTGATTTTCGGCAATAGTTCGCTGTGTGGCTCCATGAACATGCCGTTGATCGGTTTGGCTGACGCGGCCTGCTGTTTGGTTTGATGTGATTGCAGGCGACGAGCTCCTCTCCGACTCGTTCCCGTACAAGGAGATCGAGAACGGCGTGCTCTGGGAGGTCGAGGGCAAGGTACGTCTGTCTGTCTGCCTCTTTATCTTCTGCGCGCCCGTACTCGTGAATCAAATTGAGCTCTGTTTCTATGTGATGCTCTGGTAGATATGCTTATTGATGCAACGGATTTAGTGTGATTTTATTGATGGCTACGGTTCTAGTGAGATTTCGTTGACACAATAATGTTGGTGAAATTTAATTGATGCCAGTGGGCCTGTTTCTGTACCAATTGAACTTCTTTAGTTGAAGGATGCCTTCCTGATTTAGATCCATCGTGTCACTCTAAGGAACGATCAGGTGGATGTCTATGCTGTTTTAGGAGTCTCTGATTAGGGTAGCGTATAGGATTTTCTGTTGGTTGATAAGCCTGTTTCTTTGCAAAACCAGAGGCTGTCCTATTTTCTGAGTGAGTTGCTTCACTCAGCTGCATGTAGCTTCGGTCCAATCAGTCGTTGAAATCTAGTAGTTCTTAATTTCACTTGTTCTGTTACCCTCTGATGCTTGCATTATAATCCTATGTAATTGTGTATGGTTTTGCATCCTTATTCAGTAAATAATGTTTGATGTTTTATTTACGTGATATTTATTACTTGCAGTGGGTTGTTCAAGGAGCCCTCGAAGTGAACATTGGTGCCAACCCGTCTGCTGAGGGTGGTGATGAAGATGAGGGTGTTGATGACCAGGCCGTGAAGGTTGTTGACATTGTTGACACCTTCCGTCTTCAGGTTCCACCCTTTTTACTTATCTCAGCTTGTTATGCCTTGTTGTACCCTTCTATACTTAGCTTTGTTATAACCATGTGCTATCATTAACGCAGGAGCAACCCGCTTTTGACAAGAAGCAGTTTGTCACCTTCATGAAGCGCTATATCAAGAACCTCTCTGCCAAGCTGGAGCCGGAGAAGGCGGAGGAGTTCAAGAAGGGCATTGAATCTGCCACCAAGTTCCTTCTTAGCAAGCTCAAGGACCTTCAGTTGTAAGTTCTATTCTCTTGTTTCTTTGATCTAGCAATATTGGAGTGTCAGCTGATTTTGAGGCACTATCCTTCTATTCAATGTTGCATTCTCTGTGCCTCGACATAAGTATTTCAACTTCTGCCTTGTCATCTAATGAAAAATTCATTGTATAATGCGGTGCTTCTGGTTTCTCACAGCTTTGTTGGGGAGAGCATGCATGATGATGGAAGCCTGGTGTTCGCCTACTACAAGGATGGAGCCACCGACCCGACCTTCCTGTACTTCGCCCATGGGCTCAAGGAGATCAAGTGTTAGGCACGCGCTTGCTCCCTGTGCTGGGTGTTACCTATGTAGTTCCTATTTTTGTTCTAGCAGATGTGGGTGTTACCTATGTTGATGAGTCGGTTACTACCTGTTTACCTGTTCTGGATGTTGAAATGAGTCTTTTGGAAACTGCCGGATTATTGGATTATGCCTGAACTTTTGTATTTGCTTTGTAATGGCCAAAGATAGATGAATCAAAAATTGTTCTCGCATTGAAGTTGGCTTTGCCTCATGATTCTGTTTTCTTCTGATCGGTTGTGATAGTTTTCAATTGTGGTTGTGGAGAATGCCAGTTTATGAATTGTAGTCTTGTAGATAAGTTGATGGAGCTGGTATATGTATATCGGTGTGATCTGAAATGCAGAATTTGCTGCTTGTTTGTGTGCCGAGGAGCAGGGTGTCGAGGATGCCCTCGCTTACGTGAGCACTGAAGCAGGCCGAAGCGAGCTGAGCACTCGTAGGTAGGTTATGTGTTTGTTGTGGCGAGGAAGCACTCCCCTATCAATCCTTTCAGTTTAGTCTCTCGTCGTTCCCTGTTCGATGAACTGACCGGCTGCAGATCTTGTACATCTGAAATGAGGTATGCTAGTCTAGACATTAACATGCTGCACAAATAAAGGGAAGAACGCCGCACTTGGCCTGTGTAGCGCTGAAAAAATAGAGGGGTGATTGTGCGAGTTCTGAATTGTTTTCTTTCCGCAGTCTGATGGTGAAGTGGAATGGCGGCAGAAATTTTATGCGAAACATTTACGCGGAAAGGCGGTAGAAATTCGGCATGCTCACCAAAGATACAGGAGCTAGTGATTGTGCGAGTTCTGAATTGTTTTCTTTCGGCAGTCTGATGGTGAAGCGCACAATTCTGGCGACGACGGCTGCAGAACTTTTACCAAGTTTATTATCGCTCCTCTCCCTTGGACAGATTGATCTGGGGCAGTGTTAATTTGATTGGTTCGTTCCACTCCACAGGAGAAGGATGGTTGACTGGTTGTATTGCAAGCAAAATATCTGAAACGAAACGAAGCGTTTCAGTCATTGAATGGTCCAGTTCAGGTATAGCTGGCCAAAAGGGCCGGGCTAAAAGGGCCAGTCCGCGGCCCACAAATTTTGGCCCGGTCCGAGCACGGCACGGCCCGATGCATAGAAGGGCCGTGCCGGCCCGGAGCCCGCCTAGGCGCAAGCCGGCACGGCCCGTTTAGCGCTAGGCCCGTTCAGCCCACCACGCGGCCCGTGTAGCGTCTCGGCACGGCACGGCCCGGTCTGTTTAGTCATATTTTATATTAAAATAATTAAAAATATAGGAAAATTTTGTATTTTTAGCCTAGGACCGGCCCGGCCCGGCATGGCCCGTCTAACACGGCTAGGGCCGTGCTTGGGCTTGGCCTCAGGCCCCGGCACGGTCCGTGAGTCATAAGGGCCGTGCCTGTCCGGCCCGGTCCGTTGGCCAGCTATAAGTTCAGGGTGGCCCTGTACTGTACTGCTTGTAAGGCTGTAACAGAACGTCCAACGCCTGGCCTGGGCTGGGGTCCGAGCTGCTTGACCGACGACCTCTTGCTGCCTCTTGGCCATCACCTTGCAGAACGGCAAGGGTCGACTCGCCGTCCGTCCCCGGTCATCACGTTCCCAGCGCCGGCGCACTTGATAGTGTCTCAACTTCCTCGCCGGCCATGGAAAAGGTTCAGGAGCCGGCCGCAGTGTACGGGGGCCATGCCCTGTGCATGCTCATGGAACCCAAGTACTTGACTCGACTGCCACCGACGACTGGTCAACCTATCCGATCGGAGCCGCACGAATCAAATCGAACGACTCTCCCGGCCGCCCCTGGTCCTCGCGCGGACGCCGCCACCCACCGCTGCACGCCACGGCTCGCCGCCGGAGCGCCCCAAGTTCCGAACGACTTCGCCTCTGCGCCTTTGCAGGAGCGCAAACCGTTCCTTGCCGCCGGCGTCGTGTCAGCGGCGATCCATCCTCGCAGACCGTATGGCCGCTACGCGAGATGCTCCGTGGCAGCCTGACCTTCGATGGACACTACATGCGTGCTCTGAAGATGAGTGCATGCAGGGCGAGCAGCACAAGTTTCCATGGCCGACAAGGCCGCAAGTTGCGGCGAATCCAACCTCAGAGTTTTGACCTCGCTAGTTGTTAATAATCCACCAATCTGTTTCATCGTTCCCATGGACAAGAAGGACATGATCCATGCAGTTTCAGCATTGGAACACGTCTGTGTCGATCAGATGGAAACATCCTCATTCAGTTTTCTACAAGAACATAAGCTCACATGGCAAAGAAACATCGTAAACTCAGGGGAAAAATTTCAAGGCTCATTTATGACCTCAATTGAAGGGACAGCAAAACCCAACGTGAAAGGGTGTGTAATAATAATAAACCATTAAAAGCATCTGTGTGTTTGAAAAAAAATGACCGAGGAACCCGTAATGACCGATTGCATCTCGAAAAAAAAGGCTTAAACCAAAAAATCCTTAATTAATGGAGATGCGGGGTATCGATCCCCGTACCTCTCGCATGCTCTACCATCTGAGCTACATCCCCTTTGCATAATTATTACTAAAAATAATTTATATTATCGCTCGGGATTATTTCACAGGATGGAGGTCGTCTGGCCCGAACTGATGACGGAGCTCCTGATTCCTGAAGCTCCGTGGCCGGGGCTGCCTAACCTCGTGCTCGTTGCCGGCAGCCGGCGCAGTGACCCTCGCCTGCGCCTCCTCGTCCTCGGTAAGAAATAGTTTCACGTGTGGGTGGTAGCTATCTCTTTTCCATTTATGATGATATAAGAAAAGCTGCCTCATGGGATTCATGCACGCGTTGGCGTTGCGCTCCGTCTTAACCATCGATGTTCAATTTCACGCGGAATCGATTTTCGGCAACTTTAATCTCAAACTTAGCTAGAGTGCCAAATACCATGGGGGCAGCATGGGCAACTTCGATCCAAGGTTTTTTCTTCTTTTTTTTTTTTGACAAATTCGATCGAATGTTCTGGCGGAACCTTGCAAACACTTCGACTCATTGTCTTTTGACTACCATGGTCGTCATTTATTTATCTCAAAAAAAAAAAATCTAAAACGATGGGCATCATTAGGTTCTCATATGCATCAATTAATCAAACCAAACCTCGCCAAAGCAACTCAAAGTAGTCTTCTACTATACGACTACGGCCATACAGGTTGGCGAATCATGAGGCACAGTACGGCCAGATGGAGAGGCATATTTTTTTTTTCTTCGTTATAATATTATTATAAAACGAAAAGGGAGTGCCGTCCTGCCTGTGCCTTGCTGGCCTCCCCGGCGCGAGACGAGGCCTCAAGAGTCTGAAGACGGGAGGGAGAGACGGCCGGGAGGGAAAACAACCAACTAACTATTCCTGGGAACCTCACCGGCCGGCCACGGCGCCCAGTCTCACCGTCGCCGTCACCTCGCGCCTGCTCTCTCGTCTCCGAATTCTCAACCAAGGTAACCCACCTCGCATCCTCCTTCCCCATCTTCTAGCTGCTCCTTAGATCTCGCAACCCCTCTCTCTCTCTCTCTCTCTCTCTCTCTCTCTTCATGCATCCATACAAGGAGAGGTGATATACGAGGGAGAGAGAGGCGAAGAGAGGCATGCAACGAAACCGGTAAACGATTCACGCGTCGGTGCCGTGGGGTCCCTCCCACCTTTCTTACCACAAAACCTTTGCAACTAGAGCAAAAGCCACCGGAGATCGGACTAGCTAGCAGTTAATTTAAAAATAGAAACTACTCCGTGTTGATTAAAATATCAGCACCGCGACGTCAAAGGCCGGCACCTTTCACGGATTTGACACTTTTCTTTTGCTTATGGACCAGGACCAGCGGCCTAATTGGCAGACGCCACTTGTTTCAACGGCGCTGTCACTCTTAGGCTCTTTCCATCTCAGTTTTCATTCTAGGAGTATTCTTTGTTTTTTAGGGGAGCCGTTAGAGCTTCGTAGGTGTTCCTTGTCTCTACTTTTGATTCAATTATCCGGTCCTATTCTTCTCCTTGTGTTCTTTCTCAATTGTACAAGTTCTGCCTCTGTGACAAGTGTGCCAGTCGAAGGTTTATGTAACTTTCAGTTTCAGGAGCTTTGGAATAGTTACAGCTTCCGTTCAGAAAAATTCCATGTTTTTTTTGAGAGGTCTAGTTATGTTGCCTTTAAAATCTATTCCGTTTTGATATGTGGAGGCAAGTAGTGATCTACTAAATGAAAGTATGATCAAATTGATGCTGACAGGAGAAAAGAGTATGTTTGTTGATTCCGAACACGACTCTCACTCAAGTCACACCTGAGCCTTATATTCAGCTGCTGAGCTGTTATGTGATTTCTCCAGATGCAGCGTACAAACAAGCACCAAATCTTATCCCTTTGTCGTACTCATTGTTTGGTTTTTGTGCTTTCTAAATTTATATGGCATGTGATTTTCAAAATAAAGAAATGAGGGAAATTTAATTATAAGGCATGGAGCCATACTGACCGATGTCATAAATATGACTTTCATGCAGAGTTGTTGAAACTCTCAGTGGCTGGAGGAAGAAGCCCGCAACAGAATGGAGAGCTCCTCAGCAAGAGGCAGTGCTTATGAGGAGGATCGCTTGGGTTATGCAAGAAGCGTGTCCATGGATTCTGCAGCTCGTCCTTCTTTAGCTTCTAGCTCACTTTTAAGTAGGAGAAGCAGCAGGCATGGTTCAAGGGGATCCACCAGCCTCTCCCGCGAGATGGGAGACTCCATATTGAGCTCAATGAGGCATTCCCTTCAGTCAGCGGATCAATTGCTAGGTGATGTCGATAGCTCGGTTCTGGCTCAGCTCATCGACAGCGGGGATCGAGTTTTGGAACCTGATGGCGATGTTGGTGAGGATACAGTAAATACCTCAGAGCACCATAAGGTTGGCCCACTTCCAAATGATGCAATGATGCACAACAATGGCAAATTTGAGGCACCTCCTGTACCTTCCATGGAGCCAAAAGATTCTACTGCTGACGGCCCAACAAGTTCATCCATCAAGGTAAGGATAATTGTTTGAGTTGATTGGTTACTTGTAATTCTCAAACCAGTGATGTCAATTGACATGATGTTGAGAGGTTGTGCTACTGCTGACCTGAAAATGCCTCTGTTTGCCAGATTGAACCCTATAAGCTCTCTTCGAGACTCGACTATGCTGCTTACCTGATCCATTTAGCCGTCTTTGGATTTTTGGGGGTAACTGTCTGAGATTTTGCATGCTGTTGTATGTGGTAATATTAATCAGCCTATGCTACTCTAATGAAATTTAGCAACACTTGCTATTTCATTGTATCAATCCTAGAGGACCTGCAGCACCTATTCAGGAAAATTTTACTTCGAGAATCAATGCGCAGCTCTTTCCTACAGAGTAATTATGCTTCTTGATTACTGAATCAGGTATTCACAAGGTATGGGCTCCAAAATCTGTTTGGCCCAGACTGCCTAGCACTCACCTCAGACCAAAGCCCACTGTACCCTGATCTTCCATCTAATATGGTATGTCTTATTTTATCTTCTAAGTGCTCAAGTATCACCCATACAGTGAGTCAAAGGAATTATTATCAGAGAAACTACACGGGATTTTGATCTGTAGCAGCTAATTTTGATTGCTATCTTGCACGTCCAGTTAGGATCTTTCCTGATGGGGTGGTTTGGGATCATCTTCAAGGCTGATATACGGCAGATATCTGATCATCTTATCGTTGGAATCTCGACTGGATATATGGGAAGCCTTACCACTTTCAGTGGGTGGAATCAGAAAATGGTTGGTTTGTCTTCTAACGGCCATTGGGTATAAGCTGTAGCGGGCATAGTACTAGGTATCTCATCACCATTTTGATTAAGTGCAGTCTAAATTAGTTATTATTGAACCAAAAACAGAACCGAAAAAAACATTCCTCTGATGCTAACAATGCTGTATTACTTTAGGAATGTTCATTGTCAATGAGTCCATCACGGTTGGTGCTGAGACAGGTGAGCGCCTACGTAGTTCAATCCTGAAATACATCAGGGAGAACAGTTCAATTGGAAGCAAATGTGACTGGTGTCACTGGAGGGTGGATACCAGGACTAAGCATTTTGTGCTTCTGTCAGTGATGATGGTTTTACTGTCTTTCTTATGGGTTCTGAGCATTGTCTTGGCCGTAGTAAAGGTGCATAGTCTTGATGATGGAGCTTTGCTCTGGTTGGGCTGCTCGGTGGCACCTCCAGGTGTCTGGTTACGCTGGTACTTGGCAAGGCTCAATGGCCAGGGAGTTGGCAAGCAGAGATCGCTCAGATGGCTGCCAATTGGGACCCTTGCAGCCAATGTTCTTGCGGCTGGCATCATGGCGGCGCTTGCTGTAACGTCCAAAGCGGTACAGTTGAATATTCCTTTTCATACATTTTCATTATTTCCTGTCATTACGTCTGATTCTTTTGATTTCTCATAGGTGGATACAAAGCGGTCGGCAACTATTCTCAGTGGCATACAGCTCGGTTTCCTTGGTTGCTTGAGCACAGTCTCTACTTTTGCTGCTGAAGTTTACACCATGAGAAGAAGCGGGCAGATCGCAAAGGCCTTTGTTTATGCTGCATCCACCTTCCTGCTCTCGTTTGTGTTGGGTACTCTAGTATACTCGGTGCCAGTTTGGGTAAAGCATTATGGATGACCTTTTGCAACTTTCTGAGTTCACATATTATGCAAACATGTGTGTGAATTTTTGAGAGCACGGTCGAATTTTTGGGCAGTGTATTGACAAAGAACATTAAAATGTAAACAGAGTACAGGGCACAATGAGAAGAGCTCAAAGGAGCACGGCTATCATAGAGAAACAGAGCTCAAAGTCACACATATGTTTGCAAAACAGACACAGAACTATCCGTTCTACATACTCGGCTAGGAAAATAAACTTTACTACTAGAATGTGGTGGCGCAAATCAACTTTTGTCAAACATATTTATGTGCAAGATGAGTACGCATCTGGCTTCTGAAATGTACATACATTTATTAGACTGGGAATCTCGGATTATGTTAGCTCCAATTGTATTCTCGTGTGTCTCTTGTAGTCATGTTGATGTAGTTTACCTGTACAAAGTGCTGTTTACGTGAACACCAATTGGTGTATATTGTATCCCTAATTTTGGAAGGAAAAAAGGTTTTAAACTTGGATGGTTTGGCTATTTGTTTCAGGTGCCATAAACTCTTGCAAAAAGAAATAGTAGAAGAGTTTGTTGTTACTCTGCCGTTGAGTAATACTCAGCATTCTTACATGCCAGTCTGAAACTGTACATCTTGAAAGTCGAAACTGCACAAAAGGATTCCAAAAAAATCGTTACCCACCAAGAAGGGTATCAAAAAATAATTGTTTGCCCTGAATTTGAACTTTTTTTTTTAGGGTATCTGTAGCGAATATTCAGTGATAAACAATGTGAAATCAATTATGTAGTGTCAACTGACTTGCCAAATTGCAACTTATACACAATGTATCATGTAAAACTCGGTAAAAGGAAACAAATGTTCCTTCTTGGGGTTTACCTTAATAAAGTAGAGCTTGGTGACATCATCCTAAACATTATGCTAATTGTGCAATTACGCTGATCATTTGTTTCATAGCACAACCAAAGAATAATAGTCTTGCTGTAACATGATAATCTGTACAGTATTTCTGAAATCAAAGTTTTGGACATACATACCTTTGAAACATGAATATCAAAGTACACGCATCATTTCTAAGGATATTAGTTGAAAAATAATGCAAAATTCTTTTCTATTTCCATTGGCATGCAGTGTAATAGCACATAGTTTGTTTGAGAAAAATTGTGAATCCACTTCGTCACGGTCGATTGGCGTGCCAACTGGTACATTATTCACTCCAGAATACTGTGAATCCACTTCGTCACTGTCAATTGTGAATCCACTTCGTCACTTCAATGATTTTCTTCGATTGTGCCACACTCATTGGTAATCCCGTGTCCAATCACCACTTAATTGCCCTTCCTTTTTATGCTACAGCAATCATGCACTTGTTCTTTAAGACAGGGAAGGTATTGTCGTCATCTTTGCTTTTATCATTATGGATGGTTCCTGTGCAAAGAACTTGCTTCACCAAGTCAAACTGTTTAGGACAAGTCCTTGTCAGCATGACTATCCGTCAAGGAACAAGATCATGAAACAAGCTAAGAACAACCACTCTTTTATTCTGGACCGCCGGATTCAGACAGGTACTCCTCTACTTTACTCAACAACTCTCCGTTCCCGCTTATGGTACAATTCCTAAGAAGAGTTTCCCAAACTTGTTTGGTAAAACCAAATGGTGAGCTTTCCATCCATTCAACTACTTTATCATTTGATGATGCCTGGCTAACCAAATCCACCATACACAAAAAATGTTGTTCTCCTGGAACTATCCTGTATTTTCCAGTCATCAAATCAAAGAATTTCATGCCTTCTTCGACCAGGCTGCACTGGCAGCAAGCTGTCAAAACCAGTAAGAGTGTGTCAGCATCAGGCTTCTGTTTCTCCCGAATCATCTGAACAAATAACCCTATGACCTCCTGCGCATGCCTATGACAACACAGAGCAGACAACATTCCATTCCACAACACAACACCCCTTCTGTCTGTTAGGCTGAACACCTGGTTGGCACCAGCCATATAACCGCATTTTGAATACATGTCAATGAGTGAGCTACTGATCATTACACTTCGATCAAAACCAGTTCTTAGCGACATCCCATGGATCTGCTGCCCAAGTTTCAGTGAGCACGTAGCAGAACATGCACTCAAGCAACTAGCAAAGGTGAACTGATCTGGGCCCAAATCTTCCATTATTAGGAGCCGAAACGTCGTCAGAGCTTCCAGTGGCTTTCCATGGCCAACATATCCCTCTATAAGAGCATTCCATGAAATGAGATTCCTCTCTGGCATCTGATCAAAGAGACTACGAGCAGCACTCAATTGGCCTTCTTCTGCATAGGCACAAACTATTGTCGTCCATGTCTGCAAACCTTTGACAGGCATCTCGTCGAACAGCCTCCCTGCATCATCAACGCAACCACATTTTCTGTAAACGTCAAGAAGTGGACTGGCAATGTTGACATCAGACAGGAACCCCAGAGCCGCTGAATGGGCATGGAACTGCTTGGCAAGCTCCCCATCCATGAGCTCCGCGCATGCAACGAGGAGCGCCAAGAAGGTGTGATATACCCAAGGGAAGGCGACCTGTTCCGGAGCTCGGAGTACATGGCCACGGCTCCCGCCATTTCTCCACCGCGCGCGAGCGCAAGCATGGTAGCGTTATAGGAGACGAGGTCGCGGTGAGGCATGCCGGCGAAGACCTCGGCTGCGGGGACCGCAAGCGCCAGGCGCGCGTACCCTGCGAGCATGGCGTTGTAGGAGTGGATGCTTGGGCGTGGCATTTTGGCGAACAACCGACGGGCGTCGCGCGGGCGGCCGAGCAGGAAATGCAAGGACAGGAGGCGGTCGGCGAGCTGAGTGGAGCAGGGGACGAGGCGCTTGAGCCCCGCGAGGCGGACGTAGAGAAGGAGCCGGCCGGCCAGGGAGGGGAAGGACGGCGCCGCGGGGCGCTGCAGGAGCAGATGCGCGAGGGAGGATAGGAGCGGAAACGGCGCACGCAGGCCGGCGCGGGCGAGGGTGGGCAGGATGGAGACCGCGGCGGAGGCATCGCCGCCGGAGATGCAATGGTGCAGCGCGCCAAGGAGGCCGGAGTACGATCGTGTGGCCGGTGGCTCGCCGGAATCGGACATTGCGTGGGGTATGGGCAAGCCAGCTCAGGCCGGCCGGGCTAGGGCGCTCGTGCAAGTGCGGTTGCCGCGAACGTGCGCCGTCCAATTCAAAAGCTGGCCGGCTGTGAATGTGATGGCTCTTACCGTAGGAATTTTTTTAAAAAATAATATCTTTATTGTCCAGAATTATAGAAAAAACATATAAATTAGAGAAATTACAAAAATAATACACTATCGAACGTTGGTTGCACGAAAAGTAAATTTTCGAACGTTGGTTGCACGTAGAGTAGTCGTGCGCACGACTACTCTATTTTCGCGCAACCAACGATTCGAAAATAGGTTGTGTACACCAGAAAACCGTATTTTTATTAGTAGTCGCACGTTCAACGCACGACTACTAATAAAAAAATGATTTTTACTAGTAGTCGTACGTTCAACGCACGACTACTAATAAAAAAAAGATTTTTACTAGTAGTCCTACGTTCAACGCACGACTACTAATGAAAAACGATTTTTATTAGTAGTCTTACGTTCAACGCGCGACTACTAGTAAAAATTTGATTTTCCCGCATGCAATTTTTGTTTCTCAATTTTTTTGGATAGATTGCCATTTATATGAGGTTTTGTTATGTTTTCTTATGTAAGAAATGCAACATAATAATTTTGAAGTTCAATTTACTCACCGATAAAACACAATGCAAGTACGATACAATTGCAATGCAAATCTCTACGGTTTCGTTTTAGTTATGTTTCGTTTGAAATTTCCTAAAGCCTCGCGCCTTTGTGCTTTACGCCCAGACCGTCGATCCTCGCGCCCAGGTAGCCGCGCCACGCCTAGGCAGTCGCAGGCCGTGGTGCGCTCGCTCCTAGCCGCCCGCGCTCGCCGCGCCCTGGCCCTCCCGCGCTTGCCGCGCCCAGGCGACGCCCGCGCGCGCCTTCACTCTCCCAGCCGCGCGCCGCCGCCGGTTCGGATAGGGTTAGGGTTAGGGAGAGCAGGATGTCGAGAGACAGAGAAAGGAGGGAGGTAGACGAACAGAATGCACTCAGGTGAAGGAGAATAGAGCAGGGGCAGACCGGTCTTTTCCTGTTTTTCCAAAGGATCTGTTTTTTTTAGTTCAAAAAGTAGGCTTTAGTAAATGACATCTCAAAAGAGGACCTGCCGTGTAACATTCCGCCTCCCCGAGGCAGGACCCGCTTACACCTGGTAGCTTTTTAGGACCTCAAGACTTCCCTCGCAGACCAACACAAGTTTTTTATACGCACTTTGTCCTCACTCATGCGCACCTAGGAAGAACTTCTCGGTCGGTCACCCATCCCGAAATTGCTCCAGGCCAAGCACGCTTAACCTTAGAGTTCTTTCGAGATGAGCTTCTGAAAAAGAAGTTGCAACTTGTTGGTATGAATATTCTATCAATCCTATTAAGCCATGGGTCAGGATGTCACATGCCGGCAGCTTCAAGTTCAAAAAACAGGACCGTTTTTACAAAGTCTAAAAAAGGATACCAATTTTAGAATTGGCATTCAAAACAGGACCGTTTTTGCAAATGCCTCAATTTTTTTGTTGCATTTCTTACGTACGAAAACATAACAAAACCTCATATAAATGGCAATCCATCAAAAAAAAAAGAGAAAAAAATTGCATGCGGGAAAATCATGTTTTTACTAGTAGTCGTGCGTTGAACGTAGGACTACTAGTAAAAATCATTTTTTTATTAGTAGTCGTGCGTTGAACGTAAGACTACTAGTAAAAATCATTTTTTGTTAGTAGTCGTGCGTTAAACGTAAGACTACTAGTAAAAATTATTTTTTTATTAGTAGTCGTGTGTTGAAAGTGCGACTACTAGTAAGAATACGATTTTTCAGTGTACACAACCTATTTTCGAACGTTCGCTGGTTTTCGTGCAACCAACGTTCGAAAATTGAATTTTCGTGCAACCAATGTTCCACAGTGTATTATTTTTGTAATTTCTCTGATTTATATATTTTTTCTGTAATTCTAAACAATAAAGATATTATTTTTAAAAAAAATTCCTTACCGTAGAGCCTGAACTCTGAAGCTTCAGTTGTTCGTAACTTGCAGTCTATCTGAAGTCTGAACCCTTTTCTGTTTCACCAAGCTGCCAATTGATCTGGCTACATAATTCATCTCGCGATGTTCTGATGCAACTAATCGCACATTCCCACCACTTTCAAAATGGCAGCAACAGAAGTAGTTCAACATCAAATAACAGTGCGTGAACATGACAGGTTCAAAGCCTTGCTTATCTCTGTTCCTATGACATGCTGTAGTTTTGTCGGGAAAAAAAATCATGAAATCTTTGCGCACGCCGTTTCAGATAATTCAAGGATTTACATTACAACAGAAACTCCAAACATTCCCAATGCAATCAGAGAAACAAATAAATAGATCCTTTATCGTTGGGAGGGAAATAGAAAGAAGATGAGTTGCCAAGAAAAAACATATCTGTTCATGCTATAATATATATCAAATATCCACAGTTGCAACAAGTCTACCGGATATTACTGAACCGGCTGAGATCCTAAGATGCGACACCATATCAAAAAACCGAGCAGAAACAAAGACAAAGCTAGGTCATGCTTTAGTTTGTAAAACTGTATTATAGACTCGCTTCCTGTGTTTAAAGACCACGTCAATGGCAGCTCCAGGTTTCTTAGAGGTCATCAAGGCAGGCGGCTTGATCTTGAGTCTTCAATAGTCAGATACGATCTGAGTTAACAAATTTCATCCGCAAAGACAATGTCGAATATGGATTGAACTGCATAACGAGAAAACAGAATGTAACTGTCAGATGTGTAATTGGATACCAGCTTTAGCACGACCGAAATTTTACTAAAATATCCTATTAATTCTGTTGTGTCATTCCTTGCCTTCATCTTTTGGTATGTTTGGCTCGTCTGCTAAGAGTTGACGTAGTGCAGCAATGTCACTGGATCTGCAAATGAAAGAGGGTTGCTAAAGTTAACGTAGAATAACGAAAATGTACAACATGAAAACAAATTAAAAAGGATATTTTAATAGTGAGCAGCTTGAAAAAGGAATATTTCATGGTGAATCTATGGGGAACTTGCCAAAGGAAAATTCCGTGCCAGAATGAATCTATGAGATGAACGCAGTGATATAAATGGCAAACTTGCCTGCTCTTCCATGTCAACAACGATATGACTGATGATTTTAGTGCATACCTGGCAGTGGAATCAAATAAGTTCAGAGAGGTTGCAGAATGAAATGTGCTATGTGAAAACTAAGATAAGGTGCACAGCCAGACCAACAGCAGGACGTATGCCTACGGTACCTTAACGTATGACTACAAGCACAAAGACTAAGTTCTGCAGCATTAGTGGACTGGTCAAGTAGCTCTATTATCAACTGCATGATGTTGAATTAGTCAGCATGAGCTGAACTTATTGGTTGCAAACTAATTACCACTACACATGGATTGGATCAGAAGGAATCAGGTTCTGAACAATGGGATGGTGCATCAAAAGATCAAAGTATACATGCAAATACAAGCTACATCTGGTTAATTTGGGTGCAACTGCAGAAGGTTCGCCATTCAGTTCTTACTCAGCCTGGTGCATTTCGCACAATGTTTGGAGCCCATCCAAGCATTGCGCAATAGATGGCAAGATTCCCACTTGTAACTGCGTCTGTTTCCTCGTGAGTGCTGACCCACCTCTCACCATCTGATTAGTATCACGCAAAGCCTTGTTTAAAGCTTTTGAAATGCCATTAAACTCCTCCCTGAGCAATTTGCAGCATTATTATGAAATGAACTCGAATAGAAATTTTCCTTTTGCTCTGTGTGACCAATTCACACCAAGTGACAGCAACATTGGCAAAGAAACTTACAGTGTCTCCCTCATTAAAACAAGTATGCACTCCAGAATCTCCATCTGCTTCCCAACGAGATCCTCCCTGATGCCAGGGATGCCACGCAAGGCCCCATAGTTCTTATCCTCTCCAAGCACCTTTTATCATATCGCACAAGGAATAAAATTTTAGCCCCTCGGATATTTGAGGACTTGACAACGCAGCCACAAGCCACAGAAAGTTATACATTTTGCACTAAGTTCTGATTGTCTTGTTCGCAATTGCAGAAGACACAGATTAAGAGTAAATGAGATCCCTGCCAGCCCTTGATGAGCCCAAACTTTGCTACTGTAATAAAATGCCGCAGAACGACTATGCGAAAACGTTTCTCCAATTCCATTACATTTGTCAAACCTTGTGCCATATCCATGCGGCTTTCACAAGATGAGGTAGTGCATGCATTGATCCAAGAACGTACCTGAAGACGTGAGATGACAGCAGTGGCCTTAGAGAAGTTGGAGAGGAGGTACGAGTTGAGATCCTCCCACCGTTCCAACTCCCCCCGCACCCTTCTTAGCCGCTGCTGCACCTTCCGCACCATTGCCTCCATCAAATCGCTCGCTGGTTTGGCTTCCTCTTCTCACTCCACACTCTTGCCTTCTTGAAGTCTGAAGCTCCGACAGGTCGATAACAGTGAGTTAAATACAGACATGACTAGGATTTGGTTTGGGGTCAGAAGCTAACATCATAGGATTATCCATATTGGTTAATAGAAATTAATAAATAGCAGAAGTAAAAGATAAATGCATAATTGAGATAATATTAGATGTAACCACTAACCACAGTAAAATAAGATACCAATGTCTTCCCTCTTGATTAGGAAATCTACTAATATGCAGTAAAATATATTAAATTTGCGGTTGGATCCTGATTGCTGCTTGAAAGTTAGCCGTACTGTAGTTATTTCTAGGTAATTAAGAAAATAAAATGACAAAAATACTCGGGGCATTGGGTGCTTGCCGTCGGCCCCGGCGATCTGCGTTTGGGGTGCTCGCACCTCGCCCACGGCCCAAGGGCCCTTACCGGACCACGGCACGGCCGCACGGGCAGCCGGGCGACGGATGATGTGGCCGTGCGGGCAACTGGTCCAGGTCGCAAGGGGGCGGAGGAGAGGAGGCCCGAGGACGGGAACAGGGAATAGCTAGCGGCGGCCCGCGGGGTTACTGACCTTCCCTGTCGATGCCACACTGCCAAGGTAGGGTTTAGAATTCAAGCCGGGATGGCCGTCGCCGCCGCCTTCGTGCGCTCTGCCGTGAAGGATTTCGCCCGCTGGACCTGTGAAGAGTTGATGAAGAACTGGGTGGACAGAGCGATGAGAAAGTGGTGATCGGCCTGGGCGAAATGGGCAAAAAATGAAAGTAGTTACAAAGGATAGGAATAGAGAGCAAGAAAAGAACAGATTTTTTAGCATTCCAATCTAGATAAATAGTATAGATTGCACACACGATAAAGCAAGTTAATTATATGTCTAATAACATCGTATGTTCCGCTGAAGAGGCCATACTGCATCCTCTCCTTTATCCCAGTAGTTTCCTATGCTGTGAAAACAATCAATATTAGGGATATCATATATCTAACAGTTTCATCGCCTTCATCGTCTTCTCTATCCTAGTAGTTTCAACTCGCTCTGAATACAATCAATATTAGGGATTCTTTATCTAATAGGTATCTGAATGCTTCCCAGTATCATCTTTACTGGTCAAATCAGAGATCAAAATTTGGCAACAAAAAAAATTTAGATAAATGAACAGCCTCAATTCAATCTTGGGGGCCATACATTGTCAGTCTTATATAAATTCGTCTTTTATAAAAAAAAATCTTTTTTTTACATAGAACAGAGGGACACCAAAATATATATAGGGAGTATTGCCATGCACAAGCTGAGCCATTGTACGGCTTGCAGCAGTAAAACCACCAGAATAGAATCGATCTATGAGAGAATCAACGTGCAGGACCAATCGAGAGAATTGTTTGTTACTTTGAAGGCCGCCACATGGAAATTGTTGTTGTTGGTGATCCTGACAGCACTGGGACTTGATTCACAGGTTCATCTTTACCAGTCAAAAATGGAGGCGAAAATTAGGTAAAAAAATATATATGCACAGCTGCTACTTTAGCTGCGTTCCGACTTGGCTAACGTAAAACTTGAACTATTAGTACATTCAAACATGAAGCAGTAAGGTAGAGATGTTATTGACTAAGAAAACAGAAATATTTCATTCCTCAATCCTTAAAAAACAGAAATCACGAAGGCATAGGAAAATGACTGTCAACCTGGCTCAAAACTTAAGGTTTGTAGTGACAGCGAAATAAATACCAAATCCCGCAACTACAGTTAGTGATGGATCATGAGATTGAAATATAGATTCTCAACCAGAGAATGTGATAGAACTCTCTGGTTCCACTACCAACTGGAATTGAACAAGGACCAATTTTGCAGGAAATTGATTTGTGATACATGCATGTTATAACTTATAAGTGCCAACTGCCAATATTGCTAGATATAAACGAAACCAAGCAAACAAAGTAACTGTTTTTTTTTCCTTGAACATATGACACCATGAGTAATCTACCAAATCAAGAAATATTGATCTTTGTAATGAAGAGCTTGTCGAGTATATCCACGTCTGAAAGTTAGAAGACATTGAAAGATGATGATAAAGCTGATCAACACAATTTATTCTGTGTGCCTTCAAGATACAAAATCAAAGTGGCAAAAATAGGGGCGTACCTGAGGAGGTCAGGATTCAGCAGCAGCATTCCGTGGAGAGCTGCTGGTGCCCGGTGAGACTGATCTTGCGTCTACAGACCAAGGTGCGGGTGTTCTTGAGATCCCTCTGTTTCAGGACGAGAAACATGACACGCCTGTGAGGAAGAAATCTTTGATGTTAAATCAGGGAGAAACGACTTGGCAAACCACCCACGAGGCGATGCGGGGCGGGCCTTGGTGGCGGCGGCGGCGGCGGCGCCGGGATGATTCGAGGTGGGGTGGGGCAGGGCGTTGCTCTGCGGAAGAAGGAGGCGGCGGGTGCCGCCGTGGTGGGCTAGGGTTTCGGGAGGGGGCGGATGATGGGGCGGGAGCGTGTGGGGAAGGGGAGGAGAGAGAGCGCCGTGATTGGCAAGCGGAGAGGCGAAGGTGCGTTTCCGCGAGGGCGACGGGTCAGCGGAGAGGCGAGGGGACGTTTCGCGAGGGCGACGTGTTAGACGAAGGGCCGACGGATTTCTAGGAGGGGCGTTTTCTCACGGGGGACAGGCGACGATGGACTTGGCCAACACCAAGTCTTACAGTAGCATGTGACGGATCGTTTTAAAATATAAAGTAGAAGAGAAAATAACAAAAATACTTAAGGCATTGTGTGCTTGCCTGTTATCTCAGGCGATGTGCATTTGAGGTGCTCGTATCTCGCCCACGGCCTAAGGGCCCTTACCGGACCACGGCACGACCAGCAAGGCGACGGATAATGCGGCCGTGCGAGCAACTGGTCCAGGTCGCGATGGAGCAGAGCAGAGGAGGCCCGAGGATGGGAACAGGATATAGCTAGCGGCGGCCTGCGGGGTTACTGATCTACTCCTATCGGTGCCAACTGGCAAGCTAAGGTTTAGAATTCAAGTCGGGATGGCTGTCGCCGCCGCCTTCGTGCGCTCCACCGTGAAGGATTTCGCACGCTGGACCTGTGAAGAGTTGATGAAGAACTGGGTGAACAGAGCGATGCGAAAGTGGTGATCGGCCTGGGGGAAATAGGAGCAGGGCTGCAGAGGCGTTGTTGGGATACAGCGGCGCAGGCAATGGCCACGTCGGGAGCGGCGGCCGCCGCGGCTGCGCGTGAACGAAGCAAGCGAGAGTGTTGTGGGCCTCTTACTCGCTAGGCCAGAAGTGCCTAGGTGGGCCTGCACGTCACATGAATATAGTGTGACCCACAATACTACATGCTGTCATGAGAAAATTTGATCAGTGGTTCCTCTAAAAAAAAGAAGAAGAAAATTTGATCAATCGTAATTTCGATTTTCGAATGTTATATTTGATTTGAACATATTAATTCAAGTTTAATCCTTTAGCAGTATACAATTAACAACGAAATACATCGCGTGTCTTATTACAAAATCAGTACAGTAGAATCATACGACGATTGACGACCAAACTATATACCTTCTCTATATTTTTGTTCATGCTCTGACACCATCTAGTTCAGCACCCCCTATAATTTTCGTCTGGATCCGCCACTGTATACGAGAATACAATGGAGACGACGATATGATCCTCTTGGCTCTTGTATGGATTACTATTTACTAATTAAGTTACACTTGTTGCAGACCTTACGGATCTCCCCCTGCGGGCCGGACGGTGAGCACGTCGACCTCGCTGATCTTGACCAACGCATACGGGAACTGCGAGTGGAACATGCCGTCATACGTCGTCGGCGGAAAGGTTGCGGCAATCCACCGCGTGGAGCCGTCGCTGTACCGAATGTTCTTGTGGTAGTTGTTGCCCGCAGCGCGCTCCACTGGTCGTCGAGGAACACGACGTTGCCGTCCGTGGCCGCCGTGTTGGGGCACACCTGGCTCTTGTACACGAACGCGAGGTAGGGGTCCATGGCCGGGTCCGTCGCACCGGCCTATAACTTGTTGCCGCCGATGTAGTAGCCGTACAGCCGGCTAGCTCTTGATGGCGCGGCAGTGCGTGGCACCCAGCGTGTGAGCAACAGGACCGTGTCGAACGCGCTCAGGCCCAGCTGGGTAGTAGGCCACCGCCTCCGCCGCCGTGTACGTAGTCGGCCGCCGGGAGCTTTGGCGGCGTCGGAGGCCAGGGACCGGTTGCCGTTGCGCCGCCCCTGCGCATCGAGTCCGACGGCGCGCCGGCGAGCACGACGGCAGTTGCTGGCCGCCAGGATCTGGATGTCGGAGCAGGACACCACGCCGGGGCACCGCCACTCCAACCCTTCACGCTCAGGTTCGGAGACGCCGTCTTCTACGTTCCCGGGCCGCCGATCAGCAGGACCCTGTCACGTTAATGTTCCGCGCCACATAGTACTAGCTAGAAGTGCAGTGTTCAGCATAGAGCGGCTTGCTCTGGTACGACACGTACATTGATGGCGCACTCGTGCAACTGCAATCGGAGGAGGTAGGTGGCGATGGGGACCTCACGAGC
Organism: Eragrostis nindensis; assembly: GCA_012490785.1. Taxonomy (NCBI): domain Eukaryota; kingdom Viridiplantae; phylum Streptophyta; class Magnoliopsida; order Poales; family Poaceae; genus Eragrostis; species Eragrostis nindensis. The sequence continues at coordinate 1,340,643 of JAAXCT010000015.1, read as the reverse complement.
GAAGCTAGCCTTCACGATGCTCCGCACCACCGCCTCCACGTCGCTGGAGTCGCTCTATGCAGCTGCGCGGCGCCGGCGCCGGCGAGCGTTGGCACCGCGAGCGCCCCCATGCGCGCTGGTGATGCCATAGATCCTTGACTCGCTACGGCTGGTTTGTTTGCTTAGTTAGCTGCTGGAGTCTCAGATCATTGTGGGGGTGAGAAGCAAATTAATGGCGCCATCCCATATCTGATCAGGTAGTTATGCCAGGCCAGCTTAGTTGTTTACTGTTTGCATGTTCACGGAGATCACGTACCCTCGCAGTCATGTTTCTTTCGTTGTATGGAGAGTGAAAATGACTGACGTGCTAGCTGTGACTCAAGGAACTAAGCAGCAGTAGAGTTATCTTGGATTTCTGTTTAATTGACCTGGCAAGTATTCAGAGCTTTTTATTTGGGCTCCTCGAATATGCCAGATTGGCCTGTGCATTAGTGGGATTGCAAACCCGACCTCGGAACATGATATGCTAAGTTATTGTCGCCTAGAACTCTTCATAGATGACTGAAATGAGAGAGCCATATTTCGAAGCATTGATCTTCATGTCTTAATCATCTGAATTTAGTAAACTTTTCCACACACAAATCCCTAAACACAACGTCATGGTTGCACTTCAATTTGCTCCGTTTGCACTAGTAAGCAATCCAAGCACATAAAAAAAATCGTAAAGAGAACATAGTACATACACACATTTGAAGCAGAGAAATCAGAATGCATATTTATACTGCATTTTGTTAATTACATTTTGTAATAGAATATTTATGACAATCGTCGCCACCACTATTCTTTAACACTCCCTAAAAAAACATTATGGAAATGGCAGTAGGAGAAAATAAAGCTTCCTAGTGTAACCCAAAGTTAGGGAACTTAGGCCAACCTCAGTGCATGGTTTCATTGCACTGTTACCAAGACTAAGGTTTCAGTAACCGAGTTAGTTGGGTTTTATGGGCATGAAACTCCTCTCTATCTAATAAAACTTTTTCTCCTCTCTCCTTATAAAATTGTTGATGTGGCATAGATTTAATGTTTATAAAACTCTCTTTGAAATTCCCACTGAGATTGGCCTTAGGGCCTGTTTTGCGGAGCGTTGGCTTCTCCGCTTATCCCAAGAGCAGCGTTTATGAGAAGCGAATCTTAGCTTCCTGGAAAGCTGATTCTTGGAGAATTTTATTGAAGATAGTTGTTTGGCGTCAGCTTCTTCTGTGGTGTAGTCATCCTCGCCATAGCCTCCACTAGCATAGTACAACCTATTCATTGACTCCAAACCGCGACCGTGGCACCAAGGCATGCGGCTCGCCGGCCCCGTCCTCCTCGAGAAACGCCGCCGTCAAGGGGCTGGCGGTCATCGCAGAGCAGCGCTGTCAGGAGAGGCGGCCGTTAAGGAGGGCCGCCATGGAGCGCTTCGTTGGGACGGAGCTCAGGACGACGCTAATCGATGAAGATGATCTCGGGCTGTCGCTCGAAGTCTCGAAGGAGAGCTCGACGCATCAACGGATTGTGGAGGAATTGGCGAGGGAGCTCGTGCCGACGAGGTCAAGGAGGGAGCTTGGGCTGGTGCCATCGAGACGGAGCTCGGGACGACGCCGTCGGGAGGGAGCTCGTGCTGATGCCGTCGATGAGGGAGCTCAGGCCGTCGAGGAGAGGAAGGCGAGGAACTGTTGCGGTGACAAGCGAATAACGCTCAAAGGTGCAAAACTCGAGAAGCTGCCATTGTGTCGCTTTTCGGTTCGTAGTGTAAAACTCGCTTTTTGAGCTTTTGGGTTGTGGGAGAAGCGCTTTACATTGAACCCGTTTTGGAGGAGCTTCTCGCTTTTGGAGCTCCTAGGAAAGCAAAAGCTGAGAAGCTCCCCAAACTGGGCCTTAGAGCACTAAGAGGAAATAATGAAACTAAATTTTCATTATTTGTCTTTCCGGTATATAATTTTTTTGTCTCTCTCCGGTATTACCACACATGCATAATACTACTCTATCTGTTCTTTAAATGATGACGTTAGGACAAAGGTTTTAGTTTAATTTTGCACTAATAAAATAGAGGGAGTACTCTTTAATAGGAGTAGGATTTACTAGTATTGTGCGTTGTACGGGCCTCCACTGGTCCAATGCGTATTGATTGGCTAGACTAGATCCTTCTTGCGTGTCCGACTTGCCACTCCCCTGGCACATGACATGAGGTTGTTGCTTAAGGCGCAGTGCTGTGTGATTTGTGCGGCAACCTAACCATCTGGTGCAGAGGCATGGGCAGATCTAGATATACCACATGAGAATATATGTGCAGGTAGCTTACGGTTTGTATGGCCACTAGCTGAATGTATTGTTGCTTCTATATTACTGCAGAGTTCGTTCTCACATCGCGAGTCATGTGAAGTCAAACCAGATCAAGCTGCGAGGGCTGTAGAATAACTGGAGAGTTGAGACCCACAAGTATGAAGCTAGCTAGCTTGCAAAGGTTAGCCAGAGTATGAAGCTAGCTTGGCATGTGTTCTTACTTGCATTCGATGTGTGTCTATAACTTTTGAACTGTCGAAGGGGAGAGAGCAATTAACTTTCCCCATACGTTACCGGACGCACTCTTCAGACCATTGTTCGCTAGCTCTGAGATTCGTGCCAGGGTTTGTGGTCACGCTGCGTTTGTGTTGCTGCATGCATGCAATGGCCACACCACACATCAACATCAGGTCGCCAAAATTTGTGTCGGTTGGTCCTAATTAACTGAAACTGCTGGGTGCCAGATGAAGCAAGCACGAGCTACGTACAGCTCTCTAAAACTTTCTGCTTAAATAATCAGAGAGAATTTTCTGAAAAACCGAGAAGTCAGCAGAGAACCACGTACGGTACACGCTTTACAGTGCTGCATCAGCCCGGGTGAGATTCTATCCTTGGCGAAAACTGCTCGCGGTAATCTATCCTCGAACTACAGCAGAATACGAGAGTCAGAAATTCACAAGTCACCCACAAATCAATTGTAGTCCCTCTCTCTCTCTCTCTCTCTCTCTCTCTCTCTCACTCGCATAAAAACCCTAGTGCTCGAGCATCGCCCTTAAGTCCTAAAAGCCTTAGGATAATAAAACTCTGCTTAGAGTAAAACATGATGCACCATGTATGATTTATGTCTCTTATCCTTCACTGGATTCTATTCGTTTTTAATTGGAGTTCTATTGGATCTTATTTGACTCTTTCTTTTATCTTTATTTTCTTTTGCGGTAGTTTGTTTATACAGCATGTTTTTATACGCTAGCTTACGCGAGATCCGAAGAAGAGCTGAAGATCAAAGAACTCAAGGAAGAGCCAGAAGACATCGACTTCACAGCTTTGAAGAAGGACTGGAAGACACGGGCATCGTAGTGAGAAGAGACTTGAAGAGATCAACTTTGTGGAAGAGAGTGAAGACTTGAAACTCAAATATTAGGATAGCGTTCGCCAGACAAGCTCTACTTTTCCTTGATCATGATTGAACCTACTGTTATCGCAATGCGCCTATATGGCCTATTCTCGTACTATGCATTACTTGTTATTTTACTGATTGTGTAGTTATGATCCTACTTGCTTATTGATATTGATGTCTGTTACTTGGGCGTTAATATCAGAATCTTTGTTTACCCTTTTTTACCCTGTCACCTTGATAACCCTAGGATACACCATCATTTAATGCTTTTATTTAAATGATGGCGTGATTACCTTGCTACTAGTTATGCTTAGGACCCCTCGCAATGTTTACATTGCCATACCACACTCACATATCTACTTTTATAAATACGTTAAATGAGTTTGGTGGTGTGCGTAATATAAGGGGTTGGGAGTAGTATAACTGTGTTAGGTGATGATGGTGGCGATGATGATGGGATGGGTATGGATCGAGGGCGAGGCCACTTTGCTTGGAGAAGATGATGATTGTGTGATAGTCCACCTTATGTGGAGTTGGTGCTCGCCCTGCCGCATAAGGACCGGTTCTTGTGACTGTAAGCATGATGATTTTCCCGTACAACCACGGAACTGTTATGGGCAGGACTTTATCCTACCTTCCTGGTACTCCTGCAAGCAATCTTCACCTGGTGGCTGGTAGTAGCAGCGGACTGGTTGGGGGAATACATCGGGTATTGAATGCCCGTTGCCGGCTATTTGGGAGTGAAATCCCCGCATATTATGACCCTAGTGTCGTGCTTAATCCTTATCTTAACCCCACCCTCCGTGGTGGGCTTGTGGGACTACTCGAAGAAGGTGGATCGAGCGTAGCCTGTGGGAAAAGATGTACAACCTCTGCAGAGTAAAAATTCAATCGATTGGACGTTGTCACGGCATATGACACATTTATGTTATGAGATCACATTGATTAGCCACTTACTATTCCTTGGCGCGTGAGTGGGTGTATAGACGCCCGTGTTTTGGAAGTAATGCCGGGTCGGTAAGACCATTGAGGTCCGAAGGCCCAACTAAAACTTGGGAACTGGCGGGAATGTTCATACCCCCCCAGGGCCAACCAACTAAAATATTGAATCCTCTGTTTTATCTATGATCCTTGATTGCTCAAACCCTGCATTAAATGTGCTTTCTGCAAATGAGCCATCTAGCCTAATCCTTGCTAAGACCAAATATGCATATATATATCCCCTTGAGTAGTGTAGGGCTTGCTGAGTACCTTATGTACTCACTTTCTTGCAATTGTTGGTTTAGTAGGAGCAGCCTTCGTATAAGACGACGACGTTTGGGTTTTCGGTTCTGCTTCCTAAGGCTGCTTGTGGCTTTGGGCCATGGTTTCCGCTGTCTGCTTCACTGTTAGTTGGATGGACTTGAATATTTATAAATCCTTGTCGTACCGCCACTAATTGTCCTAATCAGGTATACTACTTTATTTACCATTTCGAAGTATGCTTTTGATTATCATATCTGTGTTCTTGTGCGTATCAGCTACTGATCCAGGGACTGATACAGGATGCACAACAGATTCCAGAAATGGGGTCTGACAATCTATCAAGAAGATTATCTCAGGAATTCTAATTGGACTCTAAAGAGAGGACTGCGAGTTGCTTCATAGGCAGGGCAGGATCGATCTTATATTCTCTTCTGTATACTTTCCTCTTCTAATTTTCTTGACAGGTATCAATCTGGCTTATTTTGTCTCAACGACTTTCATCTTCTTTTCTTGACAGGGGCATCCGTCTTCTACTGTCTGCTCCCACAAGGGCTTTCATGATGTAACTTGACAAATTTTATCCCTCATATATTGGTTCTTTTTCTCCTTGGAGGATTTCTCGCTGCTGATTTAGGGGCGAGCAGACATCATCCACCCAAAAAAAAGCTCTAATTGTTGCCAACTCTCAGGTTTGCATAGTTTTATTTCTGCATGCAAATGATTAATGTTTTAGTACATCACGATCCTTAATCATGATCATATAAATCATTAATCTTTTTGTTTCAGTTAGCAGCAGTGCAATGACATACAAAGCTTTAAGTAGAATTAGGCCAGGAGATAACGCCCAAGGGTAACAAGACTATAGAGAACTTTTAAGACTCAACATAATCCTGATTAATCAAGCGGCATAATGATTCTTCAGTGCAATGTGGTGATTGATGGATCACGGTAAAAGTCCACCTGTTCGCGTATAAAAGTGAACTGGGATTGGTTGCACACGGTAAACTCCTCCCGGTTCAAATATAAAAATGAGTTTGGCATGCTTCTGTTGGGAAACTAGAAAGAAAAGGATCATCATAGACTCCGATTGTCGTGTGCAAAGAAAGGAAAAAGTAATGGAAAACTAATGTCCATCGCGCCGCTATTACATATATGTCATGAACAAGGATGGACTGGTCCTGAACCCAAGGAGCGCGGCCTCGCAACGGCGGCGGCCGCACTCCAAGGGCAGGACGATATGGGACTGCTAGATCTAATCACTTCTTGCCTCCCTAATGACTCCCTAACTCTTTCTTAAATAGACTCCTAACCCTAGGCGTGCTACAGTAGCCGCCGCTACAGTACTGGGCTGTGCTACAGTAGCACGTCGGCCCATGACCCCCAATAGACTGCCCATGACATTTCACCCCTCCTTTTTAAGCAGCTCGTCCTCGAGCTGCAGGTAGGGCTGATGATGCCGTGACTCGACAGACGAAAACAAGACTCGATACTAAGCCTTTTACATCTCGGCTTAATAACATATTATTTTCTAAACAATACTCCGCCTTGAAGACTTGAGCTAAACAGCCCAAAGGACTGAATTCATCAGCCGATGCCTTGGGCTGGAGCCGGCCCAAACTTGGACAAAACCGGCCCACTAATGACCAGGCGAGGTAGAGACTCCTCCTCGCGACCGCTAGCATGCAGACCAGCCGCCCCTGCCGCCGCCGGTGGCCTGGACCAGCGGTAGCAGCCACCAAGACGCCCTCCACCTCCCTCGTGAATCCTCCTCCGGCGTCGTGGAAGATGATGACAGCGACGGGTTACCAGCCGCCGGGAAGGAGTTGCCATCACGAGGGGAGAACTACGCCGCCACTGCCGCCGCCGGCATGCTGCGCTTCGAGCACGGCAAGGAAGCCGCTTGATGATAGCACGACCCGTGGCTGTGGACAGCGATGGGGAGCGCTGACCAGCACCTCGGGCCAGTGGTGCCGTGGTGCGGCGGATCTGGTAGCCGCCAACTTCAGGTAGCCTGGTCGTCTTTTCCTTCTCCACCGCCGCCAACTTCTCGGCCATCTCCCTCATCTCCGTTAAGAGGGCCAATGCACCTTCTACGCATGCCCTCATGGTGAGGGGTGGACACGCCACTGCAGCCTCCGTTGGCGGCGCCCATGGGGGTGGCGACGGCGGAAGCAACGGCGGCGTGCTGGACTGCGCCATCACTGGATTCGGTGGCGCCGCCCATGGGGATGGCGACGACGAAACCGGCGGCGGCGCAGATCGGTTGACAGCGGAGGCCATGGATATGGATCGAAACCAAAGCTAGCTGATACCAATTGTCATGAACAAGGATGGACTGGTCCTGAACCCAAGGAGCGCGGCCTCGCAACGGCGGCGGCCGCACTCCAAAGGCAGGACGATATGGGACTGCTAGATCTAATCACTTCTTGCCTCCCTAATGACTCCCTAACTCTTTCTTAAATAGACTCCTAACCCTAGGCGTGCTACAGTAGCCGCCGCTACAGTACTGGGCCGTGCTACAGTAGCACGTCGGCCCATGACCCCCAATAGACTGCCCATGACATATAATAAGAGAAAAATGTATTTGTCTGTTTGTCACATGCAAATGAAAAAGGTTAAAGTAATTTAGTTTGCAGCATTCAGAGTATCAAGTCTGCTATTTAGATGCTTCATGTTTTGAAATATGAGATCTGAGGTAGTATACCTGATTATTTTTTATATTGTTTGTATAGTTTGCGTTCGAGGTGTTCATCTTGATGGAACTACTTTTTTCTTGCTGTGATTTTATACTGAAGTAAATGGTGGCTCAAGAATAAGGACAGTGGAATAAATATATGTTGCGGTGCTCTTGGAAAACTTGGGCCAGCCAGCTAATATAATCAGCGAGTTGTCAAAATTACCTGGTGGTCATTCACATATTCGTCCTAAAATATAAGGCAGACACGCATTTGAAAATTAAAATGTAAAAGTGTTGACCACATTTAGTCAAACAAGACCAAGATCCGCATTACAATGTACATTCATATGGTTTTGATGTTATTTATATATATAACGTTGTATCCAAAGAATGGTAGGATGCTGAGGGCCGAATATAATCTGTTCAGAAGACAAGGGAGATCTGGAAGCTGGGTTGTCTACACGTCTACAGAGCAGGATACTCTGTTCAGCAGGGAGCTGGGTTGTCTACAGAGCAGGCCTTCGGACATCTGGTCCAGCAAACTTGGCATCTACATTGCATGACTCAATCCAGGTTAGAATCGTTTATGATATATATCAATTGGCCAATATGCTAAATACATCTATGCATGGGAGTATATCTGGTACGGCCACGTACTTACAAAATCATTAAACTGGCATTCTTATCCCTTAGTCAAGTGACACAATACTAAGAAATATGATATGGTAGTCATCTATATATCAAGATTGGAATATTAGATTAATTTTGTCAGTCAAAAACATAAACCACAGTATGCTATCAGTGTTATTACTTCGTGCGTGCATGTGTGTGTTGTGTGGTCTCCAATGATATATATTGGCACTCACAAGCCATTAAGTACATTATTACTCTTAAATAAATTGTCTGTTTGGTTATTCCATCTTTGATCATAATTTTTTTTGAAGTTGTTCGTTATAATGCGGACATCACACAAGAGGTGATAGTGTTGTGTTTGGCTTAGTGTCCTTCATAGTCATGGAAGAAATTCTCACGTAATGATGTAATTACTGATAAGAACAATGGTTGCAGTCTAACTTCACAAGAGTTATGGAATTGTGCAACCAACTAACATCCAATGATGCTGGAATCCATCCTAGATCTGCATTATTGCTTCTAGAAAAAAAAAGGATCATGAATTTTGAATCGTAGCATATATTCCTTTATGTTTTCTGGCACCAATAGTTTAAGTGCTTTATAGAGTAATTCTCCAATAACCTAAGAAATAATACTATAATAGATTCCCTTATGTCATTTTAATATATGTACAATCCGTTTTTAGAACAATTGTAATTAAATTGTTTATGACTCAAAGAACATAGACACCCCAAAATTTGCAATTTTTTTTTGTACCTTATAGTCTGGAATATTTACCTCAACTAATAACTGTTTAAATTGCTAGCCCGTGCAGGTGCACGGGTTGATAGGCTAGTATATATAATTGACCACGAAAAGGAGCCTCCACATTCGCTCTCGAGGCCTAAAAATTACCACGTTAATTCAAATTCCCACGTTAATCCGAAAAAATAAGAAGAGATAATTACCCACCACTGCCATTATGAAACAATTAGGCAGAAAACCTCTCAAAAATATTTAGAAAATAGCTTAATTCGAAATAATAACAATAACTAAAAATACCCCCTCACACGTATTTCTAAATTACCCACCATGCCATTCTGAGTAAAAAAATAGCTAAATTCGGAATAATAGAAAAATAAAAAAATATCCTTCACACTTATTTCTAAATTACCCTCCAAGCCCTAACAAGTCAAAAAAAACTAAATTTGGACTATAAAAAATAGCTAAAAATATCTCTAATTCTTATTTTTAATTTAACAAACATACCATTATGAGCAAATAGCTAAATTTTGTTATAATAAAAATATCCAATAAACACTTAATCCTGATTTCTAAATACACCGCTATAAAAATACACCGTGATATATATCTAGCTAGAATCGCACATTATCTAATTTTTAGTATGATAGATTTTCTTTGAAAGATTTATTTGTAGCACGACAAATTCTTTTTTTCCTACCATGAGATATGTTAGTTGTTTAGTATGTCACATTTGTACCAACCTCACTTCTAAAATAAAATCAAATATATTGTTAAATAAATAATGACTCATCTCACACTCAAATTGAGGGACGGTGAGAAATTCTACAATCTATTTTCTACCCTTTTATAAATATAGATTATAAAATAGGTAATAACAATATACTATGTTAAACTTCTACGACAATATAAAAATATTTTAAATAGTATAGTATGTCTAGCTGCGCAATTGCGCGGGCAGCCATACTAGTACATAGGAAACAAAAACGAGCTACATCCATTCTGTAGTATTTCATCGGGTCACTTGTTTAAGTTTAACTAGCTAGAAGCTCTGCACCGTAAATGAAGGAGAACCAAAACAAAAGCGTGGTTGTTTTGGGATTAGGAGACACCTGGAATTGGGATGCCACGGGAAATGCTTGTGGATCGACTCGACTTGAATTGGTCAGCAATAGAAGTCGAAGCTTGGTAGTTTCTGAGCTGATGGCTTGGGCGCCCACGTCCCGAGTTTCGTGAACCCGGTGTGGTGAGGTTCACACCGTGCGATGGCTCTTGCTCCTGCAGAGCCTGCTCCGTGCGATGGCCATCACACCGTACACAACACAAGTTGATCTGGGGGGAGATCGAGCTTCAGCAATTGTGAGAAACTCAGGACCTCTGGAGCACGAGCACATGCATGCTCTGCGAGCCAAGGTGTCATGAGAAACATGCGTTAGTACACGAAGCAGGGTGTTCTTGAGGAAAAGATTAGTATCGCAACAATTTCATTGCCAACAGCACTCTATTAGTTCAGAGTGGCGCTGTATGTAACTGTCAGGGCAGAGGGCCTACAGTTGTTTCTTCCTGTTTGCTTGGGGCGGGATCGGACTCATCGGAGCGCCGCCGCGTTCCCGCCATTGCTCTTCGCCGTCGTTCAGATCAGAACCACCGCAAACTTGCCGATCTCTTGCTGCATGCCACCTTCATGAAGCGGGTCCTCACTTCACTTCCAAGCGGCCGGCCGCTCGCCAACAAGCGTCTCGACTTCATCGCCGCCAGCTTGCCCTGTGCATGCAGGCTCACGGAGCCCAAGCACTGAGATTCAGCAGTTGACTACCACCATCGACGACTGGTCAACGAACAAGATCTTAACCGTACGAACCGAATCGAGCGGCTCTCAGGACCCGGGGGCGGTCGCTATTTCGAATAGCGACCACCCCTGATCCTCGCGAGGGCGACGCCATGGATCGCCGGAGCGCCCCGAGTTCCGAGCTGCTTCCCCGGCATGCAGCTGCGCCTTGGCACGCGCGTAAAGCATTCGTTTCCTCCGGCGTCGCGGCACCGGACACCGGTGATCCTCGCGGTGTCCGCATGGTCGCGAATTGCCCTGCTTGATCGGTGGCTGGCCTTGGACGGTCCGACCGCGCCTCGCTCCGCCGTCGCTCATCCGGCGTTCGCCTCCATCGGTTTAACGCCGCGCGCCGCACACGCCAGGCGCTGGATAATCTTGCTCTTCTTGAGGCGCCATGTCCATGTCCGCAGCGCCGTCGCAAATGGGAGCGCGGTGGCCGGACACATCCATGCACTGATTTCCATCCAGTCCTTCCTAACAGAGGCATTTCCCCTCGTGAATCCTCCGCTTGCAGCGACCAATCGACCATCACCCCAACCGGTAGGTATCACACCACACACCAGCAAATGTTTTGCATTCTATGTATTTTTTTTTTTCAGTGAATCATTCGTTTCAGTTTTCATGCCGGGACACAACATGTGTGCTCTGAAGATGACCGCAGAGCAAGCAGCTTAATTTTCCATGGCCGACAAGCCCGCGAGTTGCGAATCCTCCGAGTGCTGATCTTGCTAGTTGCTACAAATCAACAAATCTGTTTCATCGTTCCCTTGGACAAGAATGACATGGTCGATCCAGTTTCAGTATTAGTACACATCTATGTCAGAGGTTATGGTGGTTCGTAACGAATGCTTCAGTTCACTGTTGATGTTGAGGAATCTGGACAAACATCAAAATGTGTTGCAGTTCACCAGGCACGCTATCTTGGTCTCTGTCCTCTAGAAGTTTGCAAGCAAAGTTACGAGTTTAAATATATGATGCTTTCTACCCCTCTAGCGATTTGCACTGCACAGTATAAGAGATCAAATGCATGTACTATTTTCTCTATTTTGTGATCAAACTTCTCGGTTTACATTTGATGCTTTCACATCCTTACTATACAAAAGGTAAAAAAAAGATTTACTAGATCTCAGGTGATTGAGATTTCGTATATCTCAGTCACGTTTTCGGAACAATGAAAATATACTATTGGAACAACAAAATTACACTGCTGGAATAATGAAACTGTACTGCTGGAACAATTAGTTTTTAGGTGAAAAAATTTCGTTTTTCAAAGAACATTTTTTTTGCACAAATGAATGAAAAATTTGGGTGGTTGGATCAAAATCCAATGACTGAGAAAGTGACTGAGAGATATGCGAAATCTCAGTTACATGACAAGGAGACACCTCCAAAAAAAAAATGACATAACATTGACTATATCGGGTCTATATATCCGAAGAGGGATGTAACCATTCCGATCAGCACCTGTGAAAAATGAAATCATTATGGAGCTCCAAGATCTCTCTCTAGGTATATATGATACTTGGATTAGAACATGATATATTCCCAAATTATTTATCCCTCGCTAGATTATTCAATCATCATGGGTGGGTGTGAGAGGTGTCGGGAATAAGGTGTTCTCGAGCTGGGTATGATGCCTTGCAACTGGTATTCCAGCATGGAATTTTCAAGCCTCTTTAGCGACGATTTCTTCGTTCTGTTCTTCCTAAAAAAAAAAAAACAACTTCTAGCTGTTGCTTGACGGATCTCTGTCAGCTCTGCAATAATTGTTAGGTCGGATAACAAAATTTTCTTGTAATGCCCCACCCTGCTTCTCTAAAATCTGTTTATTTCCTAGCCCTCATGTGGTTAATCTGTACATAATACATAAAACTCTTACACTTTCACTTCGGTTTCATGTAAAGTCGTTAATTGAATGTGCTATGCTAACAAGAATGATATCTCAATGAAACAGTTTATTTAGAATCTGGACATCTAAATAGAATCAGGAGAAATAACTTGGTACATATATCGATCAAACATGCATGTTATAGTACGACAAGGCACACTATTAATTTTCATTTAACATGTGCAGACTATTATACACGATAAGAATTGTGGAGGCCAGCACGGGAGATCTGGTGGACCGTATTAACTACATAAGAGACTAAGAGTTCTACTATAGACACAATAAATCATCATGATTTGGATAATTAAGTTGCAGCCCAGAACGTGCACACACTGTCCCACTGAGACAAATGGCTGTGTGAATCATAAATAATTGAAGCATACTAAGTCCATACAATGGTACACTGAGTGTCTCATATATGTGAAGCTGAATAATTTCATGGCATAAGGGGGCTGCTGTGCCCACTGGGCAGGAATAGGAAATAAAAAATAGCTACATCCATTCTGTAGTATTTTATCGGGTTGTTTAGCTACAAGCCATGCGCTACTGTAAACGAAGTAGAACCAAAACAAAAGCATGGTTGTCAGGGTTGGGATTAGGAGACACCTGGAATTGAGATGCCAGGAGATAGGGCATCGCAGCGTCGCCTGTTACAGTTCAGCAACAATTCGATTTGCTGAACGACTCAGCTCCGGATTGAGCATCTCATGTATCACCAATAGAAGTCGAAGTTTCATACTTTCTGAGCTGATGGAAAGGGGTGGTTTGCCTGTGCATTGCTGCCCATGCTCGACGCGGGCAACAACTTCGTGGGCCACGCTCCGGGCCGAACACCCCGAGCTGCCGGGCTCGCTCCGTGCGATGGTCATTCAGGACCTCAGGATCAGTAGCAAGAGCACATGCTTTGTCACCGAGTAAAAATGTTTTTGTCATCCTTAATAATAGATGAATCACACCAATGCAAGTCTGCACTATAGATAGTGCACAGTTAGATGACAACCAACACTCACTTCCAGCATCATCGATCAGACGATCCCTGTTCTTGGGGAATATATCTTATTGGAAGTGAGATATATTCTTATTGAGGGCACAATGGACGTCCAAAAATGCACAGAGGGAAACATGGCACTTTCATAGGATTTTCGCTGGGTTTATTTAGTTCGGTGAATTCCTGTACATTAAGTGCATTCTAGAAACACATAATTTCTTGTTGGGGACAAACTATCTTCACACCCTTAGCGCATTGATCTCACCACTTGACCAGGTCTTAACTCTTAAGGAAACATGCATAAGCACACCAAGGTGTTCATGAGGAAAACTTGTCGCGCGACCACCACTCCAGTTCAGAGTGGCGTTGTATTACTTGAAATGCTGTAACTGTACGTAGCCGTAGGCTCGCCGGTCACCCGCCGTCAGTTATACGGACCGCAGTAAAAAGGCAAGGACCAACTACGGCGTTTCCGTGGGCCCGGAGGCCAACGAGCGTCTCGACTTCCTCGGCGTCGTGGGCCCTGGATTCTGCGGCGGCGAACAATGACCTGCACGGCGGCCGCGTCATCGCCGGGCGCCGGCTGCGCGCCTGCGCCTCCGCCATGCCTGCTTGCCGAGGTTTTATTGACTATGACCACAAGTCAAGTTGTGCAATCCGGACCGCTCGATTCCGATCGAACGAATCTCAGGACCCAAGGGACGGTCGCTATTTGAATAGCGACCACACGCCACCGCTGCACGTCATGGCTCGCCGGAGCGCCCCAACTTCCGAACGACTTCGATGGCTTTCCTTTGCGGACCACCCCCCGTCCTCGCGGAGGAGCTGCGGCCGCACAGACGTCACATCCATGCAGTTTCAGCATTGGTACACGGGCTGTGTTGATCAGAGGTTATGGCTGTTCTGAAAAAAAATGCTTCAGTTCACTGTTCTTGCTGAAGAATCTGGACATCTAAGTAATAGCAGGAGAGAAATAACATGGTACATATATATATATATCCGGTGTTATTTCGAACCTCTAAATTCATGGTCGTCTTTTGCTGGCTACATTAAGTCTGCATTCGAGCCTGACAGGAACCGTCATGTTCTTGAGATTGTGCTCGCAATGACATCCTTCCAAAAGGCCAAGCAATACGCACTAGCTGCAACACACAGTTTGAAGATGTTATTGGCATGCTAGTTTACTCATGAAAGTTACTAGCTGCAACACTTTTTTTTTTTTTTCTCGCAAAAAAAAAAAAAAAAAAAAAAAAAAAAAGACAACATCAAGAGGTGTTGCAGTTCACCAGCCACTCTCTTGGTCTCTGTTCTCCAAAAGTTTATCAAAGTTTTAAGTTTAAACATGTGATGTTTTTCACCCACTGTAGTGATATGTACTACACAGTACAAGAGATCACTCGCACGTACTATTGTGACCAAAGTTTTCAGTCTACATTTGATGCTGTCACATGCTTTGTGAACATTTCTCTATTTTGTGATCAAAATTTTCTGTTTTACGTATGATGCTTTCACATGCTTACCGTGCAAAAGGAAAAAAAGTAACTGAGGTAACACTGATCGTATTAGGTCTATATATATGTGTGTGAACAGGGATGTGACCATTCCAATCAGCACTTGTGAAACATGAGAGCATTATGAAGCTCCAATAGCTCTCTCTAGATATATATGATACTTGAATTACAAGATGCTCCTGCTTCCCACATTATTTGTCGCTTGCTAGATCATTCAACACTACCACAGAAACGGGCTTTAGCGACGAGCCATTAGCGACGTCTTTTAGAAACACGTCGCTAAAAATAGGGTGGGGAGGTTCAGCGACGTGTTTTACAAAAAACGTCGCAAAAAGTCACATTTTTAGCGACGGGTTTTAAGTAAAACCCGTCGCTGTGGTTGGAAAACTGCAACCCGTCGCTAAGAATTCAGTACTATCGACGGGTATGGTTTCTAGCGACGTTGTTTTGATCCCGTCGCTGGGCCTGGGATGCTACCTAATTTGGAAAGCCCGTCGCTAGCATTCCAGCCGGCCCGGCCCATCATCCTCCGGTCCAAATATAAAAACGCGTCTCCTCCCACCCTAACCCTAAGCGCCGCACTTCCTCCCCTCGCCGCCCTCGCTCCCTCACTCTCCCTCTCACCAGAGCCTACCTCCTCCGCGACGACGACGTCCTCCGTATGACGTCCTCCTCGACGGCGGCTACCTCCTCCGCGACGACTACCTCCTCCCCATGCTCAGATCCGGCGGCTACCTTCTCCGCGACGACTACCTCCTCCCCATGCTCAGATCCGGCGGCTACCTCCTCCGCGACGACTACCTCCTCCCCATGCTCAGATCCGGCGGCTACCTCCTCCGCGACGACTACCTCCTCCCCATGCTCAGATCCGGCGGCTACCTCCTCCGCGACGACTACCTCGTCCTCCTCGACGGCGGCGCCCACCACAACGACGTCCTCCTCGGCGGCGGCCGCGGCCTCCGCATGACGTCCTCCACGATGGCGGCGCCCCCCGGCGACGACGTCCTCCTCGACGGCGGCGGCCTCCGCGACGACGTCCTCCACGATGGCGGCGCACCCCGGCGACGACGTCCTCCTCGACGGCGGCGGCCTCCGCGACGACGTCCTCCACGATGGCGGCGCACCCCGGCGACGACGTCCTCCTCGACGGCGGCGGCCTCCGCGACATCCTCCACGATGGCGGCGCCCCTCCCTGACGACTCTCTCCATGACGGCAGATCCGGCCTCTATGGTGGCCAATCCGGCGAGTAACTGCGTAGCTGTTGATATCTGATCTAAGGTTCGCCTCAGGCCTCATAGTAGTTTGGTGGATTTGGGATTCGTGTGACCTTTTTGGGCTGTGAGATGGTTCTGTTTGTGATGTACATTTCGGTTATTTTGCTTGCAAGATGTATGATATCCTGCTGCTTGGTTTGATTCTGTTCGTCCAGTTAACTGCTGCTTGGACTCAAAACAATCAGTGGAGCAGGGGGAAAGTATCTATAATATAGAAACATGACAATTTTATTTTTTTTGTTTTCCATTCCCCAGTAGCGACGGGTTTTAGGAAAGACGTCGCTAAGAGCAGTACAGACGTGGGAAAAACCCGTCGCTGGTTTATTCTTTGCGACGGGTGAAAACCCGTCGCTACAGAAGGTACCTTTAGCGACGTATTACTAGCGATGTGCATTTTCCCGTCGCTGAAGGGGCAAAAAACCCGTCGCTGAAGCCCCTTTCTGTGGCAGTGCAATCTTCATGGGCAGGTGTGAGAGGTATTGGGAACAAGTTTTTCTCGAGCGGTTGCTGTGTGCCTAGAAGGGCTTTTGGTTCTACGCACTTTTTAGATAAGTGACGGCCTAGGCCTCTCAAGCGAATTGCAGAGATGACCAAGGCTCATGAAGCAACAGCTAAGACAACAGGCAGCACCAAGCGACATTGTATTTAACCAGTCACCCTCGTGGTCACTGTCTTCTTGACGGTGCATGTGGATCTCGTAGAAAAGTTTGTAGTCAAAGTTATGCGTTTATCTGTGATGTTTTTCACCCACCGTAGTGATATCTTGTAATCAATTTTTTCAGTTTACTTTTGATGTTTTCACATGCTTACTGTACAAAAAGAAAAACAAATTTCCCTCGCAAAAAAAAGGAAAAACAAATTTAAAACCGATGTAACACTGATTGCACCAGGTATACATAAGAATAGGGATGTAACTAATTCGCCATCTGATCTGGACTTGAGAAACATGAGAACATTATGGAGCTATATATGTGTGCCACTTGAATTAGAAGATGATGTATACTTTCTTCCCAAATCTTGCGTTGATAGCTAGATCATTCGATCTCGATAGGTGGGTATGAGAGGCATTGGGAATACAAGTTTTTCTCCAATATAAGATGTTAGCTCATCGTTTAAGAAAAAAAAGAAGAGATACTATCTTAT
This sequence comes from Eragrostis nindensis, assembly GCA_012490785.1. Classification (NCBI taxonomy): domain Eukaryota; kingdom Viridiplantae; phylum Streptophyta; class Magnoliopsida; order Poales; family Poaceae; genus Eragrostis; species Eragrostis nindensis. The sequence goes on along the minus strand of JAAXCT010000015.1, from coordinate 1,323,293 downwards.
AACTGCTTTTATTGAGTGGATTTTTCAAGCCTCTTTGCTGACAATATCCGAGCTGTTCTTCCTAAACAAAATTTTGAGTAAATTTCATACAACCCTAGGTTTTGTGTTCCTTGTCTCACAAAACCACATGTATTTTAGCTTGTGGCACTTAACTCCAGGTTTATGGTTCTAATATCTCACAACACCCTATCCCTTGTAAAAATTACTATTAATATGATATTAATATATGACTTTACACTTATAGTGAAAGGACATATTTGAGACTTTAGAGGCATAAATTATTTTTGCGCATATTTGCCTTTGGACTTGTTCAGGCTTAAATTATTTTGGTATTTTTTTTTTGGAAATGTTTGGATCAAAGAATTGAAACACACAGTTTTATTCCCTCAGAATGGAAGAAAAATATGTTTATTCTCTCCCGAAAGAATCAAAATACGAGCGCATGATTCAATTCATTCATCTTTTCTTCTTCCGATAAACACATGTGCTCTGCTTGCAATGAGTCAATGACGAACTGATAATCACCTGAAAACCGATCTCACACCACATACCAGCATGTGTCTTGCATTCTAGAAACCACTGAGAAAAATGTGTTTTGATATCTCACCTTTTTTTTATTTTAGCGTTAGTGAATCCTTCTTGTCAGTTTTCATGTATGAACACCACATATGTCCTCTGAAAATGAGGAGCACAATTCGAGTTGTGAATCCTCCATTGAAAATGCGTCAAATATTTTTGGCAGCAGACCACAGAGTACTGACCTTTCTTACTAATCCGCCAATCTGTCTCATCGTTCCCATGGACAATAATGACATGATCCATGCAGTTTCAGCATTAGTATACAGCAGTGTCAGGGTGTGATTGTTCTGAATGAAAGTTTCAGTTCACTGTTCATGCTGAAGACTCTGGATGGTTATACAAGATACATCTAATTATCTAATTAAATAACAGCAGGACAAAATACTTGGTAGTTGGTACGTCAAACCGGTGTTATTTGCGACCTGTGCATTCAAGGTCGTCTTTTGCTGGCTGCACTGAATCTGCATTCAAGCCAGATGGAAACCTTCATGTTCTTGAAATTGTGCTTGCAATGTTATCTTCCAGAAGGCTAAGCAAGAGGCACTAGCTACAATGCACAATTGAAGTTGTTCCTTGCATGCTCAGTGGTCAAGAAATTTAGGACTAACTCATGAGAGTTACTGGATGGATGACCAAGAGCAGATTTCATCATCTCTTGGTCTCTGCCCTCCAAAAGGTGCATGTGGAACTAATAAAGAAATTTGCAATCAATGTTTTCAGTTTATGTTTGATGTTTTTCACCCGCCATAGTGATATGTCCTGCTCTGTAAAAGAGATGACATTCATGTACTATTTTTCTCTACTTTGTGATCAAAATTTTCAGTTTACATTTGATGTTTTCACATGCTTACTTCACAAAAGGGAAAAATAAATAAAAGGCACGTAACAGTAACAATGATAGCACCAGGCATATAGATGGACAGGAATGTCACCGATACGCAATCCAATCAGCGTTTGAGAAACATGAGAATATTATGGGGCTCCAGCAGGATCTAAACATGAGAAATATACATGCTTCCCAAATTATGTGTCCCTTGCTAGAGCATTCAATCTTCATGGGTGAGCGTGAGAGGTATTGGGAACAATTTGTTCTCGAGGGAACTATGACGATGTACGAGGCTTTCCTTCTGTGTGAAATTTGAAGCCTCGTTAGCCACAATTCGTTCTATCTGTTCTTCCTAAAAAGGAAATCAAATCTTCCAGACGTTGTTTCGCCGGCCTTGGTTGGCTCTGCAATTTTCAGGCCTCTATGATTATTGCTGAAACAGATTGTGCGAGTTCTGAGTTGTTTCCTTTCAGCAGTCTGATCGTGACGTGGATTGGTGCACAATTCTGCCGACGGCTTGGCAGAACTTGTACTAATTCCCGAGTTTATCATCATCGTCTCTCCTTTTGACAGCTTCCAGTCCACAGGAGACGGGTTGTTCTAAGAGCGTCTCTAATGGTTGCTTCTTAGTTAACTCTTAGAAATGTTTATTGGAGAAAAAGAAGAGAGAGAATGTTGCTAACTCTTCTTCAAGAGGCAGTCTCTAACATTTATTGAGACACCGACATGCGGGGCCAGTCATTATTTTAGAGTTGATATGAACTCTTATATTACCTCTTAGACATGGAGAGTCAACGTCGCCTCTACTTTTGGGGACGCTCTAAGCAAAATATCTGAAACGAAGCGAATCATTTCTTTCATTGTTCTGGTCTGACACTGAATGATCCAGTTTAGAGTGGCACTGTACTATTGTCTAGTACTTGCGAGGCTAGCTGTAACAGAACGTCCAACCCCTGGCGGGCCTGAGCAGGGGTCTGAGCTGCTCACTGTCGTTCAGATCCACCGTGAGCTTGCCGACCTTGCAGAGCAGCAAGGCTCGCCGTCCCCGGTCATCGTTCCCAGCGCCAGCGCACTTCAATTCAGATAGAGTAACTGTTTCATATACCGTCCAACCCTTTGGCCTGGGCAGTGAATCGGAGCGCCGCCGTGTTCCGGCCGCTGCATGCCGTCGTTCAGATGTACCGTAAGCTTGCCGACCTTCCTCAACGCCTTGCGGAGCACACAGACAGCGTAGGCTCGCCGGTCACATGCCGCCAGTTTTGCGGACTGCAGCGAAAGGCAAGGCACAACAACGGTGAGGACGTTACCAGAGCTGAGCTGAGAGGCCTGTTGCCGACTTCCTCGACGCCGCGGGTGCAGGAGTCGGTGGCGGGGCATTTGATGCGATGTTTTCACATATTCGAAGGCGGTCGCTGCTCCTTTGGATCAGCAAATAATCTTTTTCCTGTGTGGGATCAGGGAGCCCCTTCAAGTATTGAGACTGAGTAGTTGATCACTACCATGGACGACTCGTCAACTCAATAGATCCCAACCGCATGAATCCAATCAAACGACTCCCAGGACCCAAGGCGCGGTCGCTATTTCAAATAGCGATCACCACCGGTCCTCCCACCACCTCTGCACGCCATGGCTCGCCGGAGCGCCCCCCGCTTCAAATGACTTCGCCGGCTTGCCTCTGCGTCTTAGCAGACACTTAGAGCTTTAGATTCCTCGTCGCGGGCATTGTTCATCACCTGTGATCCTCTGCGACCTGCATGGTCGCAAGTTGTCCCGGTAATGGCTGGCCTTGCACGGTCCAACATCGCCGCAGATCAGGCGCTTGCCTTGCCTCCCTCCAACGGTTAAACGCTGCTGCTACGGTTACAACGCAGTCCCACGGAGAGCCTGGTGGTGGCTGGACACTGCGCAGGGCAGGACCCATGTCCTGATCGATACAGTTTTAGCATGAGTACACGCCAAACCATTCTTGTGCATGTTTATTGATGTCTTCTTGTGGCAAACTATTATATCCTATCGTTATCTGCCATGTGCATATCAAGCAGTACGGAGTAGCATTTAATGATTGAATTCCTCCAACTGGCAGTCCATAATAAAATTTCAGAATTGGAGCTCTAGCCTTGAATTCTTGAGCTTGAAGAGAGTGACAGGTATCTGCATAAATAGAGAGTTGAAAAAAGAGGTACCGTGTTTGAAAGCTATCTATGAGAGACAAGCAATGCACAACAAGAAATGTCTCTGTACACTGGCAACGTCATACAAACATGTCCTCTTACTGTATGCATAAGCCTGGAAGGCGTCAGGATCTAGGTCACTGGATCATCTCCAAACTGGTAAGTTGACCTTATTATCCATGGTTTATAGGATTGAAAATATACATTATCAAATTTGGGAGCATAACATGAGTTCTAATATCACAATGCCCTTGCATTGAATGTAGTTGCTGCCTACTGTTTAGCATGCCTATTGTTAGCTGCGAGGGCAGACAGTGCAACAAGGGTTCCGGTGGCCTGTGTAAGTGGAAGATCATGTGGACATGGAGGTGCATGAAAGTTGTACTGTAGACACAATAAATCATCACGGTGTCTGAATCATAACTAGAACATGGTGGGATTCGATGCTAGAGAATAGAGATGGATGGAAACCCTGGATTCCCAAACCCAGTGAATGCAAGCAAAAGGTTCATACTTCATGACAAGCTTTAATTACTGAATCAAAGTCGCTGATTGGGCACATTAAGAGGCAGTTATTTTTTTCCTGAACGTGGCCACTTCATTTCAGTATATTCAATAGTTCATTATATAATTGGACCATTGCAACATGTCAGACCAGGAGGCGCCTCAGTTTCAGTTTGACAACACTCGGATCAAGAGAGGCAATGACGGACGACCTTCTTGGTTTTCTCCTGAAGATGCAACCTACTCTGCCATTTGGTAAAGCGTGAACATCAATACAGGGCCGTCCCAAGGATTTTGGGGGTCCTGTGCGAAATAATGACCGAGGCCTTTGACTTTAGTGACAAAATGTCATGATAAACAATTGATACGAGTCCATAATGTGCATCATAAAAATAAAATAGAACAAAGTTATACCTATCATGTAATCTTCACTCGAAGTGCATTTTTTTTGTATTCGTTGAAATAAAATCTTCAATGATATCTTGATAAGCAATCTTCTTCACTGTATCGCCCTCCAATGCTATTGTAGCTAAATCATTGAGTCTTTATAGTGTCGTTGTTGAATAAGAATGACTCCAATAACTTTAGTTTAGAAAAGCTTAATCGATAATTGATGGGGGGAAAAATTAAGGTGTAGCGGAGTTGCCAGCATAGGCTATGACTAAAAATAAAAATACTCTACATAAACAATATAAGTGGCCAATGCAACTACAAAATGTACAACTGCTGAACTACATATACAAATAACCTAGCATTATAGCTTAAGACAGATAAATAAAAAGACACAAGTGAGGTAGAGAGACAAACAAGCAACGAAGGTTCAACTGTGTCTAGGTTCAGCAGCATGACGCACGCACAAAAAATAAGTTTGCATTTGGTTGCTGCTGGCAAGACGCACGCACCCATGTACAGCCTAACAGGCCATCTCTTCAAAGGACATTGGGCCACAGAGACGGCCCATTATTAGTTCGCACAGCCTATGGCGGAGAGCCCAGATAAGATAACGATTCACTCCTCAAGATCGTCGTCTTCATCCGTTTGCACCAGTCGAGTTTGCAGGTCATCAATGGCGGCACAGCGGCGGAACAACAGATGGAACGAAGGGTATTGGCGAAAAAATCAAGCTGTAGCCATACCGAGAGCCTACATACACGTAGATTACCTGGTTTCATTTGGGGGCCCTGTTCCGTCGCACCGTTCGCACATGCGTCGGGACGGCCCTGATCAATACTAGGGGCCAAAAGAAGAACTCAATGTTTTCTTGGCTAAAGCGACTCAGCCTGAGGAGCAGATGAGATGCAGAAGGGGAAGCAAGAGTGTGCCAGCACGCCAGCTTCCAGTCCTCATGTCCCCATTCCATCCCTATCTTTCACACAACAGAACACAACTAAAGACTACTATGTTCCAGTCAGAAAACATGAGCGTTGAGACAAGTAGCATAAAACGGTGTCCTCGCAAAAAAAAAAAAGTAGCATAAAACGGTGAATCTACTCACTGTTCTATCGACTGCGCAGTCTCCAACAGAAACATTCTACCTGCAGCTCGTTTCGCAACATCAGAAAATGTGAACGTTTAGACGCAAGTAGCATGATATAAAACCAGGTTCACGATCTCAGACAGTGTGTAAAGGTTTTCGGTCCTCTTCTTAATGAGAAATGCGTAAATTGACAACCCCAATAATTAGTTGCTCTTTGAGGAGAAACTACCTTCACATCTTTACCGCAATGATCTCACATGACCAGGTCTTCAAAAAACATGCGTAAGTATACCAAAGTGTTCGTGAGGAAAACTTAGCGCAGCGCAGCGATTTCTTGGCGACCTGCACTCCAATTCAGAGAGGCAAGGCACAACAACTGTGAGCGCGCGTTCCCAGAGCCGACAAGCGTCTGGACTTCCTCGGCGTCGCGGGCCCTGGAGTCGGCGGCGGCGGCGCAGGCCCTCAGGCGTCGCCTGTGCAGCCGGACCAGATCGAGGTGCCGCGCTGAGACAGCTGATCCGCGGGCTCGAGCCCCTGCACGGTGGCCGCGCCATCGCCGGCGGGTCCGTCCCTGCGCTTCCGCCGTGCCGCCGTCGAGGCTTGGTGACTACGACTAATTGCCACCGCTGCACTCCATGTCGCCGCCATGGCTCGCTGGACCGCCCCAAGTTTCGAACGACTTCGCCGGCTTTCCGCTGGGCCTTTGCAATCTTCCTTGCCGCGAGCGTCGTGCCACCGGTGATCCTCGCGGTTCGCATGGCCGCGAATTGCTCTGGTGGCCTCGTCGTGTTTCCGACACGTACCGTCTAGCTCCGGCGTCGCTTGCATCCGTGGGTTTAACGCCGCCGCCCACGCCTGCCGCTGTAGGACATTTCTCTTCTTGAGGTGCGACGGCCGCAGCGCCGTCGCGTCAGGAGCACGGTGGCCGGACACGGTGCGGGAGGCCACTGGCCGCCCGACGCGTTCCAGGGGCAGCGTTCTTGCTCGATCCAGTCCTTCGTCACAGAGTCGCAGAGGCCTTCGCCCTCAAGAGTATTCTCCACTTGCAACGAAAAATCAAGCATCTATCAACCGAAAATCGATCAAACACCACATACCAGCAAGTATTTGCAATCTAATAGCAACAACACCGACAAACTGGCATTCGCCGTACCTGTTCTCAAGCCCGTTGGGTATTTGCGAATCCTCGATGGAAAATGTCTTCAAATATTTTGGCAGCAGACCGTAAATCAAGTACGGTCGAGCTTGTTACTAATTAACAGATATGTCTCGTCGTCCCCCTAAGCAAGAATGACATGATGGATGCAGTTTCAGCATCAGTATACAGCTGTATCAGAGATGGTTGTTCAGTAATTCAGTTCAATGTTCTTACTGAAGGCCTTGGATGGTTATACATCTAAAACGGCTGCAAAAGTAACCTCTTGGTACATATATCCCGCATGATTTCCAAGCTCTACAATATTGAAGGACTTGTCTCTTGCCTACAGCTCTTGCTGAAGATTCTTGAGATTGTTCTCAAAGTATTATCGTCCAAATGGCCGGCCAAGCAAAGAAGATTCTTGAGTTTGGAATCAAAGTTTTCTTTTTATGTTTGATGCTTTTCACCCACCATAGTGACAGGTACTGCTTGGTACAAGAGATCACACGCACGTACTATTTTTCTCTATGTTCACATGCTTACTGATCATTTTTCTTTTTTCTGTGATAAAAACTTTCAGTTTACATTTGATGTTTTTCACATGCTAACTGACGTAACACTGATCACACCAGCTATATATATGGATATAGATGTAAATGATACATCGTCCAATCAGCAATTGAGAAACATGGGAGCATTATGGAGGTCCAAGAGCTCTCTTTGTATAGAACTGCTTCCCAAATTATGAGCCCATTGCTAGATCGTTCGATATTCATTGGTGGGTGTAAGAGGTATTGGGAATAATTTATTCTCTGGTGGGTGATGATGTCTTACAAGCGCTCATCCTGATTGGAATTTTCAAGCGTTTTTAGCGACAATTTCTACCAGCAAAAATGCTTCAAAGCAGAGATCGAGTAGCTGGCGTTGTAGTGCGATGAGAAAGACCATACTCGTTCGTAGGCTGCATGCCATGTGCCCGCATCTCGCACCAGATGCCTGCAGGTGTTTTGCATCCTACAAACACTGACAAAAATCTTTCTTTTTTCTCTTGCATTTACCTGTTCACGGATAACCCATGGGTTTGGCCACTGAAGATACATACGCTTGAAATCTTTTCATTAAGTGTTAGCGAATCCTTCATCTCACTCTTCTTGTCTGGACACTAAATGGAAAATGCGTTAAAATAGTTTGGCAGCGGACCACTGAGGACTGACGGGCTTGTGCTGCTTCAGCATTATAGTACACGAAGTACTGACATATTGTTAACTAATCCACCATTCTATCTCATCGTTTCATGGTCAAGAATGAAATGACCGATGCAATTTCAGCATTATTAGCATGCATCGATCAGAGGTTTTGGTTGTTTTAAATGAATGCTCCAGTTCACTGTTCTTGATGAAGAATCTGGGCAACAGAAGAAGAAATAACTTTTTACATATATCCGGCGTTATTTGCAAGCTCTAATTCAAGTTCGTATTTTGCTGGCTAAACTAACTCTGCATTTAAGCTTGACGGAAACCGTCATGTTCTTGAGATTGTGCTCTCAACGTTATCTTCCAAAAGGCCAAGAAAGAGGCACTAGTTGCAAGCCTGAACGCACAGTTGAAGCAGGCATGCTAACTCATGAAAGTTACTGGCTGGAAGTACACAGCAGAGTAGCAGACATTATGTACAAGTTACTCGCTAGCCACACCCTTGTTCCGTCCTCAAGAAGTTTGCAATCAAAGTCTTCAGTTTAGCGATATGTTCCACACAGTACAAGTGACCACTTGCATGTACTGCTTTCACATGATTACAAAACATCTCTCTATTTTCTGACCATATATTTCAGTTTGCATTTTATCTTTCAACATGCTCACTGTACAAAAGAAAGCAAACCGATGTTAACGCTGATCGCATCAGGTCTATATATATACGAAGAGGGATGCCAGCATTACGCAGTCTGATCAGCACTTGTGAAACATAAGAGCATTAAGGAGCCAAGAGAGAGAGCATATGGTACTTGAACTAGAAGATGATGTTCACATGCTTCCTAAATTATGTGCCGCTTTCTAGACCGTTTGATCTTCAAGGGTGGGTGTGAGAGGAATTGGGAATAAGTTGTTCTCCCCTAGGCGATGACGTTGCGCAAGCGACAACAATTCTACTTGTTTAGAGTTAAAAACAATACTCTACTATGGTTGTCCTGCCACGTGCATATCAAGCGTTAGCATTGAATCTCCAACTCGCAGTCCCTCATAAAGTCCAGAGTGGAAGTAGAAGCAAGCTTTGAACTCTTGTGCTTGAAGAGAGTTCAAGGTACCTCACCGTGTTAGAAAGCTAGTGAGAGATAAGCAACGCCCAAGGAGAAGTGTCTCTTTTTTTTTTGCGAAAGGGATTTTAAATATTAAATAAACAGTACAACCAAGGTTACAAGCAACACCCTTGAAAAAAACAAAATTACAAGGAAGCCCCTTGGAGTACTGTTGATCTTCTCCAGATAACTCGATCGAGAAACGAGTCCCCACTTCAACTCCTCCAGGGATTCGATGGGGAACACGCCTTGAGAAGTTGCAAAAGTCACCATCCAGGACCCTCCCAGATGGATTTGCCACGGAACAAGTCCGATCTGAAAGCATATCAACCGTTCCACCAACGAATCCACAAGAAGAGCAACACAATCCACCACCACCAGATAAACCAGCAGTGAGGAACACAAAAGCTTCATCCCTTTCGCAAAGGACAAGCAAACTAACCTCCAACCAGTTTCTCCGGTGACCTCCCCGCCGTCGAACTCGACGCCGTCTCCGTCGCCAGATCCATGGCCGAGGAAACCTAGCTCCACCATCTAGCAATGGCGAGCAAACCTAGGATACCCTAAAAAGTACCTATACACAGCCGGCCGACGATTCGAGGCTCCCCTCCCTCTCCGGCACCGATCCGGTCGCCGGAGAGGAAGGGAGCCGACGGAGTCGCCCCGGAAAACGCAGTCGCCTTCCTTTTCGCCCTCTCTTTACTGTAGCAACGAGAAGACTCGGGAAAGCCCGAGAAGGAGAAGTGTCTCTAGAGACTGGCAACATCGTACAAGCATACCCTTTTACTCCAGCAATGAGCATGGAAGGTGTCAGGATCTCGGTCACGGTATCGTCTCCAAATCAGTAAGTTGATGTCAATTATGCATGTTTCTAAAGCTTCAAAATTAACCTTCTCAAATTTGGAGTAGAACGTGGGTTCTAATATTACAATATCCTTGCATTGCATGCAGTCGCTGCCATTCGCGGCTATGCTGCTTGCATGCCCATTGTTTACCTGCCAAGGCCTCCTCTGCTCCAACGGCCGCGAGCAAAGATGCCAGGGAGAACTGAGCCACGTTCTATTTGCTGCATCCAAGCGGCGCTTGTCCCATTGGTTGCAGAGAACCATCGGTCAACATATATTCAACCAGGCGATACAATGTTCTTGCATTTCTGGGTCCCCCACCCCCATGTTATTAAGTGCTGAAATGATAAATGGGTGATTCTGTGGGTTCTGAATTGTTTTCTTTCAGCACTCTGACCTTGAAACGGGGATTGGCACGCAATCAATCCTGCCGACGGCTGCAGAATATTTTACCGCTTCCTCAGTTTCTTATCGAATCATCGATCTCTCCTTTAATTCGATCGGGTGTTTATTGTTGCACACTCGTGTTAATTTGGTCGGTTCCAGCCCACAGGAGAAGTGTTGTTCCAAGCAAAATATCTGAAACGAAACGGAACATTTCAGTGCTCTGGTCTGAAGATGAATGATCCAATTCAGAGTGTCCATATCTGTACTCTGTACTACTTGTAAGGGTGTACTAACTGTCAAGGCAGACCGCGCGTTGGTCAAGTCCCTTGCCTGGGCAGGGGTCGGAGCTGCTCGCCGTCGTCCAAACGGGTCGTCACCTTGCAGAGCAGTAGACAGGCGTAGGCTACTAGGCTCGCCGGTCATCTGCCGCCATTTGTACAGACCGCGCACTTCCAGTGAACGGAGCCCGTGCCAACGCCGGCTACATGCCCCGTTGCATGCTCAGGGTGCCCAAGGACGGGAGAGTCAACAGTTGACTTCCACCGACGACCGGTCAACTCACTTGATCCCAACCATACGAACCAAATCCAACGATTGCCATGCAGGCCCAGCGTTATCGATCCAGTCCTTCCTCACAGGGTCGCAGATTTTCCCTCATGAATATTCTCCACTTGCAACGAGCAATCAAGCATCAATCGAAAATCTACCACTAGCAACAACTGACAGAGTGGAATTCAACGTACCAGTTCACCGAATTGGTTTAAAAACCTTTCTCTGTGCGCGCGTGGAACTAGGAAGTTGAAACAAAGCGAACAGAAAGAATTAAGGACCGATAGAGTACTCCTGTTCTGTCATCTATATATGCTGGCGAAATGTTGCCTCGGAAACTTTTGTCCCCGTGCTAAAAAAAAGAAACAAACGGGAGCAAGATCATTTTAAGGCATGACAAATCTAACATGTCCTACATATCACAGTAGGGGTGTCACAAATGGTCGGCAGGTCCTAATTCATCACCAACGTCATCATTGTAGTTCTTCCAGCATTGTCTTGCTTTCTGAAGCTTCCTAGAGATTTGTAGGGTATGTACATGTTACAGTCTGGCAGTGCAACAACTGCGTGAACTCTAGCTCCAACAGTCATTCCGTCAGGGGCGAGCTGATCGAATGGATGAAGAGCATGCATGAAATCGTTCATCCAGTGTGCCATAAAATTAATTACAAAGGACCCGCATGTCTAACCTTCTTTGTGCATGTTATTGGTGTCTTCCTTTGGTAAACTATTTGTTGGCCTGCCATGTGCATATCAAGCGTTAGCATTGAATTTGCTCCAACTAGCACACAGTTCCTCATAAAGTCCAGAGTGGAAGTATACAAGCAAGCTTTGTACAATTGCACTCTTGTACAATTAATTGTACTCTAGAGGTTGGCAACATCACACCAGCGCACCCTCTTATATATATAGAGTTGAAAAAATATCACCATGGTAGAAAGCTAGCAGATACAAGCAAAGCCCAAGGAGATCGAAGTGTCTCTAGAGATTGGCAACATCACACTAGCACACCCCTCTTACTGTAGCCACAAGCATGGAAGGCGTCAGGATCTGCGTCACGGTATCGTCTCCGAATCCGTAAGTCAATCTCAGTTATGCATGGTTTACTTTATAAGCTTTCAAAATTATCAAATTTGGGAGCGAACGTGGGTTCTAATATTACAATGTCCTTGCATTGCATGTAGTCGCTCCCTGTCGATGGTGTACTGCTTGGATGCCTATTGTTAACCTGCTAATGTGTACCATGATACCACCACCAGGAGAAAAGATCCCAGGGAGAACTGAGCCACGTTTTCTTTGCTGTATCCAATGCGTGGGCTCCATTGGTTGCAGAGAACAATCAGTGAAAATAGATCCAGCCTGGCGTGTGGGTTTTGTACTTTTTTTTTCTCTTTCAGCAGTATAATCGTGCAATGGGGATTGGCACACAATTCTGCCGACGGCTGCAGAACATTTTACCGAATCTCCAGTTTTTATCGAATCATTTCTCCTTTAATCTCTACCTTTCTAAATCGCGTGCGGTTCTCCAAGCTCTGATTGGCTGGTTATTTTGCACCATAGATCTCGCGAGGAACGCTCAGGATTTGCTCCTCTGGAAACGTCACGCCCGGCAGTTAGCACCTGTATATCCGGAGTCTTCTCCAAACTTCCACAACGAAAGGAATGCGAATGAAACCCGCTTGCCGCTTCCTCTATGGGACAACACCCGTGGCTGTGCCCCGTCGCGGCACAACCAACCTGCTCGCCGCATTCCTATCTCCGTCCACCGCAGCGTGACCCATATCATCCGAAGCAGCAAAGAAGCTACTCCGCGTGCTCTGAAACTCGTCGACCAGGCAGGCCCTGCTACTCCGCGCCACTGAATCAGGCCCAGCTCCTCTACGCCAAACTCACCCGTCTCTCTCTCTCTCTCTCTCTCTCTCTCTCTCTCTCTCTCTCTCTCTCTCTCTCTCTCTCTCTCTCTCTCTCTAACCACGTTAAGTTGAGTACACTCTACAGCCTGTCCGAATCAATGGATAAATGATCTACCATGTTAAATTTACTTGAATTGCAATGCTGCCGTTGGTGAAAGCAAAACAGCTGCTCGAGACCTTTTCTGCAGCACGCCCTGTGTGCCTCGCTGCTACATTTCTTGCAGTTATGTAATTTTAAATGCAATCTGAACTGAAAATACTTGGCTGATATATCTCGTCGTTTCTACCAAAAGTTGCCATCAATGACTCTTACATTAGCACACTGACAGGTTAGTACCAGGCTTTAGAATCTGCTCATTGTGTACAGTTTTCTCTCAGATTGTTATTAATTATTCCGAACGAAAATGAAACTTCTCAGAGTAAAAATAGCTCTGGAAGCAGAAAATTCTCTTACATTTCAAGTGAAACACTTCCTATATTCATTACATTTTACCTACACTAATTGGTTAACAGTTCTGTAATCCTAGATGCGCTTTTCTTTTCATGTTCCAAAAATCGAAATTAGAAAAAAAAAGGAAGAGATTCGCTTAGGGCAATCTACTTCTATGTAAATTAATCTTGCTTGAGATAACCCCATGTTAATGATAGCATTACTGAACTGAAATATGTGGATATATCAACTGAGATCTTGTACCATTGAAACAATGCAATTTAGAACTCCATGTTCTTTTTATTTCATGACAATCATCTGTCCAAGATAACACTTGGATTTTCCAGGAATTACTAGGAGTGTTCCCTTTTTCTTTTAACTCCTTCAGCATGCTACATTATAGCCTCCTAGGTTAATAACCCAAGATGTCTAACAAGAGGTACTATTGAATATAGGAATCATTGCCTTTTCCCCCTTTTACATTGCAACTTGTCTGCTGTGTCTAACTAACCTTTAATCCTCTTTGGATATGTCTAATAACTACTACGATGTACTGCGAATGTATCTACATTATACCTTGTAACTATCAATGGTAAATTGAAAAACGGTGGCCAACACAAAGGTAAAAACAGTGGCCATATGTATTCATATATTCATATCCCTCATGTATTCATATATTTAAGATTACCAAAACAAAGGTAACAACAATGGCCATAAAGTATGCGCGGCAACGCCGCGCAAGTTTTCTAGTTCGATCGAACTGATGTTCATTGCACACTCATGTTAATTTGGTCGGTTCCAGGCTTCCAGCTACATGAGAAGGGTTGTTCACTTGTTCTAAGCAAAATATCCGAAATGAAATGAAGTGTGTTTCATCGCTCTGTTCTGAGCACTGGATGATCCAGTTCAGAGAGGCCCTGTCTGTACTACTTGTAAGGCTGTACTAACTGTGAAGGAGACCGTCCAACCCCTGGTCTGGGCAGTAGTCGCCGCCGTTCATATCCACCGTGAGCGTGAGCTTGCCGACCTCTTGCTGCCACCGTCACCTTGCAGAGCAGCAAGGCTCGGCTCGCCGGTCATCACGTTCCCAGCACCGGCGCACTTGCGAGCGTCTGGACTTCCCCGGCGTCTTAGGCCGTGGAGTCAGCGGCAGCAGTCAAGGACCTGCTCAATCGAAGGGCCGTCCTGAGACTGCTCCGCCGTGCCACCTGTGCGATCCGGACCGTTCGAGTCGGATCGAACGACTGCCAGGACCAAGAGGGCAACCGGCGAAGTTGTTCGGAAGTTGGGGCGGTTCGGCGAGCCATGGCGACTGTCGTACCCCATTTCTGGAGCACTAGCGCTTACCGTATCAGTTCCTAGATCAGACGCTGATACGACGCTTACACAGAATGACATCACAGTCTCATACCCTTTTATAATATTACCGAGTCTCATACAAGCCCTTTTATTATACAAATGGTCTTACAACAAAGGCCAGCGGCCTGACCACAAGAACAGACAACACACCGACTAGCTGCTACAGCAGCAGCACTAGACTACTACTCCAGCGGAAGACGGAACGGCACCACTCCAACAGGCAGACTTGCGTGCAGGCTGAACCCTAATTTTCATCTTCAACAGCTTCAAACTCTGGCTCACCTTCTGAATGATTGAAGCAAGAGTGAGTACTTAAGGTACTCAGCAAGCCTAACACGAGGGGTAAGTTATGCAAGGGAGTTCATCAAAGGATAGGCTTGTGGTTTATATCAACGAGGCAAGAAAGCCAAGTTTATGCAAGGTTGTTTTGAAAACAAAGCAGTTCGCAATCTAATCAAGTATCTGTAGAGATTAGTGGGGTTGGGCGGCCCTGGGGGAGTTACTGTCCATCCCGCCAGTGCCTCAAGTTTTATCACTGGCCGACAACCAGCACACGGCTCCAAACCGGTGTATTCCGAAAACACGCCAAGGATAACTCACACCGAAAAGTCTAATCGAGTGTGGTCTTTGCTTTCGCGTTATCCAATACCGTGGAACACGGCTTTCCGGAAAGATTCATAACCTCGGCCGAGGGTGCACAAATTTCCCCACAAGGTAGATCAGTCCTCCACCGGTTTCCCGGCTTGAACTTTGCTACTAAAGGTCCCATACCTGCCAGTATCTCCACGGCATCCACCCACGGGTCAAACCAGGGGTCCATGAAAGCATGGCTCAAAAAGGAGTCTCCGACCGGACCTCGAAACCGCACTGGCCTGAGTCTTCTCCTGGTCCCCGTATACTCCGCAAACCGGGTGGGTACCGAGATCAACTGTAGGGTGTGGTTCCAATCCCCATCCCATACTGGGCTTGTGGCTGTGCGTATAGTGCTAGGCAAAGGCGGCACAAGAACCGGTCCTTATACGACCGAAGCAGGCACTCCAATAGCTATCCTCCCTGAGGCATAGCGTCCCAGATATATCCTCCCCACTGAGGACTACCTCGCCTGCTCCCGCCAAAACATCCCCCCACTATGGGTTGCACTTATCATTAATCCCACCATTTCACATTTACACACACCACCAAGACTCACGCATTTTACACGAAAATCATGTGAGCAAGATTAATTAAACACATATGGTGAAAGTCCTAAGCGGCAGAGCAATCCAACTTATCATTAAGGAATTTAATGACGTTGGTTCCTAGGGTTAACAAGGGATCAGGATATATCAGTCAAGGCAGGCAATCAAATATTGCATAGGACCATTCTAGCATTTAAATCCATTTAAATACCATGCACATTTATTTGTAAACAGCTCTAAATAGGATATTTTGCAAACATAGGATCAACATGATCAAAGGAAGTTAGACTTGCCTTCACAAAAGTCTTCTTCTTCTAAGTCCTCGTATTCCAAATCCTCGGGCTCTTCTTCAAAGACTTGATTATCTAGCGATAAAAGAAAATAAATCTACCGCTCAAGCAATGAACAAGCATTAAATCAAATAAAACCAAATAGAGACCAAGGTTAGATTGGATCTGGTGGTAATGAATAGAGGATGATTTTAGATGAATTTTTGGCGAAAGAATCGCCAAAATCAGAGTTGAAATGGAGGAGATATCGATTATTAAATTTTTTGGGAAAGGAAATTAATCAGGATTAAGCCAACTTAATAAGGCATTGCCATAATCCTAATTAATCTGGAGTGATCAAGGGTTGGAAAATGATTAGAAAGGAATATAGGATTTTTGGGAATTTTCTGAGATTTTTCTGATATTGGAAATTGCTCGGAATATAGATGTGTGTACACTAGCCGGGTGCACTTAGCATTTTCCTGAGAGAAAGAGAGACTGACAGATGGGTCCAGGGGATCTGAGGGCTTATTTGCAAGAATAGAATTATTATGAGGGCTTATTGGTAAAAACAGAAAGTCGACAGGAACCTATCTGTAATTTTGGAAAAGTTCAGGGGTCTTGGTGTAAAAAGACAGGGGTCGAAATGTAATTACAGAGAAGTTTGGGGACTTTTCTGTAAAACAACAGGACCAAAACAGGATTGTTTAAAAGACAGGGGCTTATCTGCAAAAGACAGGGCCCTGGGGATTTTCAGGATTTATGGAATTATTTTTCAACGGGAAATTCCGTGGACTAAGTCCACAGGCTTGTGGACCGGGTGGCGGCGGCGGTCCACCGGTCCATGGTGGACCGGGGCAGCGCGCGCGGCGGCGGCTCGCCGGACTTCTCGCCGGCGGCGGCTAGAGTGGCGGAGGCTCGACGAGAGGTAGATGCCGGGGATCTACACGTGGAGGGAAAGGCGATGGTGGGGTCCACTTGGACGGAGGATGGCCGGAGAAGCGGTGCGACATCACCGGAGTTGATGGCGGCAAGAGCGTGCGATGGGGAAGGCTCGGGAGTGGAGTTTTCCGTGAGATTATGCTCACTGGGGGACGCGTGGAAGTATGGGGAGTCGTCCCCATGGAGCGGCACGGCCAGGGAAGGTTCCATTATGACCGGCGGCGAGGCTGAGTGCGGCGGCCATGGCGGCGCTCGGTGCTCGGGTGGTACAAGGGCGCGAGAGGGAGAAAGGGAGGGCGCAGGAGAGAGAGGGGAGCTCGAGGAGTCTCACTGGGGGTACGTCGAGGCCGGAGGAGGTCGGAATCGCGGCGGCCGGAACCCTAGCTCGCCGGAGTGGAGAGAGAAGGAGAAAGAGAGAGAGGAGTGGCGGCGCCGTGATGGGGAGAGGGGCTCGGCGAGGGGGCAGAGGAAGGGAAAGGGCTTCCGCGGCTGTGGGCGAGGTCACCGGAGTGGTGGCCGGAGTGGAAGAGAGAGAAAGAGAGAGAGAGAGGGGAGAATGAGCGAAAGGGGAAGGGGCTCGCCCTTTTTAAGGACGGCAATGGCGGTGGCGCGGCTGGACGTGGCGGGCGCGCCAAGAATGGTGGAGGCGGTAGTGACAGTAGGGCGGTGCGGCGGCTGACGTCGGCGACGGTATGGGCGGCGGCGCGGTGATGCGACCGGACGGGAGGAGGAGGACGGCGGTGGGGTCCACACGTCAGTGGAAGAGAGGAGGAAGGTGGGCTGGCGAGCTAGGCCGGGCGAGCTGGGCTGCGGTGCTGGGCCGGGAAAGAAAAGCGGCCTGCGGAGGGAAAAGAAAAGAAGGGAGAGTGGGCTGGGCTGGCAAGGAAGAAAGGGGAAGTGTGGCCCGGTAGAGAAAGAAAAGATTCAAACTTTTCTAGAATTAGAATTTGATGGAATTTCAAATTCGAACAAAAACAAAAGCTGATCAAACACTCAAAATAAAGACAATAAACTCCTTTGTGCAAGTTTTCAAAATGAAAAATTTTAAAATTGAGGTGGTTTGGCTAACTTTAATCACACACTTCATTTTAATTTGTTTTAAAATTCGAAAAATTTAAATTTTTAGTGGATTTCAAATGGAGGCAAAAACACGGGACGTGACAGCGACATGGCCTGCTGCAGCGTCAGGATCGCCCCAGGATCGCCCCATCTTGGTTTAAGGCGCTGCTTTCTCCATTTCTGCAGCAGGCCATGTCGCCATGGCTCGCCGGACCGCCCCAACTTCCGAACAACTTCGCCGGTTGCCTCTGCAAGCTTTCCTTGGAATCGTGTCACCGGTGATCCTCGCGGTACGCATGACCTCGAATTGCTCTGGTGGCTGGCGATCCTCGTCCTGTTTCCAACACCGCCTTGCTCCGCGTCGCTTGCCTCCATGGGTTTAAGGCGCTGCTTTCTCCATTTCTCCCTCACAGAGTCGCAGAGATCTTTTCTCCCTCACTTAGTCACTTGCAACAGCCAATCAAGAGTCAACTGAAAATCAATCAAACACCACATACCAGCAGGTATTTGCAATGTACTACCAGCAACAACTGATAAACTGGCAACCGTACCTGTTCGCCGACAAGCCGGTGAGGTATTTGCGAATCCTCCATGGAAAATGTGTTCAGATATTTTGGCAGCAGACCGCCGGACCTGGTTATTACTATAATTAAGAAATATGTCTTGTCGTCGCCCTGAGCAAGAATAACACGATGGATGCAGTTTCTGAATCGGTATACAGCTGTACAAGAGACGATGGTTGGACTGAATGGATAAATGTTTCAGTAATTCGCTGTTCTTACTGAAGATTTTGGACGGTTATGAATCTAGAACTAAAATGGTTGCAAAAGGAATTTCTTAGTACTTATATCCGGCATGATTTCCAAGCTCTACATTAAAGGCCTTGTCTCTGCTATACTAACTCTTGCTCCAACTTCTTGAGATTGTTATCGGCCAAATGGCCAAGCAAGACGCACTAGCCACAACGCACAATTGAAGTTGTTACTGAAATGCTCAGTGACGACCAATTTAGGATTGACTCATGAAAGTTACTACTAGATGGGAGTAGACAACAGATTACACTAAGACTCAAGTTTTAATCGCAAAAAGAAACAAAAGAGTTGAGTTTCACATGCAGTTCACCAGCCACCCTTTTGGTCTTTGTCCTCCACACAGTGCATGTGGAAATCGTAAAGAAGTTTGGAATCAAAGTTTGCAGTTTACTTTGATGTTTTTCACCCACCGCAGTGTCATGTTGCACTCAGTACAAGAGATCACACACATGTACTGTTTTCTCTATTTTCACATGCTTACTGAACATTTCACTTTTTTCTGTGATCAAAGATTTCAGTTTACATTTGATGTTTTTCACATGCTTACTGTACAAAAGGGGAAAAAACTGATGTAACACTGATCACACCAGCTATATGTATGAAT
This sequence comes from Eragrostis nindensis, assembly GCA_012490785.1. Classification (NCBI taxonomy): domain Eukaryota; kingdom Viridiplantae; phylum Streptophyta; class Magnoliopsida; order Poales; family Poaceae; genus Eragrostis; species Eragrostis nindensis. The sequence goes on along the minus strand of JAAXCT010000015.1, from coordinate 1,303,958 downwards.
ATAGATGTAAATGATACATAATCTGACCAGCAATTGAGAAACATGAGAGTATTACAAAGGTCCAAGAGCTCTCTCTCTATATATATAGAGATATACCTTCTTCCCAAATTATGTGTTGCTTGCTAGACCATTCTATCTTCATTGGTGGGTGTGACAGGTATTGGGAATAATTTGTTCTCCAACGGAGGATGATGCCTTACAAGCTCTCTTCCTGCACGTAATTTTCAAGCCTTTTTAGTGACAATTTCTATCGTCTCCGCAGTTGTTAGGTGAACGAAAATTTCTTGTAACGCCCTGCCCTGCACTGCGTCTACTCTTCAGTCTGCATATCTCTGACAAACGCAACCAAAAGGAAACGTCAACTGCAACTTTGATGTCAAGATAGCCTTGATTACTAGTTTTAGCTTCTATAAGATGGCAACTCTCAGTCCTTGTCTCAACTTTAATCTACAAAAAATGTGTCGGGAGAACAACGCAGCTGGCATAAGTCAGAGGTCATTGGAAATTCAGTCATCTGAGCACTGAACTACTTAGGGATTCAATAAAAATGAAATTCAAACTTTCCTCGGGGTTGCGAAAAATTTGCAGCTAATATTCAGCCTTTCAACAGACCCCTTTGTTTATGTTTGTTTGAGGAAAATTGTTTATGAGTAAGTAGCAACGGCCTGCTAACCGCCATCGCGAACTTGCCACCCGACATGTCATGTATCTCGGCTCCGACAAATGAGTCACCAGTCAAACCACCCCTTGTCCTTGGAAGGACGCCTCCTCATGGCTCGCCGGAGCGCAACTGACTTCCGATCATTTCTCACTTCCCTTATCCCCTTCACCGTTCTTCCGCTGCGGTGCTCGGCGTGGTCTGCGTGCGTGCGCGCGTGCCATGCCAATACCATGGCTGGCCTTGCACGGGAACAAACCTGTGGTACTCGCCCAACACTAACGAACACACTAACTAACAAGGCCTACCTAAGGCTCCAGGAATCTAACATGTCCTACGTATCACTATAGGTCTGTCGCAAATGGTCGGCAGATCCTAATTCATCATCAACGTCATGGTGCAGTTTTGACTGCATCGTCTTGCTTTCTGAAGCTTGCTATAGATTTGTACGTTATGTACCTGTCACAGTCTGTGTGCAGCAACTGCGTGAACTCGAGTTCCACCGGTCATTCCGTCAGGTGCGACCTGATCGAATTGAGAAAGAGCATGCATGAAATCGTTCATCTGGTGCGCCAGAACATTAATTGCAGATGACCTGCACGCAGAACCTTCTTTGTGCATGTTATTGGTGTCTTCCTTTGGTAACCTATTGTTGGCCTGCCATGTGCATATCAAGCGTTAGCATTGAATTTCCTCCAACTAGCACAGTCCATTATAAAGTCCAGAGTCGAAGTACAAGCAAAGCTCTTGTATTCTTATGCTCTTTTTTTTGCGGGTATTTCTTATGCTTGAACAGAGTGTAAGGTATCTTATATAGAGTTTAAAAAATGTCACCATGGTAGAAAGGCTAGCAAGATACAAGCAAAGCCCAAGGAGGAGTGTCTCTTAGAGACTGGCAACATCACACCAGCACACCCTCTTACTGTAGCCATGAGCATGGAAGACGTCAGGATCTGGATCACGGCATCGTCTTGGAATCCGTGAGTCGATCTCAGCTATGCATGGTTTCCTTTGTAAGCTTCCAAAATTATCAAATTTGGGAGCAGAACGTGGGTTCTAACTTTACAATGTCCTTGCATTGCTTGTAGTCGCTGCCTTCCGATGGGATTATGCTTGGAGGCCTATTGTTTACCTGCGAGCGTTATTGATGCTGCCACCTCCAAGAGAAAAGATGCCAGGGGGACAACCGAGCCACGTTCTCTTTACTGTATCCAAGGCGTGGGCTCCATTGTTTGCAGAGAACAATCGGTCAAAACAAATCCAACCTGGTGATACAATGTTCTTGCATTTTCCTGATCAACGGTGGCCCCCCTCAAATCCATCGGGTGCGTACAGGAGAAGTGTTGTTGCAAGCAAAATATCTGACACGAAACGAAGCGTTTCATTGCACTGGTCTGAACATTGATGAACGTAACTGTCAAGGTTGGCAGTCCGTTCAACCCCTGGCCTGGGCAGGTGTTGGAGCGGCTCGCCGTCGTTCAAAGGGGTCGTCACCTTGCAGTTGCAGAGCAGCACACAGGCGTAGGCTACTAGTCTCGGCTCGCCGGTCGTCAGCCGCCAGTTATAAGCTTTGAGTGTTAGCGAATCCTTCTTTTCAGTCTTCTTGTCTGAACGTTATTACATATGTGCTCTGAAGATGAGTGCAGGACAAGCAGCTCAATACCATGGTCAACAAGCCGGCGAGCTGCGAATCCAACCTCAGAGTACAGACCTTGCTAGTTGGTACTAATCCACCATCTGTTTGACCGTTCCCATGGACAAGAATGACATGGTCGATGAAGTTTCAGTGTGTCGGTTATGGCTGTTCTCATTGAGTGCTTCAGTCCACTGTTCTTGCTGAAGAATCTGGACAACTAAATAACAGCAGGAGAAATAACTTGGTACATACATCAGGCGTTATTAGCCAGCTCTACATTCAAGGTCGTCTTTTGCTGCCTACACTAACTCTGCATTCATGCCTGATGGACACCATGATGTTGTTGAAATTGTGCTCGCAATGTTAGCATACAAAAGGCCAAGCAAGAGGCACTGGCTACAACACAGAGTTGAAGATGTTCCTGGCATGCTAACTCATGAAATTTATTGGCTGGGAGTAGACAGGATACTGCACAAGTGGTGTTGCAGTTCACCAGCAACTCTCTTTGTCTCTGTCCTCCAGTGCTATCAAAGTTTTCAGTTTAATTATGATGCTTTCAACAACAATATCTATTTTTAATGAAGAGTATAAGAGATCACATGCATGTACTATTTTCTCTATTTTGTGATCAAACTTTCCAGTTTACATTTGATACTTTCACATGCTTACTGAACATCTCTCTATTTTTTTTTATCAACAATGATTTCAGTTCACAATTGATGTTTCCGCATGCTTACTGTACAAAAGAAACAAAAACGATGCGACACTGATAATATCAGGTCTACATATAGGGATGTTACCGATACACAGCCTGATCAGCCCTTGTGAAACATGACAGAGTAGTGGAGCTCCAAGAGCTATCTCTAGATATATATGACACGTGAATTAGAAGATGATCTATGCATGCTTTCTAAATTATGTGTCACTTGCTAGATCATTCAATCTTGATGGGTGGGTGTGAGAGGAATTGGGAATAACGTTTTCTCCAGTGGGGGATGATGTCTTACAACGGCTTTCACTGCATGGAATTTTCAAGCCTCCCAAGCGACATTTTTTCAACCTCAAGCTCTGCAATTGTTAGGTCGGATAACGGAAATTTCTTGTAATGCCTACCCCCGCGTGGGTTCTGAAATGTTTTCATTCAGCAGTCTGATCGTGAAATGGGTTGGCACACAAAATTATTCGGACGTCTCTACAGAACTTTTTACCAATTCCCTAGCTTCGTACCATCTTTACTTTCGACCGATTGATCCAGTGCTTCGTGCGCACCTGTGTTAGTTTGATCGTTTCCGGTGCACAGGAGACGGGTGGTTCCAAGCAAAATATCTGACACGAAACGAAGCGTTTCATTGTTCTAGTTTGAACATTGATGAATGATACAATTCAGAGTGGCCCTGTCTGTACTAACTGTCAAGGCTGACAGTCCGTCCAACCCCTGGCCTGGGCGGGTGTCGGAGCAGCTTGTCGTCGTTCAAAGGGGTCGTCACCTTGCAGTTGCAGAGCAGCACACAGGCGTAGGCTACCAACCACGAACACAGCTCAGCACGTTGGCCAGTGCCGGCGTCACGGGCCCTCTGGGAGTCGACGGCGGCGGGCAAGGAAAGGCCTGTTCGAGCCGAGGGGCCTCCCTCTGAGACGAGCCCATGCGCTGCACGGCGCCCGCACCATCGCCGGCGGAATGCCCTGTGCAGATCAGGGAGCCCAAGTACAAAGACTCCACAGTTGTCCTCCACCATTGACTTAGTCAACTCACCTGATCTGAAACGAACAAATCAAATCGAACGGCTCTCAGGACCCAGGGTGCGGTCGCTATTTCGAACAGCGACCGCCCCTGATCCTCGCGAGAACGCCGCCACCACTGCACGGCATGGCTCGCCGGAGCACCCTGAGTTCTGAATGACTTCGCCTCAACCAGGGCCGCGCGAGACCACGCTATGTCTCATGGCTGCCTGGGCACGCGCGCCAGCCGGAGCTCGCCGTGGGCTTAATGCGGTGCCATGGCCTCGCCGCCCGCTTGCCCACAAGGCCAAGCTCGCCCGCATGGTCCTCCTCGCCGCCTGCCATGTCGGTCAGAGCCCGTGACGCCAAGGTGCCGAGCACGTTTGGCGGCCATGGAGGCCCGAGCCCTCGACGCTGAGCTCGCGTTGCGCGCCGCCGTTCTTCTCGCTGCCTCGTATCTCGACATGGCCGCTCGTCGTTGCATCTCGCGCAGCTCGAGGTTGCCACGCTTGCTTGCCACGGACGACGGGCCGAGATCGTGGCGTTCGCCAAGGCGGGAACGAGCTCGATCATGGCGTCCCTGTGACATCTTGGCCCCGAGCTTAATAGGATTGATATAATAATCATATCAACAAGTTGCAACTTTTTTTTCGGAAGCTCATCTCAAAAGAACTCTGAGGTTAAGCGTACTTGGCCTGTAGCAAATTTCGGGATGGGTGACGGACCGGGAAGTCTTCCCGGGTGCGCACGAGTGAGGACAAAGTACGCAGAAAAGACTTGTGTTGGTATGTGAGGACAGTCTTGATATCCTAGAGAGCTGCCGGGTGTAGTGGGCCTGGCTCGAGGAGCTGGATGTTACAGCGTCCCCATGGTGGCCGAGGCGAGCGCGGCAAGACGCATTACTTTCAGTAACATGTGCAGACTGCCATACACGACAGCAAGAGTGGTGGAGGCATGAATAAGTGGAAGATCTCATGGACCATTTTTGTGTGTAGTACATGATAGTTGTACTATATAGACACAATGAATTACGATTTGGATAAGTTGAAGCCCAGAACGTGCACACACTGTTCTAGTGAACGCATACGGCTGGCTAATAAATCATAAATAAATGAAGCGTCCTAAGTCCATCCAAGGGTGCACCAATTGTCTCATATATGTAGAGCTGAACAATTTCATCGCATAAGGGTGGTGTTGCAGTCCTCCAATGCGCCGAAATATGAAATAAACATAGCTGCATCCATTCTGTAGTATTAATTTCATCGGGTCGTTTAGCTACAAGCCATGCATCGTAAACGAAGTAGAACCGTAACAAAAGCATGGTTATCAGGTTTAGGATTAGGAGACACCTGGAATCAAGATGCCACTCGGTTTGCCATCGCAGCGTCCCCTGCCACAGCTCAGCAACAATTCGCTTTGCTGAACGATTCAATTTGGACTGGCAATCTCATCCAGTCAGCAAAAGAAGTCAAAACTTCGTACGTAGTTTCTGAGCTGATGGAGAGGGTGCCCACATACCAAGAATCGTCAACCCGGTGCCCTTGTTCGACCACGTTCTGGGCGACGTGCTGTTGCGGACGAGCCGATGCTCCGCGGCTGAACTCGAGCAAGCTGCCCTCGCACCTCCAGGCAGGACACATGCGCTTGATAAATTGAGGACCTCCAGAGCACGATCATCATTCTGCAAGAAGGTGAATCAGTTTGGTTGGTCTGACCCAGCCTTGGCGGCATGATTCAATTTCAGGTGTATGCTCTGTACGTTGCAGATACCCTAATAAGCGTAAACTACAATCCAGCAAACATCGATTAGAAGTTTTTGAGTATTTGGGGGGGGGGGGGGGGGGGGGGGGGGGAGCATCCCCACCTTTTCATTTCATTTCAAAAGGTTCATACATGAGCAGAATGTTACATGTCGTTCGAGATGATTACAGAGGAGGGTTGGGAGTGGAGCGTCGAGGTCCAAACTTGAACGATTTGCCGATCAGCCGGTGGTAGCCTACATGCCCAGAGCTCGGCGTCTTCACGCAGGCCAGCAAAGAGGCGAGCATAGCATGGGGGTAGGGAGCGGAAGACTACATCATGTCAGTGCTTTCAGAGTCGCCAACAGCAGAGGAAGGAACATGTTGAAGTGAGCAGCGGGGGACGGAGCTTGGTGGTTGAACTTGCCAAAGAGTGGCGACATCGGTCTCTGAAATGTTGACACCAATGCGACTCCAGAAACCTTCAGCGAAGGAGCAGCCTGCGATGAGGTGAGCTGAGGTTTCAGTTCTCGTGCCAAACAGCTCACACACATCGATTAGAAGTACCCTCTGATACTCATAAGTTTTGGAATAAGAGACATATGGAATTGAGATGCCACGTGAAAGGTCACCTGATCGTCCTGTTACAGTTCAGCAACAATTCGCTTTGCTGAACGACGCAATTTTGATTGGCCATCTCATCCAGTCAGCAATACAAGTCGAAGCTTCGTAGTTCCTGAGCTGACTGTACGACGTCTACGTACGAGGTTCGTCAACCTGGTCCACTTAGCACGTCGCTGCCAATGGTCGACCACGCGCTCTGGGCGGTGTGCCGTTGCAGACGAGCCGGCGCGCTGCGGCCACACATGCGCGAGCTATCCGCGCACATCCAAGCGGGATATGCCGCCCTGCAGGGCCCGCTCCGAGCTATGGTGTGACATACTGGCCCAAGGCTTAATAGGATTGATAGAATACTCATATCATCAAGTTGCAACTTCTTTTTCGGAAGCTCATCTCGAAAGAACTCCGAGGTTAAGCGTATTTGGCATGGAGCAATTTCGAGAGGAGTAACTGAGCGTACGAGTGAGGACAAAGTGCGTAGAAAAGACTTGTGTTGGTTTGTGATGACAGTCTTGAGATCCTAGAAAGCTGTCAGGTGTATGCGTGCCCGGCTCAGGGAGCGGGACGTTACATATGGCCGCACGCATGAGTTTGGAGCAAACGTTTTGTGCATCCTTAATAGATGAAACACAACAGGTCCATCCGATGGTACACAACTGAGATGATGATAACGAACACTCACTTCCAGAATCATACAATCGCTGTTGTTCATATAATTGAACGTGGGGCATCTTGTTGGGCCACTGTCTTTTTGGATATCCAACCATAGGGACGCAAATACTACTATATATTTATGCAATTCTTTCATCAACTTCATCACACCCCTATTGAAGTATTACTGGAACTTGCTGGATGATCAGTCATGGGATTGAGAGACACCAGGAACTCAAATGCAACGATATCATGCCAAGATTGTAAGTTCTCAAATGCATCCGTTTTCTTACAGATTTTGATCATGCAGCCATAGTTTTTCATGAGCATGCATATGCAAGACAAGTTTGGCATTCGTGTCTGTTAAAAGCACAAGTTAAACCTATTCATTAATAATGCTTGATTGCATGTCATCCCACTATTCATATACACTTCTTAATTACTTCCTTTTGCAGCTTCAGACACAATGAAAAGGTGTACTCGTTGTTGTTGAAAGCAGATTCATTAGTGCTCGATTTCAGCTTCAAAGATATGGCAATGCAGTGCCCCTGCTCATGAATGCGCAACAAGGCTGATCAGTTTGGCTGGCCACATATATTATTCTCCTAAATTTCATCAACTTCAGCCGATGAAATAATGAAATGTGTGAAACCAGCCAATTGCGGTTGCTCCCTCCTGAAAGCATGTAGCCTCCATGCCAATTGCGGTTGCTCCCTCCTAAAAGCGGCTGACCGTGACACAGGACCTGCCTCAAAATTTTTTTTCGAAAGATCAAAAATTAGGTTTCTAGCTAATGTGCTTCGCTTGTCTATTACCGTGCTTTCAATTGCTTTTCCTCTGCCTGCTGAGTCATCAACTTGCAGCAGCGATCATATGAAGATGCTCTTTAGTACCATTCAACTGACTCAGAATGTACTCTGATCATCGGGGAATCAAATGCATAACTATTGCTCTTATTAATGCATATATAAATGTTACAGCTACGATTAAATGATCTTTATAAGTAGGAAGGCAGGCACACAACCAACTTTTCACTACTCTCGCTACATATGTGTGCCGATCACAGAATCAGAGAATCGCGGATGAACGAACACGCAACGAAACAAGAATATTATTAAGCATCGTCTTCGAAGACGTACTTGTCCATCTCGGCGTAGCCCTTGGTGTGATACTGGTGGAGGACGTCCCACTCGTCGGCAATGAGTTTGTTGGTGATGGCGGCGGCTCTGAGAAGATTGGCTTGGAACGGATCGGAAGGATCGAATTCAGATGGGTCGATAATGTCGGCGGGTGGGTTCTGCAGCATGTAATCGATCACCTCCTGCCTCACCCTCACGCGCTTCTTCACGATTTTCCTGTCCGTCCGCGTGATCTCGTACCTGTCCAGGAGCTTCTTGTCCTGCCCGTTGCGATCTGCCGGCGGCTTGGAGACGGCGACGGCGTGGCCGCCTCCTCTTCCTCGGGCTTGGGGCGCTTTTTAGTCGCGCCATCGCCGGCCACCTCCTCCGCGGAACTCGTCGGAGATCTCTCCGTCGCGGCCGGCTGGAGGAGCCCCATTGTGATCGAGGTGGATGAGATCTGTTGGCTGTTGCCGTGGTTCTCGTCTCGCCGCGCCTGACAGACTTCTGAATAGTGGGGCCAAAGCTGCCAAACAAACAACTTCAGCCCAGCAGTTTTGGGGGTAAAAAATTCTCTGCACGTTGTCGATGGAAACAGTGGTACAATTTTCTATTCCCAAACTAGTTTCAAGAAACATTGATAAACAACAACATTACCCATATGTCACAATGTTTAAGCTACAGGTTTATGGGTATTAAAAATGTGATGCGGGGGACGTCATCCCAAAATTCAGTTAGCTTGGCACTCGATCTACTACTTGATCAGGTCCTTGACTGAACAGACAGACGTACATTTCCTTCGCAAAAAAAAAAGACAGACGTACATTCACATTCAGTTCTTGATCTTGGGCATCAAAACTGAACTTCAGTTTCGCTCTTTCTTTTTAACTGAACTAAGCAGGAATCTTATGACGGGCAATAAGCAGAGTGGTTTTTCAGACTCTGTTCAAGGTTGTGACGCCTGAAACAATGTGTTCAATCTAATCGCCAGGGGCGTTCTAAATTGACATGACTGGAGGTTTACAGACTTTATCAAGTAGCTAGCAGAGGAGTATTCTCAGCATCCTTACATTTGTCAATGAAACATGTGTATTATCTCGCAGTTCAGCAATGAACATGTTTCTGGCTCAGATCATTCAAAGGTAGAGGGAAATTTCAGGTGAGTATATTATACGAACGCAGTTCACTATTCCTTTTTCTGAACTTTGATCCATAAAGCAACTGTAGGGTAGCACCATGTTCCAAGCTATAAATTTGACGGTTAATGTGCCGTGGTTAGACTTCATCGCAAAATGCAGTTAGCTGCGCACTCAAATTTTATCTTGTACCTGGCTTGAAAGAAAAATATCGCATTTGTGCCAGAGTCTTATGTTGACATTCTGAGTTCTTGTTCTTGGATATTTAGTAAACTTCGTTATCGCTCTGTTTTTTTTTCTTTTTTTCACTTCAAGATCCAAACAAAGTGAGCAGAGTCTTATAGTAATGAGGTCTTGAACGTTTCTAGCAATCTAATCAGTTATCCAGCAACATGCAGTAAACACACAAAGTAGAACCCAGCATCATCTCTGAACATGAAACAAACAAGAGCTTATCTCTGAACAGGGGCCAAACAAGAGCTCACACAGTTGAGCCACAAGTAGCAAGGCATTCACAGTCTCAGAGAGGACCAGGATTATAGCAGGCTCCATCGCAGACGAACCAACAAGTCAATAAGCATTAATTCTGCACTTTTGCAGCGCCGCCATGCATGTTACTTCAACTCAATGGCATACCTGTCGATCTCAACATGGTAACACAAAATAAAATGGTTTTCTTGGAAAAAAAAACCTAACATGATAATTGGCAAAAAAAAAAAAAAAGAACTCCTGCTTTCAAGGCTAACAAGTGACCCAGAGCCTTGACATGCAAAGGCCAGTGCAGCATCACCTGATTCAGATGGGTGTTGCAGATGTGTGAAGCTAGCGAGGGTGCTTGCCTGCACTGCACATCGGCTCTTGACTCATCCCAACCCAAGAAAATCCGGCTCTTCACTCGTCCCAACCCAAGAACATCCGGCAGAGAGAGGGGGAGAGAGGAGCAATTGCGGGACCATGGTGGCCAAGCAGTGCCGGGAACAAATTTCTGGAATAGGCAGCAAGAGCAACAGGAGCTGTGCTACATTTTTTTCATTCCCCGTGATTCACTCCTACCAAAAACACCCTATAAAACAGGCAATCTGCTCACTCTTGGGCCATTGTTTAATGCGAGTCACAAGTTAACAAGATACGACATCAAACATGAGGTTCGCGATCTCAACATGATAACACAGTAGCAAATGGTTTTCTGGACATAACCTAACGTACATCATCATCACAGGCAATAAGCAGACACGGATACTAGTCCAACTTAATTAAGGACACAGCAGGCATGTTTTGCACGACAAACAAGTTAGTATCCTTCTTACCATCAAGGATCCCTGCACTCCCGCGCGCGGCCCATCCCACCATCATGCTGCTTCGAATTCACTCGTCAAAGACATATTTATGTACCTCAGCATAGCCCTTGTCGAAGTACTGATCGATGATGTACTGCTCGTACTCCCACGCCTCCTTGGCTTTGTTTCTGTTTCTGAGGAATTCAAGGCGGAAGCCAGTGGGCAGCAGGTGGAAGCCCTCGGGGAAGGGCATGGCCTTGGGCTTGGGCACGTGGCGAGGACGTACCTTGAGCAGGCGCTCGATCGCCTCCCCCTCGATCCGTACCTTCTTGATCGTCCCTTTTTTCTTCAGCTTCGGACCCGCCAGCAGCTTCTCGTACAGGAGCGTCCGATCCATTTCATCGCGGAATTCTCTCTCCCAATCGTCAAGCCCGGGGACGCCGCCTCCCGCCGCCTCCTCCTCCTCAGGCTTGATCGCCTCCTTCTCATCAGGGTTGGCTTCCTCGATCACGCCACCGGCGTCGTCCGGCGCCACCACCTCCTCCATCTGCGTGATTGTGGAGCGCTTCATCGCGCCGTCGTCGCCTCCAGGCACCTCGATCTCCACGGAACCACCCGCCGACGGTGATCTGATGTCCATTGCGGCGGCGGCGCTCGTTGTGGATCCGAAGCTAGCCCTATGCGGTGGTTTCAGTTCTGGATTGCGAGGCCGATCTGTTTTTTACGTTCCTTGGACTGGATTAGAAGCGGCGGAGGGGAGCCTGTCCTACTCAAATCTCAACCATTTGTTTCTCTGCCCGATGGATCGCTCTCTTTACACAATCGAACGTGTGGGATAAAAAAAAAACTTCCTTCTGTAACCCAATCGTAACTACAAAACCGACTTCGTATATCCCAAAGCAATCTGTTGCTCCGTCGTGGTCATTGCGAGCCAGATTAGTTTACAGTATTTACCAATGTCTTTGCGTATCTCTACAACTTATGAATTGGCTGGAGGTCGTCCGCTCCCGAGAAATCCGTATTCCGCTCCCTGACATTCAAATCCCGCCTCTGTCATCTGAAATTTGCGCTCGCCTGAAGGACTCGCTCCCACCACACCACGAACCCCCGAGATCCCCTCCCCCGCCTCCCAGGTTCTGCGCAGGCTCCTGCCGCCGACTGATTGCCCGCCGGCGCCGCGGAGCCGCTGCCGCGTCGGGCCTTCTTCCTCGTCCTTTTCCATGCTTCCGTCTCTTGCTCTCTCTCGACTGGGCGGAGCGCGGCAGTCGCGGCAAGGCGGAGCGCGGCGTGGAGGAAGGCGCAGCAGCGGGGCCGAGGACGCCCGCGCCATCCATGCGCGCCACCAGTCCTAGCAGCCTGCTCCCACCTCGCCGGCGACCTGCACCTCGGCCGCGAGGCGCACGCCTTCGAGCTCAAGAACGGCTTCCTCAACGGCGACCAGCGGTTCGCCTTCAACGCGCTGCTCTGCTCTCCATGTACGTATGGTGGCCGGCAGCAAGGCGACGGCAATATTGGCTGAGAAATCTGCAGACTGGAAGGAGATGTGAGGGGATTCTGAGGTCGGCTGGGCGTCGTCGCTGGGGAATTGGCCGGAGGGAGTCTAGCGCGGCGCGGCAGAGGAGGTCGACGAGCCGGGCGAGCGGAGCAGGGGACGCAGGCGTGGCGCGCGAAGAGGCGAAGCAGGGGACGCGGGGCGTGGCAAAGGTGGGCGCGGCGGAGTCGAGCGCGAGGAGGAGGGCGAGAGGAGAAGGGCAAGCGTGGACTGGAGGGCGGCGGTGGCACGGAGGGCGAGCTGCGACAGCCATGGAGGATGGGGTGCGATGAGGCGCATCGCAGCGCCGAGGCGAGGCTCGACGGTGGGAGGGCGCGGTGCAGCGCGGGCTGGAGGAGCAGCTGGCTGGGGCTCCGCGTCGCGTCGATTCGACGGCCTGGGCTCCACGCGGCGTCGAATCGACGGACAACGGTGGCGACAGGACGGCGCATGAAGGCCATGGCGTGGAGGATGATGAGGCGCGCGGCGCGTGGAGGCCATGGTATGGAAGCGGCGGCTCGGCGCGACAAGGGGAGGCGGGATGGGGACAGAAGAAGCTCATCGACGGTGCTCGCCAGTGCATCAACGCCTCTAGCTGCTTGTACTCATCCGCTCGTCGGTGCTCACCAGCAGCTCTAGCATCGCGCTCTCCTTATCGTCCGCTAGGACACCTGCTATGAGGAGACTCGAGTAATCAAATCGCATGAAGAAATCAACGAGAACCAAAGCAGAATGCAGTTTAGCGGCCTAAAAGCAGCTGCCGGCAGCAAGATTCGTAGGTTTAGGAGAGGAATTGATTATTGTTTTTCGCCATGGTGAGAGAGAGCTACGCGAGGAAAATTTCAGAACTGATAGGGAGAACGTGGTAGATGGCACAGCTATTTGGGCCAAAGGTGGGCCAAATAAGGCCTGAAAAATTAAGCATGACGGAGTGTTTTTCTATCCAAGAAACCAGCATCATTAAACGAACGGTTTGGATGAGGGACGGCACGGCTGTGCCGTTTGACAAGCGATGGCAGACGATTTGGTTCCAAAACGGCGGGATGGCGACGCTGCGAAATCGTTGGTTTGCATCTCGCCTGTTGGAGCCGGTGTCGAGAGAAGATAATGCAAAACACTGTTGACGGTACGCAATGGTTGATTTGCATCTCAAAAATGCACATCTTTGTTGGAATCAGTTTAAGAATGGTGCAGATTTAGAACAACATATAAGAGGTGGATTTAGAAAAACATGAAAAAATGGTGTAAATTTTAGAACAACTCATAAGAATCTTGTTTTAATTCCCCGTAGCAACGCACGGGCGTTCACCTAGTCATACTGAAGAGGCTGGCTTCCGTGGCGCTATCTTCTCTCACATCTGCATTTTTGGGAGCTCCATCATTCCCAATACCTCTCACACCCACCAATAGGGGATAAAACGAACTAGTAAAGGATCCATAATTCCATACTCTATAATTCAGGAAGTAGGGCTGGTTACAAATTAAAGGTACATATAGAAACAGCTCCAGATGCTTTCAATTGTCAAATATTCTCAAATACTCATCAGAGTGGGTAACTGTGACATCCGTTTTTATACACTTAGTACTCAACACTGATCAATTATTTTCCCTTTCACTGAGTTGGACGAGCACGTACGTGGCTTAACTAGGCAAGGTAATTGAAGTGTCACTAAAGAAAGAGATCAGAGTGCACGTGATATTAGTAATGTGCATGATGCGTTGCTATGGTGGGTAAAGAACATCAAATGCAAAACGAAAGCATCAGTATATAATCATTGTGTTGCACATCCAAACCTTCTCAGTGCTCACTTATCTACTTGCACACACCTAAAATAAATGAAAAGCCACAAATAGGTCCAGGAAAATTTTCATGGCATAAGGGTGTTGCTGTAGTATTTCATCGGGCTGCTTAGCTACAGGGCATGCATTGTAGTCTGCAACGAAATAGAACCAAAACAAAATTATATCGTCAGGTTTGGGATTAGGAGACACCTGGAATTGAGATGCCACAAGAGAAGTCTTGTCAGTGTCCCCTGTTAAAGTTCATCAACACTTCGCTTTGCTGAATTACTGAACTTGGATTGACAATCTCCTTCCATCAGCAACAGAAGTCGAAGATTTGTAGTTTCTGAGCTGATGGCGACGGCATCCACGTCCCACGGTTCGCCTGTGCGTCGCCGCCCATGCGATCTGCTGGCCGCTTGGAGACAACGACCTCGCTGCCCGTCACCGTCGGCTGGAGGTGACCCATGGCAACTGAGGCGCATCAGTTGCCGTGGATAGACCTCTTCTTCTCTTACGAGGAGACTTCTTGTCTCGCCGCGCCTGAAAGCTAGACTCTGAATAGGTGCCAAACAATCAACTTCAGCCCAGCAATTTTCTGGGAAAAACATCTCTGCAAGTTAATGTTGGGCATATGGAGGTTTGCGGTATTTATCAGTATCAAGCTGCTAACATAGATCAGCATCCGTACAGTGTCGATGGAACTGGCGGTATAAGTTTTTATTCCCCAACTAGTTCATGAAACATTAATAAACAACAACATGCACATATGACACAATGTTTAATCTATAATTTTCACGGGTAAGAAAATGTGATGCGGTAGATGTGCTTAACTTGACATTCAGGTCTTGATCATGAGCATCAAAACTGAAGTTCATCTGTTGCTCTCTATTTTTAATTGAAAACGCCAGACATACTAAGCAGAATCTTATATATGATGGGCAGTAAGCAGTCTGAAATATCAAGGTGTGACGCCTGAATCAAGGTGTTTCATCCAATCGCAATGGATTTCTAAATTGACGTGACTCGAGGTTTACAGATTTATAAAGCAGCTAACAGAGATAGTATTATCAGCATCCTTAACCTTTGTCAATAAATCATGTGTATTTTTACCTTGAACTGCAATCAGTTCAACAATTAACACGTTTCTGAAGCAGAACATGGTAATTGACTAGTAGTAATAGATCGTTCAAAGGGAAGAGGGAAATTAATTCCAAGGGAGTAAATTATACTAAAGCGCACTTCACTCTTCTTTTCTGAACGTTGATAGATAAATGCAACTGTAGGGGAGCACCATGTTCTAAGCTATAAATTGGAGAGTTCATGTGCCGTGGCAGACTCACAAAATTAATGCAGTCACTTGCACACTTAAATGTATTACGGAACCTGACTTGAAAGAAAAATACGGACGAGTCGTATGTTGACATTCAGTTCTCTGGTTTTTTTTTTTTCAAATCAAAATCCAAACAAACGAATATAAGCAGAGTTGTATAATGAGATCTCCAACGTCTCTAGCAACCTTATCAGTTATCCAGCAACATGTTGTAAAGATACATGTAGAGCTTAGCATTATCTCTGATAAGGGGCCAAACAAGAACGCACAGTTGTGCCACAAGTAGCAAGATATGATAAATTACACTGGTTAACCATCTCAGAAGGTATCAAGATTATATAGAAGGCTGGATCGCACACGAACCAACAAGTAGACAAGAATATTAAGCAAAACCATAACTTGTGCCCCTCCCAACCATCAACCATCCTTCTACCTCTTAAAGCATCTCCAGCAAGGCCCCTAGTTAGGCCCCTACTCTATTATTTAGGAGCTTGAGCCAAAAAATCAACTCCAGCAAGGATCCTACTTAGGCTCTCATTTTGCATGCCCTCTTAAACTCCATCTCCAAGCCTCCGTTCCTGAGGTCCTCCCATCTTCCCTCTCATTCGTGGGTCCCACTATTCTCTTCTTTTTCTTTTTTTTCTCTCTTCTCCCTCCTCCCGCACCCGCACGCCATAGGCCCGATCTCGCCGGGCGCCCTCGACGCGCCAGGCCGCCCACGCCCGACCCCCCTCGCTGCTGTCGATTGCGTCGAGGAGCACCGCCAGGGTCTGGAGATGCTCCCCGCGCCGTCTCCCTCGCGCGCCGGCCTCCCGCGCGTCGAGGAGCCGCGCCCTGGCCGCTCCGCGCCGAGGGGCCGCCACCGGCCTCCTTCGCGCCTGGATCCAGCGATCCCCGCCGGCTCCCCCCCCCCCTACCGACGTCTTCTTGAGGTCCCGCAGCTCCGCTCGAGCTGGTCGCCGCCTCCATCCGCTCGTCATCGATTCGCCCCGGCCGTCGTCGATTCCGCCCGCCGCCGTGCAGCTCCCGTTCCAATCGGCGCGAGGCCGCGCAGCACCGCGCCGCGGACACCCCGGGGCGCAGGGCGAGCTCAGGCATGCCGCCGGCCATTGCACGCCGCAATCGAGCTGGGCCGCGCCCCCCAGCCCGATTCGAGCTCTCTGGGGAGCTGCACGCCGCGCCCGCAGTCGATTCGCCTGCACGCCGCGCCGCGTCCTGCCGCAGGCCCGCCGCGCTGGCCCCTCCGCGCACGCCTGCCTTGCCCGCCGCGTCGCACTCTGGCCGCCGCCTGCTGCACCTCGACGCCAGCTGCGCCCGCCACCCGTCGCCCGCCAAGCTTCTGGCTTGCCGCGCAGCGCTACGCGCGGATGCCGCCATGGGCGCAGGGCGAGCTCGGGCACGCCGCCCACCATGGCCGCACACTCGAGGCCGCGCCACCGCCGGGGAGCCCGTGTTGCGCTGCTCCGGCCCCTCGCGCACCCGCCGCCCTGCGCCCGCTCCCCCGCCGCCATGGGCTCCTTCACACTTGGAGGCGGCCGCCATGGCCGAGCTTGCTCTCCTCCCGCGCCGCCGCCTTGCTCACCTAGCGCGCGCCGCCCCCTTGCTCCCTGCTGCAGCGCCGCCATGGCTTGCCGTGCTCCCCTGCTCGCGTGATGTGTGGAGGAAAGGAGAGAGTGAGAGGATAAGGTTGAGGAGCTAGATCAATGACATGTGGGTCCCGCAAAAAATAAGAGCTGAGATTTGATAAAGTAAATAAGGATGTCTCCTATACCCAGCCTGTTCAATTTTGACAGCAACGAAAGCATTATTGGTGCTCCAGGAGATAGCTCATATATATATGTGATTAGAACTACCTACTTCAATGTATATGGATCTGGCTAGATTGTATGAACTCCGATGGTGGGTGTGAGAGGTATTAGGAATAGGTTGTTCTCTGGTGATGAGGCAATGTTTTATATCTTTTTTTTTTTTTGAATTACACAGTACAACTTAGACACTCACAAAGCACGCACACTCACCCCTATGAACGTACATACGCAAACCTTACCCCTTTGAGCATCGTCGAAGACTGAGCCGGCAAATCCTCGAGATTGACGAAGTCACCACTGGCGCCTCGCTGTCGACGATAATTGCTAGGAAGATCCAGAGCACTCAGCAACCTGCTAGGAAGACGATGATTGCTTTAGAAAATTAGTAATGTTGTTGAAATTTGAATAAAAGTTTAATATTTGGATCTCAGTATCCTTGCTCCTTCCCGTTATATCCTTAACAATAGCAATTTATTAGCCACTTTCGTTGGTGATTATCTGAATCAGCTGGACTGTGAGTAGTACTATTGAATATCTAGCCTTCAATCACACAAATGGGACCTAATTAAACTTGATTTTCTCAAGGCTGTTTAATTAAAGTACCATACATTTTGCTTCCTTATTAAAGCATCGCAAACTGTGGCGTATAGAATCTAAGGGCATTCTCAATGCACCCTTTCATAAGCATTAAATCTTATACTACATATATACTTTTTGCTGACTTGGCAAGGTACTTATGAGGAGAGAGAAGTGAAACTTTCATCTCTTGTGAGAGGTCTTTCATCCCCATGAAAGGAAAGTGGTTCTCTTTCCTAAAATTTGGTCTTAGAAACAATGAAATGAAAATTTGCATTGAGAATGGCCTAATCTTTCATATGCAACAACCATTATTTCCTATGCGAATTTGCTAGTTTCTGCACACTTTTGTGGTCTTTCAGACTCTGTTTTTCAGACTCTGTTCCAAATATGAGGACAAAGATGACGCCTGAATCAAGGTGTTCAATCCAATCACTAGATTTATAGATCAACACGACTAAAGGTTTATAGATTTTATCTAGCAGCTAAGAGGTAAAGTATTATCAGCATCCTTAACTTTTTCGATGAAACCTATGTGTTTTTCGCTTACCTTAAAACTGCAATCAGTTCAACAATCAACACGTTTCAGCAACAGCCTTGGGAATTGACCACTAGTAATAGGTCATTCAAAGGTGGAGGGATGTTCCGGCGGAGTAAATTAAACTAAAACACAATCCACTGTTCTTTTTTGAACATTGATTAATAATATAACTGTTGGGGAGCACCATGTTCTAAAGTATTAATTTAGGGTTAATTTTTCCATGGTACACTTCATCGCAAACTGCAGTCAGCTACACATTTAAATTTGGTCATGCACCTGAATTGAAAGAAAAAAATATTGCATTTGTGCTAGAGTTTATGTTGACACTCAGTTCTTGTTCCTGGATATTGGTGTTTCCTTTTATTCAGAATCTAACCAAACCAAGCAGAGTCTTATGTTGATTAGTATGTAGTCAGGTGTCCAACGTCTCTAGCAACCTAATCACTTACGCAGCAACATGCAGTAAACAACACAAAGTAGAGCCCAGCATCATCTCTGGACATGAAACAAACAAGAACTTATCTCTGAACAGGGGCCAAACAAGCACTCACAGTTGAGCCACAAGTAGCAAGGTACTCACAATCTCAGAAAGTATCAGGATTATAGCAGGCTGCATCACAGACGAACGAACAAGTAAATAAGATTATTATTAAGCAAGTCTTAATTCTGCACTTTTGCAGTGCCAACACGAATGCTACTTCTACTCAATGGCATACCTGTCGGTCGTTACTTGGTAACAGTCCTAACACAAAAGAAAATGGTTTTCTGAAAAAAAAAACATAACATGATGATTGGCCAAAAAAGAACTCATGTTTCCAAGTCAAGGCTAACATGAGGATCCCTGCAGTGCTGCCGCCCATCCCACCATGAGGATGCTGCTTCACTCATCAAAGACATATGCATGGACCTCGGCGTAGCCCTTCTCGAAGTACTGGTCGATGATATACTGCTCGTACTCGAACCCGTCCCTGGCTTTCTCTATGTTTCTGATGCAGGCGGCGCGGAGGTTTGCGGGCAGCAGGTGGAAGCCCTCGGGCAAGGGCACGGGCTTGGGCATGGCCATGTCGCGAGGGCGCACCTGCAGCAGGCGCTCGATCGCCTCCCCCTCTATCCGTACCTTCTTGATCGTCCCGCCTTTCTTCAGCCTCGGGACACTCTGGAGCTTCTTGTGCAGGCGCACCAGATCCATTTCCTCGCGGAATCCTCTCTCCCAATCCTCGTCGCTTTTTTTTTTTTTTTTTTGACTGTCAACGGGGGGAGAGTGTCCCCACCTGATTTCCATTAATCAATGGTAGCCAAATACGGCTCGTGATGTGTTACAGCATAGTTTTTTGGGGGAAAACAAAAGAGTGTGATTTACATGATTGAAGAAAAAAAGGAGCACCAGGTATTGGCTATTGATGCATCAGCTTTCGGCAGCCTGCAGCGCCAAAGTGAGGCTTCAGACTTACACTCGCGGAGCAGTCGCAGCAGGGACTGAGGTTCAGAGTTGAAAATAACATCATTTCGGTGTTTCCAGATCTGCCAGCAACAGAGATGAAGGAAGGTGTGGAAATGTTTGGCCGGCACTTGACTTGGCCGCGGCAGCTCCCATATGCGGTTGACACGCAGCTCAGCCGTGTCGTTCACCCCAAGCCGCTGCCAGAACTGTTGCGCGATGGGGCATTGTAACAGAAGATGGTCAGGAGTTTCAGTTGGACATGAGCAGAGTTCGCATGTGGCCTCGTCAACCACATGTTTAGTGAGCAACACTGATCGGCATTTGATCCGTCCTTGCACAAGCAGCCACATAAAATCCTCGTCGCTTTGCATCTCGGGGGGCTGTTTCAACGACTCCTCCTCGGGTTTTGGGCCGTCGCCGGCCGCCGCGTCCTCATCAGGGTTGGCGCGCTCGATCGCGCCGCCGGCGTCGTCCGGCTGCACCACCTCCTCGATCAGCTTGATGGTGGAGCGCTCCATCGCGCCGTCGTCGCCTGCAGGCACCCCTTCCTCCACGGAACCAACCGTCGACGGCGATCTGATCTCCATTGCGGCGGCGGCGCTCGTTGTGGAAGCCGATCTGTACGTTGCTTCCTCGGAAGGACGGGAGCATCGCAACCCCCCGGGCACCATCTCTTATACGAGGATGGACCCAAGCTCCCTCTTTTTTGTTTGTGCCGTGTCAAGGACAAACAGAGGATTTGTCCGAGGATTTACCATAACAAAGTTAAAAAAACTTAATAATTGTTGGTGTTCGCTTTGGAATGCCTGACAGGTTTAGCACGGTTATTTTCTTTTCTTTTACTGATCGTTACTTTTGATTAAAAAATAAAATCGAGATGGTTAGCAAGGTAATTTTCTTTTCTCTTCGTAATCGCACAGGCGCATTTACCCGATGATCGATCGAACACAGCACTATTAATTACAACCCACAGATCTCAACATCACTGACAGCTGAGCAGACAGCCAAATTACAGGAGGAATCTAGAAAAATTTAAGAGCTCATCGAGCAAGACTAGAAGAAGTTAACATGACTGGTTGACAGATTTTATCAAGCAGGTAACAGGAATAGTATTATAAGCATATCCTTGCCTTGTCGATGAAACCTGTGTATTCTCTCTTGTACTGCAACCAGTTCAACAATCAACACGTTTCAGCAGCAAACCATGGGAATTGACCAACTACATCACAGTTTTCACTGTTGTTTTCTGAACATTGATCCATAATATAACTGTAGGGGAGCACCATGCTCTAAGTCCAAGCTATAAATTCGATGGTTAATGCCGTGGTAGATTTCATCGCGAAATGCAGTCAGGTGTGCACTGAAATTTGATCATGTGACTGACTTGAAAGAAAAATACTGTATTTGTGACGTTGGCATTCAGTTCCTGTTCTTGGATATTAGGAAACTTCGCTCTCGCTCTGTCTTTTCCCCACGCAAAATCCAACCAAAGTAAGCAGAGTTTTATGATGACTAGTATGTAGTCAGGTCTCCAACATCTCTAGCAATCTGATCAGTTATCAAGCAAAATATATGTAGTAAACATACTAAGTTACTACTAGATGGGAGTAGACAACAGACTACACCAAGACTCCAGTTTCACATGCAGTTCACCAGGAGCTCGCTATTGGTCTCTGTCCTCCAGACAGTGCATGTGAATCTCATAAAGAAGTTTGAAATCGAAATTTTTACTTTATGTTTGATGTTTCTTACCCACCGTGCGTAGTACTGACATGTACTTCTCATTACAGAAATCACAAGCATTTATTATTTTCTCTATTTTCACATGCCTACTTGGGGGATGAGGGAGGCAGCGTACATGCCTACTGATCATTTCTCTATTTTCATGATAAAAAATTCTAGTTTACATTTAATGGTTCACATGCTTACTGTACCAAGGGAAATGAAAACAGACGTTAAACTGATCACATAAGCTACATATATGAATATAGAGATGTAAATGATACATAGTTCAATCTGCAATTGAGAAACATGAGAGTGCTATGGAGGTCTAAGAACTCTGTGTATATACCTGCTCCCCAAATTATGCGTCGATTGCTAGATCATTCGATCTTCATGGCTGAGTGTGAGAGGTATTGGGAATAAATTGTTCTCCGTTGGGGGATGATGTCTTACAGGATATCATCCTGATTGGAATTTTGAAGCCTTTTTAGTGACAATTTCAGTCAGCTATCTGCTTCTAAAACCTTTGTCGATGAAACCTGTGTATTTTCTGTTACCTTAAACTGCAATCAGTTGAAATGTCAATACGTTTCAGCAGCAGGCTATGGGAATTGACCACTAGTCATAGGTCAATCGAAGGTAGAGGAAAATTTTCAGGGGAGTAATCATACAACAGCGCATCTAGTTCACTGTTCTTTTCTGAACATTGATCCATAATGTACTGTAAGGGAGCACCATGTTCTAAGCTATGAATGTGAGCGTTAATGTGCCGTGGTAGACTTCATCGCAAAACTCAGCCAGCTGCTCACTCAAATTTGATCATTTACCTGGTTTGAAAGAAAAAAGATTTCATTTGGGCCAGAGTCATATGTTGACATTCATTTATGTGTTCTTGGAGTACAAGTTAACTTCTTTCTTGCTCTGTTTTTTTGTTTTCATTCAAAATTCTACCCCACTAAGCACAGTCTTATGATGACGTAGTCAGCTCTCCAATGTCTCTAGTGACCTGATCAGTTAATTCAAGAACAAGTAGTAAACATACTAATTAGAGCGTACCATCATTTCTTAACCGGGGCGCCAAACAAGAGCTCACAGTTGAGCCACAAGTAGCTGGACATGATAAAGATAAATAACGACACTGGTTCACAATCTCAGAAAGTATGATGATTATAGCGGGGAGGCTGGATCACACAAACCAACAAGTAGATAAGATTATTAAGAAAGCGAAAGCCTTATTAATTCTGCACTGCTGCAGTGCCACCATGCGCCGGCCATTTTGCGCTTAATTTACTCAACAACATAGGCGTCGACCTCCGCGTATCCCTTGGTGTAGTACTGGTCGACGATGTCCTGCTGGATATTTGTGACGGTGACATTCAGCTCCTGTTCTTGGATATTAGTAAACTTCATTCCCGCTCTTTTTTTTTCATTCAAAATACAACCAAAATAAGCAGGGCTTTATGATGACTAGTATGTACGTAGTTAGGTCTCTAATCTCTATCGACCTGATCACTTATCCAGCAACATATATGTAGTAAACATACGAAGAAGTAGAGTCTAGCATTATCTCTGAACAGGGGCCAAACAGTATCAGGATATATTATAGCATCTCAGAAACGAGTAAATAAATAAGAGATTATTATAGAGCAAGCCTTAACTTGTGCCCCTCCTTATTACCATCAACAAAAAATCCCTGCTTGGCTGCTTCCTTCATCTTAATTCTGCAGGTACTGCCACCATCACCACGCGCCATGGAAGAACTGTTGTGCTTAATAGTTTACTCAACGACGTACGCGTCGACCTCCGCGTAGCCCTTGGCGCGGTACTGGTCGACGACGTCCTGCTGATACTCAATCACCCTCTTGAAGACGGCCTGGTTCCTGAGGAAGGCGGCGCGGAAGTCCTCGGGCATGTGTTCGAGGCACTTAGGCAGTTCTTGGCGCACGGCAGTTCTTCCAGCAGGGTGAGGCTGCAGCAGGCCCATCCGCAGGCACTCCTCGATCGCCGCCGGCTCCACCCGCTCCTTCACCTTCTTGAGCTTCCCGCCGGCCATCAGCCGCTCGTACTGGAGAGCAAGCTTCAATTCCGCACGGAGTTCTTCTTCGGAAGACGTGTCGGGGACCGTAGACGAGGTGTTGTCGAAGCCGAGCACCTTGGGGTGCTTCAGCGACTCGAGCCAGGCCAGATATTCCGCCGGCGTCATGGGGTCGTCCTCCTCCTCCTCGGGCTTGGCCGCGCCGTCGCCTCCCTCCGGCTCCTCCGGCTTGGGGAGCTTGGCTTCAGCCTCCTCGGCCGTGCCGTCGTCGCCGGCCGCCGCCTCGGGCTTGGCTCGCTTGGCCGCGCCGTGGCTAGCGGCCTCCTCCTCGGGCATGGGGCCCTTGATCGCACCGTCGCCGGCCACCTCCGCCATGTTCTTGGCGTGCTCTGTGTTGCCGCCGTTGCCGGGCGCCTCCTCCTCGGAACCACCCGTCGACGGTGACCTCATCTCCTCCATTAATTGCGGCGGCGCTCGTTGTGTAAGGGAAACTCTAGGCGGAGGCGGTTCCTGGGTCGCGAGCTGTGCCGACCTGTTGTTTCCGTTCCGGACGGATGGGAGCCTTTCAAGCAACCATGTCGTACAAAACTTCGTTCTGTATAGACCCAGGTTCTGTACATTAAAACGATCGCTTTCTTTACCCATTGGAACGTGTAGGGTAAAAACTTCCTTCTGTAATTAACCCAATCGTAGCTACGTATAAACCGGAGTTCGTATCCCAAACGCAGAACTTTGTTCCTCTCGTGTGATATTTTCGTGTCATGCAGTATACCTGCCGATCAACCGCCGTGCTAGCTAATTAAGCACTAGCCGAAGGAGAGTCCTCCGTCGGCCGCGGCGTCGCCGAGTGGGCGAGGGTGCAGGGGCTCGAACGCCGGCGCCGGCGGTCGGGTTGTTCATAGTTCTGATCCAGCAGGAAGGGCAGCGGCCAGGGTCTACTCATCCGGTTCGCCTTGGTTGCAACGCGCGCGAGGTGGTTTTGCTGAACTCTTCATACGAAGTTCGATTTGTGCAGCTAGCGAATGAAATCCGTACTGGATGGTTGGTAATTTCTCAGTTAGTCCTCCTTTTGTT
Source organism: Eragrostis nindensis (assembly GCA_012490785.1). NCBI lineage: Eukaryota > Viridiplantae > Streptophyta > Magnoliopsida > Poales > Poaceae > Eragrostis > Eragrostis nindensis. Next base: position 1,279,560 of record JAAXCT010000015.1, on the reverse strand, counting down.
CTACGGACACCTATTAACTTTGATATTTTAAAACTATGTATCCATGCATTCCGAGTTCTTGTGAACGCCGATGAAACACGTGATGAACTAACTGGGAAACCTTTCGGTTTGTACTCAATATTTGTTGCGTAATTTGTGAATAACAGATGCTTCATGAATTCAGTTTAGTCAGTTTGCTATTGTGTAAAGAGTTGTTCTTCTGGTAGAGCAAACTGAAAGGGTTCAGGGGATGCCAAACTACAGGTTTATTTAGCGGCTTTGCTTAAAAGTTCTATCTCCACAATTAATGTAAAATATAAGCTTTGCTTAAAAGTGAGGTGATATCTGGGAAAAAGAGCATTGATATCTACTGTTTCATGCTACTAACTGTTAATCTTATTGACCTGACCGAGTAACGCACAATGATTACATCATGGATTTTATGTATATGTTTTTTCCGTTGCATTCTCTTGTCAATGGGAGGTTACATATGATTTTATTTTTGTTCTGCAAATGTATTCTTGAATGTTGATACCTGTAGCAATTTGTTTGATTCGCTTCATTTAACATCCATCATTCCATCTATCCAATTTGTTGAACATTTTGATTTGATCATACTCTATATGTGTGCAGTTTGGTTGCATGGAAATGGTTCCTGCCACAAAAAAACCGCGTGTTCTCCTGGCCAATCCAGAAGCCCATCTTGCACAGTCTAAGAGGCTCGCAGAGGCTGCCTTGGAGCACTACAACAAAAGGAAGAAGGTGTGCTACTAAATTTCTCCACCTGCTCGGGAAAATAACATAGACTACTGTGTTGTCCATTTTGGGTTTGTATCTTGCATTGTCATGACCTTTCTTGATGTCCTGTGCCAGATAAAATTTGAGCCCGTTGATATCAAGCCTTGTATCAGTGTGCCCGAGCCACGATGTTGTTACACACACATTAACTTTACTGCAAAGTCCAGCAAGGAGGGTTCGCAGGAAAAACTTTTCTTTGCAGAGCTTTACCACTATGGCGTAAGGCGGGATATTAACTTAACCGCGAGGTCCAGGAAGGAGGGTTCAAAGGAACAACATTCCTTCACTGCCAAAAGGGGTTCATCAAGGGGCTCGTTCGTGACTTGCTGTGAGCCATTGGGTCCAGATTCTACAGGTGAGTATTCTTGCTTATTAGCTTGAGTTAAACGTACAAGTGCAAAGCATGAACATGGATGCAACTCTGAATCTTGTGTGCGAGATTAAATGTCCTGTGTATTTAGCTCTTAGCGCAAGTTTTCTGGTGGATTTTTATGCCTGTAGGTTTTGGAGGCTGCCTATCTAGGGTCTTGTCCAAGCACGTCTTTCTATAAGAAACATGATATTAGTCTCAACTGACTCATGTTAGGAAGACTTCACGTTTTTCACGTGAGGACAGTGATCTGGATGCATTGATATTTAGTGTGTGATATTGGTTGCAGGTCGCTTTTCATAATGTGAGTAATAGGCTTCTGTGTGTTGGGTCGTAGGTCACGTTTACAATATTGGTTGTATAGGTTGCATTGTTACGTTAAATTGTACACGAATTACTGGCACTGATATATGTTAAAATAACAAATATAGGACCTTCGCATGCTTTTTGTTCGTGTAGTGTATCCTCGAAGTAATTTTCATACCTCTTAATGGTGCTATTTAAGTATTTATGATGCCTTTTCTTTTAGAATTATGAAATATTTTATAGGACTGCTCATGACAGCTTGCATGCTATGGTAAGTTGTGATAAAGTGACAAACGCTCCACCTAGTCACAAATAATTCTTATAATCTGAATGTCAGATGTGACACGTAAACTTGCCTGCCTTTTTCTGAGATAGACTGAACTATTGTGACTAATCCATTATGTATGTTTTTCGTACCTCCCTGTCAATGTGTTGAACAAGCTGCTGTTTGTTTGCTGCAGTTGGACAGAAGTTTCTCAAGCCTGATGGTACCTCAGGTGTGAGGAAGCATGCTGATTTCGCATACTGCTTTGCCTGTTCTTAGAGGACGTCTCATCCAAAGGGTGAAAAGTATATTGCTGGGCATTGCAACACTCCCTCCGTTTACAATTGCGTCCGCTAGTTAGCATCTGTGTTCTAGTCGGAACTTAGCGCTTCAACTTTGCCTGGAAATATTTCATTTGTATTGCTTGTAAAATTGTACCGCCAACTCCTCACACTTGTTGGATTGGTCAGTGCCGCTCCTTGTCGTACCATTCCTTGTCCAGTGGCTGAGGCCTCTCGCCAGAGTCCACCCTATCCAGCAAGCTGTTGAGGTAACAAATCTACTGCTAAGGCACTCAAAGTGTTTCCTGCATATAACACTCACATGTTGCTCGCTATAAGTTAACAGTATATATGCACGTACACACGAGGTATGATGTACCTCTAAGGGTTATTGCCAGCCATCGTCACCAACGTACGTATGCAACGCCGGCGGCCATCCTATCTGGCAACTATAGGAAGAACTCGAGTGATCAAGCTCGCCGTTCATGGCACATCCGCACCAGGCGTCTAGAGGGAGCATTGTCCATGGCACATCTGCACATCTTTGACCTGTGGATGCCATTATGTGGCCCTTAAAGACTGAAGTTTGTAGCACGGACGATGTTGAGTGTCGTACCCTATTTCTGGAGCACTAGTGCTTACCCGTATCAGTCTCTGGATCAGACGCTGATACGAACACTTATACAGAATGTCATCACAGAGTCATAACTTACATAAATATTACCAAGTCTCATACAAGCCTTCATACATAAAAGGTCTTACAACACACGGCCAGCGGCCGGCTTATTACAACGAACATCACATCGATGAACTACCACAACAGAACCACTCAAACACAACTACAGCGGAAAACGGAAGCGGGACCACTACAGGCAACTTGAGTGCGGACAAAACCCTACTCTTCATCTTCACCATCCTGGTACTCGTACTCGGGCTCTTCATCTGAATGATTAAAGCAAGGGTGAGTACATAGGGTACTCAGCAAACCCTAACACAAGGGGTAAGTATATGCAAATGGTATAACCAAGGATAGGCTGGGGGTTTATCACAGCGGCGAAAAGCAACTTTATGCAAGGGTTGTTTTAAAAGCAAAGCCAGTTGCAACTACAGTCAAGATTATTGTTGTCATTTAGTAGGGTTGTTTGGCCCTGGGGGAGATGCAATCCATCCCGCCAGTTCCTAAGTTTAATGCTGGCAGGAAACCAGCTCACGGTTCCACACCGGAGTATTCCAAAAACACGCCAAGGATGTAAAGCACACCGTTACACTAATCTTGTGTGGTCAAAGCTTTCGCGTCGTCCAATACCGTGGAACGTGGCTATCTAGATAGATTATACACTCTACAGAGGTTGTACACGATTCCGCACAAGGTACACCTGTCCTCCCACCATTGAAGGTTGGACAGGCATACTGTTACCTACTTGGTGTCACCGGCATCCACCCACGGAAATTCATCCAACCAGGGGCTTCATCACATCATATCATATAAAAAGGCCTGAAAGTATCCATATGCCGAACCCGCTTCCCACTGTCCACGAGCCTTCTCCTGGCTTCCTGTTGGTGGTTCTTATGCTCTACTAAATATTTCTATTCCGCAAGCGCACGGATCACCATTGTAGCACTTCACTATGGAGTATTCCAGGGTATCGTATTTATAATTTCCACAGGGAAGCTAGTAGAAAATTCCTCAAGGGTACTGTCTAAATCGATCGTATGTAATTCACGTCAAACATTGATAGTTTGATAAAGGTGGCACTCATGAAGTAACCCAGAAAAGAGTAATCAGCAAAAAGTTTGGGAGAGCAACGAGTAGAGAAAAAGGTTTCCTAAAATATATCCATCCTAAGTATTTTATATTCAGCAATCTAATAATTTACAATTATACACTCAAGATCATACAACAGTCATATCAATGTGCATCGGGGCACGGATGTGTCATAGTGATAGCCAAGGCCACCACTATAAGGAACCACCCGCTATAATTAAGACCCTGCTAGGTCCAACCCGGACGTGGTGGATTACAGAGACCGGTGCAGCTGTCACATACACTCGCGGCTACCATCCTCCGTGGGGTTGGGTGCAAACTTGCGTCTAGAATAATTCCTTGAACCATACAAGCAATCACTCTAAATAATCTACCCTTAGCTAACAGGGCAGACCATCCATGCTCAATAAACTTAAGTGAATTGTTTACGCATAGACCAGCTGACAACTCACGTAAGTCTACCTGACACAGACGTGGATCCAACACAGAGATACTTCCGAAGTAATTACTCAGAGCAATAATATAAATTAAAAGAATTACTGAATTAAATAAATAAGAAGAGATATCCATAATAATATTTATTCAAAAGAAAGTAAAGATACAAAGAGCTTTACCGCACTTCCGAAGATGACTCCGGAACCCTGAGCAAAGCTCACACTCTACCTCTAACTCCCAACTAATGCTAACACTAAACAAGAAGAGTAAATGGATTCTTCAATGAGGTACGAATTGCTTCTGAGGCCGGGGGGTCCTATTTATAGCTTCTCCATGGCGGTGGGAGTCCCCTGGCCGAAGCTGGAGAGGCGGCGCCGCTAAGGTTGGCCGGCCGGCCGGGTAGGAGGGCCGGCCGGCCGACCACTGCGTCGGTTGGCAGCCGCCTTTTCCCTGGATGCTCCTGATCGCTTGGTGGAGTCGGTCCTGAGGTCGGTTTTCTCCTGGAGTCGGCAGAAGTGGAGTAAGGGCCAAGTTTAGGCCCATTGTAGCCCATCTTCTAGAATGTTTGCTATTTCTTCACTTGGGCTTTAATTATTCTCGGTGTTGGACGTCTTTGGAGCCCACTGGTCGAAGATCGACAGCAGGAGAGGCCAAGGGTGGCCGGCCGGCCTATGATTGGCCCGGCCGGCCTGCGTTTCTGTCCACAGGCGCCTATTTCTTCTGCATTTACTCCTGCACTCATAAATCATCCAAAACTCGTGGAACTTTATTAATAAATAAAACATTGCCGAATTATTGGTGATTTACCCTTTTATTTACCGATATGTTGACGGTAATTTAATGACTTAAACACCGTCAACAAACCCCCCAAGCTTAAACTTTGCTCATCCCCGAGCAAAATAAAAACTTAGGCAATCGGCGGATCAGGAGTTGCATCAATATTAATTTCCTGCAGGTGTCTGATATACAACAGCATACTCCAAGACAGCGAGTAATCCATAAACCAGCACAGTTTATTCATCAAGCATGCATATATCTGGTGGGGCTTATTACTTTGTCATGTGACATTGAAAAGCAGAACAGCATTATTAGGTTTTCGTTAAACACATCCTGCAAATAACAAGTCCAGAGTTTTTGTTTGCTGCATAAGAAAAATTCCAAGAATTCTCCTTTAAGTCTTTTGCACTTCCCCTTTTTGTCTCTCTTTTGTGAAAGCTATTTCCTACAAAACATTGCTCACAACCTAAACTATATAAGATGGTCTTTCGGGTGGAGCTTGGTTTGGATGTGCATATCCTTCACATATATTTTGTAAGGTTAAAGGACGATCTCAAGGGAACAGAGTAGCTCTTCATAATCAGTCCATTGATAAATGTGGGAAGAGAAATCACTCATAAATTTTTCTGTCTTCTTGGCTCAAGAGAAATTTTTAGGATGGCCACCACCTCTATAAAAATCTTTACTGCGTATTACGGGAGGTTTTTTTTTACTCCCGTAATGCAGAGTGTGAAGAAGATTTTTAGATGGCCTAAACAATAATTTTTGAATTTTCTTGAGCTCTTGAAGGAAGACAAAAGAATTTTTGAAGGATGAGTGGTAATGAATTTCTCATATTCCCAAAAGAAAGATGACTGACATAAAGAGAGCAGTGTTCCGAGAGATCAAAATTTAACCGAACTCAATATATAAAAGATAGCTAAGAGCGAGGTTTGTGTTTATAAACTTTGTAGTATATGGCTCTGGTAGGTAATTGATTCCTCACAGGGGAAGTGTAAGACTTAAAAGGGTTTTAGTTGCAGCATTAATAAAGATTAAAACATCTCTGGACTATTATTGCACAAACGTGCTAACTCATCCTAAAACAGCCATATCATGCAAGTCAATGCATAGATTTGGTAAACCAGGTGCTACCCACACAGATATAGCAATACTAGAAGTGTGATCGTGCCAGATTACTTCTTACGCAACTATACAAGGAATAGCAACTGCATAAAAGATACAAGTAGAAAACTAATAGAGCAGCTATTCATCATATCCTTTATGCGTGGGTAGAAAAACCAAGATCTGGCAACAACAAAGCAAACCCGAAATTTTTATTATTATTATTTTTTTAAATTTTTTTTTAAATATATACTGCAGAACGGACGAACGGCTGATACAACTGACGGTCATGCGAGGTCGAGCAAGGCAAAAACAGACAATCAACATAAAACTCCGAGACCCCCCCCCCCCCCCCCCCCCAAGCTTAGGCCTTTGCAAGGCATAAGCTTGACCCAAATCTAGTGGTAAGAAGCTGTCCAGGGGTCCCACTCCCCCTGGGAAGGTGGGTCAAAGAAGGGAACAGAGCCAGTGTGCTGCTCAGGTGGTGGCTGTGCCTCAGGCTGTGGTACGGGTTGGGGCCCGTACTGCTGCTGCTGGGACTGGGACGTATCAACGTTCAGGCCTGAGGCGATTTGCTGGCAGAGGTTATATGTGTCATCTATCCTACCGCCTTGGTAGTAGACCTGACCTTGGAGGTCAGTCACGAGGTTGGCGGTGTCATGCACGGCTTCTTGGAGCTGCGCAACTTCTTGCTCGAGGTACCAGTAGTTCCAGTTGGGTGCGAATCTAGCTGAGCGAGAGGATCCCATGTGTGGGTCACCCATAAATCGTGGAGCGTGAGAGCTCTGTGGGTACGCGCCAGGCTGAAACTGCACTCCTGGCTGAAACTGTACTCCCCCAGCGGCTGCATGGCGACCGGGAGGATAGTGAAACTGGTGAATCCCCTGCACACCTTGTGGGGGAGGCCAAGCAGGTGAGTCGCTGCGTGTGTCTGGGTCGCCTGAGTGGTGTGACCCTGAGCTCTCAGCTCTGGGTGCAGCAGAAGGTGCGGCGGAAGGTCTAACTGAAGGTCCGGTAGAGGGTCCAGCAGAGGGTACAGCAGAGGGTCCAGCGGTGGTTCCTGCATTCCTGGCTCTGAGCCGGATCACAGGTCCCTCGGCTACGCTGTGGCGAGCTGGCTCGGCTATCCTCAGGTCAATGGTTAAGCTTTTTGTGCGGTAGAGTCCTAGCCTCGGCTCTGGCAGCTCAATCTCTGTGCTATACCCATGGTAAACCATGCGGTAGCGCCCCTCAGCTATTCTATTGATCATGTGGGCTTGGCGAAAGTGATCGAACCCAATTAACACTTGGGTCCCAGGCAAGAAGGCTACTCGTGCTTGGTTCAACATTACTAAGCCTCGTGCAATTCTAGTGATGTATGACGCGAACAAGATAGCAGCACTTGAAGTAAACGTCACACCCAACCAATGATTAAGCACATAAAGCAAAGGGTTGATTTTAATCTTCTTTACCATAGCATATAGGTAGCACAGATCAATTCTGGTGACGGCCCTATTCTCATGACGGGGTGACAAGACGAAACCACACCAACGATGCAAGATTCTAAGGGAAGGGTTATGAATTTCGCCAGTGCGGCGGTGTACTCCGTTTTCCCCAGAAATTTTAATCCAGAAGGTGAGTTCGTTAAAGCCTTTAAGTTTGTCTAGAGCTGTCTGCCCACTGCGCTCGAAGCCCAACAAATCACTCATGTCATTAAACGGCAAGTCAAACTCCTGATTAAACAGGCGAAACTGTATTCGTGTACGTGCTATGGTTTTATCAGGAACAATTTGCAGGGTGACAAAAAACTCAATAGAAAGCCACTTCGCACCTAGCTCAAAGGTATTAGAGAAGTCAGTAAGGCCAGTGTACCTGAGAGCTTGGTCGAAGTCCTCTTTGATGCCGATGTCGGTGAGGAATTGAGGGTCGAAAACTCGTGAATGTTGAAATTCACGGTCTCTTAACCCAGCGATGCGGTTCCTTTCATCCTCGTTGCATGCCACAATGTGCTGCTCGTGCTCCATATAGCGCACGATCGGGCCAACCGGCTCCACGTTCAGTGGTTCCGGTGGTTGCTGTGTTCCCGCATCGGACCCAGAGTGTGAGCTGCTGCCACGACTCTTGCTACTAACCTTCCTCTTGAGCGAAGTGAAGAAGCTTATAGTGACCTGCACAATTAATCAGACAGCAAATACCCGAAGGGAATAGTGAATAAAAATTAGCGGGTTAGCCATCCAAGGGTTAGTCGATCAGGGGTTAGTCGTCCAAAATGGGGTTTATTAAGACCACCACTCAGCAGTAAGAAAGCAGAAAAACTCACACATTATTATTTTATTTTATTTTCTCTTTTATTTATTTATTTATTTATTATTATTACCTAATTATCACTAATTGCTTGATTAGGAGGTTTTAAGCAAGGGAGGAAGAAGAGCTCGTCGAGCTGTGGTGCGGGAAAATATGGAGGCGTCGGCTTCCATTTATGGGCGCGCGCGGGCGCCGAGGCGAGGCCGGGAGCGGCCGGCCGGCGGACACGGCGAGCCGGCTGGCGGGCCCCGGCGTCACCTCGCGACGGGACGGCAGCGGTGGCGGAATGGCGTCGGGTGGAGAGCCGTGGTGCGCCTTTCGGTGCACATGCTCGCACAGGAGGAAGATGGGACGCCATCCTCCATTATCGTCGATTTCTCCTCCGTTCACGTGAGTGTCTGAGGCACTCGAACATGCTACAACGTAGGGGAGCAGGTGAGGCAGGCGTAGGGCGTTGGTGGCACTCGGCGGCGACCGGAGGTGGCCGGCCGGTGGGTCCGGCGGCCGGCCGGCGGGTCCAAGTGCCCACTTTGCTTCTTCTTTTTCCTGCGCGTGATGCTTCACCTGTTCGTCCCCTGCAGCTCCTTTGTCCAAAGCAAAGTGATGACAGGTGGGGTTGGCCGGGCCCGGAAGGGGTCCCGGTCAAACCAAAAATCGAGAGTTTTTTTTTACTATTGCGCTGCGCATAATAAAGACATAAAATTAAATTTTATTCCATGGATAACGACGGTTTAGATCCTCCCGTCAGAGGTGTATTAGCGTCTACGATTAAAGTTATTTCGGAAGTTTCCTAACGGCCTTGACGCTTCTACTTTTGTCCAGCGGTCGAGCGTTGACATCTTGAAATGTTCCGTGTGGACAAAATCTTCCGCACTTTTTTAGCGAGAGCTGTCTTGGGTTCCTTTTTCCTCGAGACGGTCTTCCTTGGCTCTCTCTTTTTCGGAGTACGGGTTTTCCTTGGTTTCTCTTTTGGTTTCTCCTCTTTCTTGGGGACCTCCTTGTCCACTTCACCCGTTATCGTCACTCTTCCATTCGTCAACTTCAGAGGGGCGTACGGGGGCTTCTCGATGAATTGATAACAGAGGTATCTCCCCATTTGTTGGTCATTGTACCAACGCATATTCTTCCTGGAGGCACGGCAGGGGGTTTTGCAACCTCTGACTTCCCTGCGGGTGTTCCCTCTGGCCTCACAACTTTTCGCGAGACAATCGCCATGGCAGTTACGTTTTTATCTTTTCCTCACGATAGGATTTTTCTTTTATTTTCACAAGAGGGGTCAAGATTAAACGATCACGCGTGTGATAGGTTTGTGATAAACAAACGAGATCAAGGCAGCACTTAAATAGGAACAGGAAATTTTCTAGCTAAGCTTCCCCGGCAACGGCGCCAGAAAAGCTTGTTGGTGGTTCTTATGCTCTACTAAATATTTCTATTCCGCAAGCGCACGGATCACCATTGTAGCACTTCACCATAGAGTATTCCAGGGTATCGTATTTATAATTTCCACAGGGAAGCTAGTAGAAAATTCCTCAAGGGTACTGTCTAAATCGATCGTATGTAATTCACGTCAAACATTGATAGTTTGATAAAGGTGGCACTCATGAAGTAACCCAGAAAAGAGTAATCAGCAAAAAGTTTGGGAGAGCAACGAGTAGAGAAAAAGGTTTCCTAAAATATATCCATCCTAAGTATTTTATATTCAGCAATCTAATAATTTACAATTATACACTCAAGATCATACAACAGTCATATCAATGTGCATCGGGGCACGGATGTGTCATAGTGATAGCCAAGGCCACCACTATAAGGAACCACCCGCTATAATTAAGACCCTGCTAGGTCCAACCCGGACGTGGTGGATTACAGAGACCGGTGCAGCTGTCACATACACTCGCGGCTACCATCCTCCGTGGGGTTGGGTGCAAACTCGCGTCTAGAATAATTCCTTGAACCATACAAGCAATCACTCTAAATAATCTACCCTTAGCTAACAGGGCAGACCATCCATGCTCAATAAACTTAAGTGAATTGTTTACGCATAGACCAGCTGACAACTCACGTAAGTCTACCTCACAGACGTGGATCCAACACAGAGATACTTCCGAAGTAATTACTCAGAGAAATAATATAAATTAAAAGAATTACTGAATTAAATAAATAAGAAGAGATATCCATAATAATATTTATTCAAAAGAAAGTAAAGATACAAAGAGCTTTACCGCACTTCCGAAGATGACTCCGGAACCCTGAGCAAAGCTCACACTCTAACTCTAACTCCCAACTAATGCTAACACTAAACAAGAAGAGTAAATGGATTCTTCAATGAGGTGCGAATTGCTTCTGAGGCCGGGGGGGGGGGGGGGGGGGGGGGGTCCTATTTATAGCTTCTCCATGGCGGTGGGAGTCCCCTGGCCGAAGCTGGAGAGGCGGCGCCGCTAAGGTCGGCCGGCCGGCCGGGTAGGAGGGCCGGCCGGCCGTCCACTGCGTCGGTTGGCAGCCGCCTTTTCCCTGGACGCTCCTGATCACTTGGTGGAGTCGGTCCTGAGGTCGGTTGTCTCCTGGAGTCGGCAGAAGTGGAGTAAGGGCTAAGTTTAGGCCCATTGTAGGCCATCTTCTAGAATGTTTGCTATTTCTTCACTTGGGCTTTAATTATTCTCGATGTTGGACGTCTTTGGAGCCCACTGGTCGAAGATCGACAGCAGGAGAGGCCAAGGGTGGCCGGCCGGCCTCCGGCCGGCCTGCGTTTCTGTCCACAGGCGCCTATTTCTTCTGCATTTACTCCTGCACTCATAAATCATCCAAAACTCGTGGAACTTTATTAATAAATAAAACATTGCCGAATTATTGGTGATTTACCCTTTTATTTACCGATATGTTGACGGTAATTTAATGAGTTAAACACCGTCAACACTTCCGCTGCAACTCCTGCATCCGAGTGGGATACCGGGTGAACACTATAGTAGGGTGTGGTTCCCAATCTTGCCCATACAAGACTTGTGGCTATACGAAGGGTGCTAGGCCAGGCGGCACAGGAACCAGTCCTTATACGACCGAAACAGGCATCTTCAATAGCTATCCTCATAGAGGAGTCGCATCCCAGAGATAGCCCTCCCCACTGAGGACTACCTCGCGTGCTCCTGCCAAAGTATCCCCACTATAAGGTTGCACAAGTCACTAATCACCATCCCACATTATCATATTCACAACACACACCACCAAGCACTCACACATTTAACACTAAAAAGCATGTATAGCAGGATTAAATTAAGTACACATGAGTAATAGTCCTAAGCAGCATAGCCATCCAACCAATCATTAAATAATTAACGATGTTGGTCCCTATGTCTAACAATGGAAGCAGGGTGATCAATAATAAGGCATGGCAATCAACCAGCATTTAGGACAAACTAAGCATTTAAACATCATGCATACTTTATTTATAAACTGGGCTCTAGGTAGGTAATTTGTAAACATAGGATCAATCATGATCAAAGGAGGGTTAGGACTTGCCTTCACCAAAGTCTTCTTCTTCTAAGTCCTCGTACTCCAGATCCTCAGCTTCTTCCTCGTTGGCTTGATTGTCTAGCGATTAAAGTAAATAATGCAAATAAATCTACCGCTCAAACAATTAACTAAACAAGCATTAAACCAAATAAAATCCACATAAGGATCAAATAAGGAAGTTTCTGATGTCATTGGATAGATCATGAATTTAGATGAATTTTGGCGAAAGAATCGCCAAAATTGGAGTTAGAAGGAATAAGATATGAATTTTATAAGTTGGTGGGATTAAATCAATTAGGAACAAGATTAATTAATTAAGTATGAGCGAAACTTAATTAATCTGATGTGATCAAGTGGTGGAAAAGGATTAGGAAATAATCTACGATTTTTATAGAATTTATGAGATTTTTCTGATATTGGAAAAGTGTTTGAAAAAGAATCTGTGTACGTTTGCTGTGTGGACTAAGCAATTACAGAATGTGTGTGTGGCTGACAGATGGGCCCGGGGGGCCGGTGTACCGTGCGGCACTGTGCTGTGGACTCGGTCCACGTGAGCTGTGAACCGGAGCGATGTGTGACGGCGGTCCACGGTGCACCGTGTGCACCACGTGGCGTGGCGACCCGGTCGTCGCGGGCCCGCATGCCGACGTGGCATGCCACGTCGGACGGCGGCGCGACGCGGTCAAAGGTGGCCGGAAACAGGGGAGCGCGGCGGCGCGTCGCCGGAAACCTCGCCGGCGGCGGCTACAGGGGGCAGAGCGCGACAAGAAGTAGCCCTACGTGCTCTACGCGGCTTGGCGGAGCAAGCGGTGCTAGATGTCGACGACGGCGGTGAGCGGAGCGGGCTCGCCAGAGGCGGGCGGCGCGGAGGTGCGCGGTGAGAGTGGCGCGGAAGTGGGATTCCCGCGTGTGCGTGCCGCCGTGCGTGTGCGTGGGAGTTTAGTGAGGGCGTGGAGCGCCTCGGCTCGGCCGGGCGCGGCCGGGAGAGTCGCCGACGACGAGGTCGCGCGGCGGCGGGTGGAGGTATTCGGTGCGGGTGCTCGTGCGAGGGAAGAGGAAGGAAAAGAAGCAGCGCAACAGAGAGAGAAGAGGAAGGCGGCGCTCACTGCGGGGTCGACGAGACGAGAGATGGTCGGAGTCGTGCCGTCGACGAAGCTCGCGGTGGCCGGAACCCTAACCCGCCGGGATCTCCATGCTCCGCACCTCGGCTGCGAGAACAAGAGGCGCGACGGGGTTAGCTGGGGTTCGGCGATGCCAAAAGGAGAGAAAGAGAGGGCGGAGCTCCACTGTTGGCTCGCTGGGAAGTCGCCGAATGGGACGCCCGAGAAGAAGGGGACGCCGGTGGGGAAAAGTTGAAATGGGGCGCGTTTGACTGCGGTGGCGGTGGTGTTTGTGCTCGCTGGGGAGGTGAGGGAGGCGGTGCGGTGCTTGGTGCCTTTTATAGGCGGCCGAAGGAGGAGCCGTTGAGGCGGAGCAGTCGGTGCTGGTCAAGCGCCGGTCGCCGGGCTTAAATGTGACGCGACGGCGAGCAGAGGGAAGGACGGCATGCACGCTCGTGCTGACGGGAGCGCGGCACGTCTGCAGGAGCGCCGACTAGACGAGATAGGGAGTCTGCTTGCGCGGCATGACGTCGCGGAGTGGGGAATGCGCCGGTCTTCCGGGGGCGGTTAGGCTGACGGCGTGGGAGCTCTGCAGCGGGGTTGGTCGAAGGGATGGGGCGACGTGAGGAGACGGCGAGGCTTCGGGCGCGTCCACGTGCGGCTACAGCGGCTCCTGAGCGGCGACGGGACGAGGCGCACCGGCCGGCATGGGCGCCATCCTGCGCGGCAGAGGAGGGAGAGGACGGGCGGGCCCACGCGTCAGCGAGAGAGAGAAAAGAGGCGGGCTGGCGAGCTGGGCCGGGTGATTGGGCCGAAGCAGGCCGCGGGAAAAGGAGGAGAAGGGAAGAAGGTTTGGGCCGGCTGAGGAAAAAGGAGAAGAGTGGCCCAGGAGAAAAAGAAATGGTTTAACCATTTCACGGATTTGAGATGAATTCAAATTTGAATGGGATTCAAATTTGAAAAGGAATCAAAACCAACTGAGCATATAAATAAGAACAATAAAACCCAAATATGCTTATGATGGGGTTTGATGCACATTTAAAATTCAAAAATTCAAATTGGGCATGGATTTGACCTCTAGTTTGATTGAATTTGTTTGAATTCGAAAAAGTTCAAATTTTTAGTGATTTTTATATTATGGAAAAACACAGGGTGTTACACTGAGGTCCCGTTTCAAGTTTTAACATGGTGTTGCACGATTCAATGAGTTGTAAATGTGATGCCATTCCGGCTCTCAACAACAAGATGGGTGATGTCCCTCACCTCATCGATCAGACGGTCATCAACTTCCGATCCTGAGGCCTCCCAGGCCTACGCTGCAACATCATGGATAGTTGCCACTCGGCTGTTTCATGAAATATGTGGTATTTATAAACCAGATATTCTCATGTACAACTATCCATGAATACATATTTTACTTGGAAAAGAACAGCAGTGGGAATGCTTGTTTAGTTGAGTGCTCCCAACCAACTCAGTGATGAGATTTACTATAATGCACAAATTCAGAATTATCATGTGCAAGATATTGTATAACAAGGAAAACAAAAAAAAAAATCTTAAGACAATGATGTTTACTACTGTCTTGTAAACTATATTTAAAACTAGTAGGATGGCCCGCGCTAATAGCGCGGCTAGGCTTTATTACGCCAAATCATAAAAGTCGGTGTGTTCCTTTTAACCTTTAAATATTAATCTACTATTAGCCAACACATGGATCAAGGCTCACAACACGTAATCATAGGTCCAGTAATAATGTAGCCTCACATCAATTCAATCTTGTGTATCTATTTAATTTTAGGACTTAAGATCAAATTGAGGTATGTGAGGCTACATATTATTACTTGAGCTATGATGAAAAATTCAAAATTAAAGCCTCTAACAGAGATCATAGCTCAATGATAAGTTTCAATGGAAAATAAGGGTTTTGATTAGTAATATATTGTAATATTGGCAATCAATCATATAATCACCTGAGCTTGTTCCATTTATCATATTATGTATCCAAACATTGTTTTCACTGCACGGACTGCAAGCTGTGCTTCAGAGTAGCCTCCCTCATCCTATCGTGTTAATCTACAGATTGTTAATTGTCTGAATGAAAAGCACTCGCAAAAAAATTACTTATTATCTGAAGTTGGAAAACTGAAGGTCATGCAAGATTAAAATAAACTTTGCTTCCTACAGCCTTATACTCATTCATTTTATCCTTTTTTTTTGCGAGGAATCATTCATTTTATCCTTGAAAGCAGGTTCTTCTCTTCCACTTGTTCCACTCAACGTATTAGTTGTTTACGTTGAGTTTCTAGTCTGCTTTGCACTATGTAGACGTCCACTGATCCACTCACTGTATCCGTGCTCATATATTTTTCTATGGTCTGTTATTTTGTCTATCAAACCGATATGTGGTCATGGCACGGTGGTCGGTGGGTCTTATCTGTGCAACAGTGCAAGGCTGCATGGAACGTGCACACATGCGGATTCATGTAGTTGGCCGTTCCATTCTGGCAGCCTTTTTTTCCTTAACCAACCTTAGATGCAAACTATTCTCGATTTCTCTCCATTGGGTTGAACATTCAGTGCGCTCTAATTATGAGCAATGCCGATCTCTTTTTTGTGGTTATTGTTGCTGAAGAAACATGCAGCACGTTGGTTGATCTGATAAACCTTTGCTTTCTAGCTAGATAAAGTGACGGCGTTGTTGTCTTGCTGATAGAGGTGTGTATTACCGTGCGTTTTCAGTTCATTCATAGTTGCAATTTGTGCACTGAAGAATTGCAATTTGCAACGCGGCGACAAATTACCTGAACCTGATGGCGCCGTCGAGCGATCGTGCACCATGCCACCATGCGCGATCGGCAGTGAGCCTTGAGGACATTGCGTGGGTGACGGCAGTCAGGTCTGGCGCGAGTCGTCCAGGGCAGCGGCGGTTGGAGCGGCGCTGTATCATTTGATCTGGCCTCACCGACGGGCAGCTCATGGATGCCGCTGGTCTACATCATGTCGTTTTCTTTGGCAAGCAATTTTCAATTAGATGCAGTTTCCTCTTTTGCTTGTCTCACGCTTTTGAGCTGTGCTGTGCTGTGCTGGAGCCTCTCGCCAACCTCGTCAAAGGGGGGCAGGTCGAGAGCTTTGTGCTACAGAAGATGACGATGGGGAACAGTGAGCAAGAAGGACGGCTCCATGGTGACATATCAAGGTTTGGCGTTGGCATCCGCTAGACCTGGTCTAGCATCTTGTTTGGCACCACCGGCGATTTGTTTTCTTGCATCACATCGCCTGCCCTCATGTCTCCTGATGTGCGGAACCCAGATTACCAGATATCGGCAGTTGCTTTTCATCGATCCCTTAGTTTTGTTTTGTTTTCCTCATGACCGATGGCGATCTCATCTGGTATATTGATGGTTTGTTTCCCTTACGACTCAAAGATACAGTATATAAAGAAGTTCCCAAAAAGAAAACGATACAGTGAAGGATCTCAAGTTTCTTAATGAACCTTAGGTGTGCACTGGACTCTAGATTGAACCCGTCACAGATCAAATCTGAATTTTTATTATTTACTTGCTTATTTCTTTCTTACCAAACGTTAGCTCTTGTGTTTCACGTGGACTTCTTGACAATTAATGCATATTGGACAATTAATCTAGAGCGTTAGATCTTCATAAAATCCAACGGTTCATATATTTTCTTTTTTCAGATTAACGTGGTAATTTCGTGACATTGAGAGCGAACGTGGTCTATATTTAAAATTCAGGTTATATGAAATCAATCCATGAATACACATGCATAAATGATTCAAGTAGTTCTTTACATACTGGATGATCCGGATTCCATTTCCTGTGCAGCTGAATTACTGAAGTTTTCACTGGATAGGTTCTCCATGAAGCAGACTTGCGCCCAACCTCCGCAGCTGCATCAATTCAACGCCTTGTCATGTGGTGCTACTACGGCAGCGCAATTGCACCTGGATCGCGGTGGCCAGATCAGATCCACGTATGACCTGGAAAATTGATGTTACTCACCACATACAAGTAGGTGGTCTGTAATGACGAAATATGGTTTGGATTCAAATCTTCCAAGTGGCATTGTTGTGTGCTTCTTAATCTTATTTCGAAAGTTCAATTGACGCTCAGAATTTTTTACTAATCCCCAATCTGTCTTATTGTTCCCTTGGACAAGAATGACATTATTGATGCAGTTTAGTCATATGGTAGTGTCAGTGGTGATGGTTGCTCTGAACTGTTCGTGGCTTAAGAGTCTTGACGTTTGTAACTGTTCGTGGCTTAAGAGTCTTGACGTTTGTACATCCAAAATGACCGCATGATTTTCTGTTTGCATATGACGTTTTCGATCCACCACAGCGATACATACTGATTACAAACGATCACATACGTGCTACTCTCTTTATTTATTGACACATGTACTTGGCACTGTTTTGAAACTATATATGTGCTTTTTTTAGACTTTGAAGCCATGTGCTTACTTAAACAAAAGGGGAAGAAAACAAAGAATCGCATCGGGTGTGTATTTATGGGGGTGTTGCCGATACGCGGTCCGATCTCAGCACTTGAAAAACATGTGAGCATTATAAAACTCTAAGCGCTCTATATATATGATGCTTGAATTAGAACTTTAGAAGACGCTATAGACACACATGCTTTCCGAAGCATGCGCTACTCGCTGCCTCCAACGGTGGTTTTGAGAGGTGTTGGGAATCGGTTGTTCAGTTTGTCTTAGATGGTGAGTGGAATGGTGCAGTTGCACATAAAAACCTTGAGCGTGATGCCACCTCCACTGTGAGGAAGAATGCCAACTCAAACCCCTACTGCCCCTTGTATCAGCGGTCATGGTGTCCTCGTCGGCCGCCAGGGCTGGCCGGAGCTCAGAACGACTTCGCCGGCCTTCCGCTGCGCCTTTGCCACCTTGTCGCGCCGTGGACGTCGTGCTCGCCCAACACCGGTGGCTTGGCTGGGCTGGCACTGCCGCATGGTCCGACAAAAGCAGCCGAGGGGCTGCATGGGCAGCCGCGTTGTCTGAGGGGTGCTACTGCTACAGCTGCAGCGGCGTCGCATGGGGATTGCGATTGCCGGACACGGTGCAGGAGTCCAATGTGACGGGAGACGCGTTCGACTCCAGGCTATGTTTTCTCCTATGCTTGCAACTATCAATCGACCATCACCGCATATGAAAACTGATCTCACTCTGATGCTATACACTGCACGCCAGAAGGTGTTCTCTGTTCTGGGATGGAGCAACGTACCTCGTTTGATTTAGAGGTTTCTGCCAGTAAATTGGATGCGTGAACAGTATGCACGTACGTACACACGAGCTAAGATATACCTCTTGGGGCTATTTCCAGCCATCGTCACCAACGTATGCAACGGCGGCCATCCTATCTATCAACTAGCTAGGAAGCAAAAGCAGTACTTGACGTGATAAAGCTGGTTGTTCATGGCGCATCTGCACTAGGATTCTAGCTAGAGGGAACAGTGTCATGGGTCACGATGCGTGGGGGCACGTTTGGCCGTTTCCCTTCACCAGTACCTATACGTACGCGTAGTGGACCTAAAGATCACCGAGGATCCTCTGAACCCAGAAGACTAGGTAGTGAACTTTGTAGCCACGACGATGCCGGAATCCCGTTTCAATATGGTGTCCCATGATTCATAGCACTAGCCCATCAACCCGTGCAATACTTGCACGGGCTAGATATTCAAACATTTTAGTTAGCCATGATTTCATATTTTCATATCTAGGATATATATATTTGTTTTCTTCTTCTATCCTTCAAGTGGTATCACTATTATATGACCTGATTGGTTTGAAAAGCTATAACGCTGGCAACAGAGCTATGTCATAATTTTTCATTTGACTCAAAGATAATAAAGTATCTCATTACACACTCTAATTCCCTATTTGATCATTCTATCAAAACTCTAGTCACCACTTATTCTGTATATATTGAGAGTCAATTTGATAATATTATAAAATCAGATTTCCCAACTTTTCTTTATCTCTTTTTGGCTTCTTTAAGTAGCATCCTAGATTAGGGTAATGGCATGTAAAGTAGACCTGACACATGCAAGTACTATAATGGCTGATGGGCTTGTACCTAAAATAGTTACGATCACAAAATATATTGGACTACTTCAATTGAATCAAATTATACTAACTTATTCTTTGATTACTTTATCAGTTTTCAGAAAATAAATAAATAATATTCAAGGAGTCCACCCTAGTTCACTGGTTCTATATTAATATATTTTTCCAAAGCTCAATCATTAAACTTTTCATCAAAAAGTCAATGAACAAATAACCTTATTTCTAGATAATACAGGGGTCTTAGTTCATACTTATGTGATAATACCAAAATGTTGAACATGTTTCACTGCCTGAGATTGAGCATTTTCTACTCATTATTTTTAAATATATTGTGATGATACCATAATGTTATAATAATGGAAAAATATTCGAAGAAATAGCCTAATATTCAACAATACGAAAAGCCATCATATTCAACAATCTACTAAAATATGCCTCACTTCAACATGGTACGCCAAAGAAGAAGGAATGAAGCACGTATAGCTCACTTAATTGGGAAAAACATATACAGAAAATGAGAATAGATAATTAACTCTGTAAAATCGAAATACAAAGTAGTGCTGCCAGATACAGTAATGTCCAGCTCAATACAACAAAAGGTGACAAAGTTATAAAGCATTTGACAATCTATTTAGATTCCTTCATTTGACATAATAGTAAAAAGAATAGACATTTTGAGCTAAGCAAATGAGAAGTAATTGAAAAGGGTAAATAATTTGTGATAGCCCAATTTATATAGTATAGTATCTATAAAATAGAAAAAAAGCCATTCTGTAGAATTAAAACAACGGATTTTTTTTTCACATTCGAGGAGCCATAAAAAACAATTGGAAGAGTATTTTCAATTCGAAACTATGCCTCCAATTTTCCATCCCTTTCATATGTACATAACCATGCACATAGAAATCATGTCATATGTAAAAGGAATGAATGTAGCTAGCTTTCATACATTATTTAGTTAGCATAGAACACTACGCAGTTATATGTCCAAATGGATCAATGGTTACGGTGACATGTAACTAATATATTAATTTGAGGAAATAGAAAATATTGGTGTTTTGCTTTTGCTTTTGCTTTTGTGAACCATATGAATTAAACATTATATTGATAATTCGAGTAGTTCGATGTGCTAGCAATTTGAGGAAAGAGCAATACCATGTAGGACCCATGAGTCTTTCAAACCTTTTCTTTCATATGCTGGTCAGATGAGAAAAGGAAATTGAAGTCAGATCATAGAAATTACAAAATCTAAAATTTGAGCTGAATACCTTTGTTGCAGAGCACGCCATTGGTAGTTGCACATGAGGGCCAATTTATCTATGACGCATGCATGGCTGATTGCCTGTTGAGGTGTTGACAGGCAAGCGGGAGATTAGAAGTAGAGGTACCTCGCATCTTGATTGGTGGACGTCCTGTGCAGATGTGTTATGCATGCCCTTTTTTCGTAGAGTATCTTTAATTAATCCATGGACGTCACTGCATGAACGATCCTTCCGCTGAGCCGAAATCCTACGCAGCACGGCTGACGATATCAACTGCAAACTTGCAGTGGTTAATTTCAAAATCACGTTTGTGACGACGTCCGGAAGCAGTGGAAGGAGAGATTGAAGACCGTGGAGCCGACCTTGTTTTCCAATGTTGGTAGATCGAATCAACGGCGGCCGCGGGTTTCCAGTTCGTCAAGGCCGCACGTACTCACGGCGATATTATTCGCTCCTTCCGCGCACCCCATCTGCATACTTGCATCCTTCACTTCATGGTGTGGCAGCTTGAACGGTGACCTGCTGGAGAATTCTGAAGGAATAATGGAGTAGACGTCAAGAAGGAGGTGGAGAGGAATTGACATCGACGCTAGGCGGCTAGGGTTATGTGGGCAGGAGTACGTACGTGGGTCTGAACTTTTTGATCAATGGCTCTGATTTACCGACGGATAGATGTTTTGCTTTTTTCTGGTAATTTCTAGGATTTACCCCCGATTAACGTGGAGGCACCGAAAGGAGCCTCCAATTAGTAAATATATGATGGAGTGGGTTTATAATCTTCTGAACTAGTATGGCTACCCGCGCAATTGCGCGGCTAGACATAATATACTATTTCAAATATTTCAAATATTATTTTAGAAGTTTAACATAGTTTATTGTTATTACCTATTTTATAATATATATTTATAAAATGGTAGAAAATAGATTGTAGAATTTCTCGCCGTCCCTCAATTTGAGTGTGAGATGAGTCATCATTTATTTAACAATATATTTGATTTTATTTTAGAAGTGAGGTTGGTACAAACGTTGCATGCGAAACAACTAACATATCTCATGGTAGGAAAAAAAAGAACGTATCGTGCTACAAATAAATCTTTCAAAAGAAATGTGTCATGCTAAAAATAAGATAATATGCCATTCTAGCTAGACATATATCACGGTGTATTTTTATAACGGTGTATTTAAAAATCACGATTAAGTGCTTATTGGATATTTTTATTATTCTAATTTAGCTATTTGCTCATAATGGTATGGTTGGTAAATTAAAAAAATATGAATTAGGGATATTTTTAGATATTTTTTATAATTGAAATTTAGTTTTTTTACTTGTAAGAGCATGGAGGGTAATTTAGAAATAGTGTGAAGGATATTTTTTGTTATTTTTATTATTCCGATGTAGCTATATTTTTGACTCATAATGGCATGGTGGGTAATTTAGAAATATATGTGGGGGTATTTTTGGCTTATTTTATTATTTCAAATTTAGCTATTTTATAAATATTTTTAGAGGGTTTTCTGACTAATTGTTTCATAATGGCAGTGGTGGGTAATTTTCTCTTCTTATTTTCTCGGATTAATGTGGGAATTTCTAGGATTTTAGAATTAACGTGGTAATTTCTAGACCTTGAAAGCGAATGTGAATGCTTCTTTTCTTGGTCAATTATATATATAATAGATGTAGAGCCACACTCAATCAGGTCCTCAATAACAGCATGGGTGATCTCTCTCACCTGGTCTACAGCATGGTCATGACCTTCTTCCCATCCTGAGGCCTCCCAGGCCTACGCTGCAACATAATGATACGAAGAATATAAGGAAACTATATTTATCGCCTATTGTCACCCAGATGTTTCATGAGATATGTGGTATTTATAATAAACAAGAATGACATGATTGATGCAGTTTAGAGTATTTATAATAAACCAGAATGACATGATTGATGCAGTTTAGTCGTATGGCAGCGTTAGAGGTGATGCAGTTTAGTCACATGTGCTAGTTTATCCATTTAGTGACACATGTACTTTGCACTAGTTAAAGCCATTTGCTTACTGAACAAAGGCAAAGAAAAAAGTAATAACAATCGCATCAAGCATGTATTTATGTGGGCGGTGTCGCCGATTCGCTGACTGGGCTTAGCACTTGAGAAACATATATAAAAGCGTTACGGAAGTCCAAGAGCTCCATATATATGATGCTTGAATTAGAATTTTTAGAAGGTGCCATATACTACACATGACCTCCGAAGTATGTGACACTTTCTGTCTCCATTGGTAAGTGTAAGAGGTATTGGGAATCGGTTGTTCCGTGAGTCTCAGCAAGTTTGAGCGGTCTTGTAGTTTGACTTAGAAACCTTGAGCGTAATACTACCTCCACGGCGAGGAAGAATGCCAATTCAGACCCCTAATGCGCCAGCTTTGCGGTGATCATCTGTGACAAACTCATTGCTGTGCACGTCTTGCTATCCATCAGGCTAGTAGTTTTCACCAAAACGAAAAATCAGTCGGAGACAATGTACCCGGAGGATTCCATGTCGGCATTAGGAAATGGTCTTGTGTAATCCTCCGAGATAGTGCCGACCAGAGCATGTCTGAAGCTAGTTCCTCTGCCGGCTGAATATCATCAGAGTTGCAGCAGCACATTCGATTGAAGCTCAAACTGAACATGCAGAGTACTCTGAGTCACCGCCGTCTTCCTCTCCATCCCATCCGTCGGTTCAGTGTAGAAAGGTTGCAAGTAACTTTGCCGGTGAGGACGAGGATGGCTAGTGGCGACGTGGGAGAAGAGCCGTGGCGCCCACCATCTCCCCCGACTGCGCATTCAACAACCCCGCCGTTCCATGTTCTGCTGGCGCAACCCAACCCACGGACGCGCTGTCAGCGGCATCATCCAGTAAGTGATCGCCGCCGAGCTCCGCCGCCACCTAGGCCATGCTCGCCAGAACAGGACGTGGGCCTCTGCCTTTAGAGTGAAAGGAAAACAGAGCTCCCTGTCTGTAGAAGGAGCAGACAGGCTTAATTAGGCTCACCTCACAAATCTCGGCTCGGCGCCTTTGTCCACCACCGCGGCCAGCCAGGCTCGCCTTAGCACCGCCGAGTTCCAACGATTTCGCTGTCTATTCACGTGCTATCTATTCACGTGCTTGCGCCCTGGCCACGCTTGAACCATGACAGCATACTAGGTGGCCGGACACGACGCCGGGGTCACTGGCCGCGAGCTCAGACGCGTTCAAGGCTAGCTCCTCTGCTTGCAGCGGCCTACCATAGAATCGATGTCATGATGATGCATGCTGCTCACCACATTACATATACCAGCAGATAATGTTCTGCTTCTGCCCTTCGACTATATACACCTGTTTACCAGTAAATCAACAATTAGCCAAGCATGTGTCTTTGTAATCTTTTTCTTTCCCTTTATAGTCATATATATACCAACACCAAGTCACATAAAAACTAGCCAATTGTACGTGTCCTTGTAAAATATTAATTTTTATTTTCCTTTATAGTCATAAATATACCAAAGCAAAGTGCATATATATTCGAACAGTTCCAAACTATCTCTCATGACATTAGTGTACTCTCTCATTAGCCCGGCTGCACTAGATACATGCATTTTCCAATTTTACTAGGTAAAGCGACTTGCGTGAATGAAACTAGCGGCCCCTCCAAACAAAGAAATGCATGTATGGCTAGCCAGTCTAGGCTTGGGAAGCACCGGGAATGGATAAGTTGCTGGACTGGCGTCGCAGAGTAAGTTCTCAAAGTTCGCAAGTACATGCTCCATGGTTGAACATGGCAGCCTAACCGAGTGATGCTATGCCATTTAAGTTGAAACTCGTTCTTAAGTTAACTAGTTGACAATTATGACAGCATCAAGGGGTATCAGTTTCGGCATGCGCACGCCAAGCGAAAGCCGTGGTGGCGTACAGATCCTTGCGAGCTTGAACGATGGCATGTAAAGGGACTTACCGGCCAATCGCTGTTGCCCTGGAACCCTGACGTGGACCTAGCTTGGTGCCGACTAGCATGGTCTCCGCGTCACGGGCTGGTGCGGTGATGCCGCCCTTGTACACCAGGGCCTGTGTACACCCGGCATAAGCACGTCCTGCCGTAAGTCGTTGGTCCGCTCCAAAAGAGATCTGGATCTTGGGAGTCGCTGTACCCGAAAAGGTTGATGTCACGACGCCACGTAATCACATAGCCAAATTAAACATGAAAAGCATTGTTTTTACAAACCAAAATACTCTACTGCTGTCATGCCTTTGGCTGCTTCATTCACTCCACACTGGAAATGAAATGCTTTTGCAGGTTCAGACTTGCATCGTGCTCAATTCAATCCATCTTGTGGGGTTGTTAATTGTGAAGGATGACAAAGAACGCCTCGATTCATTTCGAGGAAAAATGGTTATGTTGGTTCTGTATAAATGTTTGGCAAAACGGCTTCTCCTACAGCTTCTCTTTATTTGTAGGGATAAATATATAAAGAGGAGGGCGCGGTGGGGAAAAGAAGCCGGTGAAACTACCATTTTGTGGCTTCCTGCCTCTTTTTTGGGTGCGGCTTCCTCTTTTTTTTAAAAAAGAGAAGCACCTGAGGGAGCACTCCTTTTGTTGTGAATCACGTGAAGCCTCTCCACCCAGGGATCCTCTGCTTGAACCGACCATCGATCACCTGAAACACAATCACATGTTGCCAACGAGTCACGACAGGTTTAGAGTCTTCAAACAAACACACAGCTTCTGGCATGCCTTGGATTGCTTCAATCAATCCATGATGGAGATGAATTGGTTGTCAGCTTCATAACTGCATTATGCTCGATTCAATCCATCTTCTGGGGCTGCTATTTATGAACGATTACAAATAAACGTCACTCTTGGTTTCAGAGGTTGTTGTCCATTGGATGAATGCTGAACCTGTCACGAAGTAACGATCACAGAGAAGGTCGTTCGTTTTGAACGATAACCACGTCAGGGTCTGCGTCGTGCCTTGGCTCACGGAGCCCTGCTGCATGGCATGATTCCTACTTTCACTCTCCTTCGTCTTGAAGAGCCAGGCTAATCACATTAGCAAAAGTGACAATTCGTGATTAATTAAATATTGGTGTAGAATTGGCAACATTTGTTGGGTGTATTGTAAAGCAGCTGCTAAATGTATGTGAATGAATGGACTGATCCATCACGTAGGCATTCAAAAAGAAAAGGATTGGTAGGCGTCAATGCAGAATTTTCTCATTTCATGATCTCATGATACTAAAATAAAAGATTCAACTACCTTTTTATGAGAAAGATGTTTACCATTTAATAATGAGCTCACACAGAACATCACTAGAAATTTATACAAGGAAAAACCAGAGCAAATGGAAATGTAGGCTCCCTCTACAGCTACCAGTCAATAATGTTCTTGGTATCCCTTTTTTCCCCTTTGGAGTCATATATACACTCGCCCATGGTACGCTGAGTCCATAGATATAAAAGGGAAAGATTTCTGAACAATCTGTCAGAGCACTAGTGCGCTCCATAACACAGCTATACTAGATACATGTATGGAAACGTTCTTCAAAAATTTACTAGCTACCCATCCAAATGTTAGAAATGCACATATGGCTTACCCGTCTAGGCTTGGGAAACATCAGGAATGGACAAGTTACTATTCTTTTAGTGCTTGGTAAGTTCTCACTTTTCTCATCTTGTGTTTTCTCATCTTGTGTTCTTGAAGAAAATGGTCGTGCCTAAGTACAAGCACACTTTCAAATCGATACATTGATATATATGGACACGCATTCTAGCCTGACGGAGTGCTGCTATCCAAGTGATGTTTGTTCTGACGCGAATAAGTTCATTTTCACTGGAGCTTACGTGGTGGTCTCGTGAATCATGGTTAATGCACGCTTGATTGTTAATAATTATGTTTTGCAGCTTATCTTCGTGTTGATGGCAGCGTGCCCTGTTGCGGCGCAGCAACTTGGCCGTCTCCAGGTCTAGTGGTTCCACGAGGCGTGAGCTGGAGGAGTTGACCAAAATGGATATCATGGATCTGCAAGAGTTTTGCTTATTGATTTGCTCTGCTTGTACCATGACACTAGGCCGTAACTGTCAGCATCCATTACTGTTACAGAATAGTTTTCCAATTCTACAAATTTTCACTACTAGTAGTACCACATTTTAATGAGATTGATGCGGTGTTGAAAACCTCTCGACAACGTTTGCTTTACAACATCCTGCCCTAAGTGAACTGGTTGGTTTGTGCTTAGCAAGGAGCAATATTATGGCCCAATGCCCTCTTCATTTATCTTTTGATGACGAAACAATGAAAAAGGCCCTCTTCTTGGGTAGTTTATAAATTATAATTTAAGTTTTCCTTGCCAGTCATCCTTATCCATCGTACAGAAAATGTGTTATATATGTAAACGTTTCCAAGAGGTCTCTATCTCTTAGCATTTTATACTGTGCCCCTTGCTCAGCTGTCCAAGTGATGATTGACCAGCGCACATGCATTTCTGATTTTTTACTAGCTCATAATTACTTTGATTGATGCTACTCATATATCCAAAGAAATGCTTACGCGTGCAAATTTAAGCTTGGGAGACAATGGGAATAAGAATCATTGGATCATAGCATAGAGGTAAGTACCTATGTGCCTTAGGTAATATTGAGCACGTATCTGTACGTATATACAATAATATACATTCACATGCTATCCTGATTTTTTTTTGACACCACATGCTATCCTGACTTAATGTTGCCATCAAAAATAAAATTTCATTGCATCCTAGCTAGGGCCATCATGACTTATGCACGCTTAGTAATTTTGGAGCACGTAGGTTCAAACGGATTTGAAAGCAGACTTATGGTTTAGGAGAAAAATATGTTTAAAGTTTGAGATCCGTTTCTTTTTCTCCCACTCGCTACTCGCCCCAATCAGAACGCGCCACGTGTCCCCTCCTCTCAGCCCGCATGCATCTGAGCTGTTGGATTTTCCTTCGCACGAATCTCAAAGCATTCTATATAAAGGATTTTATAAGGCAAGCTACATACTAACCTCCATTTCGTTTTACTTGTCACTGGCTAGTTACTGTAATAACTTTGACCGACCGTCTTTTTCTACAAATTCGTCGTCGATGCCTAAAACTTTCTTATCAATAAAATTATCACTAAACATATTTTGACAACATTGCGCACTTTGAAGTATTCATCAAAATTTTGTAGGAAAAAACGGTCGGTCAAAGTTGCTACAGTAACTAGCCAATGACAAGTAAAACGAAATGGAGGTTGGTATATAATAACGCACACCGGTCAAGCCCAAAGCCCAAACCAGGCCAGGCCGAATCTGCTCAGGTATACTACACAGTGTGTCTCATAAATATAAATGTTTCCAAACTATCTCTCATAGCAATAGTAACATAAATTTCGCTAAAAAAAAAGCAATAGTAACATAAATGCAGTGTACATGAGAGCATTATGAAACTCAAGTGTTCTATATATATGATGCTTGAATTAGAAATTTAGAACTTAGAAGACGCTATATACAGACTCTTTCCAAAGAATGTGCCACTTGCTTTCTCCATTGGTGGGTGTGAGAGGCATCGGGGATATGTTGCTCAATGTTTCATACACAGTGAGATTTACGATGCAGTTGGACATAAAAATATTGATCGTGATACCACCTCCTCGGTGGGGAAGAATGCCAATTCAAACACCTACTGCCCCTGATCTGGCATGTCAAAGCGTGACGAACTCATTCCTGGGCACGTGCTAATATTTATCAGCTTAGAAGTTTTCGCCAAAAGAAAAAAAAAGAAACAATCTGATTGAGGATCAAAGAAATGTATATGCGAAGAATTCGTCGTTGGCAAGTTGACTTGTCATCAACCAGATTCGAATCAACTAGAGCATGTCTGAAGCTAGTTCCTCTATAAGCTTAAAATCAGAGTTAAAGCACATTGGATCATTGGATGGATCTCAAACTGATCGAACTTGCACTGCAGAGTACTCTGAGTCGCCGCATCTTCCTCTCCAACCCATCCGTCGCTTCTGTCTAGAAATGTTGCAGCATTCTGGTGAGGATGCAGAGGGCAAGTGGCGATGTAGGAGAAGCCAAGGCGCACTCAACGACTCGCCGTTCCGGACTGTGCTGGCGCAATGCACAGGCGCCGGATCGCCGCGCCGGCAACGTACGCGGTCGCCGTTGAGCTCTGCCGCTGCCAGAAACGCGGTCACCATGCTCGAGCGCTTCACCAAAACAGGACGCGGACGCCGTTCCACCCTTGCACGGCGCTACCGCTAAAGCCATCGCCGGCGGCTAGCAGCTGTGCGTCTTATGACTGGTTGACTTCGACCGGCGACGGGTCAACTCACCGTATCTGGGCCGCACGAATCTAGCTGAAGGGCTTCAAGGTCCCGGGCCTGGTCGCTATTTGAAACAGCGACCACCTCTGGTCCTAGCCAGGACGCCGCCGCGGCGGCACGCCAGGGTTCGCCTGAGCGCCGCCGAGTTCCGAAACGTCTTCGCCGTCCTTGCCGCGCCGTTGGCGTCGTGTCGCCGGTGCTCCTTGCTGTGTATTCGCGTGCTCACGTGCCGGTCATGCCTGAACAACCATCCAGGAGTCATGTTGGGAGCTCGACGAAACTAAACAGCCTGCGAGCCGCCCTCCTTAACGGAGACGACGCCGGGGCCACTGGCCGTGCGCTCGACGCGTTCAAGGCTAGTTCCCCTGCTCGGCCTACCTGAACCATGTAAGGACGCCACCTCAGCTGCACTGCACGCCGTGTCTCGCTGGAGCACTGCCGGCCGGGTGCCGGGAGGTGCTTGCATGCGATCTTCCCACCATGGAAGAGCCCGGGCTCCATGGCACCCCACGCTTGCCCTGTGCCCCTGTGTGAGGAATGGATGAGCTCGATCGGTCTCCATGCATGCATGACACCCGGCCCCGCACTGCCCTGTGCCGAAAGGCGTGGGAGGGAACCAGAAAAAGAGCACAGCCTTGTGTTAGGAATGGCACCACACATGAAGGTCTCTTAAACGATCGATCAACACGCACCTAGCTTGTCCATGATAAAATGTCAATGGTGTAACTCTTGAAACAACTTACTACGAATAGTCTGCTTGCCTAAACCGAACACTACATACATATGTACTATGAACATGACTAAAAAAGGTAGAAACGTAAATCCCTGATCGACGGGCCCTGAGTTGTGCATCATTGACCAAAAAGAGATCAACAGATTTTGGCTACAGAGTACAGTACTTCTTAACCAGTCCAATCGCCGACCCGGACAAGTTCCTGCACACTTTTGTGGACTTTCAGACTCTGTTCCAAATATGAGCACAAAGATGTAATGCCTGAATCAAGGTGTTCAATCCAATCACTAGATTTCTAAATCGACACGGGTCAAGGTTTACAGAGTTTATCTAGCAGCTAAGAGGTAAAGTATTATCAGCATCCTTAACCTTCGACGAAATCTGTGTATTTTTTTCTCTTACCTTAAAACTGCAATCAGTTCAACAATCAACACGTTTCGGCAACAGGCCTTGGGATTTAACCACTAGTAATAGGTCATTCAAAGGTAGAGGGACGTTCAAGGGGAGTAAATTATACTAAAACGCAATTAATTGAACATTGATTCATAATGTAACTGGCGGGGAGCACCATGTTCTAAAGTATAAATTTGAGGGTTAATTTGCCAAGGTAGACTCATCACAAACTGTAGCCAGCTACACACTCAAATTTGATCAGGTACCTGAGTTGAAAGAAAAACATTGCATTGGTGCCAGAGTCTTATGTTGACATTCAGTTCTTGTTCTTGAATATTAGTGTTTCTTTTTATTCAGAATCCAACCAAACCAAGCAGTCTTATGAAGACTAGTATGTAGTCAGGTGTCCAACGTCTCTAGCAACCTAATCAGTTATCCAGCAACATGCAGTAAACACACAAAGTAGAGCCCAGCATGATCCCTGAACATGAAACAAGCGAGAACTTATCTACATGGGGCAAACATGAACTCATAGTCGAGCCACAAGCAGCAAGGTACTGCACTGCAGCGAAAGAGGCTACTGCTGCACTGCCAGAGGATCTGTGCTACATTTTCCCATTCCCTGTCATTCACTCCAACCAAGGATTGAAATCTCAGGAAAACCAGAAACACCAAAACCGACGAAACCTGACCGGCTACTGACAAAACTGAGCGAAAACCAATTATGCTATAATAGATAGGTTCGGTTTTCACCGAAAACTGGACGTCTAAGGAAACTGGACCGGACCGATAAGTCCGGTTACCACGATAACAGGTCCCGTTTTCTATACCTTGACTCCAATCAAAAACACCCTTGGGCTATCTTCAATGGGAGTCACAATTTAGCAAGATATGGCATAATAACAACATGAGGTTCGTGATCTCAACATGATGACATAGTAGTAAATGGTTTTCTAGACATAACCTACCATGATGATCACTAGTCCAACTTAATTTATTAGGGTACAGCAGATTTTTGGATCAGACACGAACAAACAAGTATAGATAAGATTACTAAACAAGGATCCCTCCTTATTACCATGAAGGATCCCTGCACTCCCGCCCATCCCACCATCATGCTGCTTCACTCATCAAAGACATACTCCTTTCGTTTTTAAATGTTGACCCGTTGACTTTTTGGCTTACGTTTGATCATTCGTCTTATTCAAAATATTATTTATAAATATATATATATATATATATATATGAAATTTAAGCTATGCTTACACAGTACAACGCAGACACTCACAACACACGCACACTCACCTCTATGAATGTACATACACAAACCCTACTGTGACATCATGGCCCAGGGCTTAATAGGATTGATAGAATACTCATACCAACAAGTTGCAACTTCTTTTCCGGAAGCTCATCTCGAAAGAACTCCGAGGTTAAGCGTGCTTGGTCTGGAGCAATTTCAGGATGGGTGATCGACTGGAAAGTTCTTCTCGGGTGCGCATGAGTGAGGACAAAGTGCGCAGAAAAGACTAGTGTTGGTTTGTGACGGTAGTCTTGAGATCCTAGAGAGCTGTCAGGTGTATGCGGGCTTGGCCTCGGGGAGGCGGGACGTTATAGTGGTATCAGAGCCGACTCTCGCGGTTTCACAGACGCGTGTGGACGCAGTTGCGCAGGCATAGTGCGCATGGCTGGTGTGGGCTCAGAGTGGTCACATAGCATGGTACATGCGCTAGCACTGGACACACGGACGTGGCCAAGAGAGGACGTTCCTGGACTGGCATTGACCGACGAGGACGTCGGTCTTCTATAGCAACTAGCAAGATGGCCCGCGCATATTGCGCGACTAGACCTGTTATAATTTACTCAACCGTTTAGATTCGCTGGTACCTCATTTTCAATATACAAATCCTGTCAACACAGCCAGTTTCAAGCCTATTCGAATTGTCTGTACCTTGTAGCTTTCCTAGAATTTTGCTGCTACATTTGGCGTTAATACTAAATTGCCTGTTTCTTTGATACTAAATAAATTTCAATTTCCAGTTTCAAGCAGTGGCGGATCACAGACAAAAATTTAGGTGGGGCAAACGAATCAGACTCCAAGTAGCAGAGCGATAGCTCGTATGCGAGGAGCGACTGGTGAGGCCGTGAGTAGCCCAGCAGCTAGCTTCTTAATTGGTCATTCGAATACTCGCTTCTTCACTGGTCCTTCGAAGAACAGTAAGGTCGGCCATGAAGATGCGTTGCTAGACGTCGGAACAGGAGCAGGGCTATCTCTAGGAATTTGAGGGCCCGGTTCAAAATGAACAATGGGACCCCCAATTCCTGGCTGACTCCCCTGTTTTTTCATCCAAATGCAAAATGTGTTAAAGTTGTCAATTAAGGCTCAGGCAGCCTAGTACTATGATGTTTCGCCCAACTTGGCCAGGCAAGCGTAGTCGTCTTCATCCTCCAGTAAGGTAACTTGCGCAAATTGCACGGGCTAGAGCTGATATAGCTTTATCACATTCACCCATCAACCCTTAAAGTTTGTTCTATATGTAGAATCTCTTATATTTTGATAAATATCTTAAAATTTTCAATTCCTTATAAAATGAGACATAGGAAGTAGAATCCAATGCATTTTTCCCGCCACAGTTACAGCGTGGCAGACAATGGCCTGCATCCAAACGTCGGCACTATGCTTGCCCTTGATATGTCTGCGCGAGCGGCTGTTGTGGTGCCGCCTCCATCGCCATCGAAGAAGCGGCCACTTTGCTACATGATCCTCTCAAGCTGAGATCCATATTCTTCGATTATAATAATCTCGTTTAGGATATCTTGTCTAAAAAAATACTCTTCCAGGTGCCTTGAATGGTCCCGACTCATTGCTCTTCAACTTTGCTAAAGTACCTGTAGCGTGTCTATGGCAGCTCTATATACTACCTCATGTTGCTACAATAACCTTGTAAATTTGAAGACTTTTGTTTAGAAGCGGGAATATATTGATATTTCAACCTCTGCATCAAAATGATGCATATACTTACAATTATTACAACGAAAGATGCTCCATTTCAAAATGCACGTAGGCTATGGAAAAAGAAGCAAATAAAAGAAAAGAAGACTCTACTACCGAGCAACCACCCCACAACCATAGTTTCCATCGTCGCCGAGAATGATTCATCATGTCGGCACCCTTTCATCAGCATTTTCCTCGGATGCACTGCAGGAGGAACTTAGAACAGTTTTACTGTATCCCTGAACATTGCTTTATCCAAAGGTATTTGCCGATATTAGCACTATATATCGCGTCTCATCTCATCATCCTACACAATTCGCCGCGACCACCCAATTCTCCATTGGATCAAAAAACATCTCCAGCGCGCACGTGACCTTGACCCGTCTAACCCCTTCGTCGCGTCATACCTTTTGCATCAGTGAGCCCAAGCTCTGGCATTTCCTGCTTAGCTGCCACCATCAAGACTCGCCTAACCCCAAGCAAATCTAATCCGCTGATACAAAATACCATCGCCACACCACATGTGACTCTAATGGGGAACCTCGGTGAGAAAGTGCAATGACAGTCACCAGCACAGAATTGGATCATATATGGGAGGCGAGGGACCTCCTCCTCGATTGTCGTCCCCAGGGATCTCCCCGCAACCACCGTCACAGGGACGCGCCAAGGAGGCTGGGGATCCCCTCACAGACGCAGTCACCGGACGTGCCGTCGAGACGGGATATCCCCTCACGAACGCCTTCACGGGACGCGCCGCTGAGACGGGGGATCTCCGCCACCGACGCCGTCCCATGATTTGCCTTGATCGGCAAGGAAAAGAGAAATAAAAAAAATAACAACTCAACTTTGACACATGCAGATGTGTATCCGTACATGCAAGACCTCTTGTTCTTTTGCTGATACTTGCCATCGAGTATTGCTTTGTCCATCTCTCCATATATGTTTCTTTCCAGGCGAGATGACATGCCATTTTCTTTCACCCTGTACGAATCTTCACTGTGGATGCATAAGGCATTGATTTTCATCTGCTTGAGCAAGACGTAAGACCAGCAGTTCCTTGAAGATAAAAGAAGCTAGAAATAGTTGTGCTGCCGCAAATTCCCTCTCCTTGCTTTTCAATCTTTACCATGCAGTAATGTATATTATATTCGGATGCTGAAGTATGATTACGGACAGGACTCTGGAGTCCACCTTTCTTGCGTGCAACTCCAAATCAAGCTACTATTTTCTATAGTTTTATTCCGAATTATTTTTATTATGAATTATTTTGATATGAGGATGTCGTTTAATCTAGATCGTTAGATGTTCATAAAATCCAACGGCTCGTAGCTTTTTCTGATTAACGTGGTAATTTTGGGACCTTGAGAGCGAACGTGGTAGCTTCTTTGGACCTTCAAATACTAAGATAACTAGTATGGCTACCCGCGCAATTGCGCGGCTAGACATAATATACTATTTCAAATATTTCAAATATTATTTTAGAAGTTTAACATAGTTTATTGTTATTACCTATTTTATAATATATATTTATAAAATGGTAGAAAATAGATTGTAGAATTTCTCGCCGTCCCTCAATTTGAGTGTGAGATGAGTCATCATTTATTTAACAATATATTTGATTTTATTTTAGAAGTGAGGTTGGTACAAACGTTGCATGCGAAACAACTAACATATCTCATGGTAGGAAAAAAAAGAACGTATCGTGCTACAAATAAATCTTTCAAAAGAAATGTGTCATGCTAAAAATAAGATAATATGCCATTCTAGCTAGACATATATCACGGTGTATTTTTATAACGGTGTATTTAAAAATCACGATTAAGTGCTTATTGGATATTTTTATTATTCTAATTTAGCTATTTGCTCATAATGGTATGGTTGGTAAATTAAAAAAATATGAATTAGGGATATTTTTAGATATTTTTTATAATTGAAATTTAGTTTTTTTACTTGTAAGAGCATGGAGGGTAATTTAGAAATAGTGTGAAGGATATTTTTTGTTATTTTTATTATTCCGATGTAGCTATATTTTTGACTCATAATGGCATGGTGGGTAATTTAGAAATATATGTGGGGGTATTTTTGGCTTATTTTATTATTTCAAATTTAGCTATTTTATAAATATTTTTAGAGGGTTTTCTGACTAATTGTTTCATAATGGCAGTGGTGGGTAATTTTCTCTTCTTATTTTCTCGGATTAATGTGGGAATTTCTAGGATTTTAGAATTAACGTGGTAATTTCTAGACCTTGAAAGCGAATATGAATGCTTCTTTTCTTGGTCAATTATATATATAATAGATAGATAGACTAGGAAGCAATAACCGACTGATAAAGCTGGCTGTGCATGGCGCATCTGCACTAGGGTTCTAGCAAGAGGGGGCAGTGTCATGGGTCACGATGCGCGGGGGCACGTTTGTCCATTCCCCTTCACCAGTACCTATACGTCTAGTGGACGTAAAGATCTGCGAAGATGCTCTGAGCCCAGAAGACTAGGTAGTGAACTTTGTAGCCAGGACGATGCTGGGATCCTGTTTGAACATGGTGTTGCATAATTCATGGCCAGGAGTGGGTTTATAGTTTTCTCAGTGTAGCGGATCGCCACACTCAAGCCCTCACTATCACGACGGGTGATCTCTCTCATCTGGTCTACAGCATGGTCATGAACTTCCCATCCTTAGGCCTCCCAAGCTTACGCTGCAACATCATGATACGGAGAATAGATTGTGGCAGTAAGGAAAAGAGGGGCTGTGGGTGTACTATATCGGCTCTTGTCACTCGGATGTTTCATGAAATATGTGGTATTTATAAACCAGATATTCAAATACATGATTGATGCAGCTTAGTCATATGGTAGTGTTAGACATGATGATTGTTCTGAATGAATGTTTCAATTGGGACTCTAGACTTTTGTGCATCTAAGACGCCTGCTGGAATTTCTGTTTGCATATGATGTTCTCCAACCACAGAGATACGTGCTGAGTACAAGAGATCGCTTGTGCTATTTTATCTATTTAGTGAAACATGTACTTGGCACTAGTTAAAGCTATTTTCTTACTGAACAAAGGCGAAGAAAAATAATAATAATCGCATCAAGTATGTATTTATGTGGGCGGTTTCGCAGATACGCGAACTGGGCATAGCACTTGAGAAACATAAAAGCGTTATGAAAGTCCAAGAGCTCTATATATATGATGCTTGAATTAGAATTTTAGAAGCAGCTATATACACATGCTCTCTGAAGTATGTGTCACTTGCTGTCTTCATTTGGTAGGTGTGAGAGGTATTGGGATTTGGTTGTTCCGTGAGTCTCTTCAATTTGAGCATACATGTTTTTTTTAGAAAAGGGAATATGTATTAATATTCCAGCCTCTGTATCGAATGATACATGTAGCTGTCCATTATTACAACCATGATAGAAGTCACTCGAAAAGAAACAAACGACGTCGCTAAAGAGTTATCCATAACAGAATCAACCCGGAGCAATTCTATTACTAAAACTCCAGCCATTTCTTGCAAACACCTCCATTACTGTGGTTTCAAGCGCACGACAACCCCACGCCATATGGGGTCGCTCCTCCTCCTTTTGCAGCATTGCCCAGAAACGAATCATATACGTCCCTCTGAAGATCACCTGCACTGGAGTGACAGCTTGTGCATTGTTAAAAACCACATCATTCCTACATAACCAAATTGCCCATAAAAGAGTACAAGTTCCAACTAAAATTTTGTACATGAGCTTCTTATCCACTCCACTAAGCCAATCACCAAAAATATGTTGGATGTCCGTAGGTGGTGAGATATTAAAAGAAACTTGTACAATTCTCCAAATTAATCTAGCACTTTGACAATCAAAGAAAAGGTGTTGAATTGATTCATCTAGATTACACGAACAACATTTCACACTACCTTTCCATTGTCTTTTCGCTAAATTATCCTTTGTTAGAGCATACATGTAGTCTGACATAGAAAACTTGAGCGTGATGCTACCTCCACGGTGAGGAAGAATGCCAATTCAGACCCCTAATGCGCGAGCTATGCGGTGATCATGTGCTACAAACTCAACGCTGGGCACATTTTTCAATCATAGCCTAGTAGTTTTCACCAAAACGAAAAATCAGTGGGAAACAATGTACCCGGAATGATTCCATGTCGGCATTAGGAAATGGTCCTCCGAGATCGTGCCGACCAGATCATGTCTGAAGCTAGTTCCTCTGCCGACTGAATATCATCAGAGTTGCAGCAGCACATTGGATAGAGGGAAGCTCAAATTGAACATGCAGAGTACAATGAGTCACCGCCGTCTTCCTCTCCATCCCATCTCCGTCGGTTCAGTCTAGAAAGGTTGCAACTTTAATTTGCCGGTGAGGACGGGGGGAGGTCTTGTGGCAACGTAGGAGAAGCCGTGGCGCCCATCATCTCCCCCGACTCACTCACCTCACCAGTCTTGGTGCCCTTGTCTGCTGCCAGTGCAAGAGAATGTACTGCCATGGTCAGCAGACGGTTCGCTCAACGTCCTCGGCGTCGCGGGCCCTGTTGGTCCCCGGCGTCGTCGGCACTGCGCGGGCTCACAAAGCCCTGACATTTGGGCGGCGACCGGTCAACTCAGCGTATCCATTCCGTACAAATCGAATCGAACGGCTTCCAGGACCCAGGGGCCGGTCGCTATTTCAAATGCGACCACCCTAATTGGTCCTCGTTAGAACGCCGCCACCGTGGCACGCCAGGACTCGCCTGAGCACCGCGGAGTTCCGAACGACTTCGCCGGCCCCTTGCCGCGGTGCGGACGTCGCTCTGTATTCGCGTGTTCGCACGCTGGCCATGCCTGAACCCAACCATCCGAGAGCTATCTTGGGAGCTCGACGAGAAACCAGACCGGCGTCGTGGTGCTCTCGCGCGCCAGCCATGCTTGAACCCAACCATCCGAGATTTTTAAAACGCATTACAGGAGCTTGGGCCAGACTAATTAACTCGATACACCTGCCACATTTGAATATCTAGAGCAACTCTACCTCTTTTTATATACTGGGTGGAGGAATTAACAAATTCTAGCTTATAATGCAGCTGATCAGAAATTTTGAAAAATAGTTCAGATTTGTATCCCGTAAATTTCAGATAATGGCTACTACCTCCGTCCCATAATAGTTGTCGTTTTTTTTACTTGATAATAGTTGTCGTTTTTGACTTCTTGCCATCATGTTTGACCGTCCATCTAATTTAAAATTTTTATGGTAATAGTAAAACAAATATGTCATGATGAAACTATCTTTACTGATAAATCATGTTATGGAAAAATAAATGACATTTGTATAAATTTTTTAAATAAGACGAACGGTCAAACTTGATGTCTGAAAGTCAAAAGTGACAACTAATTTGGGACGGAGGGAGTAGTATTTATGAGAAAACTGAGGGGTCAAATGGTTTCACAATGGACGCAAGTGTTTCTGTATGCCTTGTATATATAAAAAAAAATGGAAGGCACCAAATAGATTGGGGAAATGAACCCCAGTACATGGACACCCTCTCAGGTCAACCATACAGCGCAATCATGTCCTTGGTTTACTTTCTGCCAACCATCCTTGTCATTTTGGTGTTCCAAGTGTCTTATATAGGTAGCGAATAATCTCGTAGCACTAGTCTACCCCCTTGCACCTTGCTGAGCTATCCAGGCGCAGAAATTAGATCCCTGATTCAATTGATGCTAGGCACCCATCTAAACAGTAGGAATATACACATACTCCTTAGCAGTTTAGGCTTGGGTGTCAGACCCCATTTTTGGAATCTGCTGTGCATCCTGTATCAGTCCCTGGATCAGTAGCTGATACGCACAAGAACACAGATATGATAATCAAAAGCTTACTTCGAATAGATAAATAAGTGAGATACCTGATATAGAACCCTTAGCGGCGGTACGACAAGGATACGAAACTATCCAAGTCAATCCGACCAGCTAACGGTGAAGCAAACAGCGGAAACTATGGCCCAACGCCACAAGCAGACTTGAGAAGCAGAACCGAAAACCCAATTGTCGTCGTTCTCTACAAAGTCTTCTCCTACTAAACCAACAATTGCAAACACGTGAGTACATAAGGTACTCAGCAAGCCCTACACTACACAAAGGTATATATACATGCATATTTGGTCTTAGCAAGGGATTGGCCGTATGGTTCATTTGCAACAAGCAAGTTTTATGCAAGGTTCGCTAGAGCAAGTGAAGGAATTCTTAGATAAAACAGAGAAGTAACTGCCAAGATTTTAGTTGGTTGGTCCTGGGGGAGTATGAAGCATTCTCGCCAGTTCCCAAGTTTTAGTTGGGCCTTCTGACCTCAATAGTCATACCGACCCGGCACACTTGCCATCACTTCCAAAACACGAGCAGACTACTGCTGACGCACACATCAAGGAATGAGAGGTGGCTAATCATATCAAACTCAACATAGATGCGTCATATGCCGTGACAACGTTCATCCGGATGAATTTTACACTCTGCAGAGGTTGTACATCTTTTCCCACGAGCTACGCACCCTTTGCAAGGGGGTACGCAACGCTTATTCCATCTCCTCCGAGTAGTCTCACAAGTCCACCACGAAATCACACCCAGGGGCTTGTGACATGAAAGGTCACATAATGGCACAGTACACCTGTATTAGATAGCAGGATATGTCGTGCTCCTGTAACTGATGGCAGGATCCTGTAACATATACAGGACATGCGGCACTCCCGTGAGCTGACAACAGGTTCCGCGAGCCAGATCTCGGGTACGTTTCCCGGATCTTCTCCTGAACTTCTGTCGCCTCTACTGGCCTCCAGATGGAATTTGCAAGAGTACCAAGAAGGTAGGATAAGTCCTTCACATACAGGTTCCGTGGTTGTACGAGAATCATCTTGTTAAAGGTTGAATGAACCGGTCCTTATGTGGCCGGGCAAGCACCATGTCTCCCGCACTAGGGGACTATCATACTTTCCATCTCGCCATCAATCACTTACTAATGGCCTTGCCCGCAATCCTACCATCCCATCATTGTCTCCATCATCATCACCTAACACGGTTGTGCTACTCCCAACCCCAAGTATCACACACACCACCAAACTCATTTAACATGTTTCTAAAAGTAGTATGTGAGTAAGGTGTGGCAACGTAGAAACATTGCGAGGGGTCCTAAGCAGTCTAGTAGCAAGGTGATTGTACCATCATAGAAATGACGGGACTATCCTAGGGTTATCAAGGTGACAGATAAACAATGGTAAACAAGGATTCAGATATCAATGCCTAAGTAACAGACATCAATATCAATAAGCAAGTAGGACCATAACTACACAATCAGTAAAATAACAAGTAATGCATAGTACGAGAACAGGCCATATAGGTGCATTACGAAAACAGTAGGTTCAATCATAATCAAGGAGAAGTAGAGCTTGCCTGAAAACGCTATCCTAATCTTTCGATTCTTGATCGTCAGATCTTCTGTCGAAGTTGATGTCTTTGAGTCCTCCTCTTAAGCTTGTATCTTCTGACTCGTCCTCGGGCTTGGATTCTTCAACTCATCCTCGAAGCTTGGATCTTCTAGATCTTCCTTGAATTCGCCTGGCTCTTCCTCGGACTTCACGTAAGCTAGCGCATAAAAATATTACGTATAAACAACTACCGCAAAAGAAATAAAGATCGAAAAGAACCAATAAAATCCAATTAACTATGGTTATGCAGTGCACATTGTTTATGAAAGATTATTTATTATAAGTTATATTCATGGCCTTATAAGGGCCATATTCACCTAGACAAACTATTAATTATTTAGTTTCTCTTAAAAGAAACGGGGTGCAGGGTTTTGCATGAAACTTTATTTACTGAAACTCTATGGTGAGGACGATGAGATGCACATGCTTTATTGATGGTGATTGCGTGCATATCTAATATGTAAGTTTCTATATTATCTCTATTAAGGAACATGCATGGGTTGCAAATAAAATACAACAATTAACCAATAAAGAACAATCTAGCAAATAAATAGCAATGGATAATAACTTCAATAAATTCCAATGAAAGACCACATCTAAACAGCATAGTGAAACGATAAAGGTTGGTAACGATAGGCGGTTGATTAAGATTGATTGAGCGATGGTTGAGCTAGGTTAGGCTTGAAGTCGAGTTGCGATAAAAGGTGGTTGCTATGCTTTGAAGTGAAACGGTATGAAAAGAAAGGTGTGCGAGAAAAGATGTGCTATGCGAGATCAGCGGCTAATGATTTGCAGAGATAAGATTTATCGGATGAGAGGGAAACTTAGGGTATTGATGGTTTGTAGATCCGGTGTGGAGCTCTGAAAGCAGTACCAGAAGGTACTACGCGTTGCTACGAACGTGTGAGCGCAAGAATCGCTCAAAACGGAGCTAGGATGGAAAAGATATGGGCGCTTAAAGATTCTAGGGGCTTGTTTGCAATTACAGCAGAGTTTCTAGGGACTTATCTGTAAAACAGAAGAGTTCCAGGGACCTACATGTAATTATGAAAAAGTTGAGGGACTAAAAGGTAATTATGCGAAAGTATGAGAGTGTTTGTGTAAAAAGGCAGGACCTAAACAGGATTATCATAAAGGTCAGGGGCTTATCTGTAAAATATACAGGGCCCCGGATTTTATAGGATTTTTTGGGAATTATTCTCCTATTGAAAAAAAGTTTGAACCACGTCCACGGGCTCGTGGACCGGGTCGGCGGCTCGGGTCCATGGTCCATGGTGGACCGGATCAGTTTTGGGCCACTGATCGCGAGATGAACGGCTGGGGTGGTTTGGGAGCGTCGCACGGCGGTCGCCGGCGACCCGGCGGCGCAGGAAACGGCGGAGGATCGCCGGAGACGGCCGGAATGGCGCTCCGGTGGCCGATGCTGGACGCGAAAGGGCTCGGGAGAGAGAGGAGGGAGCGGGGAGTTCACCTGGGCACTCGCGCGAGGCGGCGGATGAGCAGGGGAGGCCAGCGACAGAGAGGAGCGGCGTGCGGCGGCGATGTTCGACGAGGGAATGGCTCCGGTGATCCTCGTCGAGTTGCTGCTGGTCAGGGAGATGCGCGGCGGCGGGGCGATGCTGATGCGCGCACGTGGCGATATAGACGAGGCCGGAAGGGCGGCCGGCGTCGAGCTCCTACTCGGTGCCAATGGCGACGGCGGCGCGCGGCTTAGGGTTAGGGTTTTGAAGCGGGGCGGCTTCGGGGGAGAGAGAGAGAGAGAGAGAGAGAGAGAGAGAGAGAGACGCCGCAGAGAAGGGCACGGCGACTTAAATAGGCAGTGGAGGAGGCGTCCTTCGCCACGAAGCTTCCCCCAACTCCGGTCAATGGCGGCGGCGAGCTTATTCTATGGGGTCAACACATGCGGCGGACCTTATCCTCGTGGAGTCAAATTGCGGCGCCGCTCCGTACGCGCGTTGAATTCGCTGACGTCGTGCGCGCGTGGCTACAGCGCCGGGGATGGCGACTGGTGAGGGAGAGAGAGAAGTCGGCGGCGGTGGCGCGCGAGAGGTCAAGTGAGAGAGCGGCTGAGCTGGAGGAGGGAGAAGAATGCGGCGGTGTGAACGCGGCAGAGGTTTGCGGCGGCTTGTCGTGGCGCGGTTGGCAACTAGCAGTCCAGCGCGGTGTCGAGCTGGAGCGGAGCAGAGGCACATCGGCGGCGGCGTTGGCGAGCTCCGGCCGAGCTGGAGGAAGGAGAAAGGGGGTGAGGTGGCGGTTGGGCTGGGCCAGGCCGAAGCGGGCTGGAGCGGGGGATGCTGGGCCTGAACGGAGGGAGAGAGAAGCTGGGCCGGGGAAGAAGAAAAAGGGAAAGGGCGGCCCAGAAGAAGAGAAGGGTTTTTCTTTTACTGAAAATTTTGGATCTAAACAAATTTGAATGGAATTCAAATTTGCC
Organism: Eragrostis nindensis; assembly: GCA_012490785.1. Lineage (NCBI taxonomy): Eukaryota > Viridiplantae > Streptophyta > Magnoliopsida > Poales > Poaceae > Eragrostis > Eragrostis nindensis. The sequence continues at coordinate 1,236,888 of JAAXCT010000015.1, read as the reverse complement.
AAAGGGGATTAAGACAAAAAGCACTCGAAATAAAACAAGAAATTCCCAAAATGCATATGATGTATTTTTGTGCAGTCTTAAATTCAAATCTTTGAAATTTGAATTGGGATTTAACCTACTTTAATTATGTTTGTTTTAAATTCAAGAAAGCTTCAAAATTTTAGTGTATTTTAAATGGAACAAGCACTTGAGCACATGTATTTATATTTCAAAAACTTCCAATTCAAACTAGGTTTGGATTACTTTTAGTGAATTTTATTTCGAAAAATTCGTAGCGAGGTGAGAGTTAGAGAAAATTTTAAATTTACAGTGATTTTTATTCCTTTTGAATTTTGTGTTGAGTTTTGGGGTGTCACATTGGGAGACACTGGGAATGGATTCGTAACAAGCTTTTGTATGCAATGTAAGTTCTCAATACATGCACGTGCCCTAAAATGATTGATCATGTATGCTTTAAGTTCAACATATACATTCAAAAGCATATATGTGCGCGCACAAGGTAGCTAGTAACCTAATCGCAAAAGAAAAAAAAAAGGTAGCTAGTAACCTGACTCGCTGATATACGTTGGTTTCTTAGTTACGTGACATCTCTACTTGTGACTCATGCACGCTTGGTAATTTATGTTTGCAGCTTCCTCCAGATCTCAAGGCGGTGCCCTGTTAGTACTATGCAGCAACTGTGGCCTGAAAAAAAATGGTTCCAACATCTGAAAAAAACTGGGCGCGACAATCTACGTTAACTGTTGGATTCACAAGCAATTGTTATCCTCACAGATGAGCCACACCGCCGATCCTTCCTTATATGCATTTTCATTCACTGCTAAATAGCAAAATTTTGTCAAGGTAGACCATAGGTACGCTGTTGTTGACATATTCATAGTGTCAGATCTATGAAAAAAATCCTTTGAAGGAAACAAACCAAAGTGAATTGATAATACTATCATTTTGAGCACAGAGGCATGAAGCCTGAATCAGGGTTTGAAGTCATGAAAATGATTTAATAAGATCAGGAGGTTCTTCAGTAAACAGATGTGTTCCATCGAGCAGTTTTGAGATAAGCGGTAAGACCGCAACAGTTACGGTCAGGCAACCATGTAGTGGTTCTAGTCCTCGGTGTTGAATTGAGAGCATCTCCAGCTCTAGTCTCTTAAACGGAGCAATGTTCATTCGAGTCTCGAGACAGTAGAACTCAGCTGTGCAGCGCCGCTAGTTTCTTTGAGATTCAATTCCCCGACTTGAGCGCGAAGAAGATGACCACTCGGCTCGAGTACGGTCATTCACGTGCGCGCCGCCGGACTGCAGTTTCTCGCCACAGTTCCAGGCACGTTTTGCTGCCTACTCTTCGCCTCCGGAGGCCGCCCGTCCCGTACGTGGATCCTCTGCTTCAACCATCCGTCACCTGAAACTCCATCTCGCTCACAGCCACGTGCCATTCCAATAAGAAAACTCTCTGGAGAACATACCGTTTGTCAAAGGTAGTCACACGTTACCTAGAAGAGTGGAAATAGTTATGTGCTTATTGAAGAAACGAAAAGAAAAATTGACAACACTTATCCGACTATGAAAAAGGATGTCTCCAGGTGAGAAACATGAGAGCATTCGGAGCTCCAAGAGCACGGCTGTGGATGATTCTTGCTCCACCACCCTTTGTCACCATTCATGGCACAGTCAGCTTGCACCAGCAATGGTCACAAAAGCCAGAGTCAAATGGGCCGGCCAGTGTTGCTCCCAACGCGTTCGCACTTTTATCCTTCGTGCAGCTCGCCAGAGCGCTGGCACTGGACCAACACCCAGGTCCTTCACTTGAAATGAAGAAAATCATTGCTACAACGTCGTGCCGTTTGACAGGCCAACAATTGGATCTTGCTGGCCACTCAGTGCTATTTTCTCTGACTGTTATACCACTTGGAGCACCATGCTTCCCAACACCTCTCACACCCAACCGAACGATCTTGCAAAGAGTTCATAATTGCATACTCCATACATCAGAAAGTAGGAATGGGTATCAAGCATGGCTTGAACCATGATTAAAGGCATGCGTAGAAACCACTTGGAGCTCCAAATACTCTTAATTCTTGAATGCTGATCGGGTTGGGAACCAGTGATGCCCATATTTATACACTATCTTATTGCCAACTGTTTGCATTGTGTTCGACGAGCAACATGGCTTATAAATAAAGAGAGTGCATGTGATCTTTATCTCGGTGCATGAAGTATTTCTATGGTGGGTGGGAGACATCACATGCAAAAACCAAAGCATAATTATAAATCAATGTGTTGCACATCACCGCATGTTTCCTCAACCAGAATTTTCACTTTTTACTCTACATATTCTTTTTCACTAAGATTACATATGCATGTGTCCACAAACATACGTGCATGGTGCGTTAGATAAAGAACCAGTGAAATTCAGAGGACTGGATAAGTTTAAAGCCCCACCAGATGTAACGTCCCGCTCCCCGAGCCAAGCCCGCTTACACCTGGCAGCTCTCTAGGATCTCAAGACATCCCTCACAGATCAACACAAGTCTTTTCAGCGCACTTTATCCTCACCCGTGCGCACCCGGGAAGAACTTCCCAGTCGGTCACCCATCCCGAAATTGCTTCAGGCCAAGCATGCTTAACCTCGGAGTTCTTTCGAGATGAGCTTCCGGAAAAGAAGTTACAACTTGTTAATATGAGTATTCTTTTCAATCCTATTAAGCTCTGGGCCAGGATGTCACACCAGACACGAATAGATGGTTTTTCATTGAACTTGTTTCTCTATGAACACCTTACATAGATCATAAATAGAGTGCATCAGATGGTTTGATGCATCCGGTCCAGGTGGGGTTGGCCGAGCCCAACAAATTAAGGTTGCCCGGACCTCAACAGTTCTTATGCGCATCCACTCGGGGAAAAGCCCAATCTCCCTAAAAGACTAGTCCAATAGGGGAAGGGTGGCTCTCCCTTTTAAGGTGGCTTCCTCCTCCCAAGCTAAGCAAGGTGAGATTATTCAGAGGCTCACACGGTTGCCGCCCGACTACAACTGGGTCACCACCCTTTGTTGCGTCTTTGCCAGCGGGTAATAGTGGAGGATGTCTTCATCATGGTTCCAAGAAATCAACCCGAGAGTAGATGAATACCATTCCCTGTTTTATCTACTGGCCAGTCATGTCCTTGGCACATACTCCGCTTGATACACTGTGTGTCTGATATATATATATAAACGTTTTTACACAATTTTCTTGATTAATGCTAGTCTACACCGGATAGCATTGTTCAAAGCTCACTAGTCACAATAACTTGCTTGATTCATGCTAGTCACCTCTCCAGATGTTAGAAATGCGCATATATCTTACAAGTCCAGGCATGGGAAACACCAGGAATAGAAAAGTTACCAGAAGACGTAGTAATGGTAAGTTCTTAATTTCTCACGCATCGGCAAATACAGGTATACATTCAAATCCATCCAAGTAGTTGATGCACACTGTTTATTGTTTTTGTAGCTTGTTCTGAAGCTGAAGATGGCTGAGCCAGTTGCATTGGTTGGGTCAGCTGGATTCAGTCTTCCAGAATGACTCTATATGTTCGTGTTGGTACCAGAATGCAGGGTATATATAGCTGTCAGCGTTCATCTTTTGTTACAAGCGAATCTTCCTGTCGTAGTGTGCTAAGTGTCACTCTTGCCAGCAGCACGCGTCGTGCCATCCCTGGAACCAAGATTAACATCAATTCGGTGCGAACAGTCAAAGAAACGGCAGCCTACAGCGTGAACCTTGTACAAGCTAAGAACACGTGAAAAATGTACAAACTATATGAAACTGAGAATGTAGTTTCAGCAAAGTAATAAAAGAAAGGTCGTTTGAGCAACAAGCCAACAATACGACATGGTTTGCCAGAGCGCTGACATGCGACTCGAGGCGGCAAAGTTCCGAATGACTTTGCCAGGCAGCAGGTGCAGCTCGGACGGCGCATCGGGCTTTGCCGCGACCATCGCTGTTGGTCCCTTCCTGAATCGCCCCGGTGACTGGGAGGTGTAACGTCAGACTCGAACTAATAAGATAGCCCAGTGCGTTTCAGCTGGCTATGTTTTCTCCTATGCTTTTTTTTGACACACAACAGGAGGGGCAGAGCCCCCCTACTGATTAATATATATTAAAATTGTGAAAAAAGTTTATAGAAGAAAAAGCAAGAAAATAACAGAAAAGCTGAAAACTATGTTACAGAGGCTAGCCATTCTTCTATCTCAGGAAAATATTTCCTTTTCGCTCTGTTTTCTCCTATGCTTACAACGTCCAATCGATCCCATGTTGATGCTGCGCACCACATACCACCAAAAGGAGAACCCACTGCCCAAAAAAGAAAGGCTGTGTTTTCCTTGCATTCACCTGTTTACCTGGCAACCCAGATATCAGTTGCTGAAGGCATATAGAACCTTGAAATAGTTTAAACTTTGAGCTTTTTTTTTTCCTGAAATGTGTGGAAGCATTTTTGAAGATGCTAGGATATTACCTCCTAAGAGGCAATAAGTCCACATAATTATCGAAAGATATTGTTTCCATATAATTATCAAAAGTTTATGGTGGCCTGCATAAATCTCACACATACACGTATATGCGTCTCTGAGATAAAGTATCCTGTTGTATATAGAAACAGTGAAATTCAGATACGTGGTAAATTTAAGACCCCATCGGGCACAAACAGATGCTTTTCTAGTGTACACCTTAAATAAATCATAAATGCCACCGCAAAAAAAAAAAATCATAAATGAACCCGGGTAGATGGAAACGTACACTCCAACTACTAGGCAGTCATGCCCACGGTATACTTTTCCCCCTGAGAGTGATACATACTTGCCCTATGTACATAGCAAAGATTGTCTTCTCGATCATATATATAAATTGTTCAAAAGAATCTCTCATAACAACAGTGTTCCCTCTAGCTCGGTTACACTTGATACAGGCATGTATATTCAAATCTTGCAAGCTAAAACTGTTTTGCGTGATTGGTGGCTTCCCTCCCAAATGTTAGAAATGAACGTAAGGCTAACCAGTATAGGCTTGGGAAGCACCGGGAAAGAAAAGGTTACTCTAATCCGCCCATATGGTATGTTCTCAATTTCTCAAGATCACGCTCTCGAAACTATTGATCATTCATCAAATTAACCCGTACAATGCATGCTACACAAGCAGCCTGACGCGGTTCTTGCATCCAAAATTGAAACCTTTTATCACTGCATATAGTCTCATGAATCCTATGGTTGATGCATGCATACTTGTTAATTGTATTTTGTAGCTACGTCGCCGGACTTTCCTTCAGGGGTGAGCAGAAGAACTGAAAGATATCCCTTCAGCAATTGTAGACAGGCGGCGGCACCCAAGCAACGACGAGGATGGCCTAGGTATGGCTCGGTAGGAGGCGAGGAACTCACTGTCCCGCCGAGGACTATTGAAGCCATTGACGCTGCCGGCGAGCTCCTAAGAAAGCACGCCGTGCCTCGCCGGAGCACCTCTATGCTCTCTGGCCGTAGCTTGCTCTCCTAGTCCCCGGCGAGGACACCTTGTGAGCCACGTTTCCAACCATCGTTTCGGCGCCCTGCCGCTGCGTCACGTTCACGGCGTGCCTCCGCTTCTTCCTGTAGAAGTGCTTCGCGTAGACGCATAGCCGCTAAGGACGGCGCTGCCGCTCGCTGTAATGTCGCTGCATTAATTCCCATCGTTTCCTGGCGGGGCCAATATATGTTACTAGCGATTTTTGAGTTTTACACCTTCATTAGCAATATACGAACTGAATGGAATGTAAAGCCAAACACAAAGCTTGAGCAGTACAGACAATATACCGTTTTGTTCTAAAAGGCCTAGGCGGCAAACGGTTCCTGTTTGACAGCTTCCCGCTTCAGGATGCCAGCTTTTGAGACAAAGGCTCAGACATGCATCATGATTCCCAGGTCATTTCTTAGGTTCAAATGTTGTTCTTAAAGTTTTGACATCAGATATCACCCATGTCATCTCTTAAAGTTTTTGTATTGCTGGTGAAATCAAACATATTATTGTTGCATTTCATACAGTTGATCAGAAATTAAGAGCTTAAATTTCAATAAAAAATGAGAGCTTGATTAAGATATTTAAGAGCTCACAGGACACTAGCAAACGCTTTCTCAATAACATGTGTTTATTGTACACCTTGTATAAATAGAGTGCACCAAATAGATATGGGAAATGAAACCTAGCTAATTAAGTAGATTAAAACATTGAGTGGGTTATACAGCAGGTAGTCAATCATGTCCTTTGGTACCACCTGTATCAATCATCCTTGTCCTTGGTACATCGAGTAGGGTATACATGTAAATGCTTCCAAACAATTTCTTAGTATTGAGTTGCATGCCCCAACCAATTCACTCAAAAGCCTAAGCTGATGGAGAAAGGTAAGCAATTCACTTATACTCCAACACCCCTCCTCACGTGCAGACTCCCTCAGATCGCAAATGTGGAATATTGGAGTGGACTGCAATTTATTTAATAAATCGCGACAGGCAAGATTCGAACTCGAGACCTCTGACCCTGATACCATATTGAGTTGCATGCCCCAACCAATTCACCACAAAGCCTAAGGCAATTCACTTATACTCCAACACTTAGAACTGTTGTGACACATAGCTCCGTCATACAGGCCAGACACTAGTTCCTTGCATTCTTTAGTTTTTCCTAGCTTTTCCTTAGCTACGACCTGAACGATTAAACTATTGCTACTCACGCATCCAAACAATCAGTCGGAATGTACTATGTACTTAGCAGTTCAGGCTTGGGAGACGCCGGGAATGAACAATTTGCTATAACGGACTGAGCGGGTGAGTTCTCAATCTATCACACACGCATGTGTATCAGAAACATTGACTATGCATGTGCAAGTACAAACATATACATTCATACACGTCTGCAAAGCTAGTATGCTGCCATACAACTTCAAATTCATTATTTTGTGCACATGTTGACATGTATTTTGACTTATTTAATTTCATGGTGTTCCCTGAGCTGTGACTCGTGCACACCTCTAAACTTCATTTTTGTTGTTTCTCGGAGATACCAAAGCAGTACACGCCGTTGCAATGAAGCAAAACTAGGTCACCAGATAATGATCCGCGAACAAGGGGAGTCTTGACCGTTGTTGTTTTGTTATCAGATAAACACGTTCACATTGATACCATTTTTTGTGAACTGTGCGAAATACTGAGTCTGAAAGTTCACTCTTTTCTTTGTTTTGTTTCACTAGAATGAATATGATCTCTTGTAAGAGAAACACAGCAGCATAACAGATGCTTTCCGAAGATTGAAGATCGTAGCTGCCGGCCGGCCGGCTGTCTCCTGTGCCCGCTCGCTTGGCCAGAGTCCTCCCCTCCGGGCTCGTCGCCGGCCAGCCCGTAAGGATACTTGGCAAGATCCCTCGCCGCCCGGCTCCCGTACGTCAACCTCCGCCGCGCCCCAGGGAGCTGCGCCTCAGATCCGCATCACAAGTCGACAACAACCAGCGACCAGCCAACTCTCACGATCCGAAATTCCTAACATCCCCTGGTCCTCTCAAGGACGCCGCCTCCACTGCACACCACCGGAGCTCTGCCGACGTTGATCGGCGAGGAAGCCGGCCTCCTCAAAATCTCAAATACGTCTCTGACGCCGGTTACCCTCGACGCAGCCAAAGTGCAGCTCGAGCCTGACGAGGTCGTTTTCCGTTCGACGATCACGTCAGGGTGGCAAGGACGTTTCCTACCTGCCTCTCCTCGATCTTGGAAGAGCACGGACTCACATCTGGCTTATACTTGCATCAACCATCAGAATGGTCTAGGACGAAACCAGTAACAGTGTTCGGCTCTCATTTCAGAAAGATATCTTCTTGTCCATTATGCAACATCAGAGTGTTCCAAATGTGCAGGTATCTATGATCTACTGGGCATTCATCTAACAAACCACGGCTGTAACCTCCCTGTGAGGCCAGGGCCGGGATGCTATCTTTCCCATTGTCTAAAAAATCTAACAAACCAACTCCTGAAACTAGCTACTACATCAAATCGAGTCTCGTCTGAAAACTACTTCTGTACTCCAAAGAAGACGAGAGATACTAGCACCCAAGATATTAGTCGCAAAGGATTGACAAGAGATTGAGAATAAACTATTCCCAATACCTCTCACACCCAGTGAGGATTGAAAATTGAAGTCTAGCAAAGAATATCCATGCTCCATACTAGTGCTCCAAAGTAGTTGATTGAAGTAGCAAAGAATATGTAGAGATTCTCTTGGAGCTCAAGATGCTAATCGGACAGGGGCACCGGTTACATCCATATGTATATACACACTCGGGTCAGCATTCGTCAAGTTGCCCCTTGTGATCAATGACCACATGGTTTAACTAGTGGCATGGCGGCATATCACTAAACAGAGAGAAAGTCGTGAATTCTTGTACCATACCTATATATTGCTGTGGCGGATGTAAAACATTAAATGAAAACTGAAAATATCTATCAGTTAGCGCCAGATCAGTACCTTTTGTGTCTACAACTCCAAAGCTCTTAGGGCATTTCTCCAGAATTTTTTAAGATTTACTCATCTTCAAGCATAGAATCTTCTACGAATAGAATGATTGTTTTACATATTTTCATTATCTATTCGAAGTTGATATTAAGTTTTAAATATTTAAAATTATGACCTTAAATGATGCAGCTTATTATCCACTTCAACTAGTGTATGTAAATTAGTGGCGGTTATGACCTGTTGTTGGAACCGATATCATCAATGGAGACCGCTCTGGCTTAATTAAATAGATTTTGTTCTTACGTCGTTAGAAGAGCAATAGGATTCTCAGTTTCTGTTGATCATCAATGAAAGAGGATGATTTAGTTCTTAATTAAGACTGTGATTCTAACATGTTTCTGTTGATCAATACATGCATAAATATAATTAATCCAGAGCACAACTGCATATGGCTTATCTAAACTACTAAGGAACAAATGTTCCGTCACCAAACATATGTACTATGTGTACGCCTTAGTTCACAATAACTACAATACTGAAGCAAGAAATGGATCCAGGTAGATGGAAACTTAATACGCTCACCTCACCGTCATCTTATCACCCCCCCCCCCCCCCCCCCCCACCCCCCCCCCCCCCCCCCACCCCCTCAAAATAAAAATCCCGTACTTGTCTTTGGTACACCAAGCATCTTATATATACGTTCTCAAGAAAAATATCGTAGCATTAGTGTGCCTTGGAAACTATATAGGCACATGATATTCATATTTACTAGCTAGCTCCTCTTTCGCTACAAGTTGCATGATCGCTGATCACCCATCAAAACAACAGAATGCATGTATTGGTGACCAGTTTGGGCTTGGGAGACAATAGGATTAGACACTTGAGAAATCGGTAACTGAAAGGTAAGTTCTAAATATTTCACATACTTGCTCCAGAAAAATATTAATAATCCAACAATATAAGTTGAAACGTAAACTCAAGTGCATACATGGATGCATGATGCTGCCATACAAGTTGATATTCGCCGCTTCTTGATCACATGGGATCTGTTCTTTTCTGGTGAACCTGGTGTCCCCTGAGTCATGACTGAAGCACACCTGCCTGTTAAATTCCTTACGTAGGCTCCCGGTGGATTCGACTCAGCGCAAGACAGTCTATCTGCTCAATGAGTGTGGGGATGTCCATCACCTGGGATCTTCTTGATTTAGCATTACGGAGTGACTTGCTCTTCTGCGCTAAAAAGACGATTACTTGCATTGAGAAATGTTGAGCTCTTGGCTGGCACAAATGATGCTCAATCTGAATACGCCACATTTTTTTTGGTAATCGATCTATCGAATCACGCTCTCCACCAACTGTTTGATCTTGGACGAGCTTATTCAAGCCTTCAATATCCTTCTGTGATTTCTGTAAGCAGGCTATAGGCAGAAATGTAAAGTATTCTCATGCTCTGTAATCCTGTTAGGACTTGATTCGAAACAACCCACTGTACTCTGCTTAATTCTTTTTCTGAAAGAGTGCAGTTCTCATTCAGATTTTTTTTTTCTCCTCTTCTTTCTTCTATTTACAAAAAAAAGGGAGCAGAGTTACAGCTTGGCAATCACAATATATTTTTTTCCTATTTGAAGAAAACCTCAATTTAATTCGCTTGGACCAGTAAACAATCAAGGTTACAGCCGGCATGTCACAACCTAAAGCGCGTTTCTCAGCCTGCGAATTTCAGCTGCAGCATATTGGATTGGTGCTCGACCTGGAACCTGCGAAGAACTCTATAGCCGTTGCCATCGTGGTTCCAGACCTGAGAGTCACTTACGTTACATTGGATTGATTGGTCGTTGGAAGGTGGCGAGTGCCAGCCCAGCCATGACGTACCAGCCGCTACTGAAGAAGGCGACGGCAAGCTCTGCTCGCCTTCATGATGCTCTGTTCTGCCATCCACCTGGCCTGGGCGGCTGGGCTTCTGGCTCCTGACTGCTCTCTTTTCTCAGTCATTGTTCGTGAAGAAAGCAATGACTGCTCGGTTTTTTCTGCATGCATTATGCAGCACCCGTGGCTTATGACTAGGAGCATCGACCAGTCAACTAACCCGATCCGAGCCGCCAAGGAGATTGAACGGGTAGCAGGACCCAGCTTGTGGTCGCTATTTCAAGTAGCAACCACCCCCCTGAACCTTGTGAGAATGTCGCCACAGCTGCTTGCCAGAGAGCTAGCGCATTCAGAACGTCCTGCCCTGTGTAGGGCACGTCTCTTTCCAGTTTACTGTGGCAACGCCGGATCAGCCCACTAGCTTTCCCTCGCTGTTTTATGTAACAACAGGATAAGAACCATCAATCTATATGGCTCAGGATGTCCCTCCCAAAAGGTGCCGCCATCGATCCCTGCATACTGCTTGAAAACGATGCCGGTCTTAAAGCACTGGGTCACATTGTCACAGAAGCCGCGACGAGGTTTTACTTAATCTCTAGCGCCGCCATGATGCATTATTCTCTTGTGGTGCACCAGACCTTCAGCCTCCACTATAGCGCCATCCAGCTCCAGCGAGGGCGTGCGTGCCTGATGATCAACTCCTTGACTGCAATCCAATCAAAACGGCATTTTGGAACCCAAGGGTGCACTGTATTTACCAATGTCCTTGCATATCATCCTAGTGGGATTTCTACACGACTTGACCGTTATAAGAAATCAAATCAAATTAAGTTCCTACAATGGGGTCGTACAAATGGGTCGGATGTTATGCATACTAGCTCCTGGCCCTCGACACTGACCCTTCATCTTGTAAGTTTACAACCACTGTGTTACCGCAGCGCCATGGCCGGGCGTCGTGCCCCCAGCCAGTGATCCTCATTCCAAGTCGTCCTTGCTTCCTTCAGGACGCCTCCTCCAGTACACCTCCGACCATCCCTTCCCTTCATCGCGCAGTGGCTGGCCATGCATAGGCCCGACCCCGAGGCACTCGCATGATCGTCTGGCACAGACAGCCGAGTTATACACATCAAGCTCGTGCATATGAAAAAAAGTGGCACGCTGAGGTACATCGAGACAGGGTTAGCGCCTGGAGAGGCTGGCTTCCGTGGCGCTATCATCTCCCAAGTCTGAACTTTTTGGAGCTCCATCATTCCCAATACCTCTCACACCCACCAATAGGGATAAAACGATCTAGCAAAGGATCCATAATTTCATACTCCATACTTCAGGAAGTGGGGCTGGTTCCAAATCAAAGGCACATATATATAAAAACATCTTGGAGCTCCAAATGCTCTCGATTGCCAAATCTTCTCAAATACTGATCGGAGTGGATAATTGTGGCATCCCGATTTATACACATTGTACTCGACACTGATCAATTATTTTCCCTTTCACTGTGTTGGATGAGCACATGGCTTAACTAGGCAAGGTAATTGAAGCGTCACCAAAGAAAGAGATCATAGTGCACGTGATATTTAGTAATGTGGGTGATGCGTTGCTATGGTGGGTAGGGAACATCAAATGCAAAACGAAAGCATCAGTATAATCATTGTGTTGCACATCCAAACATTCTCAGTGCTCAAAAATAGGTCCAGGAAATGTATCAGATTAGGTGGAAACGTACACTCTCACTTCATCTATCTTCTTCTATTATTATTTTATTTTATTATTTTATATTATATTATACTATAAAGATCCAATCCAAGACACCCAAATTATGCGTCACCCTCAAAAGAAATCTATCCACCCTTGATCTCACCCTCTCTTTCCCTCCTAACTATTGATTAGTACCTGCCCCACTCCTCAGCGACGACGTGGACATATGATCCTCTTCATTCTTCTTCCATCAGTTCTCATAGCAATATATACAGCGCATACATAGATGATATGAATGCCTTAAAGGATTCTACAAAACAAAAGTTTGTGTAACTATCACAAACAAATATCAAGGTGACGACATGACCAACAAACTACCATCTCACAATAAGATTATCACTATAACCTACATAAAGAAGGGAGAAACATTCCTCCACGCAATTTTCACTGAAGAATAGGAGTCCATGCAAAAATAGTTGTATATTTCTATTTTATGCTATCAACAAATTTTCAAATAAATAATATACCTCGCTTCAATACATCTTCCACATATCAAATACTAATATAGTGTTCCACCCAAAATCCCGAAGCACCATGTGAGGTGGCGGGAGTACCATGCATTATAGATCCCTTGCCAGGAAAAAAAAAAGAAAATAATCTTCCTCTTTTCATAATTGCCTACCATGTGTTTTTCTTATTGCGTACTTTATTCATGTTGATTACAAAGAGAACCTTCATCCGACAAAGACTAATTCCATGGATACTCACAGATCATGTTCTTTCTATTTTCATAGAGTTCAGCAATTTCAGTTATTCGAATTTCTCTGTAATATGTCAGGAGATGAGAAAATTGTTGTTTTCTTAGTCACGTGCGTGTCACACGTGCACAATTGCTAGTATGTGGTAAATTCTCAATTATGTATGTGGCATCTGGGGTACAAATCATTTGTATCCCTTATTTTGGATCGACCAGTGTCTCATATAGGTAGATGTTCCCAATATCTTGTAAGAGCATCTCCAACAGTTATGTAAACACAAGGAACATACTTCGACGAAAAAACAGAGCTTTGCCTTCCTTCTCGTGTGTGCTCTGTTCTACTAATTGTGAAGAGACCTTGCAACATCTTTTCTTTGAGTGCAGTTTTAGTCAATGGTGCTGGAGATTTATTGGTATCAATTGGAACTATGGACTAGATCCATCTGACATGCTTCTTGCAGCAAGACAAGCCTTCAACAACCGTATCTTCAGGGAAGTTCTTATTGTGGCTTGCTGGACTATTTGGTGTCATCGGAACAGCATCATTTTTTATCACAAGACGTTGTCTCTGGCTCGCTGGAAGATAGAATTCAAGAGGGAGTTCGGTTTGGTTTTCCTGAGGGCCAAGCCTTCGGTCAAAATTTTGCTAGATAACTGGTTTTGTAATTTACCTTAGGCTTTGCTAGTTAGGATCTTCTTTTGGGCCTATGGCCTTGTATCATGTACATAAACTCTTTTTACAAAAATCTATAAAAAACTAGTAGGGGGCTCCCATGCTATTCGGGTCAAAAAAAAAAACAGTTATGTATACTAGTCTCTAAACATGGATTTAGGCTGTCATCACGATAAACACCCCTCCAACCATTCTGTAAACGCCCTCTCCGAATTTACCATCGGCCCAACATTCACTAAACAGTCATCTCAAGAGCGAGTGATGTCTCTCTCAGTGTAGTGGCTCTCATCATTCAGGCCCTTAACAACAAGACGGGTGATGTCTCTCACCCCATGGACTACGAAACAGTCATCAACTTCCGATCCTGAGGCCTCCCAGACCTACACTGCAACATCATGATACGAAGAATATATGTGGTATGTAAGGAAAGATGCGTTAAGGGTGTACTATACTGGCTATTGTCACTTGGCTGTTTCACGCAATATGTGGAATTTATAACCCATAGTCTCATGTACAACTATCCGTGAATCGCAGTGTGAATGCTATTTTAGTTTAGAGCTCCCACCCAACCCAGTGATGAGATGTTTGTACTCAAATGCACAAATTCAGAAATCATCAGTGAAGGATTTTATGGGACACCCAAAAAAAAAAAAATCTTAAGACAGTGACATGTACTACTGTCTTGTAAACTATGTACCCTCAGATACTGGGAAGAGTGATGGGTAACTTGCTACCAATTTTCATACAATTGAAACATGTACCCTCAGAAAGAAAAAGATTTCGAGTAGTGTATTAATCCAGTTATAAGCGCGTGCTTGCAAGCTTCTGTACGATGCCTAACTTAGTCAAATTATGTTCTTCTGTTTAAATCTTGTCTGGGTATTCCATGTAGCTGTTGGTGGGAACCATTAATTTTTTTTTTTTTTTGCAAATGGAACCATTAATGTGAATGTGTGTGTGTGTGTGAGAGTGTGTGTGTGTGTGTGTGTGTGTGTGTGTGTATGTGTGTGTGTGTGTGTTAAATCCTTCCCAGACAATGAAGTAGGCAACGACCTATTAGTTGCACCTACTTGTTCTCAGTTCCTTCATTCACAAATGATTTGTGTGCCATGAAAACAATATATGCACATTGTATACATATTGACAAGCTCCTCTTTAGCTACAAGTTGCATGATTGATGACCAGTTTGGGCTTGGGAGACACTAGGATTGGACACTTTATAAACCGATAATGGAAAGGCAAGTTCTGCATATTTCACATACATGCTCCAGAAAAATATTAGTAATGCATCTATATAAGTTGAAACATAAATTGAAGTGCATACATGCATGCATGATTCTGCCATACAAGTTGATTCAGCATTGCTTGATCATGGGATTTTTTTTTCCCTTTTTTGTGAACCTTGTGTCCCCTGACTCATGAGTGATGAAAACCTGCCTGTTCAATTCCTTACGCAGCCTCCAGCTGGATTTGATGCTGCACATAACGGTCTATCTGGTCAACGAGTGTGGGCATGGCCGTCAAGAGGGAAGCGCACTGCGTTGAAAAGAGGACTCCTTGCACGGAAAAGACTGGAGAAACGTTAGCTATTGATTGGTACAAATGATGCTCAATCTGAATCTGCCACGTTTTTTTTTTTGGCAATGGATCTATCCCATCACTCTCTCCGCCATCTCGTGGATCAGCTAAAATCCTTCAATCCTTCTGCGATTTATGTGAGCAGGCCAGGCCATAGTCCGAGATGTAAAGTATTATCATGCTCTGTAAACTGGGTCGTCGGGACTTGATTCCAAACGCCAAGTGACAATGTGTTGTACTCTGAAAAATATTTCTTTTCTGAAAATGCAGTTCACATTCAGATTTTTCTACTCGGTTTTCTTCTTTACATCAATAGTATGACAAAAAATGAGCAGAATTACGGGTTGGCAATCACAATTTAATTCTTTTTATATTTGAATAAAAACCACGATTTAATTTTCTTTGTTAGATAAAGACAATTTAATTCTCTTGATGGGTAAACAATCAGGGTTCCCAACTACGGCATGTCACAACCTGAAGCGAGTTTCTCTGCCTGCAAATTTCAGCTGCTGCTTCCAGACCTAACATTCACTTAGTCCGTTCTCTATTGCCATGAGGAGGGCGCGTGGCAACCTCCCGGTCATTGAAGTTGCCGATGAGTGCCGACCATGAGGAGCCACTCCTGAAGAAGGCGACGATAAACTCGCCTGCGTGACTTCCCCTGCCTGACATCGTCCGCGATATCAGGCATTGCCGTTGTTCTGACTAGGACGCCGCGATATGGCTAGGAGAAACGACCAGTCAACTAACCAGATCCACGCCGCAAAGGACCGATCCAACTGTTGGCAGGATCCAGGTTGTTTCCCTTTCACTGTATTGGATCAGCACATGGCTTAACTAGGTTACTAGGCAAGGTAACTGAAGTCTCACCGAAGAAAGAGATAAGAGTGCACGTGATTTTTAGTAGTACTGTGCATGATGCGTTGCTATGGTGGGTGGGAACATCAAATGTGAAACGAAAGTCAGTGTAATCAATGTGTTGCACATCTAAACCTTCTCAGGTGGTGTTTGGATCAGGATGACTAAAACTAGCCTGACTAGATTTAGTCAGTTTTGTTCCAAACGGGTGGGACTAAAAAGGGACTAGAGACTAAAAATCTTTAGTAGGGGAGGGGGTGACTAGAGACTAGTACTGACTAGAGACTAAAGTGGGTATCCAAACACCTCCTCAGTGCTCACTTATCTACTTGCATACACCTAAAATAAATGAAAGGCGACAAATAGGTCCAGGAAATGTACCAGATGAGATAGAAATGTCGCTTCATCTATGGTCAATTCTCAATTATGTCCGTGGCACCTAGCGTACAAATCATTTGTATACCCTATTTTGGTGCGACCAATGTCTTATATAGGTAGATGTTCCCAAACAATATCTTGTAAACGCCCCTAGCTCGGCTGCCTACCTTAGAATTTCAAAACCTAGGCTTGGGAGACACAAGGAACAGATATGTCACCACACCGGATGCACACTGTTAAGTTTTCAATTTTTGTCACCTGCATGAGCTCTAGAAAATTGATCATACATCCGTATATACAAACATACATTCAATTGCATACACGTGCACAAGCTAGCTCTGTTGTTGTAACATCCCAAATTTCAAATCAAAATCAAAATGGAATAAAAATCACTCAAAATTAAAATTTTTGTCTATATCTTATCTTGCCATGAATTTTCAAAATAAAAGTAATTGAAATAATTAAAACTTAGTGAGAAGATGAAAATTTTGAAATATAAAACTTGTGCTCGAGTGTTTGCCTTCATTTAAAGACCACTAAAAATTTTAATTTTTCAAATTTACAACAAATTAAAATAATTATATGTTGAACCCTAGTAAATTCACCTTGAATTTAAAATCTTAGATTTAAAATTTGCATAAATATCACCATATGCATTTTTAGGTTCGCCGGTTTTATTTGGATTGCTTGTTGTAGTTGATCCTCTTTTCAAATTTGAATTCTATTCAAATTTGAAGCTCCTCAAAATCCCAGAAAAGAATAAACCAATCTTCATTCTCTTTTCCCTCTGGGCCTTATCTCTCTTTCCCTTTCTTTTTTTTTTCTGTTCGGCCCAGCCCAGCACGCCCTTCCCTCTCTCATTCCTTTCCTTTCCCTTCCAGGCCTTGGTCCTTTCCTCCAGCGCAGCCGCAGCCCAGTCTGGCCCGTCAGGCCCATCTCCCTTTCTCCTACCTCCAGCTCACCCGAGCTCGACCGACGCCGTCGCTGATGTGGACACCGCCTCCGACGCCGCGTCGGACGCCCAGCTGCCAAGCGCTTCACGACGGGGCCGCCACATGCCGCAGCTTTCCCCTGCCGCGTTCACACGAGCCGCCCCATTCGCCCTGAACCGTCCACTTCCAGGTTGACGGCCAGGATTAAAAGCCAGCCATACCCCTCCGTTTCATTAAATCTCGGCCGCCCATCTCCCATCCAACGATCCATATCGTCCAGTCCACCGTGTAGTCTAGTGGACCACTCCCATGAACCCGATCCACAGATCTCGTGGACTCGGTCCACAGGTTTTCAATAGGAAAATAAATCTGAAAATCCTAGAAAATCCCAGCCTCTGTACTTTTACAGAAACACCCCTTTACTTTCCCATAATTACCTTTTAGTCCCTACCTTTTTACACCAAGGTCCCTAAACTTTTCTTAATTACATATAGGTCCTTGGAACTTTTCTGTTCTTACATACGAGTCCCTAGAAACTTTGCTGTAGTTACAAACAAACCCCTGGAATTCTTTAAACGCCTATATCTTTTCCGTCCGAGCTCCGTTTCGAGCGATTCTTGCGCTCACGCGTTCGTAGAAACGCGTAGTACCTTTTGGTACTATCTAAGAAGCCCCGCATCAGGTCTACAAGTCATCAACACCCTAAGTTCCTCTCTCGCCCGATAAATCCCATCTCGATAGATCATTCACCGCTAATCTCGCATAACACAAATATTCTTTCCTTTATAGTGTTGAACCTAGCCAATTTCGCCGTATCGTTCCACATCGTTCAATCAAACCTAATCCCATGTTGCCACTAACCGCCACCTTACCTTATGGACTTATCGATCTTGTGTTTGTGAGGTCTTTCATTGGATCTTATTGGAATTGTTGTTCATTGCTATTTCAAAGCAACCATACATTCATATCATGCACACATGCCTAGATTATATACACCTCTGCATCTGCTCATCCTTTCCCCGAACCACCCATGTTCATTAATAGAAATAACTTAGAGGTTATATAATAGATATGCACGCAATCACCATCAATGAAGCATATGCATCTCATCACTCACTCTAAGGTTTTAGTAAATAAAGCTTCATGCCAAACCCTGCACCTTTCCTCTTTTAAGAGAACTTAGATAATTAATAGTTTGTCTAGGTGAATATGGCTCTTATAAGGCCATGATTAAAACTTGTAATAAATAATCTTTTATAAATAAATATGCATTGCATAAACATAGCCGTTCTTCTTGGAGTTTTATCAATTCTTATTGGAGTTAATTGGATCTTATTCGGCTCTTTTTGTTCTTTATTTCCTTTGCGGTAGTTTATTTATACGTAATATTTCTATGCGCTAGCTTACGCGAGATTCGAGGAAGAGTCAGAAGAATTCAAGGAAGATCTAGAAGATCCAAGCTTCGAGGATGAGTTGAAGAATCCAAGCACGAGGATGAGTCAGAAGATACAAGCTTAAAAGGAGGACTCGAAGGCATCAACTTCGACGGAAGATCTGAGGACCAAGAATCGGAAGAATAGGATAGCGTTTTCAGGCAAGCTCTACTTCTCCTTGATCATGATTGAACCTACTGTTTTCGCAATGCACCTATATAGCCTATTCTCGTATTATGCATTACTTGTTAATTTACTGATTATGTAGTTATGGTCCCACTTGCTTATTGATATTGATGTCTGTTACTTAGGCATTGATATCTGAATCCTTGTTTACCCTTGTTTACTGTCACCTTGATAACCTTAGGATAGTTCCATCATTTCTATGATGGCACGTTCACCTTGCTTCTAGAACTGCTTAGGACCCTGCAATGTTTTTACATTGCCACACCGTACTCGTATATTATACTTTATAAATGTGTTAAATGAGTTTGGTGGTGTGCGTGACATATGGGAATGGGAATAGCACAACCGTGTTAGGTGATGATGATGGAGACAGTGAAGGGATGGTTGGATTGCGGGCAAGGCCATTATTAAGTGATTGATGGCGTGATGGATTGTGTGATAGTCCCCTAGTGCGGGAGATATGGTGCTTGCCCGGCCACATAAGGACCGGTACCTTCAACCTTTAACAAGATGATTCTCGTACAACCACGGAACCTGTATGGGAAGGACTTACCCTACCTTCTTGGTGCCTACCACTTTGATCCACCTGGAGGGCAGTAGCGCAAACGGGCAACCAGGAGAAGACTCCGGAGTTTGTATTGCTTAGGAGATCTGGCCTGTGATCCGCACATCAAAGTGCAGTGGGTCTGCATGATGACTATTGTAGTCTCATGAGAAGCCCCTGGGTTGGTTCGTAGGTGGCATTGTGTGTGGTACTCGGAGAAGATGGATTGAGCGTTATGTTACTCTCCGTACAAGAGTGCATAGCCCGTGGGAAAAGATGTACAACCTCTGCAGAGTGTAAAATTCATCCGGATGGACGTTGTCACGGCATATGACGCATCTTTGTTGAGCTTCGCTATGATTAGCCACCTCTCATTCCTTGAAGTGTGAGTGAGCAGTAGTCTGCTCGTGTTTTGGAAGTGATGGCAAGAGTGCCGGGTCGGTATGACTATTGAGGCCAGAAGGCCCAGCTAAAACTTGGGAACTGGCGGGAATGCTTCATACTCCCCCAGGGCCAACCAACTAAAATATTGATAGTTACTTCTCTGTTTTATCTAAGAGTTCCTTCACTTGCTTTAGTGAACCCTGCATAAAATTTGCTTGCTGCAAATGAACCATACAACCTGTTCCTTGCTAAGACCAAATATGCATGTATAAAAATTCCTTTGTGTAGTGTAGGGCTTGCTGAGTACCTTATGTACTCACGTGTTTGCAGTTGTTGGTTTAGTAGGAGAAGACTTCGTAGAGAACGACGACGATCAGATTTTCGGTTCTGCTTCTCAAGTTTGCTTGTGGCGTTGGGACATAGTTTCCGCTGTCTGCTTCACCGTTAGTCGGTCGGATGGACTTGGATAGTTTGAATCCTTGTCGTTCCGCAACTAAGGGTTTTATATCAGGTATCCTACTTATTTATCTACTCGAAGTATGCTTTTGATTATCATATCTGTGTTCTTGTGCGTATCAGCTATTGATCCAGGGACTGATACAGGATGCACAGTAGATTTCAGAAATGGGGTCTGACAGTTGTTGTGTACGTGATCTACATAGGTTTGGTTGCCTTGCTTCCTTGCCTCGGTGGGAAAGAAACCTGAGGTTCTTGAAACGAAGCCACTTCGTTTCTACCTTCAATAACCAGAGTCTCACGAGGTTGCGTTAATTTTGAGGATTTTATCTCATCTTTTACATGACGTTAATTACCATTTACCATGCCACTGAGTTTAGTTGGAGTAGAGAGATGTTCACAGAAAATATTTCGCAGCTCTTGTCAGAACATTAAATTACAGTAAAATGAGTGTGGGAAGAACAACACAGTTGTTCTAAGAAATGCTCTGCTGGGGCACGACGTCCAATGAAGCTCCAGCACGCGAGACCAATGCTAACGCGCGGCTCGTTGAGATGGAAGCAGCTAGCAGGCGTACGTCTGATAGAGAAGCCGGTAAGGCCGCCGTTGCTCTGGTGTGTATCTATTATATATATAATTGACTAACAAAAGAAGTTTTCACGTTCGCTCTCAAAGCCTAAAAATTACCACGCTAATTCTAAAATGCTACAAATTTTCACGTTAATCTAAAAAAATAAGAAGAGAAAATTACCTACCACTGCTATTATAAAACAATTAGTCAGAAAACCCCCTAAAATATTTATAAAATAGCTAAATTTGAAATAATAAAAATAGCCAAAAATGGCCCTCACACCTATTTCTAAATTACCCACCATGCCATTTCGAGTAAAAAATAGCTAAATTCGGAATAATAAAAAATAACAAAAAATATCCTTCACACCTATTTCTAACTTACCCTCCATGCCCTTACAATTCCCAAAAAAAACTAAATTTAGATTATAAAAACAGCTAAAAATATCCCTAATTCTTATTTTTAATTTACCAACCATACCATTATGAGCAAATAGCTAAATTTTGGAATAATAAAAATATCCAATAAACACTTAATCCTGATTTCTAAATACACCGTTATAAAAATACACCGTGATGTATGTCCAGCTAGAATGGCACATTATTTTATTTTTAGCATAACACATATCCTTCGAAAGATTTATTTGTAGCACGACATATTCTTTTTTTCTACCATGAGATATGTTAGTTGTTTAGCATGCCACGTATGTACAAACCTCACTTCTAAAATAAAATCAAATATATTGTTAGATAAATGATAACTCATCTCTCACTCAAAGTGAGGGACGGTGAGAAATTCTACAATTTATTTTAAAAGACTATGTTAAAATTCTATAATAATAGACTATGTTAAACTTCTATAATAATATAAATATTTTAAATAGTATAGTATGTCTAGCCGCGCAATTGCACGTGCAGCCACCACTGCCATTATGAAAATTTTAGTCTAAAATACCCTCCATATGTTCAGCGAAATTTTAGTCTAAATTACCACTGCTGTTCCGTGGGACAAAATTATATTCAGCGACAGGCTATGGGAGACCAGGTCTGGAAAACTTAGATACAAACGTAAAATAATTAGGCCTACTCGAGCTTCCATATGTTAGCGATGCATTTTATTTGACTTCTGGAAAATCACGAGAAGAGTCCGGCCAATCTTAATTAACCACGTCCTGACTACCGACATAAACATGCAGGTCATCAGTTGACAGGGATGAATCGATCTGGAGTTGCAGTGGGACGCCTAGTATCTTGACAGGGAACACGAGAGGAGAAAATTTCTGCCGTGCAGCCGTGGCTTAGCGGTGGACTGAACAGCCTTGCAGGCGCTCACAAGTCTGCAATGAAAGCAGGCGCAATGGTTAGGGGAGACGAGCATCGGGAGTGCAGCAACAAGGATGGGTTCATCTGCATCACCTGATAGTTGCGGGCATGGTGTTTTATCTGCGATGATAAGGACAGTGAATTGATGCTCAGATCGAATCGGGGGGTTGGTCCCTTCTCCGTTTGTTCTTTCTTATTTGTGTACTGCTAATGATGATAGCCCTACCTCCCTCATTGATCAAAACTGCAGAGCTTCTCTATGGACTCAATTAAATTACATAAAAGGAGTGCTCTTGATATCATGCATGTCATATATAGACGAGGATAATTTCGCCATGGGCTATCGGCCATGGAGCATCAAAAGCATTAGATTCATTCAACAAGGAATAAAACAGCCTGCAAGGAAAGGATAGAAAGATTTTGGTTCATTAATAATCAAATTTTGGTTTTTATATGACCAAATACTTGGCATCAATTCTCAGCAAGTCCTTTGCTTGCTCTCATGAGGAAAACAGATATGATGATAGCCAGCGCAAGGCTCGCAAGTAAACCAGGGCAAGGTCTCTTTGGCTGCGAATCAAATACAAATAAGATGACAGTGGCAAGTCGCTCTGGATGAAATCCAAGCGATGCTAGAATATCGCATATGCATCTATGCATAACTGGAGCACAGCCAACCACGAAAGTAAGATACTACATGATATTTTTGCTATTATATTGCATTTCATTATCTGATCATTCTATTTTAGACATTTTCCCCTTCAACAATAATTTGGAATATATTGGTTATATTAGCTTAAGGTGTGCGCTTTATTTATAAAAAGAACATAACTTTTTTAAAAAGTCTATCCATCATGAAACAATACCATGACTTAGTTTTTATAATATAAGAATATTTTTAAAAATGAATTATACTGCATCTAGCTGCGCAAATGTGCGGGCCTCCTTACTAGTTGACATTTATAAAAGCATAATTACAGTCAAAACCATGTCAAAACATGTTTATTTGACCGATGTATTGACTTTTATAAAAGAATAAAAAGCGTCTTGTGCAGATGTATTTGACATTTATAAAAGTGCACCAACAAAAACGTGGTTAGGCCTTTTTCTTGTAGTGCTTGAATGTTACAAGACACAAAAATATGAAGCAGCAGAAGTAGGGGACCAGGTTCGTAGCCTGGGAAACGGGACCCTTGTCGTCGTGGGTGAGTGGCTGGGCATGGCCGTCATCCTCGTCGTCGAGTTTGGTACCTGCTAGTTGCCCAAGATCGAGGTCAGTCAATGAATGAAGCTAGGATGATCGATCATCCAAGCGATCAGAAAATTTACGTACGGGATAGTAAGTCTTCAATGCGGCAAAGGAAGTCGTCATGGAATTCCATGCCTGCTGCATCGACCTCCTGGAGGTTGTGGCGGTGCTCGTACGCCGCCAAAATCATCTGTCGCGCGATCATCTGTACGCGACAGAAAATTTCAGAAAGTTGATCATGTTATGATCATGGCTAGCTAACTCAAAACTGCAGGCAGACGATCGATGGACTTACCATGTTTAACAAAAGGGTCCTGTCGGTGCTACTGACGAAGACTCCATCTAGTTCACATTTCACGCCGTCGATCTCGAACTTGAGGAGCCGATGGAAGACGGAGTCAACGTAGATGGTGTAGTTCCCCCTGCTGTACGCATACACCTTATCTCCCGGGCGGCAGCCCATATGGCGTGGCGGGCTGTCATACTCCACGTTGGGTATTCCATGGCGTCGCCTACAATCTGCTCCACCAAGAAAAGAATAGAGCAAGCCATCATAATAAAGTCAATAATATGCATTTAATGACTTGTTGCGCATGATAATAATGTGATTAATAAGGAACGAACAGCGCAGCTTGTCAGGCTTGACATATAGCATCCTGACGAACTCTTGGACAGAGAATGAAAGGGGTGATCTCGTAGTTCTTGGTCTGTGAAGATGCGTTGTTAGGTGCTCCATTTTCCCATTGAGGACGAACCTCAACCTGTGCTCGAGAGATAGCTCTCTATACACTGATAAGGGATGTATGGATTCTCGAGAAGAGAGGAGCCGCGGTGCCCCCCCCCCCCCCCCCCCCCCCCCCGGACCGCCCGGATCCCATGAGTGAATAGAAAGTTAGATCTACATGGGATCTCACCTGAATCGCCCCATCTATCCCTTATTTTACAATTTTATAAGTTCTTATCTTAATAGGCCCCTTTCTTATTTTGAATCTAAATACCTAAATACTAAGAAAATTCTCTGTTGACAGCAATCTATGCTTCACAGTAGTATATATTTTGTATATCGAAGTCCTAGACAGGAAAGTAGAGTAGGCAAAGATCCTTGCCAAAAGGAAAAATGTCTATGAAAAAAAAAAGATTGATTGAACTTTCCAACGGACTCATTCCATGAGTAAATGAGTGAATGGGATTCGCTTAGGCAACGAAATCAAGTGGACCTTGTTGCTCGCCAGCTTCCTGTGGGACGCTCCTTCCTTGTCGATATTCTCCAACCTCCAGACGGGGTCGCTGGGGACGGGAGGATAGTGCTTCCGGTACAGATCGCCAACCACGAAGGCATCGGTCATGGCCTCAAGAATCCTAAAGCCTTTATCATAGTTTTTGCACTGCGTGACGTACGCGCCGATGCGGAACTTGCGGCAGCGGACCCAGGAGGAGTCGTCCGTGAACTGGTGGTCATCTGGCACGGGTGGACCCAGACCGAACATGAGGTGTAAGCTGTCGCTGTGATGGAGGAGCGGTACATGCCCTTGGCGCGGCTTCACGATGGCCGTCTGGAATTCTTCGGCGGACCAGTCTTCTTTGCCATCGTATGGCGGGAAGTCCCCAAAGAGCGGGACCAATTTGATCTTCGGATCCACTGGAAGCCACGACGGCGATCCGGTTGTCGCGTCCAAGACGATGACCTCCAGCGGATTGCCCGTATCGTCCACGATCCTGCTGCCGGTGTGGATCGGGAGCCGTGGCTGTCTCTTGAACGCCAGCTTGTACGTCAGTTTCACCTCCTGGAGGCTGTGGCGGCGCTTGTATGCCTCCTGCATCGCCTGCTGCACGAGTCTCTGTATGCGACAGCAGTTATTACAAAGAAACAGCTCATGAGTGTATGCCTAGGTCAGGAGCGTATATGTCAAAAAAAAAAAAAAGGGCACCTCTGAATGGTTTGGTAGAATGCAAGTTTGTGGCACTAAATGCTACAAGTTACATCCGATGCGCTCGACATGTGTCCTAACTGTTGAAAGATTAGCTCCATATGCATGCAAGTGCAGTTTGCGTCCAAGGGTAGGACCCCGGCTTTTGACTGACTAGCTCATAAACTGTCCACTTAGATGGCTTAGTATTTTAATAAAAAATGTAGGGAAAGCATGTTATAAGGTAGAACTGTTTCCTAAATTATTACATCTTTGTCATTTCCAAAGTTAAAATTCAAAATTCTCCCTTAATACAAACATTATGAGTATATCTCCCCATACCCATTCTAAGGTAGACTTAAATGAACCACAGGAAAACAGTGCCGGAGCCAAAGGATGGGCCCACCCTGAGATTCAGCCCAGCAAGTATTAGCATGTGCTACAGTGGCTTTTTCTTCTTCTTTTTCCTTATTTGCCCTATGTCGGCCCACCCAATCCAGCCCAATTGATCTCCGGCCCACCCTACTTGTCGGGCCTGGCTCCGCCACTGCATGAAAAACTTACATAGCAACCCATATTTTTTAGCGCATAGTAATATACCAAACATCTTGTTCCAATTTAATAATAAACTAAAATTTTGATAGATGCAGTTTTCTGCATAAATTCCCAAGCTTTACCATACCAATGCAAGCTTCCTAATCTTTTCATTAAGGCTACCGGATATGTCCTCTGAGTTTGATTGATCCGAAACAATCAGCTAGGAGTAAATCAAGGGCTAGGTGTCTTGCGCTTTTTTGTTAATTTCTAGAATTTTTCTAGGGTTAATATGGAGGCTCTAAATGGAGCCTCTCATTATATAGTAAATATAAGATAGGACATGACATTATAAGGCAGCCCGCCATCTAAAATAACATTGACATTGAGGGCGTCAGAATTATAGCAGCTTATAATCCTGCTTGAGCATGAAACTGCCGCCAATAATTGGCCCAATCCAAAGAGCAAATAGCAGCTGACTTGGCAAGTGAGGTTTTAGAGGTCATTGGGAGGTTTCCAAATGGATATTAACTAACATGTAAAATTTGAAAAGTCAAACAATTATATTTTCTTAGATAATAGGGTTCTATCTGCAAACAGAGTGGTAGGCAAAAACCAAAAATTTATCCTGCTAGTCTATTATATATATAGAGTCACCACGTTCGCTCTAAAATGCTACAAATTCTCATGCTAATCCTATAAAATAAGAAGAGAAAATTACCCACCACTGCCATTATGTAAAATTTAGTCACAAAACTCCCTAAAAATATTATAAAATAGATAAACTTGGAATAATAAAAAATAGCGAATTACCCTCGCACCTATTTCTAAATTACCCACCATGCCATTATGAGTTCAAAAATAGCTAAATTCGAAATAATAAAAAATAACTAAAAATACCCTTCACACCTATTTCTAAATTACCCTCCGTGCCATAAATTAAAATTATAAAAAATAGCTAAAATTATCCCTAAATATTATTTTTAATTTACCCAGCATTATAAGCTCAAAATAGCTAAATTTTGGAATAACAAAAATAGCCAATAAACACTTAATCCCGATTTCTAAATACATCGTGATGTGTCTAGCTAGCATGGCATATTTTCTTATTTTTGGCGTAACACGTTTTCTTCAAAAGATTTATTTGTGGCACGACAGATTCTTTTTTCCTACCATGACATTGTGTCTTATTTTATAAACTAGTAATATGGACCGCACGAATATAGCGCGGCTAGTTTAAGAGTAATATTTTTTTAACCTTTTTTTATGTAGTGATATCTTGGAAACATCACATTGAGTTTATCTTTGTGTACGTGTATTCATATGCATTTTGAGATGTTTTAAACTGAGGCTAAACAATGGAACCCATGTGGCATCCTGAGTGGCCAGTATCAGCAAATAGCTGGGCGGCCCAGGTGAGTTCCATTCTCCTCCCGTCGGAGGATACATAGAACCTATTTCTCTACTGGAAACTGAGGATGCACTCTTTTCTTGTCAAAAAATCTTAAAAAAGGCTCAACAATGATGATTTTAATTTTTCTTTATTCGTTGTCGGCTTATTCGGAGTGGTCTCATGATTAAAATGTGGCTAGAGTTAATGAGACATACACAAATAATGTGATCGAAGTTTGACCTACCAGCTTGCTATTAGTGATTCATCTGGCTCCCTTTCACGGCCGTCTATATATGAGAATGTTTTTTGTTTACTATTTTGACGCATCTTTCACTATTAGTGAACCTATTTCCACTTTTTTGTCAACTTTCATTTATGCAGACACATGTTGTTCAACGTCCTTGATATTTCTTTTGGTGCCCCAGATTTACCTGATCAAAAGTGTGATACATTATGATAGATGAATATTTAAATCCACTATTCTTTGCTGGCACAGGATCAACGCAAAAAGACGATCTATCACAATGTTTGGGATCAAATCATAATTTCTAGCGTTGGTACCTCTACTTCAGCAAGAGAACAACAACCTTCACTGCAGGGGTGAAACTAGGTGAGCCATCCCGAGTGCACCAACACCGTTAAAATGAAAATTAATTTCAGTGAAAGCTTACGTCTTCACCTCATGTGCACCATTTAGAAACTCTCAGGAGCTATTAGTGGCACTCTGGTCTTCGTATACTTAGCTCTAGGTTCGCCACTGCTTCGTTGCTCGACGGAGAACTACTCTTGCTTGATCATATAGTTGTAGTAAAACTACCATTGACTCATGTGCATATACATATATATACCATGTCTTCGTCCATCAAACTGGCCCTCGCAAAGATCAACATATCGGCTTTATTGTCTACATGCATGGCGAGCACTAATGCCTGGTGAGTGGTACCTAAAGCTACAGTGGCGTCGCGCATAGGCCGGTGAGTCTCAATAGCGCATCTTCGGTGACGCCAGGGCATGGTGAAGAAATAAGCTAGTTGAGCGCAGCATAAAGGCTGACAATGGTATGCTTTCTGGTGATGTACTGGTATGCTTGTTCATTCGAGCGCTACCAGAGCTTCTGATTGTCGGGGTTAGCTTTAGGCATCAGGGAGGCTGGAGATTTGCATCCTATGATCCACAACGATTGTTTCGAAATTTATTTTAGTGTACGTTGTTCCTTTGTCACGGCATGGCTAAATCGTAGATTAGCAACCCATCATGTATAAACAATCTCTACCTTCATTAATTTGAGTTGTAACCGGGTGTGACTTTTTTTCATGGTAAATCCATGGACTTCAAAAATACCGGGTGTGACTTTTTTTTTATTTCCTGCTAAATCCGAAAAAATTGTGAAGCTAAACAATCTATTATCTTAGTATTTGAAGAGAAAAAGAAGCCACCACGTTCGCTCTCAAGGCTACGAAATTACCACATTAATCGGAAAAAAGAAAAGCTACGAGCCGTTGGATTTTATGAACATCTAACGGTTCAGATTAAACAGCACGCTCATAAAAAAATAATTCATAATAAAAAGAATTCGGAAATAAAAATTATAGAAAATTAGTAGCTTGATTTGGATACAAATTTGGAGAGAGGACAACTAAAAGAGTCCATGTCAAAAAAAAAAAACCCCACCCTTATGCTACATCTCCGTCAACGAGACCAGTGGCAATGGATCAGCGCATCCCCGAGCTGCCCGTCGTTGATCGGCCAACGTGATCGAGCAGCAGCCCACATGCGTCAACGAGGCCAACATGCTTGATCTTCTACGTACCTAAGCCCCCGCTGCCGACGCCAACGTGCTCGATCGGGCACAAGAGATGGTTGATTGAGCGACGGCGTGGCCACAAGGGCGTCGCCCCGTTCGCTCCGCGCGAAGTGCCCGCCTGCCTTCCCTGGTGCCGGCCGCCGTGACTCCCCTGCACGAAGGGAGCTTCTCGCTCGGGTAGTCGGGTGCCCGCACGCGTGCTTGCATGGCTTCTCGCTCGGGCACTCCTTCTGCCCACCGCCTCCATGCAGGAGCGCTCGGCGGCGGCGGCCGTGACGCTGGACTAGGTGCCGCGCTGGAGCGACCCCGACCAGCTCCTCTGCCCCGCCGCCGCCGAGGTGTCCGCGCAGCGTGGCCACTTTCAGCGGCACAGCCGTCCAATTGTAGTGCTGATGGAGAAGCAAAGGCCGGCATTCGGTTCAAAAAAAGAAGCAAAGGCCGGCAAGCAGTAAAAGAGAAAATAGAAGCAGAAATGAATGACGACTGCATTGCCGCCAGAGATACGGGCATGTGTGAAAGCTAGACATCAGATTAGAGATCGACTTGCAAGCTAGCTTGGACGATCGAGGCGATCAACTTGAGAAGGGATTTTTAAGCTCCGATGATGCAATGTAATTAAGTTGAGTTGGTCGTCTATAACCTATCAAGGAAAGCCGGCAACTGAGACAGCCATAGGCCTGGGAAAGAACTAGAGTAGTGCACGCAGATAAGCAACGGATGTAGTAATGGATCCATGAGTTTGCTATAACATATAAATAGAACAAAGGAAACACTAGCTAGAAAAAGCAAAGTCTCATCAGATCAACGCGCTGCATGTTTCTGAGAGAGAGAGAGAGAGAGAGAGAATTTGGGTTGATAACTAGAGCGTAATGAATGTTCAGACTTCAGACCTGTTGAAATTAACAATTAATATTGAATAACAGTTTGCATCTGCAGTTGGTGAAGCATGAATTTGTTTGATGCAGATCAGATAGAGAGCAAAGTACAAGGAAAACAAAAAGGCAGCCAGGATGAAATGGCCAACTGCATTAATCCGCATGCATGCACGTTCCATGCAGCCATGCACACATAAGCTCCATCGTACAATGAGCAACTTGATGTCAAGTAAACTCAACGCAACCGGCTAATACAGTGAGTTAATTATGTGGAATAGATTCATCGCCAAAAAAAAAATCATGTGGAAGATATTCAGAGAAGAACATGATGTCAAGGATAACATGAATGAGGGTAACTACAGTCTTACCCGTAGGAAGCAAAGTGTATATGGATCTTGCATAAACTCCAGTTCTCCAACTCCAGATCACAAAAGTCGGTGGACGTTAGCAAGGTAAAGTCTCTTTTATGACCAACCCAACGATTTTATGTGAATGTTTTTCATTGAGACAATAAAACAACCGTAGAGTAACATGGTAGCATGAGGGAGCCAACCCTCAAACATAGTTTGCAATCGCTGTAGTGAAAAACAAAGTTTGGATTCTTAATATGATCAATTGAACAAGCTTAGGTGAGCATATGATGGATTTCTTTTATGCTCATTACATTATATTATCGTACGAAATTACTGTGAAGCCATGCATAGTGACGCGATGGCATGATGTGAGTGACGTCAACAGCGGCCTAGATCCATACGTGGTGCATGGTGACTACGGCAAGCCGCTGGCTGACTTAGGGAGCCTCACACGTGTGCAACGACCGGCACCATGGCACATGGCAAGTGAGAGATTCAAATCATGAGAAGGTCTAACCTGGTGTTTTTTGTGCCGAAAATGAGAATTGCCTTTTGGTTGGTCACTTCTCTAGAGGCATTGTTGCGGAGTGAGTATATCTCCCCCATCTTTTAGTGACCCCATGGGTGAAAACCCATTCCAATCATTAGGATGGACATTGGTAGCGCTTATGATGTTGCATCTTCCTTGAAGGCATCATCCTGGAGATCCTCTACAATCTGATTTATGTTCGTTATTATTGAGTGTACTCCCAATCATTTCCTCACATTAGAAGCATATTTCTCTTTTGAAAGTTGAGCGGATGGCTACACATATGTCCATCATCCTCTCTTAGTCACCGAACCCATAATGACTTTTATCCAGCGGTGACGCGTTAACTTCTTGGGTTTTGATTCAAACATCAACATATAGCATTATCCTTCATTTTGATTAGCACATATCATCTGGTCCTGTTGTGGTCCTTACTAATTGCGGGTGGTTGCTTAAACAACAACACTAATCAACTAGGAACAAGGGATCACAAAATGAGATGCAAGGCATACTTTCTTCTCTGTTTTTCTTTTATTTTTTTTGGATAGATTCGTACATAATTGAATTTTATGTTTGGCTATAGCTTACTTGGAAGTAAAGAACTGGTGGTTGTGTCTATCAGTCTTGGCAGTAAATGCTTACTTTAATAAAAGTATTCCTTATATAGATAATATATACATGAATCCAGAAAAAACATATTAAGATAATAAATAAAAGAGCGTAACAAGCCTAGCCGCGCTAATAGCGCGGGCCATCCTACTAGTTATTTTATATAATAGAGTTCTATCTGCAAATAGAGTGGTACGCAAAAACCGAAAATTTATCCTGCTAGTTAAAATAAAATACGTATACCGTAGCACTTTCGATGATGGACTCACCTCCTGGGCCTCGTTCAGATTCCACGAGGGGTATTCCACGCCGCCCAACTCAACCTTGACGAGGTCGAAGATGGAGTCCACGTAGATGGTTGCGTCCGCCGTGCTGTAGGTGTACATCTTTTCGCCGGGGATGACAACAGTCTCTCGCATGCCGGATAATCTCGTCCCATGTATTATCATCCATGCCATAGCCCACTATCTGT
Source organism: Eragrostis nindensis (assembly GCA_012490785.1). Lineage (NCBI taxonomy): Eukaryota > Viridiplantae > Streptophyta > Magnoliopsida > Poales > Poaceae > Eragrostis > Eragrostis nindensis. The sequence goes on along the minus strand of JAAXCT010000015.1, from coordinate 1,205,026 downwards.
GTTGACTCGATCGGCACAAAAACATAAGCCATGAACAATTAATTACAGAGTCGGCAGCTAGCGCAACAGGAGAATATATATAGATAACTACTAGGTAGCTCAAACTGACCGCACGTAGCTCGTCAGGCTTCAATGCTAGCATCGTGAGGAAATCCTGAACGTTCCTGACGTTGTTCTGCGTCAGCCTCCTGTGGAACACTCCTCCAAACGAGATGCATTTGAGCCTCCAGACTTCGTCGCCGAGGCCAGGAGGGAAGCGCTTCGCCACCGTGTCCTCGTCTTGGCTGCTCTCTTCATCAGTTATTAGGGGGACCATGAAGCCCGTGGTCACGCCCTCGCGGATCCTGCCAGGGCCGTTACAGCTGCCCGGTACGACGCACACGCCTATCTGTCCGATATCAAGCCACATGTAGCCGCTATTCTCCGAGCTGTACTGGAGCTCGTTCACCGTGACGCGCCCGTCGTCAATCTTCATTGTGAGGCTAACGTCGCCGGAGAGGTACGGTCCTTCGCCTCTGCCTCGCTTAGAGACGGCACTCTGGAATTCGTCGGCCGACCAGTCTCCCTCGAAGGGATCAAAAAGACCGGGCTCCATATGTCCACGGAACAGCCGGAGCCACACCAGTTCTATGTGCAGCTCCACCGTTGGGAGCGATGACAGCCCGGTTTCTGCGTCCACGAGGATGACCTCCAGTGGGTTGCCGATGACGTCCCTGATCTGGCGGCCCTTGCAGATGACGGGTCGCATCTGGCTCATGAACGCAAGCTCCCACTTGTAGTTTTTATTGTTGAGAAGCTCATAACCATGGCGGCTTCTGACCATGAAAGCCTCGGTCATTCCCTCAAGGATCCTGGCGCCGTGGTAGGAGTCCGGCACAACACGCAGACCGATGCGGAAAAACATGCAGCCACAATCCTTGGATTTGTCGGTGAACATGAGCTCGCTCACGCTGGCGCCCCCATCCCACATTGAGAGTCTGTAGTCGCCAGCGAGGACCAGCTGGTTCCCTTCCAGATCATTCACGATGCCCCTCTGGAAATCATCCACGTCCCAGCTGTCCCGCGCGCGCGGGAAGTTAGCTAAGAGAGGGACCAACTCGATTTCCAGCACATCCGGGAGAGCCGACGATGGCTTACCGGTTTCCGCGTCCACGAGGATCACCTTCAGCGGATCGCCATTGGCGTCCCTGATACTCTCGCCGGTGATGATGGGGAACTTTGGCGGGACTTGGAACGCCAGCTTCCACTTTGGACGCTCTGCTGGCCCCCTGAACAGTTGAGTAGTGTTGGGTTAGCAGTCATTGGAATTAATGTTTAAGATCAGATTATTATTAACATGCATGTCAAGAGATCCATATTGTTGTTGTTGGTTCAGACCACCGCCCCACAATCGTTAGCATCATAATGTTACTTTTCATGTATGTTGGCTGAAAATGTCAACACAATGTTAATCTTTGGGAGATTGTCTATATCTAAGGCCCACGCTCCATGCATCAGGAAGATACCATTTACTGGTCAAAAGGCTATAGTTATTTTCAAGATTTTCTATTGCAGGCCTCTCTCCAACAACTAGCTGCCATTACCAGCTGGGTTGGACTCGTTAATGAAATAATATAGTTAACAAGACTTGTTTCAGTTATCTAGGGATAATTAATTTGGCAACTGACTGTTGGCTCCAAAGCATTGGAACATGGCCTAACAATATCGTTTAAATGAATCACATTGTAATTGATTTTGGAATCACTATGGCACAATGCAAAAGAAAATATATGGTTAAGTGTTATTTGTCAAACCAACTAAAAATGTGTATTCGTGCATGTGGCTACCAAACAGTACTATACTTCCTCCATTATCAAAATTATTGTCGTTTTGAGGTCCTAAATCAATTTTTTAAAACTTTGACTGCAATTATTTTTTATGTATTAAGTTAACAAATGTGAAAATGGCATGAGTAGATTCGTATTGAAATATGATTTCATAAAAGTACACTTCAACTATATTTTATAAATATTTTATAATAAAAACTATTAGTCAAATTTATAACAATGTTGGTCACTAAAACCGTATATCTATAACTCTATTTTCTTGTAGTGGTGTGTCAATGTAAAAAAGGACAAAAAAAATTGATACACGGAGGGAGTACTTGACTTTATACCTTGGTAAATGCATCATTTATTTTGTACGATGCATAACAAGGAACATTTCAAGTGCTTTTAAAAACCCACATAGTTCACCCTGTTCAGAATCGTAGCATTTGCGTACCTGTAGTGTTGAGCCAAGAATATCTTTACATTCTGCAGTTCCAAAAATGAAAGATAGTAAACAGCTAGCTTTAAATACAATGATACGAAACACAAAACAAACATTACACGATACAATGTCTGCAACCAAATGTCGCCAGATTGAACTGTTAGTTAAGAATATATCTATTTGAATTGTCTCTGAGTCACAATAGTAATATTGGTCATAATTATTTTCCTCACATAAAAAATAGCAGTCGAGATTTACTAGTGGAGACTAGGTGAATGGAGTTTATGAAAGGAGGCCGGCTTTATGCTTCATGTATCATGTTTTGTCAATTTGGCTCAGTCAGACTGATTAGAGCACCCGCAGTATTGTTCTCAGCCGAACCGCGAGCTCAGTAAAGTTCGATTTGTACACTGGGAAGCAAACCATGAAAGAATCTTCTTCCGTTCGACGGCTATCTTCGGTTCGACTCTTGGGCAGTAAAAAATTGAAAAGCAGCAGCAGACTAGTACGTGGGATGCAGGCCAGACGCGGAGGACGACTTTGAGAGAGGAAGCAATAATATTTTATCAGCCAACGGGCCCTACTAACGTTGGAGGAAGCGAAGTGTCCCAAACCGAACCGAACTCCGGACGTATGGTTCGGTGCAACACTAATGATGCTCTAGGCATCAGCGTTCAGCTTCCGGTGAAGATCGTTGAAGTCTTCATCTCAAGTTTGTATGAGGACAGAGCTCTCCCCCCAAACTTGCGTTGATAGTGACCACCCGTGACTGTGTGGCGAAGTGTTCCCTTGTGGCGCGCGGCTGGAGGGACTAGAGCTCTTATGTGGAAGGGTTCAATGCGATGGTGCGGTGGATACAGGATGAGTTCCAGAAAAGTCAAAGTTTCTAGAATGAATCAAAGAAGGTCACCGTACAATGTGATGAGGGTCATATAACATGATGCGGTGAGGTGATGATCAGAGGAACAGAGGAGCAGAAGTCTATGGATAGATGAAGGCGGTCACCGTATGATACGGTGGGTAGGATCAGTGCAAAATGAGGTGACCTACAAGAGTCCAACGGCTACCTGGGAGGTGGAGATCCCCTAACCACCGCATGCAGTGAGTCAGCCGTTGTATGCATGATACAGTGTGTGGTGTGGTGACTCCGATGACAGACTGTTTTTTAGCAACGGCTACTTTGACGTTGGAGGGCCATATTTAGTCAGTTGCTTGCCCCTTGGGGGTGCTCTTGGCCAGTGAGAAGGGGGGGGGGGGGGGGGGGGGGGGGGGGGGGACCTAAGGAGAGCTAAGAGAAAGTAAGGAAGACACTTGTGAGGGATTTGGAGTGAGCCTAGTACAAAAGAGAGTAGCAAATGCATCCACTGATCTCTAAGCTAGAGTTTGCTTGCGATAGTTAGTTTGTTACCCTTGGTTTATTGCAAGGTCTGCATCGGTGTTGAGCCATCCGGTGTTTGGTTGTGGAAGCTAACACAAGTTTGTGCAAGGTCTTAGAGCTTCGCTTGACATAGAAGCATCACTAATGAGCGTCCTTAGACCCACATACCGTGTGGAATCTTACCCTTAGAATGTGCTTTGGCATTGTTGGTCAGCAGGACGTGGCCGTGACTTCTTTTATTGGAGGGTGAAGCCTGCTCTAGAGGTAGGTCATGGCGGCAATCAAAGACTCAGTCAGTAGAGTTGGACACTTCAAGCATTGCAGCTAGAACCGTTCCATGAGTATCAACGAAATACGTACAAATGTGGAGACCGGGTTGATGGTAACTACTCGTAACTGTTCGATCGGAGCCAATCAGACGTGATGATCAAGTTTGATGGTGTGGTAAGAGACGTCCTGGATGATGGTCCCGATCTGGCTGATAGGTGATTGTGATTTTTTAATATCCAAAAAACATTTGTCTCTTAGTATATTGACATGGTCGTTCTAATGGAAGACTAGCTTGAACACTGATTTCTATCAAAATGTTCATTGCATTAGAATCTATTCAAGTAAAATAAATTGTACAATTTGAAAGCATATATTTTAGGGGACATGTTAAGTGCATAAGAAGCATTTGATATACATATATATGGACAAATTCATGTTGAGAGCATTGTTCGAATTACATCTGCATAACTAAATAATTGGCGGGAGTTTCCCTTCACAAAGCAAATGTTTTTAAAAACACAGTCTAGATTTATGCTCTCAATCCATTTGATTAACTATACTTCGCTGGTCAAACTTTGAAAGATTTGACCAACATTTCTCTTAGGATGACACATGTTTGCAATCAGAGAGAGCATGTAACTTCAACACAAATATAGAAATGCTCATACCTTGTATAATGTAGATGTTGGGTCATTTCTTGGCTCAGTAACAATGATGGGGGGAACGTTCTGTTGCATGGTTTCTGTCTCAGTCAGCCTACTTATTATATCAGAGATTGTAAGTCTCTTATATGGGTCATTGTCTGAGCAAATTCGTGCTATTTCAATGCATCTCTCCTTTTGTTGGCAATCAACTGTCAACGATTTGTGCCACTGCAAAAGTTCAAGCATGTAGTAAGGATGAAAGCAAGCATATGTCCCAAAAAGAGAAGTAAAATTCAACATATTGTTAGATAGGCCCTTTTTCGATTTGATTTGCAGACCTGATTTTGTAAATACAGAATTACAGTAATACCATTTTAATCTATTTTGACAAGATAGGCCTCCTTAATTATCGTTTTAGGTGGAAATATAAAGTCTGGGGTGAGTTGGTTTACACCTACGTGATGGGTTATTAGTCAACCTCTGTTTCCTCAGGTTTGCAAGAATGTTGTTCGATGGTCCTTCCTTAGGCTCCGTACGTGTAACGTCCCAGGCTCCCAACCTGGCCGGGCCCGTGCACACGCTGTGCGAACCCCACTCGTTCCACCACCTTTTACGCTTTCGGCGTCGCTTTGCGTAAAAGGGTTAACCCAAGGTGGTGGGTGTTGGACAACATAAGATTATATGTTGGCCTTTTTTCCACTAGATTAGCAAGGTGAGACTAAATTCCCACCCCCTCATGCACACTAGTGCACATGGGCCACTTCGGGCCTAATCTCAATGGTCCGGATGTCACAAACACTCCCCCTCCTCCTCAAAGGACCGACGTCCTCATCGGAACATCGACGCAACATACCCTAGTGGGCAAAGGACACGGAACGCTCCCCTCTTGGCGCACGTCTGTGTCCAGTGTCAGCCCATATGCCTTGCCGTGTCCTACTCAGGGGCCTACACGCGCCATGCGTCATATGTCTGCACCCCTGGCCCACACGCCCGTGAAACCGCGAGAGTCGGCTCTAATACCATTTGTAACATCCCAGGCTCCCAACCTGGCTGGGCCCGTGCACACGTTGTGCGGACCCCACTCGCCCCACCATCTTTTACGCTTTCGGCCTCGCTTTGCGTAAAAGGGTTAACCCAAGGTGGTGGGTGTTGGACAACCTAAGCTTATATATTAGCCTTTCTCCCACTAGACTAGCAAGGTAGGACTAAATTCCCACCCTCTCATGCACACTAGTGTACATGGGCCACTTCAGACCTAATCTCAATGAGGTGGATGTCACAGTACGTACAGTCAGCAATGGTTTAGCTAGTTTACTATATAGTTTTTTGAACGCTTAAAGTTTGCTGGGAAGTGTTGATCGTTGGTGATTCTTTGATGGTAATTCACTGCAACACAAAGACCCCTTCAGCATTGGATAGGTTGCAACGGAGATAGCTTGCGTTTTTTTTTTTTTTTTTTTTTTTTTTTTTTTTTTTTTCCTTGCAGGTCGATTCTTCGGCAACACTTATGGCCCAGCCCACCTCACGGCACCCGCTCTGTTAACAAGAGAGAAACAACCGTCCCCCTCCCCACCTTCACAAAACAAAGGGGCAGAAGCAGCACAAATCAAGGTCCGTGGATGGGCCGCCTCTCAGATCTTTTAGGTTCACGTATCACCACTCATTTCTCCCACACTGATCAATCTCCTTGCCTCCGCATCCTCATTCATTTTGTTTCATTTGGTCCAGTTTCAAAGGATTGCAGCGGCGGCGGATCGATGTAGTAGCGGCGGCGGATCGATGTACTAGCAGCGGCGGCTCCTAGGGGATGCGCATCAATGCTAGATCCCTGCTGCACGTCGGCTGATCCCGAATGCAAGGCGGCGGATCCTGAATGCGCGCGGCGGCAACTCCCGGATTCACGGTGTTGGCGGCGGCTCCTTAATCTTCTGTGGCGGCGCATGGTGCTGGTTCGTCAGTTGCCCCTCCCCTCAAATCCCAATCGCTTTGCTCTCTTTGATGGATTGTATGCTCTTCTTTTTTCCTTCAGTTACATGCATATCACTGATCTGTGTTCGGGATCCATTTTTTTCCGGTGTTCGATTTTTCTTTATACGTCCTGTATTTGTTCAATTTTATATGAGCATTAGCCAAATCCATGGGGCAACGTAGTTCAAGATGAGGCAATTCTGCAAGTAACTGACAGGTCTTGTTGTGTCTATTACCTTCGTATCTGTGATTACATATTGTAATGGGAAAAAAATAATCGATGCCTTTGTTCTATATCTAATTTAAAATTAATGCGGTGCCAATTAATTATGGGAGCTATTTATCTTACCAATGATTGTATTGGATTGAATTCACAGAGTTAAAAGTTTTCCAAGTCAATTACATCATGTAAGTTCGTTAGAGAGAATAGCCTTGATTGTTTTCTGAATATGCAATACGTTTTTCCAACGTGTGCAGAGACTGGAATTGTTACAAGTAAAGTGAACTCTCTGTTCTCAATTTGCAACAACTGACACCAAAATGGATTGGCTATGAGGTAAGCTAATGTAGTTCAATATAGTGTAACAGATCCTAACTGTTCAATGATTATTGATTATCAATAGTACTTCTGTAATAAGAGCATCTTGTCATCCCCGTTTGTAGTTCAAACAGAGTTTTGTAATCTGCACACAACTCGTACAGTACAGACATCTCAAATGCCACTAAGGACTCCATTTTTCTTTTCGACTTTAATTGATGTTGTACTTATAGCACAGAAACGGTATTTGATAAAAAACGGTGCTGAGTTAATTATTCCTCTCAATGCAGCTTTTGCAGAGAGAAATGTAGACATGGTTGCAGCCTTGCACGGCATTCTGTGATACAAGACACATGTAAATTTTGATGCTATTTTCGATCAGTCAATCATGGACGGCAGAAGTTATACATATGGTATGCACAATTATACAATGCTTAAAAGTTTATATATGATTTTGTTAGCTTTTGTAGTTCGATCCTAAGAAGAGTTTCCAACTGCAGGGATATTAGATATTGTGCTGCCTGAGCTCAGGAGAAGAAAAAAAAAGGAGAATGGTTGCCATGTACTTGTCATGCAGGATGCTTGTGCCTTTACTGGAGCTTTTCTTCTCAGGCTTAGAGAGCATTGAGATGACCAGGAGTGAATATATCTTGAAGAAATTTAGTTTAGTTTGGAGAGTGGGTCTATGAAGACTGAATACATTCAAAGGGAATCTTATCCTGTTAGATTATACTAAGTTTTTGTTGTGATGACGAAAATGATAGCTTGAAGAGCATGTAAGGGTGCTTGTATTTGAAATTTTTAATTTAATGAAATAAATAGTCTTCTGAGTCAACTTTGCAATCTTTGAGCATATTTAGCTGAAATTTATTGTTGGGATTTGCAATATTTTAAAATGAATGTGGCAAATAAAAAAAAAGTAGCTGGATTGGTTACTGAGAATACTGACGCTTATAAGTGTTGCTGTGAATACATCCGTTGCAAAGTCAGCAACGGTTATTCCTACATGTTACCAACGCTTACATATACGTTGGAAAAGACCCTTGCAACGCCAGTTCTTGCAACGGATGTTAGAAGCGTTGGTATAGACCCTTCCAACGTTAATATAGACTTCTTGCAACGCATATATGCGTTGCTATAGGGGTGTTTCCCTTGTAGTGATTTAAATCTATTTAACCTTGGAAAATATATCCAAATTAGACTATAATACACTTGTGGCCATATATATGCTGACGTCGATACGCGTGGCAGTACTATAGTCTATCTACATACATAAAAAACGTCATAATGTTGTTCAATGCATAAAAGATATAAAAAACTAAACCTCGTAACGTTCCTAAATTAAAAATATATATGTTCTCTCTAATCCCAGCACGTCAGACACACACTCACGCAGTAGCTTCTAAATCATCCAGCCTTGCCACTTGAAAAAGAAGTTCACATATCACCAATGTCTTGCAACTACTCCATCCTCACTCCAAGAAAAAACTTTGTTCCACTGGCCATGATTATTGGTTGCAGATGTACGAACAGCTACTTCGCTGACATGCAGCAATTGATGGTCAAGCGTGCCAACCGATCGAGACAGCTTGCACATGCACAGGAGTAGTAGCTCTATAGGACTCTACTAAACAATTACAGGCGGGCAACGAGATTCATTTTCTAATTTTCCATCTCAGTAAATTGAGCAAGGTATGGTTCTTTTTCAGTTTCTATATCATAACCTTCCCTAGTTTACTACCACCGTCCTCTAGTACAGAGTGTCATGCCTTGAAAGGATCACATGAACACAATATTTCCTATATAATCAGAGTACTAATTTGAAAATATTATAAATACAGGTATTAGAAAGTTTAGGTAAAACTCCTTACGTTTTCAGGAATATCCTCATTACTCCCCCTTAACAATTTTATCATGATAATGCCCAAACTGCATTGCAAAAAGGAAAAGGTGCGACTCCATTTTTTTAACCAATCTTTTTATTTGAGCTTATTTGTTTGACAAAATAAATAGAATCGAAGCAAACTAACAGAAAATATTGCAAGAAAGAGGCCATTGGTTATCGCAACAAAAGGGGATAATGTGCCAGTTTTGGCAATCCAATGTCTTAAATAAGTGTTAAAAGTTTTGGATTGAGCTAAGAGGTGCTTCTGGCGCACATAAATGTATGTATGGCAAAATTAATTCTCCGGCCCCTTACAGTAAACAGCCTAGAACGTTCAATTTCTAGGAGGACATCAGGACTTACTGGAAAACTACTACTCCCTTGAAGGGCGTTGACATTTTGGATACTCCTACACACGGTAATGGCAAGAGATTTGAAGCTCGGTCTCCAGACAGACAGGTTTTAGTTTTCGGTGCATTTTTTTCATCATTGAAACAAATAGTAAGAACTCGTATTTCATCAATTTCTAGGCGGAAGATTTCTCAAGTTCTGAAAGGACACTCCCAAGAGTGGCCAGAGCCAGAGGGCTCCGGGAACTTCGGCTCCTGTCGGCCCGGGTTCGATCCCTGCTACGGCACCGGAGGCACTGCAGTGAACAGTGCCAGAAATGGTACTGTTCACTGTAGTGCAAAAAAAATCCTCTCGTCCTCCCCGGATCAAAGCACATGGTAAAGACTCGCGCCGAAGCTCACAACGGCCAGCTGGGTCCCTGTGTGGGATCGGGGAGGGGGTTCGAGGGTTTTCTCGGCCTGCGTGAGAGGCTCTTCTCCTTAGCAAATGCCGTCGGGGGCGGTCTTACCCCCGGCAGGTCGAGTTTTGAAAGGACACTCCCAAGAAGAGCATGTACATACTGGAAGATCTATTTTTCCAAAAGGATTTTGACACAGAGCTGGAGGTTCTGAAAGCACTAACCTGGAAGATCTGAAGGGACGCCGGAAACTGCTCGCAACTCAACCAAGATTGGAGGAAGAAGAGATCGTGCTTATAGTTGGGAGTTATAGCCATTACTGCCGATGTTGACTGGACGGTGCTGGCATCACGTGATTGGTGGAAAGGTACTGGCGTCACATGTTTCAATTTGTTTTTGTATGGGTCTTCCAGCTGATCTCTCTTATAAATTACTCTTTCAGTTGGTCTCTCTTCAATCTTTGCCGACAATGCTTCCCTGTTGCGACCACGGTGCAAAGTGAACAGGGAGGCTTTTTGACTCGCTGAGCCTCAAAAAGAAAATAAAATGTTAGTGTGCAGCAGTATGATTTAGCGAAAGCAAGAAACCATGCCATGTATTTATCGAGAGTCTTGTATTTCCCCGTACACTGCAGGCAACTTTTGCGGAGCACAATGGGCATCACATTGTTGTTTCAGCAGTGGAAATTCAAAGGCTTTTAGATCTCTTCTGAGTATGCTTTGTGCCCAAAGGCCTCGACATCAGCTGAGGCATCCCAGGTGCGCAACATGTGCATCAATTAAAAAAATGATCTGCGCCCGCCTGAGAATCTTGCAGGCATCAGATATCTGATGACTTTAAAATGCTTTGCCATATCGTCATTACAGCTGGATGAGGACAATCAAGCACGTTGTTTATTTGGACGGAATCTTCCAACCACCGGAGAGTCGTAGGCAAGTTGCCAAGCATGGATCAGCAGCGCCGTGATCCAAGAAAATCAACTCCAGGATATTTTGAAGAGCAGAGGGGGGTAGTTTGCTGCTGTGGCCGCGTGCTCCACGCTCGCTGTGGTTCTTCCTCCGACATAGAGAATCTGGACAATCGAAGCAAGTCTGGGAGACGCACGTCCACACGGGCCTTGTGAAGGAGGCCTTGCTATGCAGTCGTTACGCATCAGCCTGACAACCGCGTCGGGTTGGGGCGTGTTCGTCGTGTGTGCGTGCTCCATATTTAGCTCGTGCGTCGCTGTGTGCAGGCGTCAGAATTTGAGTGTCGATCGAGGGCATGGCTCCCTTTCAGACTGGAGCGCACATGGGCTCGTGCGGCAGGACGAGATCGCGCGTGGAGTGGCCAACTTTATCGCAGAAGGTGGTTGCTAAGCGCCGGACTGTGAAACGCCACGTAATCCACATCCATGTGTTCTTGTTGGGGTCGAGTAATACAGAAAAGTCGACGTTCGTTGCTGGGGCGTTGGAGCGTTCGTTGCTGGGGCGTTCGTCGTCATTGCCATGTTTTCGTGTTCCTGATCCCTGCTCGAGTGTGTATGTGTTTCTAGCCTGATTCGTTGCTGCTGCCATCCAAGTTTAAATTCTTTCTATCGAGAAAACGTTGAGATTCATTGGGCTTAATTTGCGTCGATTGTAATGTGTTGTTGCGACCAGGTGCTCTTTTTTTTCTTTTTTTTTTTTTGACTCGCCGTGCTCTGTTTTCTCGCGATGCACGAGGCTCTCCGGTCAACTCTGCTGGTCCGAGCCGCACGAATCAAACCGAACGATTGACAGGAGGATCAGCGGGGGGTGGTAGTCGCCGACCACCCCTGGCCGGGGTCCGTCGCAAGGGCGCCGCCTCCACTGCATGCACACCTTTTGCTCGCCGGAGCTCTGCCCCGTTATGGACTTCGCCGGCACGGCTGGAGCTCAGCTTCTGGTGAACGCCTCAACGGAAAATTACATCAGCGGATTAGCTTGCTGTCAAGATGGTGCCAAAAAGAAAGTCTTTGCAGGCTTGGATGCGGTCATGCAGAACCGAGCATGGCAAGGACGGACGCCGTTGCGCTGTCACGGCAGCGCTCGGCTCAACGGGGAGAAGACCGGCGCCCGTATCCAAGACGTGTGTTCGAGGGAATTTTAAGCTGAGGCTCGCCGGACAAGACGCATAGAGCCCCATGGTCGTCTTCAGCCCGTCTCGTCGGGCACTGCATGCAGGACAGGAGCCACCGCCGGCTCGTGGTACTCGGAGCACACGCCCTGCAGCTGTAGTCAGTGCGCCATGGTGTTCGCCGAGACACGTGTACCGTCGCATTGACTTGAGGTAGCACGTCAGTCTGCCGGGCGCGGCTACGGATGCTCTCGTCGTCGTGGCCATGCATTAGACTCTCCTCTTCCTCGCCACGGATCTCGACGGCGTGCGAGCACGCCATGCCCGAATCTCAGCAGCTGGCTGGCCTAGCCCGCTGAAATGTTTTAAATGTTACTTTTTCGAACATAAATTCTGCTGCTACAAAACTACTCCCTCCGGTTTTAAATTGTTGCACCGTTGACTCTTTGAATTACGTTTAACAATTCGTCGTATTCAATATATTTTAAAAAGTATCATAGATTTTGTTATGATTAGTTTCATCACTAAAAGAAATTAAAATATAACTTATAATTTGAATATTTAAGCTAATATTTCGAATAAAACGAATGGTCAAATGTAACTAAAAAAATCAACAGTGTCAACAATTTAAAACCGAATGGAGTATTTGTTTCAGACAGTAGGCCATGCCTTGCTTTATATTTGAAAGAAAAAAGGTTTTGCTGGGGCAGTAGGGCTGGACGTAAAACTCGAAGCTCGTGAGCTAGCTCAGCTTGCTCTCGGCTCGGCTCGACTCGGCTCGGCTCGATGAAATTTTTAACGAGCCAAGCTCATGTTTCAGCTCGTTACAAAAACGAGCCAGCTCGAGCTGGCTTGCAAGCAGCTTTTTTTTTTTTTTTTTTTTTTTTGAGCAAATGCAAGCAGCTTGCAAGCCAGACGAGTTACGTGAATGATCAAAGTCCAACAAAACTGAGGCCTTGAGGCCCAACAGAAAGTTCATCTAATCAGCCCGAAGCAGGCATGCAGACTGCTCGCCTCCTCCTGACGATTGGGATCATGATTCCCGAAGCCGAAAAGACATAGGCACGCACGTATAAGAATTAGCGGCAACAAGAAATTGACTGCCTTAGGGTTCGTGACGGCGGCTGCCATAGCTTCCCAACCACCGCCTCTTCCCTACCACAGAGGGCTTCATTCTGCCATGGAATGGCAGGCAAGCTTGGAATCAAAGAACTGCCGAGGCAGGGCGAAGAGGATGGCATCACGATCTCGTGCCCCGTCCATCTCGACAGTAGAGGCGCCGGCCAAGGTTGTCTGTAGAGGAGCAGGTTCAAGTGGAAGGCCATCACGTCTAGGTGCTACTCCATCGCCAACCAATTCTGCAGAGAAGGTGAGCACACACATGAATGTGTTTTTTTATTTAGGTTACCCGCATGTGTATTAGTTTAGTCAAAATAAGCATTTGTAGTTTCAGATGTTTGCCATTTATCATTTTCTAAAATAATCTTACTACTACTGATGCGTTGAGGTTCACAACCATATATTCTTTTAGCAAGTATCTGTAATAGTCAACTTTATTATTGTCTACTAAATAAAATAATCAATGTATGTGTGCAGGATGAAAGTGAGGCGGTTGAGGCAGATGAGGAAGAAGAAAACAGCTATGACAATAATGACGAGTTATCTGAACCACATATATCAATTGATGGCGACAGTGCAGATGAGGGTGTGGCTTCAGGATCAGTGAAGGCAAAGAGAACATCAAAGAAGTTGAAGGCCGGTGTTTCAGTGTCTCCAAAGAAAGTTGCTATTAAGAAGAAGCAGAATGCCAATTGTTGGAAATACTTTAGGGTGATCAATGTTCCATCAAACAAAGAGAGAGGGAAAATGGAAACAAGGGCCAAGTGCAAGTTTTGTGGTAAATCTTATCTGTACAGGCAAGGGGGAGCAACTTCACAGTTGAACCGACACTTAGAAGTTTGCACTCAATATCAAAATAAACTTGCAAAAGTTCAAGGTACGCTTAAATTTGATCCAGCAAAGGGTGATTCACTTGTTGTTACTCCCACAGAATATGATCATGAGCACACTCGTAAGATAATTGCTAAGATGATAATTGTGCATGATTATCCATTTCGCATGGTAGAGCATAAATGGTTCAATATTTTGATGCGGTGGTTGAATTCCAACTATGAATGGATCGGTAGAAAGAGTATTAGAAATGAATGTGTGAAGGTTTATGAATCTGAAAAGGAGCTCATGAAAAAGAGTCCTATTGAGGCTGAATCAATAAGTTTAACTTGTGATTGTTGGACTTCAAACCAAAGCCTTTCGTACATGTGTTTGGTTGCACATTACATAGATGCTAATTGGATTATGCAATGCCGTGTGCTGAACTTTATTGAGTTGGATCCTCCACATACCGGGGTTGTGATAGCTCAAGCTATTTTTTACTGCTTGGTTGAATGGAAGATAGAAGATAAGATTATGACAATCACTCTTGATAATGCTTCTTCAAATGATTCTGCTATAAATGGTTTGTTCACCAAGTTAACAGCTAGAAGGAATACACTATGCGATTCTGTCTACTTTCATGTCCGTTGCTCTTCTCACATATTGAATTTGGTTGTTAATGATGGGCTACAGCCAATAGAATCTCTGATAAGTAAGCTAAGGAGCACTGTGAAATATTTTAAGAAGTCACCATCCCGTATGTACAAATTTGTGGAAGTTTGTAACAAGTATTCACCGAAAGTTGGCAAAGGTTTGTGCCTTGATGTTAAAACAGGTGGAGTTCCACATATAAATGTTATCTACTTGCATTGAGTACAAGGATGCTTTCACTTACTATGCTGATGCGGACTACCAGTATAAGTGGGAACCTATAGAAGATGAATGGGTTTTATATGGTAAAATTGAACCTATATTGAAGGCAATGGCTGGAGCAACCACTGCATTTTCTGGATCGACCTACCCCACGGCAAATGTTTTCTATCCTTACATAGTGAATGTTAAGATCGCATTGAGACAGGCAATACGATCTGGAGATAAGTATTTGATGAGTATGGGAGCTGCTATGTTGGAAAAATTTGACAAGTATTGGGAAAAAAGGAATAATGTTATGGTTATTGCCACCATCCTTGATCCTAGGTTCAAAATGAGGTATATTAATTGGTGCTTTGCACAGATGTATGACTCTGCTAGATTTGACAATGAGATTAAAGAAATCAATATTGAGTTGGAAGGTCTCTACAAGTCTGCTGAGCTCATTTATCGTGAGAGTAAGAGTGGGAGCAGTAGGGGCAGGCCTCAATCATCCTCTTCTTCAAATAATACAAGCAGTTCATTAGCCTCTGTTGTTTCAAGTGGATTTCAGTCATTTCTGCAATCTAGTGCTACAGAATGTTCAAAGTCTGAGTTACTTATCTATCTCGATGAAGCAAATGTGCCAATTGATGACAAGGAATTCAAATTACTTGAATACTGGAAGGTCAATGCACATAGGTTCCCTGTTGTCTCCAAGTTGGCAAGGAAATTCTTGGTTGTTCCAGCTAGCAGCGTGTCTTCGGAGTCAACTTTTAGTACTGGAGGTAGGATTCTTGATGATTATCGAAGTTCTTTGCGATCAGACATGGTTCAAGCCTTGGTATGTGCGTCGAGCTGGATACGAGGTGCAGATAGTGGCATCAATCCCCCAATAATTCTGGTATGAATTTCTGTGCTAAAAGTTTTCATGTTTAGATACTTATTTTGTAAATATTTTGTGTGTGAAGCTTATTTTTTTAATGTCTTTTCAGCAAGAAGACCATGAAGAGGATGCTGAGTCTGTGCAATTTCCCGAATCTGTGGTGGCAAGTAGCTAGTAAGTGTACATAGACTTCTATATCTGGTTGCAAATTCGTAAGCTTCAAGCAACTTAGTTTAATTACTGACTACTGAACTCAAAAAACCATCTTGTAGGTCCACTGACGTTTCTCAGAAATTTGCTGGACTAGATGATAAGCTGGACGACCTTTTCCAGATGGAGTAATCAGAAGATGAAGCCTAGCCTACCTACTAGTGCTTAGTTATCTAGGAGTACTTATCATTTTGGATTATATAGGTGCCGCATTGTGTAAACGTTAATATTATTACCGTTGTGATGAACATGGCTAGAAGGAAAGGTTCCGTGAACATTTAAACTATTTTCTGATGTTTATTTTGCTTCTAGCTCGCGAGCTCAACAAGCTAGCTCGAGCTCGTGTCAAGCCGAGCCGAGCTGGCATTTCAGCTCGTCAGCAAAACAAGCTGAGCCGAGCCAGCTTGCTGGCATAACGAGCTGAGGCGAGCCGAGCCGAGCTCGGCTCAGCTCGCTCGGCGTCCAGCCCTAGTTACCAGCTTACATGAAAATCACAACGTCACAGCACAGACCAAACAAGCAAACTCTAAACTAGTCTCTAGCTGATCCAGGAACCTCATGAACTTGCACCCACCCCATCTCATGGGCAAAAGACCTTCCAGATCACACTCCAAGCAGACAACTATTTGTTAAACAAAATAGTCATAACTGGTTGGAGAAATGGCCTAGGTCTCTTCTCTTGCCATTGATTTTGTTAAATTAAAATCTAACAAACAATAATTGCTGAGGGTGTTGGTGGCCTACGCCAATTGTTGGACTGCAAGATTTTTTTTTTCATGACACGTTAGTTGGACTGCACGTTTTTTTACTAGCTACGCCACAATTTTTGTTGACACGCTCGTTTTTCATGTAGCATATAGCACGGTTCCTCCGAAGAAAAGAAATTCCGATCTCACATAAGGCACATGATTAGAAAAATCTGGTACCCCTGCTCTCATGCGATGTTTTTCATGATTTGCCTCCTTGTTTCTCACTTCTCAGAGTGTTTGCTCGACTGCAAGGGAGTGAATAGGAAGAAGAAACATGTCAGACCGGAGGAGCTAGTCAAACGTTCAAGCTACAGCCGCAGAAATCACAAGGGCAATAGTGTGACACCCCGTGTCACCGCAGCCAAACGTGCCGAAAGCATTCCAAGACTGAATCAAAAGAAATTCAAATCAAATATGAATTGAAAAACAAATGCTCAAATAAAGGTCAAACCCAACCTTGTGAAGGAATTCAAAATCTTCAGTAACAACTTGACCCGACCAAAAATTCCTTTGCAAGAACATCAGAAAATATAATTTTTTAGAATTTTCCAATATTTTACAAATTCTGGAAGACCCCCTAAAAATTCAGTGAAATGAGCACAAACTTCTGTGTTCCTGAATTTTTATTTCGAATTCTTTTGCTCAAACCTGCATCCACCCAAAAGCGAAGTAGGAGCTGGATGTCCATTCTAGAGCTCCAGAATTTTTCAGAATTTTTGGATATCTGTAAGTCCTCTGTTTAATTCGAGGAAAATGACAGGATTTAATTCTAGAAAATTTGAAAGGCTGCGGGACCCACCTGTCATTGACTTCGTCCCCACCTCCTCCTTCCTGGATTGGCCAACGCCGGCGGTGCTCCACCGCGTGGCGGTCGTCGACGGGCGAGCGTTGCGCCTCGACCCAGCTCCCCGACCGGACGCCGCCGCATAAAGCCGGCCTCGCTCCCCTGGTTCCCCAACCCACCCTAGCCATTTCCCTTCCTCCTCGCCGCCACCTCCTCTCACCATTGCCGAGCGGCGCTCGACCTTGATGCCCGCCGCCGTCGAGCCACCTCCGGCCAAACCGTCCCGCCCGGAGATGAGCAGCTATTTCCTCGACCTCTCCCTGGCACCACTCCTCCCAATGCCGTTGTGAGCAGGAAGATCGAACCCATCTTCTGCAAGTCCGACCGGATCGAGCACCCGTCGCGCCACCGTCAAATTCGTCCTCCATGGTGAGCTGCTCTTCGATTCCTTCCTCCTTGAGCTGCTGCAGGCACCCACGATCCACGAACCTCTCTCATCCCATCTTGTTCCAATTCCATCACCCAGGTCGTCGGATTTCAACTTTTCCCTACTGTCTGTTGCAAGAACGCGACCACCTCCACGGAGAACTCCTACTTCCGCGCCTCTCCGTCGACGATAAGATCAACGCCGCTCTTCTACCAACCAAGGTGAAGCTCCAAGTATTTTTTCCTAGATTTTTCATGCTTTGTACGGCCCGGGCGACCTCGCCGAGCTTGGTCATTCCGCCGCCGCACGACGCCGGCCATTTTTGTTCGCCTCCGTACCCCCTCAAATAGATGCGCGTCGAGCTATGCTATGTGCCGGTACCTTGTTTGTGGATTTTAGTGGTCGTTTGGGCGTTTTCCGGCGGGCCGCCGTCTCTCCGGCGAGCTCTGGCCGCCATGGCCGGGCTCCAGCCTGACCTGGTGCTGGCCACACCAGGAACCGGTGCTGGCCACACCAGAATCTGAGTGGCCGGCCCCTTTTCCAATTTTTCTAATATCTTTAATTCCTCAAAATTCCAGAAAGCTTCAAACATTCATATAACATCGAAAATAAATTTGAAAAATTCAAAACCAATTTTGTTGGACTCATTGTGCTCAGATCTATCCAATAAAATTATCAAACTGAACAAAATCATTTATCTGTTTTCTGGAACATTTCATAAGTGTTAAATCTTTTGTTTCAATCATAATAAATTCTCTGTAAATCAATAAATCACAAATTCTTGCATGCTTGTAAAGCATCTAACAAAACACTTACAGAGCATTTTTACACAGTCAGATCATGATTAATTATTTTCTTATGATTTATTTAATCTGCTGTATTGTTTAAATTGTTAAAAACAATCCGTATTACAATAAATCCCCAAACTTCACTATGAATTACTTCCGGTGGTACTTGACTCCAGAAAAATACCACTAGACACAAAATAATTTTTAAATTAATTAATTTAATTAATCCACTCAAGATAATTTAAGTAATTAACTTAATCAAGAGTCAATGAAGAAAATTACTTCAGACGAAGATAATTAATTAAGTTTGTACTTACAGTGTAAATGATTGTTCTATAAAATAATTAAATCGTATTGCATCATATCATTGCATTTAACATGCATTATTTCCTTGTCATGACGTGTAGTGACAGAGGAGACTCCGGAGCCTGTGGACTTTCAGCTGCCGGAGCAGGCGCAGGAGGAGCAGCAGGCTGACACCCATGCTGACCTTGCTAGTGCCGTCCCGGAGCCAGGCAAGCCCCGGTGCATTCTGATCTGTGTTATCGTTTTTCTTTTATCATTATGTATGAGGTCTAGAATTGCTTGTGCATTAGGTTTACTAGCCCATCAACCCGTGCGCCTGCACGGGCTAGCAGTTTCAAATAATTGCAGAAATTTGTTAAAAAAATCGTTGCACTATTAAACATTAGGACAGAGAGATACAAAAATATCAATGTTTCCCTGACTTATGTTTTTTTCAAACTTTTCTTGCATAATTTGTTAATAATAAATGTACATATAGCTTATTGATAACATATTTGTCATGGACTTACAGTAACTCAACATGTCAACATATGCATTTGGAAAAGGAACTGCAAAAATCTCAATTTAATATTATATTTTGTTCCATAATAATTTCTTATACTGCAAAACCTTTTATGGAACTTTTATCCTGAAATGGCTCCCGTTCTAAAAGTTGTTGCAAGTTAAAATGAGATAATAACAGAAATAGATAACGATGCATTCATAGAGCCGGTATTTTACACCTAACAAATTATTACTGAAAAAATTATCAGGAATTACTAATTACATATTTTTACCAAAAGCAATTATTGTTCGTCATGCACTCGGTTCACTAATGTGATCATTTTCTTCTATAGAAATTACTTGTAGTAGAATATTTTGTTGAATAGCGTTTATATTCTTAGATATGCATGTTTGAACAGTCATGTGTTGCTTCTATATACGTTTTATTTGCAGCATGCTGGATCGAGGGGTTTGCCTCGTACTGCACTTATTTCATTTATTATTATTTGCGAAGGGCCTCGTACTGCACTTTAAAGCTTCCCCTCTCATGCCTAGGTAGCGACGGTTACTAATCGGATAGATTTTTTTTTTTTGATTGGGCTAATCGGATAGATTTATGACTATAAACTCAGTGCTTTTTTTTTTTGGCAAAAGAAGTGCTAATTTGGCTTGGGTATTGGCTTAATGAATAAACTTCATTTATCTTGAGCGTTACTAACTGGAAACCTTCAAGCAAGTGCCTAAAATATGAAAATTATTGATCTAGATGTGTACATGCAACTGCACAGTTTTGATATGACAATTTTACTATGTCTAAAGCACAACCTTGATGCTAAATTTTCTCATGAGCGTCAGAGTGCGAGCCTCTTCATCTCAAGTAGCTATGTTTGTGCAAGAAACAATCCATGGTGGCATCAAATAGAGATCATGTTGCCTATCAAAATAAAGATCATGTTGCCTATCATGGTCCTATCAAAAAAAAAAATAGAGATCATGTTGCCTAGTTGGACGTCTATGAAATTGCTAACTAACTTTTGTAACACCATTAGGATATAAATTGCTGACTATTTCTCTGAGAAGATTACATCTATGACTTCATTAGTGGGCTTCCACACTGGCTCCAAAGTTTCTGGAAACCGTTCAATTTGCATGGCTCTCGGTTGCTTCCTAATTCATGCATAAGCACCACAAAGCATGTCCGCTAACTAACTCTGAGATGATTGAATAGTGCAGCAATATAAACTTCAGTTCATTGTTGATCGACATGAATGATAACACTAATTATTCAAAGGAATACCTGTGTGCATATGTGAATCTTCCTTTTGTATGCTTGACTCCTAGTCCTAAGATATAAAAGGCATCCTAGGGTCATGAATATAATACAAGATTCCGCTAGGCCACTTTTCAGTTGATTACGTTAATCAGTCTTGCTATTGAACAGTACTACTTACCTGCATTCGCATCTGTATCACCATAGGCGGCGACTGAGAGTAGAAAACTAATGTACAGATCTTCAACTTCCTTCTCCTTTGATACTGACATAATCATGGCCGAGCAATTGGTCATTGGACTAATCTAAACCATGCCACATATCGGATAGATCTTGTATATTAAGAGAAGGTTGAGTCACCTCTTTAAGGACGAATCGTATCTAAAGCATCACATGTTGCCATCACCGATTACAGTAGAGATGGATGATATGCAGCCGCATCAGTGTAGATCGTGGAAGAAAAACTCGTAAGATAATCTGCAATGAGAACGCACTGCTACTGAATCTCCATATATCAGCTAAAACTCCTAGACCTCTCTTAGCAAACAAACATGATCTCCGAGACATATATAGATTTCAGTTTATTTTTCCTGTTAAACTCACCAGCTCGACGATTCTCATCCGAAATAAAAAAAATCCATGCTGCATGCGACTGTGAAGCCTGCCATTCATGTATTGATTGTTCTTGATCCCGTTCCAACAAATTGGACCTGCGCCTGAGGCACCCTCGTCGCTCCTCCTCATCACGCCGTCATCATGCCGGTGTTGCTAGAGTCTTGCGTCCCTTCTACGACGTGGATTGCATGGCGCTGATTGGACCAGGGCGTCAATTGAGATGGAACCGGGATATACATACGTTTATTTTCTGTTCTTTTAGAAGCCGATGATCCATACGTGAAGAGGTTGGGATTATATTGAAGGAAAGGACACGTCAGGAGTTAGGATTATTTAGAGGTGGATCGTGTGGACCTTTTAGGCTATTTTTATAATGGCATAAGTGGGTAATTTAGAGGTAAATCGTATCCAATGGCTATTTATTTTTACTCTACCTTATGGACGGTCGGATGTTTTGCTTTTTTTTGAGAATTTCTAGTATTTTCTTCCGATTAACGTGGAGGCCTCAAAAGGAGCCTCTAATTAGTAAATATAAGATAGGAGTCGATTGGATCTGTAGAATTGCATTAGGATACCCTTCCTGGTTATCTTTGTGGATCCCTGTTTAGTAATAGCTTGGTCTTTTTGGTCAGTCGTTAGTGCTGCTAGGCGTAGTTGATAGCTATCGGTAGAAGTCAAGTGGTAGGTCCTACTCGTATGGTAGGATCATGACACTCTTTGTACTAGAAGATCTATAGGTTGTTGGAGACCGGACAGGGAATTGTTTGTATAGGATGGTTTGCGAAGGCTGAGCCTTCACGGTGGTAGCCCCTTCTGTGTCGGTTAAGGACCGTTCGTTGTTGGTCCTGTTGAGCAAGTTTGAACGTACTGATTCACATGCTGGTGTTTATGGGCCCAGTAAGCCAACATAGCTTGTATCGCTCAGGATGTCTGGTGGTAGCCTACACTTTCTATCATGGTATAGTTGGGAGAGAAAGGATCACTTCCCGAACGGGGCGTACGTCTGGGACGGGGACTGTGTCGGGAAGACCCTTTCTCGGAAGGAGTTAGATCCGGCCGTCTCTTGTGGTGTACAGGTAAAAAGTTGTCATATGTGATCTGTTCGCGGGCGCATATGGCGTGTGGTCAGGTTTCTTCTGCAGAATGTACATCGATGCCACCGCTCTCGGAAATGAGCACCCTCTTGTTCACTGAGTCGCATCGTAGTGTGATTTATGGATGATGATGACATGACGATGATATATCTTACTGCTTTATTTATTACAGTATTATTTGTATGTTGTGTTTGCTTGTTTTAGCTGTTAGTGCAAAACATGATACTTTACTAAACTTGAGCTAAAAATTGAAAGTAAGGACCCAGTAACTAGTGCAGTTTTTGCAAGTTTGAGTCAGCCCGCCCCTTGTAGCCTTTGCATATTAGGAGTCGGCTGTAGTTGGCCATGTTGACGGGTAAGTCTTGCTAAATATTAGTTGCTCAGGGTTTGGCTCTTTATGTTTTTATGCAGGTATCACCTTTGCCTCCGCTGTCGCTTTGGTGCTGTGAGCGTTTCCAGGTCCACATCGTAGGGCTTCGACGTGCGACCAAGTATCGCCGAGTGTTGTAGTTGTTATATCTTTGTAGACTTTCGTTGTGCTACTCACGTGTTTTAAATCATCTGAGACTTGTAATAACTTGAAGATGTAAATTTATGCTATTTATATGATGTATTGTGTCTGTTCATCAGCACTTCCGACTCGATCATGTGAAGAGTGGAAACGCTACAAATAGCGCTTCGTATCGTCTTCGTAACTCAATGTTGTCCAGCTCTCCTTCCTCACGCACCGGTAGAAACAGATCGGACATGTCAAGAACCTCACCATCATTCTCGGTGTCCAGCCTCGCCGTTGTCCTATTACGCACCAAGGTCTTCCGTTGCGATCAACCGTGCCTCCAAGCCCGCCTGGCAGCTTCCGAGCCATTGACTCCGACAACACCAGCAGATGGCAATGGCACCTTTTGCTCTCACTGATCTACAATTTGGAGCACCGTAATTCCCAACATCTCTCATTCCCACGAAAACTGGGAGTCGATCTAGCCAAGGATGCATAGCATACTCTATGCTTCAGAAAGTAGTTATCATTTTCTAATTCGAGTATCGTATATAGAGACCTAGAACTACCATCCTGTCCTTGTGACCGTGTAAATTTAACTTCACTTAAAGTTCAGCTAAACTGAAATATATTGAAAACTAGAACAACCGGAAAACATTCACCACAACCGGTTGCGGGGGCACACGTTATCCTTGTGACTGCGGCTCGCGAGGAGCAATATGTCAATCCGTCTGCTTAATTACTATGCACCATATATAATATGCAATTCGAGCATTGTTTCTTTATACCAAAAGGAAAAAAGAACTGTAGTGTGATGGTGGAAATTCGACATAGGCACTAAGGCACATACCACTATATAGTGCTTTCTTGTTAAATCTTCATTGTTATGCAACAGATGACAATGCCACTGAGTCCTCTATTGACTTAGGAGCAACTGGGCATGAGAGTGATCAGGAACCACAATACCTCATCATTGAAGCCTTGCGCTGGGTACAGGTTTTAGGACTGCGTTTTTCTCCTATGTATATCTCAGCCTCGACAAGGTATTTTCACTGTAGGCTGCCCCATGCTCTGGAATTAGAATCACAGCTACCACTGTATTCATTTTCTAGAAGAGATTAGTGTCTCCTGATGGTCCGAGACAATTTGAACAAGTGTGGCCGAATTTCATGCTGTGGAACATCTAATATATGAAGCTCCCAAGTGAAAGCGTTGTGTTTTGTGACTTTACTCTTTTCTATTGTTACTTCAAAATTCCCGCCAAAAAAAAAAAGAGTAAGCAGAAGCCTTCATTCAAATTTAGACTGTACAGAACTTGTCCAGTATAAAGGAAGTCAAGGTTCCCAACTAACCCGAAGCTAGTTTCTCTGCCAGCAAATTTTCAGTTGCAGCGCATGAGGTGATTTGGAACCTGCGAAGCACACAGTAGTGAGTGCCATCGTGGTTTCTGGTTTCCGTCGTCGGCGTTGCCGGGTACAGTAGTGATCGGAGGAGCTCACCGTCCCAGCGTCCATCTCTTTCGCCTGCCGACTCCTGAAGGAAGCGACAACGAGCTGGGCAGCGTTGGAGAATGCTGCGCATTATCTTTTGCTCTGCTCTGGCTACCGATTGAAGCTGCCGGCCATCTCCTGCGCCTGCCCGCAGTTTCTGAAGAAAGCGACAACGAGCGTCCTCGTGGAACCTCCGCGGCGACACGCGTGCCAGGCGCCTCCCGTCTTGCACATGCACCGAAAAACAGAAAACAGAGCACAGCCGTCGTGACAGACAGGAACGGCCTCTCTCGCTTGAAAATCTCTTCCTCCCAATTAATCCCACCATAAAACAGAAGATGTTCATCAAATCAGCGGCAACTTCTGAAACTAGTAGTCACTAGGAAACTAGTCACCCCTCGTTCTTGAAGAAAGCGACGACGAGTTCGACAGCGTCCGTCGTCGACGCCCAGCGAGCGTGCCCTGGACTCTGCTTTGTTTCGTCGCCTTGCAGCTCTCGAGCTTTAGCAACGACCGATAAAATCGCCTGATCCGAGCCGCACGAGACCGATCCAACGGGCAACAAGACCGCCTCTGCTGCACAACCGTTGGCTCGCCGGAGCACATGGCGCGTCCGGGACGTTGCTCGAGTGTCTGTGCCTCGGCTAGCGCGGCATGTTTGCCACATGGTGCTTCTTGATTTGCGCAGCTGCTGGGTGTCCGTCCGGAGGGCTCAGACGGTCGAGGCCTGATGCCAGGTTGGAGTCGACGACATCAAACTTGCGGAGAGGGATGTGCCTGCGAAACATGTTCTGCAACAGATGCCAAGGACGAAACAAGGGGCAGAGCACGGCCCTTGTCGTCCTCGTGTCGGGAACGGCCTCCTCGGTTTGTTTTGAAGAGCAGTAGAAAGCGAAAACATGTTATTTGCGGATACAAGCACATCTCCTTCGAAACTACTTTGAGGCAAAACTTTCTGTAGTTCAATGCAGCGTGTCCATACAGATTTTTTTTTTCCTCTCTATTCCATTACCATGGTCACTCGATTACTTTACATATACTTGCATGTGCATTTTCATTTTTATTTGCATGAGGAAATGATTTCTCTGTTTTTTTTGTCACTGTAAAGACATGTCGTTTTGTACACTTCAGATGAATAGAAGGGCCCAAAAGGCCTACGAAATTGAACTCAAGCAGAGATGAAAATGTACACACTCACTTCAGCAACTAGAGATTATGACATTTGTACCTTTTTTACCAACCTTCCTTGTCCATTTTCGTCCATGCCGAGTCTCTTATATATAGGCAAAAATTTTCTAAACAATCTCATAGCACAGTGTGCCTTCTAGCTCGGCTAACTTGGCATAGAAACTGCACTCTGAAGTGTATCCAAGCTCCTCATCGCCACTACTTGTATGATCACTTTATGGATGCTACTCCTAGTTAGTTACCCAGCCAAATTTTGCAAATAAACATCCAACTTGATGGTTTTGGCATGACAGACATTGGGAATGCATATGTTACATGATACTTTTTTCAGATAGAGACCGCCCCCTATGCATCGCTATGCCACCGCTATGTTCTCTGGCTGGACCTCTGTCTCGTTCTGGAGGTTGGTGGCACACCTGGCCCTTGGCAACGGCGTCTCCGATTCAGCTTTCACTGTCCTGCTGCTGCGCCACGGCCAAGGAGTCATGCTCGCTGAGAGACGGGCTGTGAGGCCGGTGCTCCTCCACGGCGCGCCGGCCATTGCCAGAATCGCGCAGCTGGCTGGCCTAGCATAGGCAATACACCGCGGAGCTCCCCTGCTCGGCTGCTCGTCCTTTTTCTACCTTCACTACACCACATAGAAGATGACTACAGGAAGGGCAATACAGATTGATGGTAGACAAGCCTGCGAGCTGTGAATCGTCCTCGGAACATGCATAGGTGCTAAAAGATTTTGGCTACTATGTTGTTAACATTGGTACTACGATCCGACCTGTCTAGTTGTTCCCTCGAACAAGAATGACACGATGCAGTTTCGGCATTCATTAGTAGTACGTGGTTATGTCAGAGATGAATCAATTTCCTGAATGAAACGTTTGATTTCATTCACTGTTTTGGGCTGAATGAAGGCTCCGGTTGGCACGTGGTGTGCACTGTTCTTTCATGTTTTCTTCGTCTTCCACTCGAGGAAACCTGAACTCGTCGGGGCGATGAGTTCTTTCAAATCATCCTCAGCTTTCTGTAGCTCCTTGTCAGAGACGGGCCTCGAGGAGCTTGCCATCGTGGACTTTCCCTCTCGCCTCCTTCCCTTGTCGAGATCCGGAACAGTGTGCTCGCGCGCCATGCCAGAATCGTGCAGCACGGGCACCATGCCGAGGTGCTCACGCGCTCGTCCTGACCAAGCTTTCGCCGTCAAGCTGCTGCACCTCAGGCGCGATGCTCGCACGCATCGTCGTGCCGCAGGCGCTCCTCGACCAGGTGCTCGCGTGCCATGCCAGAGTCCTGTTTCCGGTGGCATATCACAAATCCTGTTGCTAGTTCCGTTAAGTTCAGAATGTTAGAATCAAGATGCTGCACACACACCTGAACAACTAAGCCTCCAAAACATACACTCATAGCAACTACGTACAGTACTCACTGGTGTCGTGCTGTCCTAGCCGTCTGCCGCTTTGTCGAAGCGCATGGCAATGGCGAGGTAGGAGGAGACAACGAGCTCTTCGTCGTCGCGGCACACACTTTCCGGATGGTTCGAAGCTGCCGGCGACTTCCCCTGCCTCATGCTCTGCTCTTGTGATCCACCCGGCCTGGACCTCCGCCTTGTTGATGACGGGGCAACGGGCCAACGGCAGAGAGGCCGGTAGGTGGAGAGTTGGACCGGAGCCACATGCCTGCACCGCGGCAGCAGCACGGCCAGCTCCGTAGTGGACCTCCGCCTTGTTGATCCGAGACGCGCGAAATCACATCGAACGATTGGCAGGATCCAGGGGATGGTCGCTCGGCCGGTGCACACCATTTGAACGCCGGAGCTCTGCCGCGTTATAGACGTCTTCTCCGCAGAGCCTCCGTCCAGCTGCTTCGCATACTCGCCGTTCGCGCGGTTCGTCTCGGATCTCGATTCCGCGTGCTCGCCCGCCATGCCAGAATCGCGCAGCGCTGGGTAGCCCAGCACGGGCAAGCCGAGATGCTCACGCGCTCGTCCTGACGACCAAGCTTTCGCTGTCAAGCCGAGATGCGCACGCGCGTCATTGTGCTAGTCGACCGGATTCTCGTGTGCCGTGCCAGAGTCGCGCCAGTGGCAGATCCAACACGGCACGATGCCAAGGAGCTAGTTCTATTTAGGATTTGGAGGCCTTGGCCAGACGTCAGGCTCAACAACATCAAACATGCCGTCTACGTCGCCAAGAGAGGGAGGTACCTGTCAAACATGGTGTGCGACAGAGCAAGAAATAAAGGAATGTGCATGCGCCCGGCCCTTGTACTCTTCAGTCGGTTCAATTTTTGATATCAGCTATGATGGCGGAATGCGTACATAACAAAATGCAGTGACTTACAAGCATCACTTGTCAACTCAATGGAACCTGATGTGTATGTGTACTAGCTTCGATGTTTCCCGCACTTTCTTCTCTGTCAGCAGAGATGGAGGCGGTAAACTCGATTCGGCGAGGAGCTGAACCAGGGAAGACAAACTCGATTGAGCAGTAGGAGATCAATTAAGCGCCAACGAAATCGGTTTGAGGAGGCAGAGCCCTGTCCGGCAATGGACTTCTCAATTTTATTGGCGGATCAAGTAGCCAGGATGTTTTTTTTTTCTTTAGAGGAATGCCAGGATGGCTTGATGCTGCTGAGATTGTCGCGTGGACCTGATGGCCGCAATGCCATTGCTGAGCGAGTAGATGCAGGGCAACTTGACGAAGGTACTGCAGTATAATAGTTTGTTTTATAACTACGCCGGCCTCACCCACTTGCACAGAAAACGTACTCCACACTTACGCCTCCGTTTTGCCGGACGACACACAGGACAGAAACGCCTCTTCTTCTTTACGTCTCCGCAACTCGCTTGATCCTCTTCTGGTGGCGCCTTCTCTTGTGTGTGTCCCTTGCCTTCAATGGTCATGACATCTTGCATTGTTGCAGCAATGATGCAGTCTCTCAGGCAGCCCTAGCTTGGCGACGAGCCAAAAATGGTCGAGAGTAGGAGAGGAAGGAGCTGCAGCGGGTGAGCGTCGATGACCAGGCTTCTCGCTGGCAACTCGTCTAACCATGGGTCTGCTCGTTGTGCCACCAAGGCGTCGCGATGAAGAGATAGGGGACAACTGGGACGGAAGGGCACAAATTGAAGTTTTGGAGTTAAATTTACTTCTCATATACTCCAATCATCAGTTCGCGTGCCACGTACTACTACAGTAAGCTTCACCGTTGGTGCCTCTTTTTAATGTATGTTTTTTTGGTTACTAAGTAGTTGATCATTACACAGCCAAGCAATGACTATGTAACTCTATATATAGATGAATGAAGATACTTGTCGATTCACCTTCAACCCCATCTATATAGCCATGGATTACTTACTACTTAGCCTGAAACTTTTTACACTTAAAATTACGATACACGCGTTAGCAAAAAACAAAAAAAATGCAAAAAAAAATTGTGATACACAGCCAAGCAAGGACTATGTAATTCAAAATGTTTATTTTAGCTTCCGATCTAAAAAGCCCTGAAAAAAGGGAGAAAGCTGAAAGAAACAGATTCTGAAAGGTATGCTTTTGAAAATCCAAAAGCAAGATCCAACAACTTAGAGTTGCTTTTCTGGCTTTGGTGTGCAGAGAAAAATAAAAACTTATTTCAAAAGCCAATGGCAAAATCCAACAGCCAAAAGTCAGAAAAGCAGATTTTCAGCCAAAAAGGTCAAAAAAAAAAAACTCCCGCTCTCGTATTTTACAATGATGTTTGTTTATCGCTACTTGAATATTGTTACAAAACACAAAAATATTAAGAGGCAGCAGTACTGTCCGTTTGGCTTGGCACCTGGTGGTCCAGGTTGGCAGCTTGGGGAACGGGAACCTCGTCGTCGTGGACTAGTGGCTGGGCGTGGTCGTCATCCTTGTCGTCGAGATCAACCTGCACGCAAGCTTCGATACCTGCTAGTTGCCCAAGAGGTCCTCAGTGAATGAATGGAGCTTGGATATCCTCCAAGCGCTCAGAAAATCTGTTCCAATACGTACAGGATAGCAGGAGTGGAATGATGCCAACAAGGTGTTCCATGGCTGCATCAACCTCGGGGAGGTGGTGGCGGTGCTCGTACGCCTCCAGAATTATCTGTCGCACCATCGTCTACACGGGACCGAAAATTTCAGAAAGTTGATATGCCGATGGCTAGCTAGCTCAAGCAGGCAGACGATGGACTTACCATTTCGACCACATGGGCCTCGTCGGAGTCGAAATTGAAGAGTTCATCCAGCTGACATTCCACGCCGTTGACCTCGATCTTGAGGAGTTGACGGAATAAGGAGTCAACGTAGATGGTGCTGTTGGCCCCGCTGTACGCGTACACCTTATCTCCAGGGTCGCAGTGCTCGGCGTGGCTGGTCGTCACAGACCACATTCGGTCTGTCATGGCGTCGCCCACAATCTGCTCCGCCAGGGAAAAAGAAAAAACAGAGAAATCATAATATAATTAATAATTAATATGCGCGAAATTAACGGCTTGTTGCGCTCCATAATAAGAAGATGATTAAGGAACTAACAGCGCGCAGCTCATCAGGCTTGACATTTAGCATCCTGATGAACTCTTGGACAGTATCGACGTTGTTGCTCGTCAGCTTGCTGTGGGACGGTCCATCCTTGTCGATCATCTCCAGCCTCCAGACGGGGTCGCCGAGGACTGGAGGGTAGTGCTTCCGGATCCAATCTCCTACCACAAAGGCCTCGGTCATGGCCTCAACAATCCTGAAGGAGCCATCGTATTTGCGGCACTGCACTGCGTGCGCACCAATGCGGAACTTGCGGCAGCGGACCCAGGATGAGTCGTCCATGAACTGGAGCTCCACGGTGACGCGACCGCGCCTCAAGATGGGGCAGGTGTCATAGACTTTGAGGAGCGGTACACGCTTTTGGCGCTGCTTCACGATGGCCGTTCGGAATTCTTCGGCAGACCAGTCTTCTTTGCCGTCGTACGGCGGGAAGTCCCCTAAAAGCGGGACCAATTCGATTCTCAGAATCGTTGGGAGAGCCGACGGCGACCCGGTTTTCGCGTCCACGAGGATGACCTCCAGCGGGTTGCCCGTGGCGTCCACGATATTGCTGCCGGCGTGGATCGGGAGCCGTGGCTGGCTCTTGAACGCCAGCTTCAACGTCAGTTTCACCTCCTGGAGGCTTTGGCGGTGCTCGTACGCCTCCTGCATCGCCTGCTGCACGAGTCTCTGTGTTCGGCAGCAGTTATTAGAAAGAAACAGTTCATGAGTGTATGACTAGATAAGGGGAGTGAAAACACGAAATTCCCGATACCCTTCCTGCGCGTATATATACAAAAAGAACGGGTTACTAGATACACCACTGAACAGTTCGGACGAGGATCTCATACGAGCAAGCGTGTTTCCAAATGTGGTTTGGTAGAATGCAGCTTTGTAGCTTTAGAGTCAAGATGATAACTGAAGTATATTGGGACAGAGGGATTACAAGTTAGATCCAATGCGCTCGTCATGTCTTAAATGTTCCAAGATTAGCTCGAGATTCAAGCAAGTGCACTATGCGTCCAAGCTCGGGACCCCAGCTTGTAAATGACTAGCTCATAAACCCGTGCAAACTATTTTTCTTAAAAAATGTAGGGAAAGAACTATATTTTCGAGCAAACCTCATTGTGTGCTCAAGGGTATGAATTTGGAAAGGTAGAACGTGTATGACTATGACTAGATCAAGAGAGCGGAAAACGCAAAGTTCCCAGTTCGTATTTTTTTTCAAAAACAAATGTAGGGAGAGCATATTATAAGTGAATTTTTTCGAACAAAACCTCATTGTGTGCTCAACAGTATGAACTTGAAATAAGTTATTACAAACATTCTTATTTATCCAAGGTAACTGTGTTGGTAAGAGTACTGGACCGGCTACAGGGCATTTGTTACTACATAAAGAGGGTGTTGATTCTTTATAACTTTCTCGATATAGTAAACTTCTGACTACATCCTTAATTCAGCATATACATTTCCTTGATAATCCATCCTATTGTGGCATATTTTATTTTCATTTATCAACTGTTGTCCTCCATATCTGTTTCTTATTAGGGGCCCTTTTGCTCTTAGCGCTGATAAACGTGTATGCAGGTGTTTTAGTCCCATGCTAAATATAGATATCCGACAAGGTTTAATTACGATTCATAAACATTTTGTTTCTATTTTTACAATAAACTCAAGGGAAAATCTTCACGCTAACGCTTCGGAGCGGCGTCCTCACTCACCACACGATTGAAATCGTGCAGACGCGTGCGTGTCACGGTGGTGGGAGCCGGACACATGGGGGGCCACCTAGCTTGAGACGAACAAGGTATGTGTGGTGTGAACACGTTCGGGGAGTCCTTTATGCATACCAAGATCAATTTGTTACTATTTTTCAAACAATAAAATCAAGGGCTAGATGTTGTGTTTTTTCTGTTAATTTCTAGAACTTTCAAACAATGAAATGGACTCACCTTCTGGGCCTCGTCCAGCTGCTGCAACGGGCATTCCACGCCGCCCAACTCAACCTTGACGAGTTCGAAGATGGAGTTCACGTAGATGGTGGCGTGCGCCGCGCTGTAGGCGTACAGCTTGTTGAGGGGGACGACGCAAGCCCTCGCGTAGGTGATAATCTTCGACCATGTGCTGTCATCCATGCCGTCGCCCACTATCTGTGTTAACTCGATGGGCACAAAAACAAAACATATGTGAGCAAGTCGGCAGCGCAAGACGAGAATATATAACTACTAGGCAGCTCAAACCAACCGCGCGTAGGTCGTCAGGCTTCACTGCTAGCATCGTGAGGAAATCCTTGACGTTCCTAACGTTGTTCTGCGCCAGCCTCTTGTGGAACACTCCTCCCCACGAGATGCACTTGAGCCTGAAGACTTCATCACCTAGGCCAGGAGGGAAGCGCTTCATCAACATCTCCTTGGGTTCGCTGTCGTAGACTTTGAACATCGTCCTGCTCACACCCTCGCGGATCATGCCGGGGCCGTTATAGCTGCCCGGCACGACGCACAAGCCGATGAGGCAGATATCCCCCGAGCTCATGTACCGGAGCTCGTTCACGGTCACGCGCCCGTCGTCCTTCATGGTGAAGCTGACATCGCCGGACAGGTACGGTCCTACGCCTCTGCCAGGCCTACACACGGCTCTCTGGAATTCGTCGGCC
The DNA here is from genome assembly GCA_012490785.1 of Eragrostis nindensis. NCBI lineage: Eukaryota > Viridiplantae > Streptophyta > Magnoliopsida > Poales > Poaceae > Eragrostis > Eragrostis nindensis. The sequence continues at coordinate 1,172,544 of JAAXCT010000015.1, read as the reverse complement.
GACCAGGCGTCTTCGTGGGGATTAAACGGCACGGCGTTCTTGTCCGAATCAAACGAGGGCAAGAGCGAGACCAGTTCGATGTGCAGCTCCATCATTGGGACTGCCGATGGCAACCCGGTTTCCACGTCCACAAGGATGATCTCCAGCGGCTTGCCAATGACGTCCCTGATCTGGCGGTCGACAAATATCGGGAACTGCGGCTGGCTCTGGAACGCCAGCTGCCACTTGTAGTCTTTTTTGCAGTGCAGCTCATAACAATGGCGCTTTCTGACCATGAAGGCCTCAGTCATTCCCTCAAGGATCCTGGTGCCATGGTAGGAGTCTGGCACAACGCGCACGCCGACGCGGAACATGCAGCAACAATTCTGGGAACTGTTCGTGAACATGAGCTCGCTCACAATGGCACACCCATCCCACATTGTGTATCTGCACTCGCCAGCGAGGACCGGCGGCTTCCCTTCGATTTCCTCCACGACGCCGCCCTGGAAATCATCCGCGTCCCAGCAGTCCCGCGGGAAGTTACTTGAGAGCGGGACCAACTCAATTCGTAGCACGTCATCCGGGAGAGCCGACGATGGCTCGCCGGCCGCGTCCACGAGGATCACCTCCAGCGGGTTACCGTTGGCGTCCCTGATATTCTCGCCGGCGATGATGGGGAACTTTGGCGGGACCTGGAACGCAAGCTTCCACTTTGGACGCTCCACTGGTAGTTTCTCTGTCCCCCTGATCGAAGAAAACATGTTAGGTGTCATTGGTATGCGTAATCAGATTATTATTACCGTGTAAACAGATCCATATTGTCGTGGTAAGATATAGAAAAACCGTAATCTTAATTCATACTTTGGTGTGGTTTCCAATGTTCTACTATTTTCCAATTTTAATGCCACAGGACTTTCTTTTGTCCCTAAAGAAAATCATGCCTGTATTTCTCTACATTCTCATAGGTTTCTATATACGCCCTGTGTTGTCTATGGACTCCTTTACTTAATCTTAGCAGTCAGATTTAGATTTTTCATAAAAATCAACAGAGTATGCTTTTTCTTTTTTATTAAAGTGTTTGTTTCGTTCAATAGAATCACATAGTAATGGATTTTGGAATCACATGACACAGTGAAAAAGAAAATATATGGTCAAACCAACTAAAAATGTGTATCCGTGGATGTGGTGGGGGCTACCAGACAGCATTACTATATATACTCGCCTTTATCCTTTATGCCTTGGTAAATGCATCATTTACTTTTTTTTATTTACTTTATACGATGCCTAACAGGGAACATTTCAAATGCTTTGAAAAGACCACATAGTTCACCCTGTTCAGAATTGTAGCATTTGCGTACCTGTATTGTTCATGAGTTCCTGGGCGCCGTGCCAAGAATATTTTTACAGTCTGCGGTTCCAAAAATAAAAGATAGTAAAAAAACTAGCTTTAAATACAATGATACCAAATACAAAACAAACATTGCACAAATTCATGTTGTCGGGTACCCATTTTCTAGGTACCCTATACAGTATACATACAGAATAACGAAGCATGAAAGTTGACCGAGACCCAGGGGCCTTGTATATAGCTGAGTGACGGAAAGCTACGCCCGTGTGGTGGCCCAGTCGGGCGGAGGGCGCGTCTACGGCCTTTGGCCCACAGAACCTCCGTTCCTCACGGCCTGCTAAAGGCCCGGGCGCACATGGCCGTATGGGCACGGCCCCCCACCCAGGACTACGATTGGTCCAGCGTTAAAAGTGCCCGGCTCGGGCGTGGCAACGAGCCCGACTCCCCGCGGCGGGAGTCGGGCGCCATGGAGTCGAGCGACTCCTCCGACCAAACCCCGGCCAGCCGCCGTCCGCCGCCAACATGCCTCGGCAGTGGTCGGGATCGACGGAGGGCCTCGACCCGAAGCAAACCCGACCACCGCGGCCGGGAAGTGAGCTCGGGAGCGGCATGGGGGCATTGGTCAAACTCAGGTGTACGGCCGGCCAGATTCAGATAAGAAGACGCTCCATATCCACTCCTGGACGGTGCGAAAGTGCACTATGCCTGACGTACGGCGGAGTGGGGGCGTCGCATCCGGATCAGGCGTGGAACGGAGAATGCATGCACCAAGTACGCAACACAGTAGTAACTGTGCACGGAATGACCGTCACCCAACTCCACAGGTACCTACAGCGCACCCACAGTGAATAACAGTGCAGATCAGGGAATGGGCGCTCCACAGCGCCCAGACAGGACACGGATGACCTCATCACATTACCTGGCACGAAGATTGCGGCGGAAGACACCGGAACCAGCGAAGACGGACCGACTCCATCTCCACCGCCTTTCCATCTATCTTTTACCTTTCTTTTCTTATTCTTCTTTCCTCCATCTGTACCGTTCTCCCTTGTCGTATAAAAGGGAGGATTGGGCCAAGGAGGAGGAGAGTTCTTTTGGCTTGCAGAAAGCTCTTTTCTCACACACACGCACACACACAACGCAGAAACAGAGACTTGGGAGCGAATCCCTCTCTCGCCACAGCTTGTAACCCCTACTACGAGCAACACGAGCAAAACCTCGAACTGGAGGTAGGGCTTTTCTTGCCTGAACCAGTATAACCCACTGTGTCAAACACAAACATTCTGATCGCCATCGAGCCGCGCACAAATCTACTCGTCGGCCGGTTACTGAACGCCGACTGTTGGCGCGCCAGGTAGGGGACCTCCGCGCGCTCGACTGCGATCGCATCGCCAGCTGATGGCTTCGTAGCCGCCAGCATCCCGCGGCCGTCTCCCGACCTGCGGGAGCGCCCGCGGAAGGGACCGGAGGCGCTCCGCTGCGCCCTCCTCCCGGTTCTACACTCCGTACACGGTCCCGTACCGTGTCTTCCGCTTTGGTGACGTGGACTTCTTGACGGATCACGCCGAGCTGCAGCGGATGCGCAGCAGCGCCGGCGCGGAGCCGCTGCGCGTCTTCACCTCGGATGTCCACCTCTCGCGTGGCCGGGGGGCTCGAGCACTGCCTGTGCGCATCGAAGCGTACCTCGGTGCGAACCCCCGGCCAGACGAGTGCCGGCGTATCTTTTACGCGCTGGCACTCCTCAACAACTGCCTTGTTGATGGACCACCGCTCCTGTAACATCCCAAATTTCAAATCAAAATTAAAATGGAATAAAATCACTCCGATTTTAAATTTTTGTTTATTTCTTTCCTTCTCATCAAGATTTTTAAAATAAAACTAGTAAAAGTAATTCAAACATAGCTAGACCGGAAATTTCAGAATATAAAAGTTATGCTCAAGTGTTTGCTTACATTTAAAATCCACTAAAAATTTGAGCTTTTTGAATTTACAACAAATTAAAATAATTAGGTGCTAAGCCCTAGTAAATTCACCTCGAATTAAAAATTTTGAATTTAAATTTGCAAAACTATCACCATATGCATTTTTGAATTTAATAGTTTTATTTGGAGTGTTTTGTTGAAGGCAATTCCTTTTTAAATTTGAAGCCTATTCAAATATGAAGTCCATTTGATTTTGGCCAAATCCAAAAACCCAGAAATGTTTAAAACATTTCCTTTCTATCGGGCCGAATCCTTTTCCTTTCTTAGCCGGCCCAGCCCATCTTTTCCTCTTCCTTCTCCCTTTTTCTCCCGCCACGGGCCGCTTCTCCCTTTCTTCCTCTCCGGCCCAGCGCGGCCCGTCGCAGCCCGGCCCATCTCGCCGTCTTCTTCCTCCAGCTCGGACAGACACGTCGCCGCGAGCTCGTCAGCCGTCGCCGCCGACGTGCCCTCTCCTCTTTCCACCTCAGCTCCCCGGTCCCTTTCCCCGGCGCTGTAGCCATGTCCCTCGGACGTCAGCAATCTACAGTGTGTTGTACGGGGCGGCGCCGCACTTCTTGACCGAGGAGATAAGGTCGCCGCCGCAATCGACGACCTCGCCGTGGATAAGAAGCTACGCCACCGTCTTTGACCGGATAAGCTTCGCGGCGAAGGCTTCATCCCCTCCGCCTATAAAAGGCTCGAAGCCCCTCCTCCGCCGCGACTCTCTCTTTTCCCCAAACCCTAACTCTCTCTCACCTCCAACTCCGGTGGCCGACGATCTCTGCCGTCCGGCCGCCTCCGACCTTGCTGAGCATCAGGTGAACACCCCCGAGGCCTCCTCTCCCTTTCCCCGCTCTCCTTTCTCTTTTCCCCTCATCAAGCCAAGCTTCCGCCGTGCACCGCCCATCGCCGCCGCGCCACCACGGCGTCGGCCGCCTTCCCGGCCGCGTCCGGCTCCTCTGAGGCGCGCGTCACCTTCCCCGCACGCCCGCACATCTCCTCGGCAGCACAAACTCGAGCAAACGTGCACGCGCGCGCGATCCCGTCGAGCACCGCCGCCGCTCTTCCCTCCGGCGACGCCGCGCCGCCGCGCCCGCTCTTGCCGTAGTCAACGTGCTCCTCCACGAGCTCCGCCATCCCGCGCTGATCCCCGGCACCAACTTCACGTCGACCCTTCGCCAGCCCAGTCGCCGACGGCGAGCCCTCCGACTAGCCGCCGCCGCGCCAAGGCCAACTCCGGCCACACCCCCTCTCTCCCATCCTCCGTAGACCTGGTCCATGTGGACCACAGACTCATAAACCCACACGGTCCACGGTGGACCTGGCCCATATCTTTTTCTGTACAAGAATAATTCCTAAAATCCAGATAAATCCCAGGTCCTGTACATTTTGCAGATAAGCCCCTCTAGTTTATTCTCTTTCTGTTTAGCTCCTGCCTTTTTACAGATTAGCCCGTAATCTTTATGCTAATTCTGTTTAGGTCCTGTCTTTTTACAGAACAACCCTATACTTTTCTGTAATTACATTCCAGTCCTATCTTTTACAGAAACCCCCCTGTACTCTTCAGTAATTTATGCTTTAGCCCTTGTCTTTTTACACCAAGCCCCCTGAACTTTTTAATAATTACACATAGGTCCCTAGAACTCTTCTGTTCTTGCAGATGGGTCCCTATAATCTTTCTATAATTACAAACAGGCCCCTAAAATCTTTAAACACCTATATCTTTTCCATCCGAGCTCCGTTTTGAGCGATTCTTGCGCTCACACGTTCGTAGCAACGCGTAGTACCTTTTGGTACTGCCTTTGAAGCCCCGTATCAGGTCTACAAGTCATCAGTACCCTAAGTTCCCCTCTCGCCCGATGTATCCCATTTCGATAAATCATTCGCCATCTATCACGCAGATCACAAATGTTCCTTCACCCTTTTTAGCACTGAACCCAACCAATCTTGCCGTATCGTTCCACATCAAAACATAAGCAACCTCTCTTATCGCAACTAAGGTTCAACCCTAGCATGGCTCAGCTGTCGATCAATCGAACCTCAACCCATATTGCCATCTACTGCCACCTAATCTATTTGATTTATCGATCTTGTTTATATGCGGTCTTTCATTGGATCTTATTGGAGTTATTGCTCATTGCTATTTCAATTGCCACCATGCATTCATATCATGCATGCATGCCTAGATTATATACGCCTCTGCATCTGCACATCCTTTTCCCGAACCACCCATGTCCTTTAATAGAAATAATTTAGAGTTTTATATAATAGATATGCACGCAATCACCATCAATGCAGCATATGCATCTCATCATCCTCACTCTAAGGCTTCAGTAATTAAAGCTACATGCCAAACCTTGCACCCTTGCCTCTTTTAAGAGAAATTAGATAATTAATAGTTTGTCTAGGTGAATATGGCCATTACAAGGCCAGGAATGTAACCTATAACCACGTAATCTTTCGTAAATAGAATGTGCTGCATCATACATAACTCATGCCCTGGTTCTTCATTGGTATTCTATCGATTCTTATTGGAGTTCATCGGATCTTATTAGTTCTTTTCGATCTTTATTTCTTTTGCGGTAGTTTGTTTATACGTAATATTTCTATGCGCTAGCTTACGTGAGATTCGAGGAAAAGCCAGAAGAATTCAAGGAAGATCTAGAAGATCCAAGCTTCGAAGATGAGTTGAAGAATCGAAGCCCGAGGACGAGTCAGAAGATACAAGCTTAAAAGGAGGACTTGAAGACATCGACTTCGACAGAAGAATCTGAAGACCAAGTATTGGAAGATTAGGATAGCGCTTTCAGGCAAGCTCTACTTCTCCTTGATCATGATTGAACCCACTGTTTTCGCAATGCACCTATATTGCCTATTCTCGTACTATGCATTACTTGTTATTTTACTGATTGTGTAGTTATGGTCCTATTTGCTTACTGTTATTAATGCCACTATTCAGGCGTTAATACGCGAATCCTTGTTTACCCTTGATTACCTGTCACCTTGATAACCCTAGGATAGTTCCATCATTTCTATGATGGCACGTTCACCTTGCTTCTAGAACTGCTTAGGACCCCGCAATGTTTCTACATTGCCACACCGTACTCATATATTATGTTTTATAAATGTGTAAATGAGTTTGGTGGTGTGCGTAATATTGGGGTTGGGAGTAGTACAACTGTGTTAGGTGGTGATGTTGGTGACGGTGATGGGATGGTTGGATTGCGGGCAAGGCCATTAGTAAGTGAATGATGATGTGATGGATTGGGTGATAGTCCCCTAGTGTGGGAGACATGGCGCTTGCCCGGCCACATAAGGACCGGTTCATTCAACCTTTAACAAGATGATTCTCGTACAACCACGGAACCTGTATGGGAAGGACTCACCCTACCTTCTTGGTGCTTACCACTTTGATCCACCTGGAGGGCAGTAGTGCAAGCGAGCAACCAGGAGCAGACTCCGGAGTTTGTATTGCTTAGGAGTCCGGTTCGTGATCCCCACATCAAATGTGAGGAGGATCTGCATGATTGACTCTTATAGCCTCATGAATGAGCCCCTGGGTATGGTTCGTGGGTGGCATTGTGTGTGGTACTCGGAGAAGATGGAATGAGCGTTATGTTACTCTCCGATCAAGAGTGCATAGCCCGTGGGAAAAGATGTACAACCTCTGCAGAGTGTAAAATTCATCCGGATGGACGTTGTCACGGCATATGACGCATCTTTGTTGAGTTCGATATGATTAGCCACCTCTGATCCCTTGAAGTGTGAGTGAGCAGTAGTCTGCTCGTGTTTTGGAAGTGATGGCAATTGTGCCGGGTCGGTACGACCATTGAGGTCAGAAGGCCCAACTAAAACTTGGGAACTGGCGGGAATGCTTCATACTCCTCCAGGGCCAACCAACTAAAATATTGACAGTTACTTCTCTGTTTTGTCTAAGAATTCCTTCACATGCTTTAGTGAACCTTGCATAAAATCTGCTTGTTGCAAATAAACCATACAGCCTATTCCTTGCTAAGACCAAATATGCATGTATATATACCCCTTGTGTAGTGTAGGGCTTGCTGAGTACCTTATGTACTCACGCGTTTGCAATTGTTGGTTTAGTAGGAAAGACTTCGTAGAAGACGACGACGATTGGGTTTTCGGTTCTGCTTCTCAAATTTGCTTGTGGCTTGGGCCAAGGTTTCCGCTGTCGGCTTCACCTCTAGTGGGTCGGATGTACTTGGATAGTTTGAATCCTTGTCGTACCGCCACTAAAGGTCTTATATCAGGTATCTTACTTAATTATTTATTCGAAGTATGCTTTTGATTATCATATCTGTGTTCTTGTGCGTATCAGCTACTGATCCAGGGACTGATACATGATGCACAGTAGATTCCAGAAATGGGGTCTGACAGCTCCCGCCTGGCTACGAGGCCTGGGAGCGTCGAGCCATCCTGCCGCCTCGGCTGCGGGAGTCTATGGAGGCACGGGAGCACGAGCTCGCGTGCCGCTTCCCGCCTAGCCGGACGGGACCTCCCGGTCCCGCCGTTGGCACATCCGTATCTATGGGCGCGGAGCCCGCCGATACCTAGGAGCGCGACTCTGTCGAGGACCTCCTTGTTGAGTGCTTCGACGCGCTCACATTTGATCCGTCCCGCGAGTGTCTCATGGCCGAGATTCTGGACGGAGATATCGCTGACCCCAGCGATGGGGAAGGTGATGACGGGAACGAGCCATCCGGCGATGGAGGCCCGAACCCGCGCCCAGTGCCTGTGGTAGGGGGCGCTACACCCCCACCACAGGACCCGCCAGCATTGGAGCAGCTGCTCGCGCGGAGGCGGGAGCTCGCCGACATGGAGTGCGGCATCGAGCGGGAGCGTCAGCTCCTGGAGCAGGCGATTGCCCAGAGGCGTGCCCCAGCGGGGCGCGCCCGCACCATAGCCCGCGATGTGCAGCACCGCATCGTGCATGACATCGCGGGCACCCCGCTTCACCTCCCGCGGGCCAGCCAAAATCTGGCGGCGGCAGCGGCCCTCGCGCGAGACCTCCCGCAACCTGTGACTCCGGAGGACGAACGGAAGCGCAAAGAGCTTCTGCGGCTACTCGAGGTGGCGGCGGAGCAGCAAGCCGAGAGCTCGCTGTCCCGACAGCGTGCTCTGGGCTCCTTGCAACGCTCCGCCGATCGCCATGACGACAAGGAGGCGTCCGTAGCGCAGCCGACGCGCGGATCGAGCGGCCGCAACCTGCCTCCCATCAAGGATCGCGTGGGGCCCGTGCGGGATGCGCGCATACTTCTTGATGCGCGCAGACGTGATCCAGCCCATGGCACTCGGCGCGAGGCTGAGATGCGCGGCTACCACCCTCGACGAGGTGGTCGCTATAACCCGGAGGAGGACCGGAGTCCGAGCCCTCCGCCTCCCGGGCCGCGCGCCTTCGGGCGCCACATTCGGTGCGCACCGTTTCCGCAGCGGTATCGCGCGTCGGCCAACATTACCAAGTACTCGGGTGACTCGAACCCGGCTATTTGGTTGGGTGATTACCGGCTCTCCTGTCTGGCAGGCGGTGCTGACAGCGATGACTTTATCATCCGCAACCTCCCGCTCTACCTCGCCGACCCGACACGGGCGTGGCTCGAGCACCTCCCGGAAGGGATCATCCAGAGCTGGGAGGATTTGGAGGACGTCTTCGTCAGCAACTTCCAGGGGACGTACGAACGTCCCGGGAACCCGTGGGATCTCCGGAACTGTCGCCAGCACTCCGACGAAACCCTGCGCGACTACATCCGGCGGTTCTCAAAGCAGTGCAACGCGCTGCCCAACATCGCCGACGCCGACGTCGTCAGCGCTTTCCTTGCCGGGACGACAAACAAGACCCTGGTGCACGAGCTGGGGCGCAGCAGCCCACGCACGACCAAGGACCTCCTCGACATCGCCATCAACTTCGCGTCCAGCGAGGACGCGGTGGGGGCGATCTTCACCAAGACTCCGGCCAAGCTCAAGGCCAAAGCCAAGAGGGAGGAGTCGACGGGAGGGGCCGGCCCCTCCAGCCAGCCCAAGAAGAAGAAGAAGAAGGGCAACGTCGCGCGACAGGAGGCATCTCTTGTCGCCGCGGCGGAGCGCAAGCTGAAGCGCGCGTCCGTGGAGGGCGTGTCCAACTACTTCGAGAAGAAGCTCGATCGAGGAGCCCTGCACCAACCACGCGTTCCCCGTCAAGCACGCCCTCAAGGACTGCGGGATGCTCCACAAGTTCCTCACCGGCAGCTCCAAGAAGGCGGAGCGCGACGACCCGCCGCCCAAGGGCGACGATGATGGCAAGGGCGGGGATGACGATGCCTTCCCCCACCCAGATGGCTGTCTCATGATCTTCGGGGGACCGGAAGCCTGCACGCCGCGAAGGCAGCAGAACCTTGTCCGCCGCGAGGTCTACGCAGCGGAGCCGGCCGTCCCCACTTTTCTGAAGTGGTCCGACTCCGCGGTCACGTTCGACCGCTCCGACCACCCGGAGCACGTGCTTCGCCCGGGGCGCTACCCGCTCGTCGTCGACCCCATCATCGGCAAGAAGCGGCTCTCGAAGGTCCTCATGGACGGGGGCAGTGGCCTCAACATCCTTTACGGAGAGACTCTCGACGCCATGGGGATCAGTCGGGACCGCGTCCGACCGACTCAGGCGCCGTTCCACGGGATCGTCCCCGGCAAGCATGTGGTGCCACTCGGGCAGATCGATCTGCCCGTGACCTTCGGCACCGCCGCTAACTACCGCACTGAGACGCTGACATTCGAAGTGGTGGACTTTCCCGAGGCGTACCACGCTGTACTCGGGCGGCCGTGTTACGCGAAGTTCATGGCCGTCCCCAACTACACCTACCTCAAGCTGAAGATGCCGGGCCCCAAGGGGGTCACCACGGTGAGCACGTCCATCCAGCGCGCCTACGAGTGCGACCACGAGGCCTGTGAGGTCGCGGAAGCACTCCTGTACAAGGACGAGCTCCCGGCTGTCGCTGCGACGGCGGAGGAGGCCGGGCCCGACTGCAAGAGCACGACCGGGTTGTTCGACCCGGCCAAGGACACCAAGGAGATCCCGCTCAACCCGGCCGACCCCGACAGCAAGACCGTTCGCATCGGCACTGCGCTTTCCGGCAAATAGGAAAGCGCGCTCGTCGACTTCCCCCGTGCCAACCAGGACATATTCGCGTGGAAGCCCTCGGACATGCCGGGCATCCCGAGGAATGTCGCCGAGCACTCCCTGTGTATCAAGCCGGGCTCTCGCCCGGTGAGACAACACATGCGCCGCTACGACAAGGAGAAGCACAAGGCCATCGGTGAGGAGTTGTCGAAACTCTTAGCTGCTGGGTTTATCAAAGAGGTGTACCACCCTGAGTGGTTATCCAATCCTGTACTTGTGAAAAAGAAGAATGGAAAATGGCGGATGTGTGTTGACTATACGAATCTCAATAAGGCGTGCCCGAAGGATCCGTTTCCTTTGCCACGCATTGACCAGATCGTAGACTCGACCGCTGGGTGCGAAACCTTCTGCTTTCTCGATGCGTATTCTGGTTACCACCAGATCCCGTTGAAAGAGTCCGACCAGCTCGCGACTGCGTTTATCACCCCGTATGGCGTGTATTGTTACGTGACAATGCCGTTCGGGTTGAAGAACGCCGGGGCAACGTTCCAGCGGTGCATGATCAAGTGTTTCGGCAATCTCATCGGTCGGATCGTCGAAGCATATGTGGACGACATCGTGGTGAAGTCCAAGAAGACCGACGACCTTGTCGCCGACCTCGATCAAGCTTTCCAGAAGCTGAGGGCGTGCGGCATAAAGCTGAACCCGGAGAAGTGCGTCTTCGGAGTTCCGAAAGGTATGCTGCTTGGGTTTTGCGTCTCGGAACGCGGCATCGAAGCCAATCCCGAGAAGATCGAAGGCATCGCGAAGATGGGTCCCATCCAGAACCTCAAGGGCGTGCAACGTGTCATGGGATGTCTCGCGGCTCTCAGTCGGTTCATCTCCCGACTCGGGGAGAGGGGTCTGCCCCTGTATCGACTGCTCAAGAAGTCGGAACACTTCGTTTGGAGCCCCGAGGCCCAAACCGCGCTCGATCGGCTTAAGACGATGCTATCGAACGCACCCGTCTTGACAGCCCGTGCAGAGCGCGAGCCTCTCCTCTTGTACATCGCCGCAACCACTCAGGTGGTCAGCTCGGCGCTGGTGGTAGAGAGGAGCGAGCCTGGACACGCTCTGAAAGTCCAGCGACCGGTATACTTTGTCAGCGAGGTTTTGTCCGACACCAAGACCCGTTGGACCTAGCTGCAGAAGCTGTCGTACGCGGTCGTCATCACAAAAAGGAAGCTCCATCATTACTTTGACGCGCATCCGATTACTGTGGTCACCTCCTTCCCTCTCGGCGAGGCGTTGAGGAGCAGAGAGGCCACGAACAAGGCCGCGAAGTGGGCCTTTGAGCTCATGGGACAGGAGCTCGAGTTCGCCCCATGCACTGCGATCAAGTCGCAGGTGCTCGCGGACTTCGCTGCTGAGTGGACCGAGATCCAGCTGCCACCTGCGCCTGTCGAGCAGGAGTGTTGGAACATGTTTTTCGACGGCTCGCTGACGAAAAGAGGCGCTGGAAGTGGCTTCGTGCTCGTCTCGCCACTCGGGTCCCGACTGCGCTACGCAGTCCGACTCAACTTCCCTGCGTCCCATAACGTGGCGGAATACGAGGCACTCGTCAACGGGATGAAGGCGGCGATCGAACTCGGCGTCAAAAGGCTGGAGGTCTTCGGCGACTCCCAGCTTATCGCCGATCAGGTGACGAGCGAGTCGAATTGCTCGAACCCGAAGATGGCGGCGTACTGCGCCGAGGTGCGGCGACTTCAAGAAAAGTTCGAAGGCTTCCAGGTCAGCCATGTACTTCGCCGCTACAACGAAGAAGCGGACAGCCTCGCAAAGATGGCCTCCAACCGGGACCCTGTCCCTGTCGGCGTCTTCTCCCACGACCAGCAGAAGCCGTCGGCGCGTGAGGCGCCAGCCACACCCACGACGGACGCTTCAACAACCCAACCAGACAGCGCCGATTTCTTGCCGATGGAAGGTACGTCCCCTCCTCTCGGAGATGACTCGGGTCGAGCCGTTCTTGCCATCCCGACAGCTGAAGAAGCAATCGGGGGCTCGGGCCCGACTGCCGACGAGGCGGTCGGGGGCTCGGGGGCTGTGCTTAACCCAGTGTCCGACTGGAGGACTCCTTTCCTCGACTGCTTACTCCGAGAACAACTTCCCGCCGACCAGACGGAGGCGAGACGCCTCGCGCGTCGAGCCAAGTCATTCGTCATAGTCGGCGGCGACCTCTACAAAAAGAGCCACTCGGGAGTGCTTCAGCGCTGCATCCCCATCGAGTGGGGGAAAGAGCTACTGTCCGACATCCACGCAGGCGAGTGCGGCCACCATGCGGCCCCAAGGAGCCTAGTCGGAAAGGCGTTCCGGCATGGTTTCTACTGGCCCACGGCTGTGTCCGACGCCACCGAGGTAGTACGCACTTGCGAAGGGTGCCAATACTACGCTCGAAGGACCCACATGCCGTCGCAAGCCCTTCAGACCATACCCATCACCTGGCCTTTCGCCGTGCGGGGATTGGACTTGGTCGGGCCCTTGAAGAAGGCGCCCGGGGGCTACACGTTGTCGACAAATTCTCCAAGTGGATTGAGGCACGACCCCTCGTGAAGATCCGGTCGGCGGAAGCCGTTCGATTCTTCACCGACATCATTCATCGCTTTGGAGTCCCGAACTCCATCATCACTGACAACAGAACTCAGTTCACCGGCAACGAGTCCCTCGAATTCTGTGACGACTACAACATCCGGGTCAACTGGGCAGTAGTCGCGCACCCACAGGCCAACGGCCAGGTCGAGAGAGCAAATGGAATGATCCTGCAAGGGCTCAAACCGAGGATTTTCAACAAATTGAAGGTTCACGCTGGCCGATAGGTGCGAGAGTTGCCTGCGGTGTTGTGGAGCTTGCGCACCACACCGAGTCGGGCGACAGGGCAAACGCCGTTCTTCGTGCTCTACGGAGCAGAGGCGGTGCTCCCGACTGACATCGAGTACGGCGCTCCTCGGGTTCGCGCCTTCAACGAGGAGGCCAACAAAAGATTTCTCGAGGATGCCCTTGACCAAATCGATGAGGATCGGGAGGTCGCCCTCATGAGATCCGCCAAGTATCAACAAGCCATGCGCCGCTACCACGGGCGGCGAGTTCGCGGCCGCGCGTTCAAGGAAGGAGTCCTGGTCCTCCGACTGGTGCAGAGCAACAAAGATCGACACAAGTTATCACCGCCGTGGGAGGGGCCATTCGTCATCGCTGAGGTGCTACGTCCCGGAACGTACAAGCTTATGGACTCAGAAGGCCAGCTCGTCGCCAACGCCTGGAACATTGAGCAGCTACGTCGCTTCTACCCTTAGCTCTGTAAATTCATTTGTTGATTTCTCCCGTTTCGTAATCATCGAACGAACTCGAGGTTTTCTTTTTACACCTCTTGGGCAGCCGTCTGGGTGCGTTCCACGCGGGGCTCCACCCGGCGGGTGTGGCTTTGTACCGCGTCAATTTTGTACGCGCGAGGAACGATGCCCCTAAGAGAAACAACGCAATTCGATTAGGAGCGAGACCCCGCGAACGCAAAATCGACGTCCTAAAGCTCGAAGTGTGACGAATCATAACGAAAACCTCGAAGTCTGGATGTCGACTCGAGGATCGGCCAGTTCACGCCAGCGCACCCGACGCCCCAGTGGATAGGGACGGCCCGAGCGGCTGGTCGGAATCAGGTCGATCTTCTAGGATTCTGGGGGCTCGAAGCGAATCGTCACACGAAAAGAGCAAAACAAAACAAAAACTTGCGAAAAGTGAAACGAAAACACATATAAACAAACGGGCGCGCACGCCCGCGTACTTGTTCACAAAATGAGGCCAACACAGGGCCCGACTCCACTAACAACCATCTAAACTACTGATTTCCGCCTTCGCCTCGGCGCGAAGGAATCATGTCCAGGTTGTCATCGGCAAGACGGCGCGCGAAAGGAACCACCTCTTCCTCAATCTGCTCCAAGTCAGCTTCGCAACAGGAAGGATCGTAGCCTCTCGCCAGTATGTCCATCTTGAAGTGCTCCCCGTAGTGGCTCCTCGCCACGGCAAAGGTGACCTGGACCCCGGTCCGGAGGCACTCCTCCTCCTGCATGCGGAAGTAGATGGAGAGCCCCGCCACTTGCGGGATCACCGATGTGGCGTCCGGTGGGCGCGGCACTCCGATCTCGTTGCACGCAACCTCCATGGCCTGGCGCAGCAGGTCTAGGTCCGCCAGTGCCTTCTGCGACTGTTCCTGGAGCTCCTTCGCGTCTGGCCAAAAACAAAAAAACCAGTCACTCTGATCGAAAGAGGACAAAAGCTGGATTGGCAGGACAAACGAAGGACAAGAAAATCGACTTACCCTTTAGCTCTTTCTGCACCTTCTGGAGCTCGGCGGTCATGTTGGTTAGCGACAACTGGGCGGCGAGCTTGAGCTCCCTCTCTTTGCCCAGCGCTGTCTCGGCGGCTGTGCGGAGATCGCGCTCTGTCTTCAGCTCCTCCGCTTGCGCCCGCACCAGCTTTTCCGCCGCCTCGGCGCGCTCGACCATGTCGCCCAGCACCGACTCCGCGTCCGCAGCTCGCTTCTCCGCATTCTCTGCTGCCTTCGCCGTGGCCTCGGCAGCCTCGGCGCGGCGGAGCGCGCTCGCCAGCTCGGCACCCCGGGCGACGTGCTCCGTCATCAGGTGCCGGACGAAGTTCGACTTCAGCTTGCTGTTCGCGAGCAAAGTCTGCGAATGGCAAAGGAGATCGTGAGACGAGAAACCAGGTGCGGAAAGGCTCGGAAGAATAACAGGCAGAACCAGAGAAACAGATACCCCCACTCACCTCGAGGGGAACCCGCGTGTTCATCATCTGCTTCTTCGACAGCTCGACCCCCAGAGTCGGGAGCTGCGCTCGAAGCAGGCGCGGAGCCCTGCTGCGCCGCTGCGGCACGTTCCGGGCCCTCCGGCGCCGCAGACGCATCCACTTGCCCTCGCGCGGCGTCCTCCGGCCTCGGAGCGGGACCCACCTGGCCCCGACCCTGCTCGGCGGCGAGCCGCAGAGCCCTGCGAGGGGCAAGCTGGGACCCATCCCATTTCGGGGCAAGGCTGAAAGAGGATGCACCGTTGATTCAAAAGAGAGACGAAAACTAACGAAATTACGACAAAGACACAATGGAGCGAACTTACATGTCGGACCGCTTGCGCTTCCGCGCGGGCCTCGCCGACGGGCGCCCCGAGTCCTGTCCGGCGGCCGTCTGCGGCGCCGCGTCGGGGATGGGCTCCTCACCACCCTGCGCCCCTTCGTCGGTGGTCAGATGCGACTCGCTGGGCCGCGCGGGCGGGGTCGCTCCCGGTGCGGCCTCCGTTGTAGCCGCCCCCGTGCCGGTCTCGGGGACGGACGAGGAGGCTGGGATCGTCTCGGCGCGGATGAGGTCCCGGCCGGAGCGGCAACGGCCATGGAGACGTCGCGGCTCCCCGCGGAGGACGCCGACGCGGTGACGACCGTGACGAGGTCGCCGGAACCACCTGATGGGGGTCCCTGGCCCTCGCCGGCGGCGTCGCCCGACGGAACCGGCTGCGCGCCGTCGTCATCGGGGATGACGTCGTCGATCCACGCATCGTCGTGGTGACCGCCGTCGCTTGCGCCCCCGCTGCTGTGGTCGAGCGCCGAGTCCGCATCGAACTCGGACTCGGTGTCGACCGCTTCGCCGCGCCGGCGGCGACGCGCCCGCTCCTGCCTCCTCGCCTCGTAGGCGTCCTTCCGGGTCTTACGGCGATCTTTTCGCCGCTTCGTCTTCTCGCCGTGGGCACGGGTCACTGCTCGCCGGTGCGCGTCCTCGGGTACGGGGGCTGTCGAGCGGCGAACGGCCAACCCCGGCTGCGCCCAAAGGGAGGATTAAGGGCGCGGCGTTCATTCAACTCAAATGTACAGTACTGATCAGCCGAGAAGGTGTGGGGAAGAAAGCTCACGAAGCGAATCGCGTCGGCGTGCGGCAGTGCGGAAGTGCAGGGTGGACTTGCCGGCCGCCTCTGACAGTCGCGCCCCGATCTCACGGTGGCTCAACGGCTCGCCGATTGCCATCGCCGTCCCCCGGAGGTCGGCGTCCGGCGTCATCTCCCACATGGGGAGCGCTCGGCGCATCAACGGCAGCACGCGGATGCAGTGAAAGTGGCCGGTGACGCCGACCATCGACACCCCACGGTCGCGCAGCACCGCCACGGCATCGATGAGAGGTTGGATCGCCGCAACCTCCCTATCCCCGAGACCCCAGTGCCAGCGGTCGGGGGGCCCGGACAATCGGGCGTTGGTGAACTTGGGTAGCTCGCCGGTGCTCTCGTTCTTCAAATAGAACCATCGGTTGTGCCATCCCGAGTTGGAGGAGGTGTGCACCCACGGGATGTAGCTCGGCGCTCGCTCCACGCGGAGGCGCAGGCTCGCGGAGCCCATAAGCGGGACTCGCCCGCGGACGGTGTGCAGCGACGCCTTGAAGAAGTACCTCCACAAGTCGAAGTTGGGGAGGATGCTGAGGTAGGCCTCGCACAGCGTGATGAAGCCGGCGATGTGGCCGATCGAGTTGGGATTGAGGTGCTGAAGCTCAATCCCGTAGTAGCGCAGAAGCCCGCGGAAGAAGGGGTGCGCCGGCATCCCGAATCCGCGGGCGTGGAAGTGAAAGAACGAGACGATGTAGTCATCCGGCGGAGAAGGCGGCCGCTCAGACGGCACCATCCACTCCACCGCGTCGGTCAGCGGGCGAAGGAGCCCCTTCGCAACCAACCCGCGTAGCAGTTCCGGCGTCACCACCGACGCCGGCCACTCGTCTCCCCCCTCTGCCATCAGATTCGGCGGGATAAGGGAGCGCAGATGGCGCCGGGACCGGACCGACCGACGGCGGTGGTGAATCGGGCGCCGAATGGTGGCGAGTGGGGCGAGAAGCGGCGTGGAGCGAGGGGAATCGAAGGCGATCGCAAAGAGGGAAGAAAGGCGAACAGTAACGAGCGATGGAGTATGCGAGAAGACTCCCCGGATGGGTATGGCCTATTTATATGCGCCGAACCGACGCGGTGCCGTTTCCCGCCTTAAATCTCGCGTCCCTTCGTTTTCCTCCGCCCTAACGTATGCAGGTGGAGAAAACGCACGCCTCTACGCAGCGTTTCGTCCAAGCGCCGCGCCTCTAGATCCGCCCAACTAGTAGGGAAGCCGGTTTGGGCCCCCAGGTAAAGTGGCTAGGAGCTGTAAACGCTCCGACGGCCCATTCCCGGCCCAAGAGTTCGAAGGCCGGCCCAGCGTTGGGTTCGACGGCTGCTCTGGGCCAAACAAGAGTAAGGGGTAATCAAAGGGGGGCACCAGCGGCCAGTACCCATATGCGCGAAGCGTGTTGGCCCCTGTCGAATACGTCCGAGTCCGAGGACGAAATAAGCCCATGGTTTGCTCATCGAGAGCTGGCAACGAGCCGCCGAGACCGGTCGAGCGGACTCGGAAACTAAATGGGACAATCTCCCGGATCATATGGCACTGGCCCCCGCTGGTCTCAACCGGGTCCCCGCTAAGGGCAAACCGGGGTGCCACTCGAACGAGCCCGTTTGCAACTCAAATGGCACCGCCCATCGAACCATCGAGGAATGGCGCGGACGGCCCCGATCCTCCATCCTCCCGACAGGATGCGGAAGGACAAACGAACAAAGTCGAAACCGTCTTCAGCCGGACCCCCGAAACGATCGGGGGCTCGAAGGCATGCATTCGCACAAGAGACCAACAGCGTGGTCGCAACACAAACTAAAACGGGTCTAAATAAGCCTCTTTATTCCATGGTTTTCTGTGTACAAAGCCGATCGAAAGATCGTTAACAGGGAAAGAGATTACATTAGTCCCATGAATCCATGGATTGGCCACAAGTGGCCGGATAAACAGGTCTAAAGGCCCGTGTTGGATCCACCCGCAGCAAAAATTCCTATGAGAGGGTGGAACCAGCATGTCGGCACCAAGGACTCTACCTCGAGGGTGGCGGTGCCCAATCTAAGGCCACGTAATCCTTGCAGGAGCGACTCCTAGGACACCAAGGGTTGACGGGAGCCCGTCTAATCCTCGCGGGAATGACTCCGAGTCCGGTGGGCTAAGCCAAAGCAGGACGAAAACCTGCGGTGGCGCCGGCGAGCACCGGTCGAACGTCGACGGCCGGCCTGGGTCGTTGGGCTTGAGTCATCGTCTCCTCCCTCGTCGGAGGAAAGGATGATGACCTCAGGCTTCTCCGACTCGGGCGCCGAGCTCCCGGCTGCCGGATCTGGAGGCACCACCGCGAGCGGAACCGCTTCGACCACTGGAACCAGATCTTGGCAGGTGCATAGTGGGGGAGGAGGCAAAAGGTGCGAAGCTAGAGTAGAGGATACGACGCCCTCACCTCCTCCTCCTCCCTTTGAGCCTCCCTTGCGTGAACAAGATTTCTGGCGCTTAGACATGGTGAGTTCGAAAAAACCAGGCCGAGGATGCGGGCCTATTTATAGGCGCGTCGCGCGGTCTAGCATGAACCGGGTGCATAAGGAGACGGCTGCGGAAGCCGAAGAGCACTACCCTGCCACATCGACGCCATGTGGATAAGCCCAACACACCGCGACAAGCGAAGGAAAAGCGGAATCCTACCACAGTCGGCCCGTGGGCTGCAGGCTTCGGCGGCCGCGCCCTCTGGGCAGGGTCAGGGAGACATCCGCCGGGCACCGGTTTACCCGCCGGATTAGTGCACTCCCCCCTCGGACGTAAGAGGAGGCCCGGGGGCTCGGTCATCGCGGCTACGGGCAAACGACGCCGCCCGCTGCAACGTCACACCGAGAAAGCCTGAGAAAAGCCTGGAAGCTAGTCCCCTACTAGCTCCCAGCCTCGGGGGCTACACCCAGCGGGTGCGCTCGCGCGCACCCACCGGCGAAGGGAATGGCCACGTTCGGCGGCTGTACCAGTCCCGACGACAGCACGGCGCTCTCGCCAGGACTCGGGGGCTACTGTCGGGTACCCATTTTCTAGGTACCCTATACAGTATACGTACAGAATAACGAAGCATGAAAGTTGACCGAGACCCAGGGGCCTTGTATATAGCTGAGTGACGGAAAGCTACGCCCGTGTGGTGGCCCAATCGGGCGGAGGGCGCGTCTACGGCCTTTGGCCCACAGAACCTCCGTTCCTCACGGCCTGCTAAAGGCCCGGACGCACATGGCCGCATGAGCACGGCCCCCCACCTAGGACTACGATTGGTCCAGTGTTAAAAGAGCCCGGCTCGGGCGTGGCAACGAGCCCGACTCCCCGCGGCGGGAGTCGGGCGCCATGGAGTCGAGCGACTCCTCCGACCAAACCCCGGCCAGCCGCCGTCCGCCGCCAACATGCCTCGGCAGTGGTCGGGATCGACGGAGGGCCTTGACCCGAAGCAAACCCGACCACCGCGGCCGGAAGTGAGCTCGGGAGCGGCATGAGGGCATTGGTCAAACTTAGGTGTACGGCCGGCCAGATTCAGATAAGAAGACGCTCCATATCCACTCCTGGACGGTGCGAAAGTGCACTATGCCTGACGTACGGCGGAGTGGGGGCGTCGCATCCGGATCAGGCGTGGAACGGAGAATGCATGCACCAAGTACGCAACACAGTAGTAACTGTGCGCGGAATGACCGTCACCCAACTCCACAGGTACCTACAGCGCACCCACAGTGAATAACAGTGCAAATCAGGGAATGGGCGCTCCACAGCGCCCAGACAGGACACGGATGACCTCATCACATTACCTGGCACGAAGATTGCGGCGGAAGACACCGGAACCAGCAAAGACGGACCGACTCCATCTCCACCGCCTTTCCATCTATCTTTTACCTTTCTTTTCTTATTCTTCTTTCCTCCATCTGTACCGTTCTCCCTTGTCGTATAAAAGGGAGGATTGGGCCCAGGAGGAGGAGAGTTCTTTTGGCTTGCAGAAAGCTCTTTTCTCACACACACGCACACACACAACGCAGAAACAGAGACTTGGGAGCGAATCCCTCTCTCGCCACAGCTTGTAACCCCTACTACGAGCAACACGAGCAAAACCTCGAACTGGACGTAGGGCTTTTCTTGCCTGAACCAGTATAACCCACTGTGTCAAACACAAACATTCTGATCGCCGTCGAGCCGCGCACAAATCTACTCGTCGGCCGGTTACTGAACGCCGACACATGTTGAGAGCAGTTATTCGAATTATATCTGCATGACTAAATAATTGGTGGGAGTTTCCCTTCACCAAGCAAATGTTATTAAAAGAGTGAAATGCACCATGGGTCCTTAAACTATTTAAGGATTCTCATCTAGGTCCATCAACTTTCAAATCGTCCATTTAGGTCCATGATCTATTTAAGTAGGTTCATTTGGGTCTAAAACCCTCCAACTCAGATGAAACAGCTGACTTGGCACTTCCAGCATGGACAAAAGGTCATGTCGATTCATATTTATAGTAAACCCCTATAATTTTGTCTTATTCCTATTCAGAAGTTCCTGGTCCACATTCCCGGCTCGATGTCCCAGCTTACAGACCATATGAAACTCGCCATTGATTTCTCCCTGTAGGGTTAGCTAGAGTCTAATACGTTTCTTCTATCCTAGCTCTTCTCCATACGCTCCTCTCTTGCCAATTTTTCGCGAGTAATCTCTGCCAAGCCCATCAAATTTTAGATTTTTCCACCGTCATCTTCACCCGAGCTATCCGTTCAGAGCCCCGCAGCACGTCGCAGGTTTTGTGTGCATGGGAATGAATGAGCTGGGACTCGTGTCGAGGCGTTGTGCCGTGGGGATTGCATGTGCGATTCAGGCATGCGGAATAGAGATCGTCGCCACACACATCCGGTGTTTGTCAAATCAATAGTTATCGCCTCCAGGAAGTCAAGGACATGATAGCGAGAATGAGAGAAAGCTCGAGAAGCTGCCTGTAAAATTATGTCATGTTGTCATTGGCACGACAGCACAACTTAGCTATACGTAGACAGGTATGGACCCAAGTGAACACACTTAAATAGATCATGGACTCAGATGGACGATTTAAGAGTTGATGGACCTAGATGAAAATCCTTAAATAGTTTAAGGACCCACGGCGCATTTTACTCTTATTAAAAACACCATCGAGATTTGTGCTCTCAATCCATTTGGTTAACTATACTTTGCTGGTTAACTTTGAAAGATTTGACCGACATTTCTCTTAGGACGACACATATTTGCAATCAGAGGGAGCTTGTAACTTCAACACAAATATAGAAATGCTCATACCTTGTATAATGTAGATGTTGGGTCATTTCTCGGCTCAGTAATAATGACCGGGGGAGCATTCTGATTCGTGGTTTCTGTCTCAGTCAGCTGACTTATAACATCAGAGATTGTAGGTCTATTATATGGGTCATTGTCAGAGCAAATTCGTGCTATTTCAATGCATCTCTCCTTTTGTTGGCAGTCAATAGTCAATGATTCATGCCACTGCAAAGTTCAAGCATATAGTAAGGATGAAAGCAAGCATAAGTCCCAAACAGAGAAGTAGAATTTAACATATTGTTTGATAGGCCCTTTGAGATTGATTTGCAGACAGAATTACAGTAATACCATTTTAATCTATTTCGACACGATATGCCTCCTTAATTATAGTACTTGGTGGAACTATAAAGTTGGATTATGTACAAGCTACAATACTATATGGAGACGGCTGGGTGGTTTTGGTTAACACCTAACGTGCTGGCTTATTAGTCAACCTGATTCCTCAGATTTGCAAATTTTGGAACGGGTAGTCCTTCCTTAGGCTCCGTAAACTCAGCAATGGTTTCCCTAGTTTGTTATATACTTTATGCATGCTTAAAGTTTGTAGGGAAGTGTTGGTCGTCGGTGATTCTTTTATGGTAACTTAAATGCATTCATCCTTGGAAAATATATCAAAAATAGACTGGAATACACTTGTGGCCGTATGCTGCGTGGTAGTACTATAGTCTATCTTAATACATAAAAATATTTTAATGTCGTTCAAGGCATAAAAGATATAAAGAGTAAACATCATCACATTCCTAAATAAAAAAATATGTTCTCCCTATTCCCTGCACCTCAGACACACACTCATGCAGTAGCTTCTGAATCATCAAGCCTTGCCACTTGAAAAAGAAGCTCGCATATCACCAGTGTCCTGCAACTACTCTATCCTCACTCCTAGAAAAACTTTGTTCCGCTGGCCATGATTATTGATTGGAGATGTACGAACAGCTACTTCGCTGACATGCAGCAATGGATGGACAAGCGAGCCGACCGATCGAGACAGCATGCATGCAAGTGGCCGAACAGCAGTAGTAGCTTGATAGGACTCTACTAAACAATTACAGGCGGGCAACAAGATTCTTTTTCTCAATTTCCATCTCAGTTAATTGAGCATGGCAGGTTCTTTTTCAGTTCCTATATCACAACCTTCCCTAGTTTACAACCACTGTCCTCAAGTACACATTGTCATGCCTTGAAAGGAACACATGTACACAATATTTTGCTATATAATCACACTACCAAATTGAAAATATTATAAATACTGGTAAATTCTCCTTACATTTTCAGGAATATCCCCATTAATCCCTGTTAATAATCTTATCATGATAATGCCCAAACTGTATATATCTGACTTGAATGATATTTTTCCTTCATTTATCAATTCTGGTGGTGTATATCCCCTGCAATCAATACCATGGAAAGATATTTTTTAAAGAATTGGTATCAGGAAAGATAATGATGCATGAGGTCTTAAGAGTATGAGCTTACCTTGTTCCTAAGATGTTCCTAGTTACTACTGTGAATTGAGTGCCATCATTCCTTGACGAACCAAAATCTGTGATCTTTGCCTCCATCTGAACACCCAACAGCACATTTTCTGGTTTCAGGTCCATATGTTTAATCCCTTTCTGATGAAGATAATTCAAGCCCTCACAAATTCCCTTAATAATTTTGTAACAAATACTCCATTCGTATCCGAGAGTTTTTTCTGAAGACGAGACTATAAGGAGCAGTCATAACCATTGCGGGTACTCACAAAAGAAATGACTTCATTGTGAAATGAAGCATTCATTAATAGTCATACTTTTAGGACATCAGGGTACATGATATATAGGCATAGCGGCATATTAATTAAATTTTCAAATATGCAAATTATTTTATTTGAACACATTCTTAAATAGCTAAGAAGGTGTTGGAAATAACTCACTTGAAGTCGTAATTGTATCCTATCTCTCATGATCAGTTGAATGGTAGCTGATATGGTTAGATATAAATACACTTATGATAGGATGGAAGCAAATACCTTTAAGATAATCGTGAAGATTTCCATTTGGTGCATACTCAAAGCAGAGAAACCTTTTCGGATCTTCAGCCATTATAACTTCTCCCCCCACTTCCATTACTACTCCATGTGTATATGCACAATAGCCTAGAAATTTTACAATATTTTTGTGGTTCACTGTCGTTAGACATTTAACTTCCCCCAAAAATTGCTTATCAGATAGATCTTGTTGTGAGAGGTGAAGTTTCTTCACAGCAACCATGACATCATTCCTAATAGATCCCTAGTTAAGATATATACCATGTAAGAACTGACACAAATGTTTATGATTTGCATTAGATCGATAATGAAAGCTACCAGGTAAACAGTTCCGAATCCACCACGACCAATCACTTGATAAAATTTTTTTGTAACGGACTCAATAACTGAATATGATATCCGGATGGGTTCCGAGCTTTCATCTGTATACATGCGCTCCAGTGCTTCAATTCCACTTTCTTTCTCATCCATTTCTTCAAGTTGCAAAAACACTGTCAAGTAAGATGAACTCAAATTTATCTCCCTTCAACATAGAAAACAACTCTCTTCCCCTCTCCCAGCCAGCCACGCACTTCAAAATTCAACCCCAATCGACATAAAAGTTCGAAACAGAGGTAATTTAGAAGAACATGGATCGGCACACTGACCTTTCGACCTTCGGCTCGCTGGAATCGAAATGCACAGGGAGGCGACCTTCCGGGGCGCGCGGCGGGGGTGATCGGCCTGCTGCTTGTCGTCAGCTCTGGTCGTGTGTGTGAAGCAGGGGTGTGAAGAGCTGAAAAAGAGAGAGCAGGACAGGAGAAAGTCCAAGTCTCCCCCAGTCTCTCTCTTCTTTTTGTCTTTTTTTTTTCCCGGACTGTCCGATCGGACCGTCCGACCAATGTTAACAGCGTTACTATAAAAAAATGTTAACAGCGTTCTCATTTTTATTTTTTATTTTATTTTTGGCTTGGCGATTTCCTCTTGAGAGATACCGTAGAGAGAGAGACTCTTTTTTCAAAAAAGAGAGACCGTAGAGAGAGACTCGAGAGGCCATGAGAAGCCGGGAGTAAAACGACAAATTCTGACGATGATCTTAATATTTTAATGAACCGTGGTCTCCATGGACCAATGGTCCCACTTGCAAGAGCGTGTTTGTTTATTTAGGCTTAAAGGTCACATCAAAACTAATTTTGCTATTTAGGCGTCTTAAATGAGTTTAATTACAAAACTTTTTACAGATGTGCGCTAATTTACGAGACGAATCTAACGAGCCTAATTAATCTATGTTTTGCTACAGTGATGCTACAGTAACTATCGTCTAATCGCGGGTTAATTACCCTCATTAGATTCGTCTTGCGAATTAGTACAGAGTTCTGCAGTTAATTTTTTAATTAGACTTTATTTAATACTCCTAAATGACAAGATTCTAGCAAGCCTAAAATTAGGCCTAGAGAAACGAACACCTCCTGAGAGTCTGAGATGGAGAAAATCTTTTAAAATAAATATTAAATAATGTCGGATACCTATTTCTAGATATCCGGTAGATGTATTCAACGTATTCAAATACCCATATACACAAAAACACCGCAGGGAGAAGAGGACACGAGACGTCGGGCCCACATCGGGGCCCAATACATCAGGAAGGCGGCCCGCTCACGTCTCATGCGAAAGTCTTCACTCCTTCTGACCTAGCGCGGGACCACCTGTATGGGCCAACGCAGCCAGAGCCCCGCTCAATATTGGCGCGGGCCCTGTAGAAGGGGCTCGACCCGAGTAAAGCCAACTACCCGACTCCGATCGGCACACGGCGAAGTCGAGCGACCGCCCCGATCTAATTCCGGCCGGCCGTCGCCCATCGATCATTCACCCCGGCAATGGTCGGAAATGATGGAGGGGCCTGACGTGCATCGGATCGGACTCCAGCGATCGTCGACCGAACACAAACGTGGGGGAAACGCTCCAGTCAACCTCGTACCCCCTGGCCGGCCGATTTCAGATAAGGCGCACGCCCGCGTTTACTCCGGATCGGTGGGAAAAGACGATGTGGCTGACGATCGTCGGAGTGGGCGCATCCCATCCACTTGGGCGTGACGCGGCGGTTACGCAAGCCAAGTACGGTTCAACAGTCGGGCACAGCGGCCCAAATGACCATCGTCCGTCTCCACAGTAAGCTACTGTGTCACACAGTACGGTATAGTGCATTCTCAGGAGATGGGCAGGTCACAGTGTTCGGGACAAGATGCGGACAACATCATCACGCGACTCGACGAGAAGGCGGAGGAGGAAGTCATCGGAACCGGTCAAGGGCGCCCGACTCCATCTCCTTTTTTCTTTTTTCTTCTTTCCTCCATCTGTAACCGTCTTACCTTGGGATATAAAAGGCCAACGCCGGCCCTGAGAAAGGGAGAGATCTCTTCGAAGAACTGATCACACACACAGGCCGAGACTTGGGAACGCATCCCTCTCTCGCCCCAGCTTGTAACCCCTACTACGAGCAACCAAAGGAAAAGCCTCAAACTGGACGTAGGGCATTCTTGGCCCGAACCAGTATAACCCACCGTCTCTTTCACCGATCCAGTAACGACAACCGAGTCGCGTACAAAATTACTCGTCGGCTGGTTACAAAACACCGACAAATAGTGTCTTAAAAAATTTCATGAAAAAAGAAGAAAAAAATAGTGTCTTAAAAAAGATCTCGATAATTGACTCGGACAGATGAAAATGTACAGACTCACTTCAATGACTAGCTAGACAATTATGTCCTTGTATCCTTTCTGCGAACCAGGTTTTACGCTTTTTTGTATGCTAAATGTCATATATTGGTAAACATTTTGTAAAAGTCTCATAGCACTAGAGTTCCTTCTAGCTCAGCTAACTTGGCACAGAAACTCGATTCATATGTTCTATATAGTTTAACCTAGTTCCTCTTTGCTATCACCTGCATGATCGCTTGATGCCAGTTACGCATCCAAATATTGGAAACAAACAAGTACCTTACTCATTTAGCTTGAGAGACACTGGGAATGGACGTGTTACTTGATGGTACTTTCCTTTTGTAAGTTCACAATAATTCTCCTAAAAGTGTTCTAGCAAACATTGATCAAGACAAGCATCCTCAAGTACAAAAAATATACAATCATGCACAATGTACAATGATTCTTTGTTGTTGCCATCCGTTTAAATTCATTCTTTTCGAGAACAAGTTGATATTCATTTGGCTTAATTACATGGAATCTCCTGAGCTGTGTGACTCTGATGCTATTGATTTCCTTTTGCAGCTTCATGCAAATTCACGGGTGTGCGTGGCGTGCCCTGCTGTGGTGCATCAACAGAGTTCAGTTCAGGATCGTGTCAATACTGAATTTTCATCCCTTCTGGTACCACGGGTTCCGATGTCCAGCGATGAGATAATGATTGAACAAGTGCACATGACAAAAATAATTTCAGACAGTTTGAGAAGCATTGCTATTTGTGTCCCTCAGTCCTCAGAATCGTTGGGATTGTGCCATCAATGGCTATGATCGAACCGGTGAGCCCGTTATCAAAATTAATATCCTTTTTTATATCAGAATATTTATTACCGCAACATGGCCTCGAGGGTCACAAATAACAAGAACTTAGGGACTATATTCAACCAATTTCAATTCATGTGTGTGAGTCACCAATGGAACCCAAGTGGTTAGGATTTAGTTTGGAATTCGAACTAGCAGCCCACATGCAAAAGACTGAGTGGGGAATACGCCATTTTCTCAGAGCACTTATACAGGGGAAACGAATGGGCCAGGGACTTTGCTGATGTGACAGTACATAGCAAGTCACCTAAGAGCACCTCCTTAATTAGCACGTACTGCTGTAAACGTAAGGCATGTTACAGTGCCCGGCAACATATTTGTGACCCTTGGGGTGATGCATCCTCGGAGTGCAGGCAAAGCAGCATGTGAAGTCAACATTTTTCCTCACTGCCGAGGAACCATCACGCTGAAACCCTTTGTGTCCAACTGCAACGAACAAACAGAGGACTTGTTCAGAACATTTCATGTTACTTTCGCAGTTAGTTACCATATACATCCCTGTCTCGATATTTAGGGAAATTATTCTTTTTCATGAAAGGAATTGTTGAATTTCAACTGAGAGAAAAGAATGGAAAACTCACCAGTTGAGTCAGAACCCAGCTGTTCGCAACAAGTGACAAGGTAGCCACCAGGCGCTTTCCTTTTGCTGCAGATATAAAGCTCCGCGAAGAATAGCTTCTCCTGCGAGCCCTCCCTGCTGGATTTCGCTGTGAAGTTAACGTGCGTGTAGTGACGTCCTGATTCAGGCATCATAATGACAGGCATGACATCCACAAGCTCGAACTTGATCTAGACAACAACAAAAAAAATTAGATAAAAAAGTTCATAAAATGTATTTTTTTGACTGAGCCAAAATAGACAGCATATGTTCTTTTCGAAAACAAATAGAAGAAATTGTGCAGCATATATATAACCTTCTTCCTCTTGTTGTAGTGCTCCAAGGCGCCCTTTGCGAATTTCTTGGACTGCTTAATGATAACTTCCGGACGTGCGTAAAGAATGTGTCGACGTTTTATGTAACCAGGGATTTCCCTGCACCCAACAACAACAGCAACGAGGATGTCAAGTTGAAATGCTCAACAGAATGGATTAAGTACAAAATCTCAAACGAGTTTAACAACTAATACTGCAATCGATCAGTGCTCGACAATGTAAGGCTCTAAAAGGCCGGTTAATTTGCAGAAAAAGTGGTTCGTGTTTCTGGTAGTACTGTCAAATTACAGAGGGATTCGAATTCGATTTCATTCTTACCGAGCAGGTGGAGGCGGCGGCGGAGCGGGGAGGTAGGATTTAGCCAGGCTGACGAGGCAGCGCAGCTCGAACTCGGCATGATCTCCTGGCTCTCTGATGCGGCAGCTTGATCGCAGCAGATCAGACAGCAAGGGAGGGAACGGGCCAGCATGTTGTTGTTCTCCTGCCTCGTCGTCGCCGCTGCTTGAATCCAGCATGGCGCAGAGCCAGGGAGGGAACGGTCCGGCTGGTTCACCGGACTCGGCGCTGCCGCTTGCCTGCATATGATGAGTGACGGCGGCGCGGTGATGTTGTGGCCTGCCTGACGATCTCCGAGACGCGACGATCAAATTAATATACACGTGTCGAGATCGTGACCGACTTCGAGTTGGCGAGACCCAACAAGTCACGGTCGGACCCCGACCCGGCCGGGATCCCTTGTTACGCACTCCTCCGCAACGCCGATTCCAACCACTGCTCCGCCTGCTCTGGGACGATGCTCCATCCCAAGGGTGAAAAATTCACTGCTGGGCACTGCTGCATTCCACACGCTTACGAAGGTGAAATTACAGTTAGTTACCATATATATACATCAGCCAGGTGAAAGAACAAATGTGACTGTAAAGGAAACAATAGTTATCTGATGGTAAAACAGAGGAGAAAACAGAGGTCTTGTAAAGATATATTAAAGCCTCCTCGCTCTGTTTTGATTTCATTCAGAGGTACCTCCAGTGTATTGTAAGTACAAAAGAAAAATTTTGAGAAAGAAAATAATCACAAGGTTGAGCAAGATGGGGGCAAAGATTAGAAACTGCCATGCTTCAATCACCAGTAAAGCAAACAAGAACCGCTACTGACACATGTTATCTGTCATTGTCGAGAAAATGGAGCATGCAGTTCAACAACCATGTAACAATAACAGAGATTAAAACTTTCTTTACTTGGGCTCAAATTAGGATTGTACAACAAGTCCTCCAACCTTCGCGCCCAAATGGAATCCACTGGTTCCGAACAGACTACATCAGAAGCACTGCAATGGGTATAAGAACTACGAGTAATCATACAGGGAGATGCTCTTGTCATCTGACACGCTGGCGAGCCGGCCTGCGCGGACTGCCGTCCCTCCAGGTGGGCGGAAGGCCACAGCCCAGACCTGGTCGGAGTGGTTGCTCATCGTCTGCACCGACGCCCTAGTGTTGATGTCCCAAAGCCGGACCGTGCGGTCGCTGGAGCCCGTCGCTACCGCCATGCCGTCGGGACTCACGTCGATGCTCAGGACCCAGCTTGCGTGGCCCGACATGGCCCCGATGAGGCTCTTCTCCTTGGCATCATATATGTGGATGTGGCAGTCATCACAGGCGGTGAAGAGCACATGTGGGTCAACTGGGGAGAATACCATGGACCTCACTGGCATGTGGTGGCCCTCCAGGTGGTGCAGGAACTTCATGCGGACTGCATCATACACAGCAATGGTGCCATCCATCGACCCGCAAGCTAGGAGCTTTCCATCAGTGCTCCAGGCAACTGAGAGGACAAACTTGCCGCTGCCTGTTTTATCAGGGCGAGCTCCCTCCGGACGGGGGACAGCAAGGCTGGTAACCGGTTGCCACTTCTCCGTGTCCCAAACTTTCACTGACCCACTGCCACCTCCAGCTGCAGCCAGAGCACTACCCTGAGACACAGAACATAAAGGTTAGCCCATTCAGTCAATAACTACAATGAGTAAAGAACATCCAAAATCACAAAACGAGGGTAACAGAAAGCAGGATGCAGGTTTTAATTTTTTTGCTCTGCGCTATTTGAAGTTACACAAAACAGCATATATTTACTGTTAATATTGTTCAACAAATGCTGATTGGGATGTTGCCGCAAAAGAGTAGACATAAAGTTTAGCCCATGCAGCCAATAACTAAAATGAGTAAAGAACGTCCAAAAACACAAAACGAGGGTAACAGAAAGCAGGAAATCAGTTGTAGAGCCATCTGCGCTATTCGAAGTTACACCGAACAGCATATGTTTACTGTTAATTTGTTCAACAATGTTGATCGAGATGTTGCAGCAAAAGACTCAATGAACAGCCACAAAGGCATGTGCATGTGAAAATCATGTGAATCTACTATCAACCATGCAAACTTGAACCAGATTACGTTGGACATGCGTGTACAAATATGCAGTCAAGTCAGACAATCTACCCATTAACAGCATGCAGATATAATAAAAGAAAGCATTGATTATGCTCGAGAATCACATCAAGACGACAGCAGGTAAATGAACTGACCAGTGACCACAGCTCCACTACTTCGGCAAATCAACTTCCTAGCAGTAGATGCATCATGCATACCACCCCAGAGTAACAAAAGTACTGACTTTCACTAAGATAAATTAAAGGTATTCATCAATAAGGAAGGCCTTAACATGCATTACAAATAACATTTAAAACGGTTCCATGCTCCACATAACTCTCTGCTATACCAACTATATGATTAATCACCCACTGTATAAGTAGGTAATGGTGACACTGAGGTAGGGGTGTAAATTGGCGACCCTTAGGGTCTCCTCCGACTCTCTTTAGTTCAACCAAATGAAACAGTTGTTCAAAGTGAGAGCTCATTTTGAAAAACTAGTTCATTTGGTTGAACTAAAGAGGGTCGGAGGGTACCCTAAGGGGCACCTATTTGCAGCCTTACACTGAGGCAACAAAAAGGTTTATAAGAAGCAATCAACAAGTGACCGGACAGACTCATTTCTTCATTTAATAACCAAGTTCTGATATGAGGAACATCCCACAGCAGCTTGGAACAGTTAAATCAATCCTCCAACAAGCAAAATACTAGTTTATTTGTCTCATGCGTACCACACCACAGGCCAAACTAGAAATACTCGATGTCCCATACGTTCCACACTACATCCTAAAATATTAAGACCAAACTGGGAACAATCAATAGTATTTCATTTCACTATCTAGTACACTGGTAAAAACACAATAGATCACAGAACAAAAAAAAGTAAAACCAGGACAATTTTCACTAAACCAAGTTACCGCATCATTTCACTAAACCTCACACGTTGCATGCATTCTCCCATCAAATCTACTAAAATTATCACAAAACTTTGAAAATTATGCATATCTACTTAGCGATAGTGAAATCATGAACCAGATTATGTTGAATTGGACATGGTTCATGACTGTAAAGATATGTGGTCAAGTTAGGCCATTACCAGCAAGTATATTCGTAGTGCCCAAAAAAAAAAAGTTCAGACAAGATTTAGAACAAGTCAAGATCATATCACAAAATTCAATATGAGCTACAACATAGCACAGCCATTCACATCAAGAAGACAACATGCAACTAAACTGACCAAAGCATTATTATGGCAGCAAATCGAATGGTTATAGGATTACTTGCATACCATCCAGAAGTGGCAAAAACATACTACTCACTGAATAAAATCAATTGAAGAACTCAAAATAAATCAATTAAAGAAATCCACAGTAAGCTTTTTAAAATATAATGAAGGCTTTAAAACAGTATACAAGCAACATTGAACTACTACCCACTTAAGTTACAAATACCCATAGTGGTAGCAGTATCCATCAACTAATGTACCAGCAGTTTGTAAAAACTGAGAAGTGATTCGGATAGGACTGTCCGGAAATTGCAATGCAGTTTTGCACAAAAATCTAAGCCAATAAGCTACCACTGGTACGCCGGCACACGCTTTGCATGGGTTTGCTACAACCGCCATCGGTTACTAAAGCTGCGCGAATGTTGAAGTAGATAATAACTCACACTGAGCCGACAAAAACACAAATTCATGAGCAGCGACAAACAAGTGAAGGACCACGTATGCCTCGATGAAGCAACAAACAAGTAACTGCACAGCCATGTTATTCCTCATTTCGCAACCACGAGCCATCAGCGGATCAGAACAGCTTAGAGTAATTCTATAAACTCCTTATTGTTAAACTATGAACATACTAGTTGTTCTCTTTCCAAGGAAAAAAGGTAACTTTGTCTCGCGGCGTCCTACTCTGCAACCTACTAAAACGACCAGGCCATCTGAGGATTATTCTATCCATTAAATTCTCACCAACTGGAGTACTTGTAAAGCCTCAGTAGACCACCAAACTCCCAAAATCCAAACAAGGAAGACACTTTTGCGGCACCCTACACTCAAATTAATTAAAATTTCCACACACTCGCTAAAATCTCACACATTCACAGTATTCTCCCACCGAATAGACTAAAATCACAGCAACAATCGCATAAAAAACAGCCATTTTTTCCTGGATATAATCCCTGAGTCGTGGCCAAAAAGGATGAGCGCTGACCTTAGGGTGGAACTGGACGCCCCAGACCTCGGACGGCGGGGCCTCGAGCGTGGCGACGGAGGCGCCGGAGTCAACGTCGAAGACGCGGATGTAGCTGTCGAGCGACACCGCGGCGGCGAGCGCGCCCGAGGGGTGCGCCGACAGCGAGACGACCCCAAGCGCGTGGCCGCGGGCCGGTGTCCCCACGGCGGAGAGGTCGTCAGGGCTCCAGACGCGGACGGTCTCGTCGAGCGCGCCGGTGAGGAGCAGCGCCGTGGGGCGGTGGTCCGCGGCGGGCGCCCACGCCGCCGCCCAGACAGACTCCTCGTGGGCGCCTTCCACGGACTTGAGCCCCGCGAGCTTCATCCCGCTCGATCCGGCGCCGGCGAGGAGGACGGCGAAGCGTCGGAACCCTAGATTGGGCGCGCGATCTGGGGTCGGAGGGGCAGGAGAGTGTGGTTGTGGCGGTGGGAGAGGAGAGGGCTTTTAGGGGGTTTTAGATTCTTTTGAAAGAATATAAAAATTCACTCGTTTTGAAATTTTAACTTGTTAAAAGTTAGATTGATTCGGCATTCCATTTTGTGCTTCGAATCGGACTCAACCCAGGTTAGTCTCCCAACTCCAACAAGGTCAAACTGATGAAAATAGCCAGCGACATATACTACAACAGTTGAGATCACCGTCGATAAAAGAGTCAGGAGAATAAAAAATGTTCAAAAGTTCAGGGCACACCATACATTGGATATCACAAATCTAGTCTCCAAAGCTTTCGAAATGCTTTTTCTTTTCTTATTTGGGGCATAAAACCACAAAAACATGTTCCAATTTTGTAATAAAAAGAAAAATGTATACATGTAGCATATTGGTTACCCTTTGGATTTTGAAGCTGAAATATCTAAAAGGTCTGGAAAAAGAAATAGTAAGTTTGTATCAAATGTAGCATTTTTTCCCTCATTTCTCTTTCTTTTCATTTATCTTTCATCGTGTATTTCTCATTATTGTTATTGTATCAATAGGTAGCGAAATTAACTTTAAAGTTTATGCAAGAGATCAGTTTTAGGAGAACAAATATAGCTTTTATTCTTCACTAGTTTACATGCCCGTGCGTTGCTACGGATTTAATTACATAAATATTGTTTTATTATAAAAATATAAACCATCAATTTGTAGTTTGAATTTCAAATGTACAAATTAATTAATTCTCAATTTCTTTATATTGACCTGTGTATGAAACTTTCCCCTATCATTTATAGCATTTTCTTTCATTACAAAATACACTCATGCAAAATAGAGTCAACAGGAGCTCTGAAAGACAATGGCCCTAAGATTTAAAGCCCTCTAGGACATCTGGTTTCCAAACTATTACCTAAATAGTCAATTTTTCTGTCCGTTTTTTTTAAAAAAAAGAGCAAGTCTTCTGGAAGAATAGTAAAAACCAAAAAAAAAAGAATGCGCTACGAGATTAGGTCGTGTGGAATATTTGAGAATTAATTAGAATTCTCAAATATATTAAACAATAAAAGTTAGCATAAAATTAGAATTCACATTCGAAGAAGCCCCTCACAGATGGGCCAATGAACCAGGCAGGTTCATACTCATTTTTCAGAATATATTAAATTAAAACGAAAAAGAAAGAATGGTTTCGTTCTTATCCCATCGTATCGCTGATCCCCCTCTCTTCTCGCTGTTTCTCTCCCAATCTCCGACGCATTTTCAGCAGAGGCCACCGATGACCTCCGCCACCGGTTCATCTTCTCCCTTGGACGTTGCAGTCTATATCATTCCCCGCAGCCTTGCTCCTCTTCATGCTTCAGCGCGAATTGAATCCGTCCATGGCGTACCTTGGAGCTTCATCCATGGTGTGTAAACTAATATATCTGCCATAGTTAACTCCTTAACACCGCAAAAAAAAAGTTTAACTCCTTAACTAGCTGAATGAATGTGTTCCCTACAACCATTGTCAAGTTGTCTAGCTATAAGGATAACGGAGGAAATGACAAAAATAAATACTTGAATGGAAATAAATATGGATGGAAGGAAACTAGAATTGGTTATTATTTGGTTTGCCCTGGGCTTCAGATGGGCTGAAAATTGCATCGGCCTCATTGTGTGGTGTTCTGTAGCAGGCCATATTGCATTGGCTTCAGCCCACTTTCTCGCATCAGCTGTCATGTAATTTCTTTTCCTGTGAAAGGGGTCTTGGCCTAATAGTTAAGACATCCGAGTAACACCTCTCACGTTCTGTTCGACTCCCCGTGGGAGCGAATTTCCAAGGATTTAACGGCATCTATGCTTTCAGTGGTAGGCGACGCTCCCGTCGACAGCGAGGCGCCAGCGGTGACTTCGTATCTCTAGATTTGCTGGCTCAGTCTTCGAAGATGCTCATAGAGGTAGGGTTTGCGTACGTGTGTTCATAGGGGTGAGTGTGCGTGCGTTGTGAGTGTCTGAGTTTTACTGTGTAATCTCAAAAAAAAAATGTAATTTCCTTTCCTTTCCTCAAAAGAAAATGTAATTTCCTTTCCTTTTCTTCAACTTTTGTTTTTTCCCAGTAGCATTTTCGCATTACTTAGTATATATAATTTGCTATGTTTATTTATCATTTTCACTTAAAACAGCTGTCAGGTTATAACAGGACAATGGCCGGGGGAAAAAGAGGACAGCCATGTGTCTTGTTGCGTAATAATGGACATGTGTCGATGCGCCAGGGATTGCTAACACATAATTGAAATTCTATGAAATTTATTGTCCATGGAGCATGGATAGGATGAAGTTAAAACCCAATAAAGTAGAAGAACGACAACGAAAACTGGTGCAAGAGCAACCACATTTGAAATTCTATGGAATTGAACCAAGAAGAGCTAGCGAGGGGACCACAGATTTTATGCGCGAATAAGAAGCAATAAGTAGAAGCACGACAGCGAAAATTGGTGCAAGACCGACCCCAGACTGTATTTGTGGCCACACTTTTCTTTCTATTTTTGTGAACCACGATCGATCTTACAATAATCATGATGAACAAGTTTATTGCCTCCGAGCAGGGGCCAAGCCACATGGAGCCGCCGGTGTCAGCTGACACCGACGATTTTAGAAAATTTGCATGTAAACTACTAATCAGCTATGTTCATCAACGTTGTTGAAACCCGTCGGCTGAGCGTGTTGACACCAGCGAGCTCGTCTGCTAGCTTCGCCGCTGCCTCCGAGTGTTATTTACATGAGCTTTGCAACAACAAGGGATGTACAAGAGGGTGGGGGTAGAAAACGGAAAAATGATGGGGCATGATTGAAGATGAAGTAATTACAAGAGAGAACGGGTAGCTAAGAAAACAACGATGATTCAAAAAAAAAAGAGCATGGAGTATGAGGAGAACAGAGTCGTTGGAATTAATATATATATATATGGAGTGGTTTTACGTTGTGCCCACGCGGAACGGAGCGGCGAACCAAGGGCGAACTCGATTTCCCCCGCCGATTCGTCGTCGCCCTCGCCTCCGGAGCCCTCGCCGGCGTCAGAGGAGGAGGGGGATTGATTGAATCGGCGGTGGACCTTGTTTTCCTTTCTTGCTGTCTAGGTTAGTTAGGGGTTAGGGTTAGGCTTGTATGGTGACGGTGCAATATGCGCCGTATCTTTTGGCCTTCTGGGCTGATGGCGGCGAAGGCCCATGGAGCTCTGTTTCGTTCTTGTTCATCCCCAATGACGACGCTGTCTCTCCTGGCGATTGTGCGCTCAACGGTGAAGAATCAAGGTACGATTTGGTTTCCCTGGCTGACAGCTTCTCTTTCCCTTCTTCACTTTCGTGGGGATGGATGGGATGGAATTGCTGGCCGGCCGGTGGATTATTTTGCTTCCTCCTTTTTGCGAAAGTAAGGGAGAATCATTTATCCCCTTTGGTGGTGGATTCGTTTGGCTCTCTGCGATTGTTTCGATCGCAGTCGTGCCTTCGTTGCTTCTCTATGTGGATCGGTGATGGGATGGTTGATGTTCTTTCAGATCGGACTTTTGATCCGTGGCAGATCCATCTAGGAGGGATCCCAGATGGCAGTAGTTGCAACCCTTTCAAGGTGATGTCTCCCATCGATTCCATGGAGGAGCTTATTTGGGGATCGGATGTTGCTTGCCAATGCTCGTTTCCTCTGGAGAAGATGAACAGTACCCTAAAGGACTTCAATGTAATTTTTCTTTTCAGGGTGCGTGTTGTAATTTGGGGATGTTTATGTACTGAGTTTGATATATAATAAATCCCTTCATTTCGCAAAAAAAAAATATATGGAGTGGTTTTACTAGTAATGAAAGTGTTAGCAAACATCAAGTTGTTTTTTAAAGTGGATAGGTAGATAGAGATAGATAATAGTAGGTGGATAGAGATATGGAGTGGCCAGTCAAATAGAGATGTAGAGTTTTAGCTTGTACACTTATATTGGAGATGTTGTTACTGACTGGTTTTGAGGACCACACAAGGCCCAGAGATTGAGAGGCCTCCGAGCAGCG
This sequence comes from Eragrostis nindensis, assembly GCA_012490785.1. Taxonomy (NCBI): domain Eukaryota; kingdom Viridiplantae; phylum Streptophyta; class Magnoliopsida; order Poales; family Poaceae; genus Eragrostis; species Eragrostis nindensis. The sequence continues at coordinate 1,135,275 of JAAXCT010000015.1, read as the reverse complement.
GCGAAAGACTTTCTACTTTGCTTCATTTGCTCGACAGAAAATAAAAAAAAGACAGACGATATTGGAGTACTCCATACTGTATTAAGTGTTCAGAAAAGCTCCTACTAGACGACTAGGCAGGCTATATATATGCGGCCGACCAGATGAAAATATCTCAAACAGAACAAAGGTACTTTTTGATTTCTTTATATAAATGTCACCTTGGATCTTTGACCAACCGTAACATTTTTTGAGAACTAATTTCTTGATACCGTTATGTCATTCACGATTTCTAGATAAGGAAACAACAAAGAAAAATAAAAAGACACGAGTTCCACGCCATGACGTGACATGAAGCAGGAGGCCATACTACGTTCCAGGTCCATACACTAGCTGGCATATATGATATAATATGTGGTGCTGTACCATTGACGGAACCACACGCGACGCCTCCATTCACATGGATTCCGATTATTGGTGGTCACTGTTGGCGCCAAACCCTCTCGGATGCCACAAACCGGCACGTACTGGTCCAGCCTTTCAATTCTGTCGAATAATAAATTATTTTGAAATGGACAGCTAAATATACTCTACATCACATTTGGTGGTGTTTCTTCCACGTCGGTTCAGGCATCATGAGAAGTCTCGAGTCGGGGGCGTACACACGAGCTAATAGTGAGGTGTTAATTTCCCCTGTCACGGTTGGGATAGTCTTGCCTTCATGCGAAACCATAAGACTTTACGTGGTGATTAGCGATTTGTAGGTCAAAATTAAGACGTGTACACGGTAATCCGGTTTGTGTTTAAATTCTGAAAAGACGTTAAAATGTTACTCTCATGGCTGATAGACACGTAAGGTGAACATTATTTTGTTTCAGTTGTATTAGTATCCACTATCAACTACTCTCTCCGATTTTTTTCTTAACGTTTAGACAAAAATTCTAGTGCAATTTCGAACTAAACAGGCTGTCTGAGCGCCTACAAAAAAGATTGGAGGGACTAGTACATTTTGTCAAGTATAGAAGAGAAATTCTTGGCATAACTTTGGGTTAGGACAAAAAAGAGTCCCGCACATCCAACCTGGTAAATTTGCTCTTGAAGAAATTTTGATTTTTTTCCATGAATCACTAAAAGGGTGTGTTTAGTTAGAAAAAAAAAGGAGTGCGCACATCCAACCTGGTAATTTTGCTCTTGAGGAAATTTCGATATTTTTCATAAATAAATCACTAAAAGGGTGGGTTTAGTTCCCGCGGCTGCGCGCCATGCCGCAGGTTCTGTGGCGCCAAAGCAGTTGGTGCCGACGGCGTGGAAATGAAGTGCAAGCAGCAGCATCTTTTTCTGTGGCTGCCGCGCACGTGACGTGGCCAACGGTCTCGTGCAACCACAAATCCCCTAATTCTGTGAGCCAGTGGCCTTTTCTGCTGCTGGTAGCTTCCAGCCTTCTTCCGTCCACGCAATATTTGGAGAGCTGACAGGGCAGTTTATTCCAGCCATGCACAATTTGGCTTGTTGCTACTCTAATCTCTGTGCATATGGCTGAGGAGACAAACAAAACATTACAAAACCCAAATCCAAATACAGTAGTACCAGTACGACCGAAGAACCCCAACGAGTTCTGCGTGTGCCACCAAGTTGCAACCGTTCCCCGGATTCGGGAAATCAGGGGCGACAGAACAGAATCCTCGACCTCGAGCCCCCTCACCTTGCATCGGGCGGGCCCCACATCGCCGGCCTCGGGCTCCTCATCCGGCGACGCGTTCCTCTGGTAATTTCACCTCCCCCTCTCACTGCGAATTCCTGGGTGTTTTTATGGTTTGGATCCTACAGTGCTTGCCTCCCAGCGCCCGGGAAGAAATGTTTGCCCTTTTCCTTTTCTTTTTCTTTTCTCTGCCCAGAAGTTTGGAAGGATCTCGTCCGGTCGTCCCGCGACCACAATCTCTAAATGTGCAATTTTTACCGACCAATTCGCCCTTTTGATCCGCGCTTGAGCTTTCTTTGCGTGTCTTCCCATCCGCTTCGCGTGGGGAGAGAAAAGAAAGAAGAAATCACGATCGCCTTTCTTTCCAATCTTGCTGCAGTCTCTGTTCGTCCGGCTGGATTGTACGGAGCAGCCGCGGGGCGGCGCCGGCGCTGGTGTTGGAGGAGGAGGAGCGGCTCGACAACTGCGTCCTGGTTTCCTGCGCCGCCGTCCGGCAGCCAAGTAAGCTACCATTGGTGCGCTCTCCTCCCCTCCCGTCCTCCCTCAATTCATTTTCTCCATTGCCATACACTACTTGTGGTCCTAACGGGTACCATTTTTCTTGCCAATTTCTGATTGATGATGACACATGTGCTGCAACAGGAACTAGGAGAATTTTGTCAAAGACTTCCTCTCGCGGTTGCGTACTCGTTCGATGTCCAACATTGTGATGGCTGGCTCTGAGCCTCCATCCCCCTGTGATAGTTACCTCCTGTTCCATGGCGAGACCCTGCTTTCGAATGGCGTCCGCGCGTTCATCTACCTGGCCGCCCTCGCCTACTGCTTCATCGGGTTATCCGCGGTCACCGCCCGGTTCTTCAAATCGATGGAGAGCATCATGAAGCACTCCCGGGAGGTGGTCACCATCGATCCGCACACGAATGAACCCGTCGTCAAGCAGGAGAAGGTGTGGAACTACACGATCGCAGACATCGCTCTCCTTGCCTTTGGTACCAGCTTTCCCCAAATCTCGCTGGCCACCATTGACGCGTTCCGGAATCTGGGTCAGCTGACAGCAGGAGGTATGGTGATTAGTTAAACTGATGTGAACCTTTTTGCAGTTTTTTTATGTAGGTTTACTATAGCTGACTTGACATTTGTGGTTTGCAGGTTTGGGTCCGGGCACCCTTGTGGGTTCTGCTGCGTTCGACCTGTTTCCCATCCATGCTGTCTGTGTGATCATGCCCAGGGCAGGCTCTAAGAAAAAGATCTCGGACTTGGGTGTTTGGTTGGTTGAGCTGTGCTGGTCTTTCTGGGCATACATTTGGCTGTATGTTATTTTAGAGGTAAGTCGTATTATATACAGCTTGTTAAAATTGTACATTGAAACATCATTAACACGCATATTTGAACGCTGCTTTCTATTATAAATCCTAGTAAAGTACTATAATATTATGAGAGTATTCATGAAAGATTTAAACATCATTCTCATACACCAAATTAAATGATCAGAAGATACCAGTAGTCAAAGTTCAGATATTTCCCACAGCGTGCATAGTTCTACTATCAAGCGCAATTGCTAATAATGAATACTTTGCACCATTTACAGGTGTGGACACCTAAAGTGATCACCCTCTCGGAGGCCTTGCTGACAGTCCTGCAGTATGGATTGCTTCTGCTTCACGCATATGCACAGGATAAGCGGTGGCCATATGTGTCAATTCCTTTGTATGATCCTGATCCCCGAACACTGTTTCTTCTCTGACATCTTCTATGGTCATGTATAAGTTAAGCGGTGCACATCACTTATGTTGTTCAATTTCTTGTGATTAGTGCGAGAGGTGATAGGCCTGAAGATTGGGTTCCAGAAGAAGATGCTTTGGTTGACTATGACAACTGGGATGAAATTAGAGAGACACTCCCTGTAACTGCTGTCCAGAATGAGGATACTGTTGATTTATTCTCTATGGACTCCTACCATAACGCAGGGTTACAATCACTGAATGGATTACAATGTCATCTAGTTTTTGGTATATATGTCCTAGTTAATGATTGATCGATAGTGAATCACTGAATGGATTACAATGTCATTGCAACCAGGGTTCAATGGACTGTTTTAAGTACCTGTAATCACTCATTGTGGTATTCTGTTATTTCTCATTGATTTGGCAAATAAAATGGGAGACCTTTTCTCATTTTGTTAAGCTAAGCACTGACTGAAGTACTAGTTTTTCTTGTATGAATTATTCCTTTTTTCATCTGAGGTTCCCTTTCACATAGTTCTTGGGTGAATTAGCATTCTGGTAGTCACAGGATAATTTGAGTCAAGTTTATTTTTATGGAGAATATTATGGTCCATGTGGTTTATGCTTGTTGTTTATCCAGGACTGTTTCTACAAATTGATATTTAAATATACTTGTCGACTACTGTTTGAAGTTAATTACTTTTAAGCTTTGGACATGTAGAGTACCTTAAAGTTCCAGAAAAGGATGTGGAAGGATCGTCGACACTGGATCATGTTGTGAAGAACAAACGAGAGGATACATCCTGGCTTCTTGTTTGGTTGCAACAGTTTGTTGATGCTGTTAAGGTAATTTAGTTTGCTGTTGCTCTGTTTGTGTTTATCCTGTAATTTGTCGTCGTCAACTATTGGTAGCATTTGGCTAAAACTTTGTTTCAGAATACTCATTTCATTTATTGGACAAATGTGGCTAACTTTGAGGTTATGTTTATCTGTCCAACACAACTAACGTGGCACAAGGATTGTGAAATATGCTCTAGACTTTCTGTTAGATACATTGCTATAACAACGTAGATATTTCTTCCAGTAACACATTTATGCTGAAGCTACTTCTTATTTGGCCTTCTGCATTTTGCCTGGAGAAGTAAATAGTCATTTTATTTGCTTTAAAGTGCACCAACTTTAACTTAGAAAACCAACAGTTTGCTTCTGTATCATTTGACATTTTTTTTAATTATCTGGCGTTCTAATTGATTTTGTTAACATATAGCTGGAGAGCCCTGAGTCAAGGAAGATGGATTCCATCTGCCTGAGATTCATCAGAATCTTTTGGAACTTGATCCTTGCGCCTTGGAAACTGTTATTCGCTTTTGTGCCCCCATATCATATTGCACACGGCTGGATCGCTTTCATTTGCACTCTGACCTTTATAAGTGGTATTGCTTATGGTGTTACTAAGCTTACAGATCAGATAAGCTGCGTCACAGGTTAGCCATACTCTACAAGTTTTGCATTCATCTGCTCACTAACATGGTACTGCTGGTTGCTGACATGAAAATCCACTCTTTTGTGCAGGAGTAAGCCCCTATGTTATAGCATTTACAGCACTGGCCGCTGGAACCTCATGGCCCGATCTTGTTGCGAGCAAGATTGCTGCCGAGCGTCAAGTCACCGCAGACTCTGCAATAGCCAACATCACCTGCAGGTTTAATTGTGCCCATTTCCTCTCAAATCAGTTCTAAACATTCCCTTCCTCATTTTTTTTAGTTTCTCAAATGGGAGTTAAATAAACTGACAGATGAAACCTTTTTGCAGCAACTCGGTAAACATATATGTAGGCATTGGTGTTCCGTGGTTGGTCAACACAGTATACAACTTCTTCGTCTACAAGGAACCATTGTACATAGACAATGCTGCTGGTCTCAGCTTCTCCCTTTTGGTCTTCTTCGCAACATCATTTGGCTGCATCACAATTTTAGTTCTCCGTCGCATTATAATTGGCGCTGAGCTTGGAGGCCCTAGGCTGTGGGCTTGGGTTACATCTGTATACTTCATGATCCTTTGGGTTATTTTTGTTGTCTTATCCTCTCTACGATTTTCTGGAGTGATATAGGCTGAGATGCAAAGAAAACATTAGTTGTATACATAGAAAATGTATATATGTGCTTGATCTGTGTAATGATTATTATTTAAGCTGGAAATACTATTGTTCACGTAATGACCAAGTTGTGCCAAAGAAAAAATAGTTGTGTCACTCTTGGTTCAAAATGAAGAATCACTTGTATTATACTAATTACTCTTATGACGTTATGTAAGTGTTGATGTTTGTATCTGAAACGTGTCGGTATTACATAGTAAATAATAGTTTTTGTGGATTACAGGTGATCAAGCAGTGTGTTGTTTTGTTCAGAATCATATGTTCCCTTTTAATGTCTAGGTATGCACAAAGGTTGAACAATTCAAAGCATGCGGACTGTAGTAGAAATCATTCTGTAGTATTAGTAATTGTTAGTGACTTTATAATAATTAAGTAAGAATATTATCATTTTTATTCAAAACATTAACCTATCTCTTTTTGTGAGGATGCACGGGACAATTTTTTTTTCTGTTTATTATGTTGGCATGGTGATGATCTCCAAAAATTGTGACCTGGGGTTCACAGACAGAGCATCTGTATGCCTTGCAATTAGCATCATGACCAGCATCAAACATGAAGAATGATCCGGTCTATCTCTGTTTTTTTTTTGAGGCACATATTTAGATTTTAATATGAATCTTCTATTGTTATATTTCTTTTGTCTTCATTACCTGAAAAGATTGTTAAACTATTTGTACTAAGAATTTCAATTTACTTGGGATATGATACTACACGTCGTAAGAACTTCAAATTATTTTAATGAAATGGCACATAGAGGCACTACCACGTGCCCTAAGAGGAGGAGAGATGCCTGAGCTCCCCTCACTAAAAACGAATGAATTTCAGCTAGTCACTCAAAAGAACCGAGAATCAATCACGATAAAAAATCTCGCATTCATGCAGAACACATGAGCTATCTTAGGGCTTCATTTCTAATTGTTGCTCTCAGGAGCATTCTTTTTGGCCACATAGACCTTTATCATGATCATATCTCCCGGACTCCCGTTAGGTTGAAATCGTCAAAGAGACCCATCAAATACTTATTTTGCAGTAAATATACCACACTATTTCAGTATTGCAATTATCTTGTAAAGTAATATTATTTTCTTTAAAACATGAACAGAGCATGAGGCAAAAAGTAGCATCCAACCATAATTTCACATTTGTCTCATTCACGTTTTGTGAGTAATAAAACTTTCCCCATATAGAGTGACTTCTCAACCGCTAGAACAAAATTAAGGCTTCCTTACATTTTCCAATAGCTCTCAGTGTCTTCATGGAGTATTCAACGTCAAAGTTGGAATGTATCACAACTGAACAGCTTGAAATAAATACAGTTAAAGGCAAAGACCTGCTGTTGTGCTTGAATATATAACCGAAGCAGAAGCTGCAGGTATGAAGGACCAAAAACATAAAATTTACATAAGTTCAAACAGATGCAATTAAAATCAGTGGACAATGTTGCTGCCGGTACAGTTTATGTGTGATTGGAGCTGACAATTTTGGAGAGCAACAGATAAACTGTGGCATGCCTATCGGAGCCAATGTGAAGAGTGAGATCATGGTTGGTTCTGAGGCACTGGTATTTTACTGTGGAAGAAAACGTTAAGATTGGCATGATTTGCTTGTCTCCAATATCTCATGGAAGTGTAAAGTCAGTTGTACCAAGACTCCAATGAGAGACAGAAAATGAGACGATACATGATATTTAAGGGCTCCAAGCAATGGAGATCTGTCCGATCTCACCTCACAAGATTCGGATGATTTTTAGTTTGTCACTAGTCATCTACTTAAATGAGATTTTCTAGAGCATCCACTGCGTTTATAACCATGAGCCAAAAAAAAAGAAAAATCGTATACGTGACATAACGAGATTGCATGGTAAGAGAAACAATATGACCATCAGTGCTAGTCTCTAACATTAAACCGTCAAAACTGAACATCTGAAAGTTCTGAATAAAAACCTATTAGCTGGCTAATAACAAGGATTACATCAATCAAGATTGAGGATGAACCCCTTGAATTTCCTCAGTGAGATGGTTTCGATCAGACTGCTGAAACTGACTGCTGATCTTTCTCTTGTCACGTCATCAAGAAAGTAACGCCAAATCAGTTTAAGGTAACTTTCAGAACGACTCAGAGAGAAGAAGGCACTACAGCCCGTTGATCTTGATGAATAAAGCAATATTCAGCCATTGACTCTGAGATGTCTGTCTATGTCTCGTCTCCTACCTTTAATTTCAGCAAACTATTCAGGACACCATAACACGACGGACATGGTACTTCTCTGCTTTCTCCTGCAACTGTAATGGCCGTGGGTGGTCTTGTAAAACATTATCTTGTTCTTGGCTTGATTTGGTTACCTCCAATGTCTCATCAGCTTAGTTTTCAGTTTTCTCTCGCCAAGAGTTCAGCTGTTAACTTTGGTAGTAGCTGTACATACTTTGGTAGTCCTCTGCAGATTATTTAACTGCTCCAGTTTTGGTAGTACTTCTAACAATCCATGGCGATTCGGCTTGTCATTCGGAATGACTGAACAATTAGTTGTTCCTATAAATCATACACTCCTTGTGCATTTGGATTAAAAATAAATGAAGCATTTTTTACTAGACAAAGTGTTTTCTTGCGTGGAAGGGTATGAATCGTATGATTTGATCTAGATCTTAATTAATTATGAACAGTTCACAGCAGCCATTAGGTTCAACAATCATTTTGTTCTCCTCAGGTTTCATGCAAACTTGAGCTTTGTACTACTTCCTTGTGCAAAATCTAGAGTGGGAATCACCAAACAAGGATATACTCCTACATGTATATCAATCCTTCTAGAATGATCCATTTTTTTATAGAATCTGCAGGAGAGAGATAAGCATTTGATAATCGAACCTTATGATTTGTGCTTAAATAGCCGGGTAGCAGTATTAGCTTTCTGTATGGTTGTTCAATCAATTATAACTAATCTGTTACGAAAAACAGGCAGGCTCACGATGTCAAAGTTGTTTTCTTAGCTGCAGTAGACAATCTTGTTGTCTAGACAATTTTGGTAGACAGAACTGCACTTCAAAGCCTGTACAGCGCTCGTATTCAGTGGTGGAAGTTACTCAATTTGGCGCAATCCTTTGTATTTGAAAGCGCACTTGGAACCCCGTGTGAAAGAAACTGTTGTGCTGAGACCGTCTGGAAAGCACACGAGAAGGAACACCGTCTGAAAAGTGCTGAAGCACACGAGAGTGCAACGGCAATTTTCAAGTGCGTGGAACAGCGAGGGCCGTGACACGACACTACAAGAAACAAAGAGAAGTCATCGGTCTTGACAGCTCCCTGCTTCCAATGCGGCTCACGTCTTCCATGTGCAATCACATTGAAGCTCATTCAGACTTTGCGGTTTGCTATCTGTCGAAATCAGAGAAAACAAAAAGAAGAGGGAAAAATAAAAAGAATGGAGCGTTAGTTTAATGTTTTCATTCTTCTGGATGGAGAGGAAAACAGAGACTAACGGCTAATGGACAGAGTACTATTAGCAATACTGATTCTTACCCATTGCTATTTGGGATTCCCTGAATGGGCTACCACTGGCAGAGTTTGTTCACCTCCAATACCTCATGGAAGCTATGAGCCACCTGAGCTCTAAGCATTTTTAGAAAGCCACAACTCACTCTGTGGTGCCAATAAGCTTTTCACTAAAAAGTGGGATGCTTTGCCAATTTGAAGCAACGGGGTGCATGATATATATACATGTGCCAGAAGAGTAGCGGAGATATCTGACCCGACTCACATAGTTGCCATGATTTCTTACTTAACCACTCATCCCAAGTAGCTGAGGCATCTATCCCTCATCATCATCACGCATGCAGGATCCATGTCCTTATTAACAGATGAAACACTGTCCTAACTGAGATTTTCTGGGTAACTCAAACAAGAGGACCAAAAGCTGATGATAAACAACAATGTCTTCTTTGACTTAGTCATGTCAACAAGTGTACCTAAATCCTCTGAAATTAGCCTTAACAAAATGCAGTTCTTGGAAACTGGAGATGTTGTTACTACAGCTCGTATAATCAAGACTCAAACGATGGGCCATCAGCCATCTCATCACCCCTGTTAAGTTGCATGCACCAACCAACTCACCCAAATGACTAAGCTGATGAGGAAAGGTGAGCAATTCACTTATACTCCAACACTCCCCCTCACGTGCAGACTCCCTCAGGCTCACCAGGTTGTCGGCGCACCGCGCAGGAGCAACCACCTTGACAGCGGCCGTGCTCGTCGATCGCCGGCGGAGAGGCATTGCAATCGCTTCGGCCGTGTCGCCGCGTCGGAGGAGAACTCCATGAACTCCTCTGCGCCAACGCATGGCCGGGCTCCGCGCTTCCGCCTGGGCGCGGAGACGGTGAAGACGGCGCCGCCGCCGCCGCGCGGACGGAGCCGGGGGACATTTTGCATGTATTGCGACCGCGATTCTATTTACACAAAAGCCCCTACTTTGGATCGCGATCAATAGTCGCGATCCAAACCAAGAGGCCTTCTGCAAATAGATGGGTCGCGACTATTAATTGTGATCCAAACTAGGGGGTGTTCTGAAAAATTCCGGGCCGGCGATGGCGCACTCGGGGAGGCCGCCTTGCTGCCGGCGACCCCCGCTGCCACGCATCCCACGTTCGCTGGCGCCCACTCTGCGGCCATGGGACCCCGGTGCGTCGCTCGTGGCCCCATATCACGCCCTAGAAACGCTTCCACGCCGGAGACAGCGGCGGCCATGTCACGGTGGCAGAAGATGGCGGCTGCCGCGCGTGCGCTCAAGGGCACGGATCCGCACCTCGTCGCCTCGCGCTGATGGTACTTCTCCGTCTCGTGTGTGCGCACACGCAGCTCAAGCGTCAGAGATCTGGCCCGTGAACTCGAGCAGAGCAGCGCGGCGGCGGCCGACCTGTGTCGCCGGCGTTGCCATTGCTCGGCCTCGGCGTACACGTGAGGAGACCATCAACAGCGAGCATGTTGGATGCGCGTACACGTGAAGGCGTGAACATCGAAGGCCCCGTGCCTGAGCTGAGCTGTTGATGTGCACCGGCAAGAACAGAGCATCGCTGATGGTATTACAGAGTCAGGGTCCTCAAACTTTGCATTCAGATGCAGGAACATCCATGACAGATGCAGATGCACTGTTGACCATGCAACCCCACGCCTATTAATTGATCGATTATCTGCAGCAGCCACTGCTGGATCCATGATTATTTCAGTACACCTCAGATTGCATGCAAACTTGCTGCAGGCTTGTTCTACTTCTGTGGCCAAAATAAAAATGAACATATGCATATATTCTCATTGAAGATAACTCGAATAGGTACACTCAAGCAAAAACAGATTCCATGTGCCGCATAAAAAGATTGTATGTAAGACGAGAGAAGCAAGAGGAGGAGTACACGAAGAACAATAACAATGAGCCGGGGGGGGGGGGGGGGGGAGGACAGTATCATTGCTGGTCTCTGACATTAAGATCAAATAGTAGTCAAAACAGAACATCTGAAAGTTCTTGAAAAAAAAACTATTAGCTGTCTAATACATGCGAGAATAACACAGGGTTACATCAATCAAGATTTGAGGATGAAAGCCCTTGGAGTTCTTCAGTGAGACAAGTTGTATCCGACTGCTGAATGCCTGAAACTAACTGATCTTTCTCTTCATGGCATCAAGAAAGTAACCCCAAATCATTTCAGGTATCTCTCAGAACGACTCAGAGAGAAGAAGGCACTACACCCCGTTTTATCTTGATGAATAAAGCAATATTCAGCCATTGACTTGATGTTTGTGTATGCTTCTTCTCCTACCTTTAATTTCAGCTATCTCTTCTGGACACCATAACACGGCGAGCATCAGAGTCTCTTGCTTTCTCCTGCAACTGTAATGACTGTGGGTGGTCTTGTAAAAGATTATGTTGTTGCTGGCTTGATATGGTAACCTCCAATGTCCCATGATCCCATCAGCTTACTTTTCACTCGCCAAGAGTGCAGCTGTTACATACACTTTGGTAGTCCTCTGCAGACCATTTAACTGCCCCAGTTTTGGTAGTACTAGCTCACCAATCCATGGTGAATAGGCTTGTCATTCAGAATGGCTGAACAATTAGTTGTTCCTATATATCATACACTCCTTGTCCATTTGGATTAAAAATAAATGAAGCACATTTTTTACTGGACTAAAAGTGTTTTCTTGAGTGGAAGGGGATGATTTTGATCTAGCCTTAATTTTTATGACTAGTTTTCAGCAGCCATTATAGGCTCATATAATCATTTTATTCTCCTCAGGTTTCATGCAATCTGCATGAGAGAGAGATAAGCATTTAACAATTAAACTTTATAATTCGTGCTTATTTGACCGGATAGTTAAAAGTTGTTTTCTTAACTACAATAGGGACAATCTTGTTGTCTTTAGAAGGATTTTGGTAGACAGACTGCCTTCCAAAGCTATATTAAATTTGTAAATCTGTACAACACGAGTATTAACTAGTGGAAGTGACCCAATTTGGCGTGCTCCTTCGTTTCTGAAAGCACTCGAGAAGGAACACGATCTGAAAAACCTGCTGTGTTGAGACCATGGATGCCTGGAGTGCAACAAGTTTTAAGTGTGTGGAATAGCGGGGGCGGTGACAAGATTGCTAGCTCTCCCTATTCTTTGCCGCCGCGAGATTCAGCACTGCAAGACAACGTTGAATATGAACCAAAGAAAAGTTCTCGCGCTCGGTATCTCCCCGCTTCCAGTACCGCACTCGTCTTCCATGTGCAATCACATTGAAGCTCATTCAAACTTTGTGATGTGCTTTCTGTCGAAATCAGAGAAATAAACAAAAAAGAGGTGGGAATCAAAATAATGAAGCGTTAGTTCAATGTTTCTGGAGATAGCAAAACAGAGACTAACGGGTAATGGACAGAGTAGGATTAGCAATACCGATTCGTACCCATAGGTATTACATTTTCCTTCACCCGGTTACCACTGTCACAGTTTGTTTACCTCCAATATCTCATGGAAACTACTACGAGCTACCTCAACTCTAAGCATTTTTAGAGAAAAAAAAGGCACAACTGATGCCGTCTTGCTAATAAGTTTTTCACTAAATGGGATGCTTGGCCATAGTTAAAGCGAGGGGAAGCATCATATTTATATGGGCGCCCGAAGAGGAGCCGAGATATATGACCCCACTCACAAATTTGTTAGTTAACCACTCATCCCAACTAGCTGAGGCATCATCATCTATCCCTCATCGACATCATCTATTTCTTGCACTGGACTGGAACGCATGCAGGATCCAGGGCCTGATTAACCACTGTCCTAATTAACTGAGATTTTCTGGGTAACCCAAACAAGCGGACCAACAGCAGAGATGATGAACAACAGTGTATTCTTTGACAAGTCATGTCAACCAGTACCTTAATCCTTTGTCCCTTTGACATAAGCCTGCCTTTGCTTTGAAGTTTGAAAGCAGATTGTTCGGAACTGGATCGAGATGCCACAGTGTGGGGACTTTGTTACCGCAATCCGTGTAATCCTGGTGTCGTTTCTCCGTGCGTGCTTGACCAAGAATGAGAGCGGCCAGCAGCCGTACGTACCATCCCCTTTCGATCTGCTCTGCCGTCATCGCCAATTAATCCAGCCCTCCTCGCCATGTTATCAGCGGCCATGCTCATTGCTCTCTCGTCGCCGCGCCGGCGGAAGGCATTGCTGCTGCGCGTCAGAACGCAGCCGCTGGAATGAACACCGGTGAACTCCTCCAGGCGCCGCGTCGCCAGAGCGTCCAGCAGATGCATAAAGATTTTTTTTTTTTCGGTCGCGGGTGGAGACGAACGCGGTGTCCGGAAGGGACCAAGCTGCCGTGCCCGGCCGGTGAGAGCTTAATCGCGCGGCGAATGGCTCGGCGGCGCGCGCCTCCGGCGTCCTGTTCGGCCACCGCAATTGGAACGGACGTGCGGAGAGCTTGTTGGTGATAGGAAGGGAACTCGTGGGTCGGTACGGGCTCCGCGCTTCCGCCTGGAGCGGAGACGGTGAAGAGTGAGCCGCGCGGACGGGAGCCGGCCGGGGAACCGCCGATCCAAAACCGGGGTGCTATTTGCAATATTGCGATCGCGATCCAAAAACATTTTCACAAAGGTCCAAACCAGGGGGTATTTTGCAAATAGTTGGATCGTGACTATTAATCGCGATTCAAACCAGGGGACGTTTTGAAAGATTCCGGGCCGGCGATGGCGCACTCGGCGAGGCCGGCGACCCCCGCCCGCCCCGCCGCCACGCATCCCACGTTCTCCGGCGCCCAATCAGCGGCTACTGGCCTCCGGTGCGTCGTTTGTGTCCCAAGCTCACGCCCTAGAAACGCTCCCACGCCGGCGGCAGCGGCGGCGCGCCGAGGGCGCGGTGTCCATGTCACGGTGGCCGAAGGTGGCGGTTGCGCGTGAGCTAAAGGGCACGGATCCGCTCCTCGTCGCCTCGAGCTCATTATGCTGCTTCTCCGCGTTTTGTGTCTGCACACGCTACTCAGCCATCAGAGACCTGGCCCATGAAGTCGGGCAGATGCAGAGCAGCGCGGCGGCAAGACCTGTGTCGCCGGCGGTGCCATTGCTCGGACCTCGAGAAGAAGAAGCCGTAGAGTACGGGGCGATATACATGTTGGACACGCACACGCGTGACGGCGGGAACACCGAAGCCCCGTTCCTGAGCTCTGTTGATGTGCACCGGCAAGAACAGAGCATTGCTGATGGTATTGCAGAGTCAGTGTCAACTTTGCATTCAGATGAAGGATTTCAGGAACATCCATGACAGATGCAGATGCACTGTTGAGCATGCATGCAGATGCACCTATTAACTGATCGATTATCTGCGGCAGCCACTGCTGGACTGGTTCACTGGATCCATGATTATTTCAGCTCAACTCAGATTGCATGCAAACTTGCTGCAGGCTTGTTCCAAAATAAGAATGTACAGTACATATATTCTCATTGAAGATAACTCGAACAGGCCCGTCGATGGGCATGGGCAGGGTGGACGACCGCACAGGGCCCCCAAAATTTTGGGGCCCCCAGTTCTCTAAGCTTCACGCATGGACTCCATTGTTTTTCACGTTGTTCTGTCATTCTGTGCTCTGGTGAAAGGAAGAGAGATGCAGATGCCCCGGTATTCTTTTGATTTTGATTGAGGGAGTGATAGAGGAGCCAATAGGCACTCCATTTTTCTTGTTTATTGGCGTCGCGGCCATTCAACGATGCTGTGATGCGACCGTGCGAGCTCGTTTTGTCAACCATGGTGGTGAGACTGGAACGAACGTCCGTGGCCGGAGGATGAAGAAGATGCTAGTGGGTCAGGACCAAAATGGGCCAAAATGTGGAAGTGGGCTCTCTAGACTCCATTTTTTATTTTGAGACAAAAAAATAAGAGGAGTTGGGCTATCTGGGTGCATTTTACATTTTGGATCAAAAACAAGAGTAGGCCAACTTTACCAATTAAGGGGCCTCATTCTGCATTTTGAACCGGGCCCCCAAATTTATAGAGACGGCCCTGCTCGAATGGGTGGACTCAAGCAAAAACAGATTCCATGTGTCGCATAACTAGATTGGAAGACGAGAGAGAGAGAGAGGCAAAAGGAGCAGAAGATAAAGAACAATTACAATGAGGGGGGCGTATCAGTGCTGGTCTCTGACATTAAGATCAAACAGTAGTCAAAACAGAACATCTGAAAGTTCTGAAAAAAAAAAAACCCTATTAGCTGGCTAATACATGCGAGAACAACACAGGGTTGCATCAACCAAGATTCGAGGATGAAAGCCCTTGAATTTCTTCAGTGAGACGAGTTGCGTCAGACTGCTGAAACTGCCTGATCTTTTGTCATGGCATCAAGAAAGTAACCCCAAATAAGTTTCTGAGAGAATTAGATTACGGTGAATGGTAGATTGTACTGATGGATGACTACCACGGGTACATATACAGGCCTGAGTTTACCGTATCCACAGACCACAGCGGTATACGGGAGGAGTCCAAATATAATACGCACACACACGCACGGTACGTACAACATCATCCGACAGTTTCAGCTTCCACGTAACTTTGAGAATGACTCAGAGAGAAGAATGCTTGTGTACGTCTCTTCTCCTAACTCCTGCAACTGTAATAGCCGTGGCTGGTCTTGTAAAAGATTATGTTGTTCTTGGCTTGATGTGTTTACCTCCAATGTCCCATCAGCTTACTTTTCACTCGCCAAGAGTGCAGCTGTTACATACTTTGGTGGTAGCTGTACATACTTGGTACTCCCTCTGCTCCATAGTAAGTTTCATTCTAGTCTCGGACATGAGAATTGAGGAGAGATGAAAAAGTAGAGATCACGCTGAAACGGATGATCAGTGAAGGAGGAGAGATAGAGAGAAAAAAATATTGACAAGTGAGAATGACACATAGTTTGGAAAAAAAACTAGATGTTGCTAGAATGACACTTAAAGTGGAACGGAGGGAGTAGTCCTGTGCATATTCATTTAAGTGCACCAGTTTTGGTAGTACTAGCTAACAAATCCATGGTGAATCGACTTGTCATTCGTAATGGCTGAACAATTAGTTGTTCCTGTGTATCACACACTCCTTGTCCATTTGGAGTAAAAATGAATGAAGCATTTATTTTTACCAAACAAAGTGTTTTCTTGGGTGGAAGGGCATGATTTTTATCTAGATCCTAAATTACGAATAGTTCACAGCAGCCATTAGGTTTATACAATCATTTTGTTGTCCTCAGGTTTCATGCAAACTTGTTGCAGCTTTGTACTTCCTGTGCAAAATCTAGAGTGGGAATACCAAACAAGGATATACATGTATATCAATCTTCTAGAATGATGCATTTTTTTTTTGTCTAGAATCTGCATAAGAGCGATAAACACTTGATAATCAAACCTTATGGAAATTATAAGCTGGCTGAGCTCTAAGCATTTAGAAAGCCACACCTGGTGTTTTTCACTATAAAACTAGGTGAATTCCCCGCACGTTGTTGCGGAATTTCAGTGTAATACATTGATCTGCAGCAAAAAAATGTAGCGATTGTTTTTATATTGGATAGTTAGGATATATCATTTTTGTTGGTGGATGCAAGTAAATCTAGAGGAAACTATTAGTACAATGGTATGGAATTACTAAACAGCTTTAGTCCTAATGCATGGAGGAGAAAAGATCGATTTAAAATAGAAGGGGCCAGGACCTTTTGATTGCTATCAAAACTGATATTGACTGTATAAGCAGAGTCATAGGTTAGATATCATAAAGAAAAATGGAATGAACAAAATGACTTGAAACAACGCACCTGTTATTTTGATACATTTATTCGCCTCACTAAAAAGAAATAAATAATAGTTGGGGGGGGGGGGGGGGGGGGAGAGAGGTAGGCAAGTCATGTGGTAAAAATTGTTTCTATTCGCATAAAACTAACGCTGACAGAAGGTCGCACATATATATGTATGCCAATCCTCTTGCTCATCATCATGGTCATTCCAGATTATGAGCTTAAAGCAATCATCCTTCACATGTTGACTGCTGAAAATAAGTTCTAAGTGCAAGATAGTTACCTAAAAGATGAACTTCGGAGAAAGTGTTAGATTACCCTTTGACATCAGAATAGTTTTATTAGGTGGTTTGAGTCATCTCATAAGCTTTGTCGAAATGAATATGCATACTAAAATGCATTGTGTCGCATAAAATTGAAGGCAATAAAGCTACTCTCCATTGTATACTTCTGCCATTCAGCCATTTTGACGACCACATGGTGAGCATGCTATACTTGTTGATTGCTCCAAAGCATTTGCGAGTTATTCCGTATACCTGTTGATTGATCAGTAGTAGTGGCTGCTTAGAATGTAGAAAGGTGACAAAAGCGGATGATAGCGGAACTTAGTTGCAAAGGACGAGGACAGGGAAACTTACTGTTGTCAGGCGCAGAAGGGTCTCCATTGCTGCATGAGGAAAACCACACGGACGAATGGCCAAGATGAAGTTGGTACAGGGGCTTCACGTTGAATCAATTCACTGTCCTTGTTTGATAGGGGCGCTGGGCAGTACTGCTGACGGGAGGGACACAGGGCGACGACTGTCACCGGCGGAGGCTGTTGGAACAATTCCACTATCGAGGGACCATATATAAATATGTGCTGAAAATGCATAACTGATGGAGCAATCACCAACAAAGGTCTTAAACGCTGCGAGGAAATTTGATTGCGATAGTTTCCGCTCCAGTTATTGCTTCGTTATTGACCGAGAATTGAACAACTGTATGAGTGTGCGGCAGTTACTCTTGGAGTTGCTTCTCGCTCCAGTTATTGCTTCGTTATTGACCGAGAATTGAACAACTGTATGAGTGTGCGGCAGTTACTCTTGGAGTTGCTTCTCTTTGCTTGCAATTAGGCATCGTAAGGTCAGTGGAGGCATTAGGGGCGGGCCTGGCAGTTTCAGCTCGTGGGCAATGGGCCTTGCACGACCGACGGACATGATGAAATGTGCCTTGGTGATGGGATGGTGTAGATTTTGGTGGTGACGTGGCTTCATGAGAATGCAGCTTTAGAAAAGTAATTGTAGTTAGTGGGTACGACTTATAGAGATATTATAGATTATAGATTAAAGTGAGGGGGATGGATGTTATGTCTATGTATACATGCGCTCGTAGTAGAGGGGAGATACCTGATCCCACACAAATTTGCCATGATTTTTTTGGGTAGTCAGTAGTCACTCATCAACTTCATGCACCGGAACGCGTGAAGAATCCATGGCTTGATTAAACGCGGTACCTCCTAATAATCGAGAGTTTCCGAGGAACCAATTGGGTTCATAGTCATGACAAAAACAATTTCCATGTGGCATAACAATAACGACGAGAGACGAACAAGAGGTCCAACAGCACATGATGAACAACAATGTCTTCACTCTTCATTGATAAGTCATGTTAAACGGTACCTGAATCCTTTGAAATTTGCATCTGAAAAAAGGAATGCTTTGAAAGTAGGTTCTTCCGTCTTCGGATCTGGAGATGCCAATGCGTACAATCCTTGCAGCTATCTCATCTCGATTCCCGAGACCTTTGCGTCAGGTTGCCCACGCACTGCGGCGTGTCGGCACGCGGCTGTGTCGTCGATGGAGGAAATCTTCGTGAACTCCGCGGCGCCGAAGTGTCAAGCGGTTGCATGACGCGGTCGCAGTCGCGGAATGAGGCGACGGCGAGGTCCATGCCCCGCTGGTGCGAGCTCAATCGTGCGGCGGCGAATGCCGCGTGCCACCGGCCTGCGTCCTGTCCGGTCACCGCATTGGGAGAAGATGGGTGGAGAGCTTTTCGGTGACAGGCTCCGCGTTTCAGCCTGCGGCAGAGACGGTGAAGACGGCGGCGCCGCGGCCGCGCGGACGGGACCCTGCGGGGGAACCGCCGATCCAAAACCGGGGCCACTTTGCAAATATTTCGGTTCGCGATCTAAATATTTGCACATAAATCCCTAATTTGTATCGCGATCAATAGTCCCGATCCAAAACAGAGGGGCCTTCTGCAGATAGTTAGGTCGCGATTATTAATCACGATCCAAACAGGGATGTTCTGAAAGATTCCGGGCCGGCAATGGCGCACTCGGCGAGGCCGCCTCGCCGCCGGCGACCCCCGCCAGCTCCGTCGCCACGCACGCATCCCACGTTCGCCGGCTCCCAATACGCGGCTACGGGCATCCTTTGCGGCGCTCGTGGCCCTAGCTTATCGCCCTAGGAACGCTCCCACGCCGGCGACAGTGGCGGCGCGCCGAGGGCGCGAGGTATCCACGGATGGTGGCCAGACGGCGGTTGCGCGTGCGCTCAAGCGCGAGATCTGAACCATGAACTCGCAGCTCATGGTGCTGCTCCGGCTTGTATGTGTGCACACGCAGCGCAACCGTCAGAGATCTGGACCGTGAACTCGGGCAGAGCAGCGCGGCGGCAAGACCTGTGTCGCCGGCGTTGCCGGTTGCCTGCCATTGCTCGGACCCGGAGAAGAAGCAGCCGTAGAAGAGGAGACGGTCAACGACAAACATGTCGATACGCGTACGCGTGACGGCGTGAACATCGAAGCCCCGTGCCTGAGCAGTTGATATGCACTGGCAACAACAGAGCATTTGCTCTCATATTTTAGTCAGGCAAACGTTTGCGTGCACGGCACAAACTTTTCAAAACTTTGCATTCGGGTCTTCTTTCTTTGACCTGAATGACAATGCTGTTGGCTTGTTTGATCTGGCACAGAGTTCATTCCTTGTGCACAACTGGACAAATGTCTGAATTTCTGACCTGAATGACAATAGCGAAATGAAACATCTGAAAGTTCTGAAATAGCTGTGACAACTGCAAGTGTGGTTTCCAAAACTTAATGTCCATCCAACAGATGAGCTCAGTCAGGCCGATCTTGCTCTTGTCACGGTCTTGAGAATGGATCAATATTTTCACTCGCAGAACAAGTCAAAGGCAGAAGTGAACTATTTGCTCCAGGGTTTACTGCTACTTTAGAACGTTTCAATCTTTCCGAGCAGCTTCAACATATTCCCGTATTTCTTGTCTCCTGTCTTAAACTTTAGCGACCTCGTGACCAACTTCTTACACGGCAAACACTGTTATCATCTGCATTCTACAACAAAGTTAGCGGTACAATGCCATGGATTTGTCGCCAGGACTTGCTTGCCTCCAATGTTCCATCAGCGTACTTGTCCTTTGCCAAGAATGCAGCTGTACAAACTGCCAAGCAAAGCGTTTCTCTGTTTTCTTCACTTCTCTTCATTGGAAAGGTGGAGAATATGTGAAATTGTCAAGCAAAGCGTCTCTCTTCACTTCTCTTCATTGCCAAGCAAAGCGTCTCTCTGTTTTCTTCACTTCTCTTCATATGGAAACAAGTTCTAACCTGTACATCCCCTAGAGAGAATTACAATAACGAGCACTTATGCTCAGAACTCATGAAAGAGGATTCAGTCACAAAGATAACACAAACAAAACCAAGATAACTGGAAAGAATCAAGACAGACCTCCATGATCACAAACAAATCCAAGATAACTTAATTCTATTCCTAAACTTCCAACCAAACTTGGCAAACACCTCCATGATCACCATCTCCAAAAGACTGCATCCAACTTTCAGATTTGATCTTTGTTATTTCTTATGTAGCAAGGACCACAAGCGGATTGAATATGTTGCCCTGAAAATTACCTTGCCAAATGCCAGTTCCTTTTTGTATTTTTAGACTCGCTAATTTGCCGGGCGCCGAACGCCCGGTTTCTCGTTTCTGTATTCCCTCGGGTCAAGCAAATACATGGAGTACATGGCGTTTTATAGCCGGCAGCACCTAGCTACAAATTCCTTTTTGTTGGAACGAGGAGTTGTTTATGTGATGTTTTCCCAAAGACTAAGCCCATGTAGCAGTTCTTATCGTCTGTAATTTAATGTAGACCAAAACATTACTGCTGCCGTAATTTGTTAACCTCCAACACCTCACGGAAATTATACTCTGCTCTAAGCATACCGAAAGCCACAACTCACATGATCAAATAAAAGAAAGCCACCACTCCCTGCAAACAAGGCGATGCATGGCCAAATTAAATTGACGCAATCATGATGTTTATATTTCTTCTCACAGTTTTTCCATGATTTTTAGTTAACCACTCATACCAACATTCGCAAAAAAAAAAAAAAAACTTTGAGGAATCAATCGGTGGAATTTTCATAAATGGTCCTTTTGAAAAACCTTTATCACATTTGGACTCTATAAGAAAGTATTTCTAGAAATAGACCTTCGTACGACGCTCGCGTTATTTGGCGCCGTAGCCCTCTCTTCACGGCGCCAGATGAATTGGCGCTATATTCTGCCACGTTAGATGGAGAAACACGTTCTCATGCCTTTTCGGTACAGCGGCAAATGATACGGTGCCGTGCTATTGTAGCACGACGCCAAATGACTCGGCGCCGTGCTGTTGTAGAACGGCGCCAAATAACACGATGCCGCGCAAAGGGTCCATTTCTAGAAATAGTTTTCTGTAAGGTCCAAATGTGATAAACATTTTTCAAAAGGTTTATTTTGTAAAATTCCACAATCAATCGCGCATCATCCACTTCTTGCATTGGCACGCATGCAGAATCCAGCTGTGGCGCACAGGTGGAGTTGGGCCTCATTATCCCCTTCCTGAACAGAATGGCCTCCTTTGGACTGGACCGACGTGGGCCGTTATATTTCTTAACAATTAAAAAAATTAAACACAATTTCCTCAAAATTAAAAATAAAAAAAAATTAAAGGGAAGCGGAAAGAAGATCAGCAATGGCGTGAGGTGGCGAGAAGGGAAGAAAACGAAGCCTCACCCCTCGCTCTCTCTTCCCCTGGCGTGACCTGGCGAGCCGAGTCGGTGGCCACGCGTTTCTCCCTGTACCTGCGCGAGCGTGGCCGGAGAGCATCACCGGAGTTGGCGGCGGCGGTGGCCTCGTTTCCTGGGGCGCAAGCGCGGTGAGTTCTTGGCGATCTGGCGGCGGCTCTCTGTCGTAAGGATTTGGGATTTCGTGATGGATTAGATCTTGATTCTGTGATGGATTGCTGGGGCTCTGTCGGTAGATCTGGCGATTTCGTGGTAAACAACAGAGGATTGGTACGCGTGCGGTGCGATGCGTTTTTGTGCGGGTAAAAGTTCGGATTTTTGATGATTTTTGCTCCAATGTATGCTTCTGGTTCCTTTTTTCTTTCAGACCATTTGATTTCGGGTGAAATCGTGGGTATGAATAGGTCTTGAACGAAATGTGCAATGCTCGTCTGTTCTTGCGATAAAAGCATTTGTTTGCCCCATAAAGTGGTCTTTGGCCAACTTGCTGCGATGCTTAGCTGAATGGAGCATTGTTTGCTTTGCTGAAATGGTTCGAAGGAAATTTTGGTGGAAATCTATTTTGGTGCTGGCCATCATTTTTCCAGAAAGGTGTACATTTTTATAGCTGGATCCAGTAGGTCGTCCTCACTTTTCAAAGTATTTAGCTTTGATTCTATTATGGGAATTTCTGAGAGATAAAATTTTTCTGTGCATAGCTGAAAAATGCACAATATGCTTGGTTCATTTGGATATTCTTTAGTTTGCAAGAACATATTCTGCATTTTTGCTCTCCTGATTAAATAAAAGTTAACACTTCTCAACTGATACAATCTGCAATAACTGTTCCCAATTGCCGTGCATGTGGATATATTCTCATATGAAATTCCTCTTATTGATTCTTTCTTCAGGTTGAGACATATAGTGTGTGATTTTGAAGAGTTTGAAGCATCAAGTGTGGTCCAGTCATGGCTGGGTCCGTTGCAGCCTCTTCATTCTTCCCTGGTCCAGGGCCTTCACCAGCTACATCAGTTAGAAGCTCCAAAAATTCAGCTGGTGAATTACCGGACAATTTGAGTGTCCGTGGCATTGCTGCAAAGCCTAATACACCTCCCAGGGCCATGCAAGTAAAGGCACAAGCCCAAGCCCTGCCCAAGGTGAATGGTACCAAGGTTAACCATAAGAGTATGGGCCATGACAATGAGGAGACAGTGCCTCATAGTGCTCCAAAGACTTTCTATAACCAGCTACCTGATTGGAGTATAATTCTTGCGGCTGTCACAACCATCTTCCTTGCGGCTGAGAAGCAGTGGACACTGCTTGACTGGAAGCCAAAGAGACCTGACATGCTTGTTGACACATTTGGCTTTGGTAGAATTATCCAGGATGGACTGGTGTTTAGGCAGAATTTTTTGATTCGGTCCTATGAAATCGGTGCTGATCGTACGGCTTCTATAGAAACATTAATGAATCATTTACAGGTGAGTTAGTGACATGATTATACTGTCTGCTTCCTGATCTCCTGTTATAATTTGTAGTTTCTGTACTGCTGGCATTAATTTTTATTTTCTTTAGGAAACGGCCCTTAACCATGTGAAGACTGCTGGTCTTCTTGGAGATGGTTTTGGGGCTACGCCAGAGATGAGCAAACGGAATTTGATATGGGTTGTCAGCAAAATCCAGCTTGCTGTTGAGCAATATCCATCATGGTACTTTGCTATGAGTCACAACAGATCATATATTATATTTATTTGCAGAGCACCCTATTTCCTCCCCCTCCACCTTTTATTCAATCAGTGACCATAATGTCTCTTTCCAGTTCTATTGTACTTGGCGAAACAACTCTTTTTCGTTGCCTGTTCCAACTTCAATTGGTACCTCATATTATTTGTTTGTTTCAGCAAGTACGTTATTTATGATAGTATTACTCACGTACAGATTCATGTCTCATGTTTGAGTCTGAGAAACATGGCATACAAGCTCATATACTAGGTAGTTGTAAAGTTTTATATGCCTTTTAGCTATCCAAATGCAGCTAAATAGGGGATGATAGTTTAACAAGTCATTTTTTATTCGGGCTTCACAAAAGGAAACTTGGTTTCTTTGCGTGGGATGAAAATTAACATTCTTTCAATAGATGATATTTTTGTGTGAGTTAAGAGGGGCATCAGGCATGTACATGCTTTCGTGGAGATAAACTTAGTGAAATGTGAATAATTGAACTCTACATTTGGAAACAAAATGAACCACATAGATAGGATTCATTATCTACTCGCATATTCAGAAGTCCAATGTCTCAAGGGATGAGCTGAGCTTGCCATTATGTGACTCCTGTCACCCACCGAGCTTGATCTCCTGTTTCAGTGGTGGGTAAAAGGTGCATAACCACAACTTTTATCTAGTATTGTAGTCAACTATGCTTCTGGGAATAAATGGAAATCGAGTGATCTGTGCATGGTTGACTCATGATTACAGACCTTTTTAAATGTGTGTGCTACAAATAGGGATATGGTGGTGGTGCTCCTCTCCACACTTGCTCTTGCATGAATGCAATACCTCTCAACTACTCATTACATTTAGAATATATTGGTCTTTACCCTCGTACTGGCTGCTGTGTCACTTTGCGTTCTCAACTTGATTACTTTGTGCGTCCCTGTACCATGGTGTCCATTTTCTCCATTTGCTAACAGATCTTGTTTTCTTGGTGCTTGCTAGTTGAGCTCATTTGATAGTTTGAAACAGAAAAATTTGCTGAGCTGGTTTAGGTGTCATTTCCCTCCGTTGGAAGGTGAAATCACCTAAATTCTCTCCATTTGGCTCCATTTACATAATGAATTGCACCTAAATTGTAACAGATGAAACTCATCCACCAACCCAAGGGCATTCAAGCACTACCATTCTATGGCAAAGCATATAACTGAACTATTGACGAACACACACTACCAGTGACAAAATTTCCCATGTTAAATCTGGGCAGTCACATGGACCCTATAAAAGCACAACATTTACCAATCGCACGCACTCGCCGCGCGCAAGAGGGGGATCCCTAGGCTTGCGCAAAACATGGGCCGTCCTTTTTGCTCTCGGGTCATCAAGGGTATGATGGGCTCATGCCCAGCTTGGCAATGCCAATACGTGGGCCAGCCAACGATTTAGCGTGCAATTTCGCCACCCCCATCTCGCCAACATGCGGGTGTCAAATTGAACTGAAGCCGGTGACTCGCGGGCTCAGGCACTTGGGTGACCACATTCGTTGGAGCCGATCCAAACGAATGCCAAATCTAGTGAGGCGCACCAACAATTTTCGGGGCGCACTTGAGTGTTAAGCCAAAGGTGAGGTGTCCGAACCTCTTACGAATTATCAGCCTGGTGAGAAACCCAATGTCCTGAGCCCTGACCACCAGGGGCGATGCTACAACCTCTTAGCGGCGTCAAGTTATCCCAACAAAATTCCGCAAAATCTATAGAAGCTACTGTTCGCCAGCATGCTGCCCCTGATCGTGTAGTGATAACCTCAATGATCTTGACTGGTTAGCCCCTACTGACCGCCGTGGAGACGTTTTTGGTCAAGTGTTCGTTTTGGAGGTAGTAGTGCCAAAGACTATATGTTGGCACATGGTCAGAACACCCGTTTCAAAAAAGGGTAAAAATGACGTGTCACACCTGAGCTAGACTTGCATGACGTTCATCTTGTCCACATAAGCATCATGGTCTGCCACCTTCACATGCACCAAGTATCAAGAAGCTAGGCCCAGTAGTAAACAGGGTGCTGCTGCAACTGAGTTATGTTCAAGGAGGCGCCAGTAAACTGCAAGTTGAGGGGCAAAGTGATACAACCACACAAATTTAAGAAACTACGGTGCACAGTATTACGTTGAAGCATACAAAGCCTAGTTGATTTTGTATGGAACATAATTATTCCATTACTCAGAGATAACCGCTAGATCGCTGCTGATTGAAGCATGTGTGAAATCTAGTTTGAAAAATAGAATATTGCTCATGACAGAATACGAAAACAAACACCACTAATGAAAGAACAGACATCAGTTAGTGTCAACGGAAACTTTCGGTCATTCCGTGTTCATTGCCTAAACTGACCAATAATGGTGTTTGTTTCTAGCTTCCCTGGATCTTTTAACTAAGAGACGTGAGGTTATGTTGCCTTTGAGGATCCCAATTTAACGTTATAGGTGTTAGAATTAATGATTCCACCCTATGGCAATGAATGCCTTTGAGCTACCAAGGAAGAAGCTGCAGTGGAATTTTTTTAACTAAGACTAGTATGTTTCAGCAGCTGTAAGCATCAACTCTATACTGTACAGCAAATAGTAATGCTACTATCATTCAATTATGTAACTGGAAAATGAAGAGACAATTTATACTGGAATTCTTTTGTTAGTTAATGTATACGCAGACATTGTTCATGAATTTAATGTGACTATTTTTGCAACCTTCCATCTTAGGGGGGATATGGTTCAAGTTGACACATGGGTTGCTGCTTCTGGGAAAAATGGCATGCGTCGAGACTGGCATGTCCGTGACTATAACTCTGGCCGAACAATCTTGAGAGCTACAAGGTTAGGGCTCCATCCATTTCATGTGTCAAGAACCTGTTTGATCATTTTATGCAGCTTCTTAATTATTACTCCTTTGGATCCTTGCATGCAGTATTTGGGTGATGATGAATAAGAAGACTAGAAGACTTTCAAAAATGCCAGAGGAAGTCAGAGCTGAAATAGGCCCATACTTCAATAGCCGTTCAGCTATAACAGATGAGCAGAGTGAAACGTTAGCCAAGCCAAGGAACAAAATTGATGGTGGTTCTACCAAGCAATTCATAAGGAAGGGGCTTACTGTAAGTTTTTTAGACATTCATAGTCACCATTTTCTGTCTACTAACTGCTGTTACATTACAAGATTTGTCATGTGGTTCCATTGTCTGCAACAGCCTAGGTGGAGTGATCTTGATGTCAACCAGCATGTGAACAATGTTAAGTACATTGGGTGGATTCTTGAGGTTGTTTCTCTTCTCCCTTTTCTTCATTGTTTTGGATGAAAGAAATATTTGATGTTTACCGGATTGCCCTATGGTTGTTTAGAGGACATCACTGTGTGAATTCATCTTTTATTTTTCTAAAACATCTGCTCTAGTTATACATTTAAAATAGTCGGTAGTACTGTCAACCATAGTCATCTGCTGAGTTACTAACTTTTCTTTATGAGTCAGAGTTACTTAACCTTCCTTTTTTTTTTTAATGACAGAGCGCACCAATTTCAATACTGGAGAAGCATGAACTTGCAAGTATGACCCTGGACTACAGGAAGGAGTGTGGCCGTGACAGTGTGCTGCAGTCACTCACCGCGGTTACAGGAGATTGTACCACCGATGGAGATCAAGGCGCTGTTGCCATCCAGTGCGACCATCTCCTTCAGCTGGAGTCTGGAGCCGACATTGTGAAGGCGCACACAGAGTGGCGGCCAAAGGGAGAGCTGCACTTTGAAGCGGAGAGCTTCTAAATGCTCCCATGAATGCCATCAGAAATGGGAAGTTGACGGGCTATGCCTTAGCTGGTCATGATGGACGAGATGATGACCAGAAGGGTTTAGCTCGTGCAATTGTTTTTTGTGTAAAGAAAATTAGTTGTTTCTGTAGATGAAGCGGGGTGGGGGAGGGATATGGGGAATGTTGGTGCTTAGTGCACCATACAAGCCAAATCTATCTTCTTGATTATTCGGTGTGGAAGTTGTTTCTAAGAATCTGATTGATTCTGGCGCTCAGCAAACATTCTCTTTGGAGTCTTTTAGTTTGCATTTTATTTATCTTGGTCCATAAATGGTTTAACTGTAGTGTAAAAACAAGCATGAAGTCTGGAAAGAGTGCATACAGCAACTAATTATGTTGTTACCATGTTGGGTTTTGGAATCTGCAGTCTGATAGTACCTTTTATTTTATTTTGTTTTATTTAGCGAAGGTGCACTCTGTTGGTACTAACGTTGAAAACAGTCGGAGCTATGTGATCTGAAGGATGTAGAGTAGGCTGCTGCATTGGGGATCTTCTTTCTCATTTGTAATCCAAAATGTACACAAGCAAATGATTTCATGTAGCAACCAACAGGGCCGAGATGTTACAGAGCTTACTGCCGTCAGCATTTATTTTTCTCACCATCATAAAGTTAAAAAGAAGCATGATGTTCATCGTGATAAAACATATGACAGAAGAACGGCAGAGGAGTGATATAGCATGTCTGAAATTCGACTTGAATCTTGTTTGTTCGATTTAGCCTCCATTTTTTTTTGAAAGAAGATTTAGCCTCCATTCATCTGCAGATGTTAAACTTAAACGTGAAAAACGATCAGACCACATGATACAGAGCATTTTCATGGTAACAGCCCATTTTATCAACTAAGTAATATTTTACTCTCCGTTGGAGATGAGAATGGTGTGGGGGGTATTTGAACAATGTCATCCTAAGCAGATATACGGACCTAATAGTACTATTAGGAGTTGTCCGTATACCACTTGGATACGGTAGACCCCGAACAATATATGCACCCATGCTATTCATCAAACTATTCCCCGTAATCTAATTCTCTCATGGTATCAGAAGTAGACACGTTCGACAGGTTCGAAGAGACCTCCTGCCAGCACAGTATTCTATTGCTGCTTAGACACTTTCTGTTTCTTTGGATGCCTCCACAGCCCAGCCATTGCTGCAGAGACCGTCTTTGCCACAGCTCTATTTTGCATTTCTCCAATATCCTAGTACTGAATTTTTGACAAGTCTCAGCTGAACTATCGGTCATAGATTTCCTCTCCTAACAGATGAGAAAGGCGCCGTTGTATTTAAGCTCTCATCAGTGGTGCAGAACTGAATGTATTGGTCATCTCGGTCTCTCTTACCTCACATAAATGGGATGCTCATTGTACAAGAATAAGAATGTCATTTCGTCCCCTGCCAAATCTGATGTTTTCATTTCACATTTTTAAGCATGTCGTGTTGTCGAATTGAATGATCAGGAGGGTCATTCCTAGCACATAGCAATGGAACAGTATTTTACATTAATGATGAAGAACACGGCTTTCTTGCTTGGAGCAAATAAACATGCATAGAGAAAAAAAAACGCGTGTTGGAGCATATTTTACACTACTCACACTTGAAGTAGGCCATTTAATATGTGCCAAAATGGAGTGTAGAAACTAAAAAGCACAGCACTTGTCTTTGTCTTTATAACAGGAAAAAGGGCGATGCATTCATGTGAAATTCATCAATCCACAACAAAAATTTGGTCGTCAATGATACAAAATCTGAAAACTGAAAGAGGCACTACTGCATGCAGATCATGTTCATCATCAGGTTGCTTGCAGCAGTAATCATCCCTTGCTCTGCCTCGTCGTCGTCAGCACGCACGCGGCCGGCATCACCAAGGGCGCGTTTGGTTGCCTGGTTGAGGCTTGGGCCAGGCCCGCTGCATGCAGGTTCGGATGATTGGTTGCTCGCACGAACGTCTGGGCCTGGCTCCCGAGATGCAAAAGCTAGCCCGCAGCCTGGCTCTGCAGAAACGAATTTCATTTGCGTTTCTGGCCGGCCTGGCTCGTGGGATGCAGCCAGTTAGCCCTTAATGATATCATTAGCACATTGATTAGTACATATCAAGTGATATTAATTTATTTTAAATCAAATTAGGATTTGATATGGTAAAATAAGTACTGCATCATAGATACAAACAAAAAGAATATAATTTTTGCATTTATTTTTTTATTTTAATTTGATACGTTGCATACTCATGCGGATAACCAAACAGCTGCTTCACTCATCCTGCATGACTTGATTCAGGCAACCAAACAATACCATGTTGCATGCACCTAGCCTGTCTCTGTACAGCCTGGCTGGTAGATACGGGCCAGGCTCCCCTGGGCAGGAAACCAAACATGCCCCGAGCGTCCTAAGGTTGCAGAAGGCTGCGACGTCTTCGCGTTCAGGAGGTGGAAGAAAGCGCGGTCCAAACAAGCAGCCATGCTCGCCCGGCTCCGGTTTCGCCGCGGTGGAAGCAGCTGAGTGTAGAGCTTGTTCGGGGATTGCTGGACGCGGGTCTCCGGCGATCTGTCATCGGCGGAGGCCGAGAAGACGGCGGCAGCTGCGGCCGTCGGCCGACGGAGCAGAGGGGCTGATCCGAAACCAAGGGGGCATTTGCGAAAGAGAGGGGGCTTTTTGCATATATTACCGCAAATATTATCTGCGACCCCATTATTTACAGATATACCCCTGATTTGGTTCGCTATCAATAATCACGATCCAAATAAGGGGTCTTTTGCAAATATTTGAATCGCGATTATTAATCGCGATCCAAACTAGGGGGCTTTTTGAAAATTTCCAGGCCGACGACATGGTTACCCGGCGGCGCCGCGCCCCTGCCGCCGACCACCCGCAGCCGGTTCCGCCAGTATGCTGGCTCCGTTCTGCCGCACCCCTTCGAAGCTCCAGCCGCCGCCACGGTCACCCCGCGCCCGCGCGCCCAAAGAAACGCTTCCGCCGCGGGCGCCCGGAGAGCGCGGTGGCCATGGGCGGCGGCGGCGGTTGCGCCTGCGCCTGCGCTCAAGCTCGCAGCTCCACTCGCCCATTCCTTCCTCGACACGTCTCGTAGCACAAGCCACTGCTCCGGCGTGTACGTGGGCACGGGATTCAAGGACCAGAGACCTGACCTTCTGAATCGAGCAGAGCACTGCGGCGGCGAGACGCTGTTACTCGGACCTGGAGAAGAACTGAAGAAGCGTTTCTCGCCGCCGCCGTTGCCATTGCTGGGTCCTGAAGGCGGAGGAGACTACCGGTAATAAACCTGATGGATACGAGCGCATGAAAAATCCAAGCTCCATGCCTGGGCAATGAAGTGCACACCAGCAAGAACAGAGCATGGTTCACTGACTGTATACCCTACTCTGTTTCGCGTGACTTTGCTAGTGCCCTGTAGTATGCAGGATACAATTAACAGAATATTACAAATAAAATCCGTTGGCAGTTGGCAACGCCGGTGCCAACAGGCCTCCTGAACACATGCAGTGCCACGACAGGCACTCAGTTAGTAGGACTGAAAGTTCATTGCAGTAACTGTTGCTTGTTTATCTCCAATTTCCCACTGAAATGTGAAGCAGCCCTATTGTCCTACTAGGCATTGTCTCCATGAAAGGACGCAAAATAATAGGAGTATTTAAGCACTCTCACCAGTAAAAAGAGGTGTAGTTTTACTCACACCAGAAGGCTGAAATGCATAATTCTGTTTCAGTCATTCAAGAAAGCTGATCAATTTGGCGTCAACTAGTTTCCTGCTACCAATGTGTGATGCCTTTACTTCACGATGGCATCCACGCAGACCTCATGGTTCATCCAAAGGAATATCACGAAATAGAGATCCGCGGTTTAGCCAGTCAAGAGTTAAATTCCCACTATTTTTTTATAGTTGAATCTTTGATCGCCTGTTCAAAATTCAGTGGCCAGAGATACAGTACATTATTGTTTGAATAAAATTATAAACCTCGATGTAATTTTGAGGAGATTTCTTTGTAAATACTCTATATATAATCTTTTGTGAAAAAGAACTTGTGGAGAGCTCAACTAAGTGCACAATGCACCAAAAAAGAAAACTGGTGAATTAACAGAAGATTACAAGTTGCAATAAACAACTGAAATGTAACTGATCGGATAAAGGATTGTGAGTATTACATACACTAGTTCTTCATAAAAAAAGGTAAAAATTATGACATCGTAGGCAGGATACATTCTGTTGCTCACATATGTGTCCGTCCTCGGAATACTTGCGCTGAAGTGATACTCGATCAGGGCACGGAGTGATTTTGCAGCTCTTCAGTGGAGCATCTCGCTGCTGCTTCCGATCTGGAGTTGCTTCTTTTCTTTTTCCTCGCAGGAACTGATGAGTATTGCCGTTCTTCAGTCAGGCGACCAGAAACCCGGTGCAGAGGGACGCGACGTCCTGTGCCCCGGTCTACGCCAACGCGGGAGCTTGTTGTAGCCTCCATGGTGCTGCTTTCCATGGCAGCCACCTCCTGACACCACCGCTATGGTTGCCATACCCATTGCCCTTTGCACTGACCTGGACGTTGACGTCGCCGCAGCAATTGGCAGTTAGAGCCGCTGGTGCCAGCCGGCCTCCTGAACATTTTCAGTTCCTCGTCAGGCACCCAGTCCACAACTACGGAAACAAATTGTTATGGCTGTTGTTTGTTTATCTCCAATTTCCCAATGACTGAAATGTCAAGCCACCCTATCGGCCTGCGGAAACGCATTCTCTCAGTGAAAGGAGGCAAAAAAGGGAACATATCAGGTGGAAACCAACCCCTCCGTGCAAACTATAGAAACTTTAATCTGAGCCGCACGATGTTGATCCAAGGGGGGTGCTCAGGGGAGGTAGGAGGGGTGATTTACAAGCTCAGGGGAGGTGGAAGGGGTGATTTGCAAATCATCCCTCCCACCTCTCTTGAGTGCCCCCTTAGATCAACATCATGTGGCTCAGATTGAAGTTTCTATAGTTTACACGGAGATGTTAGTTTCCACCTGATATGTTCTCGGCAAAAAAACAGGAGTATTTAAGGACTCTGACCAGTACAAATACGTTTAGTTTCGCTCACACCAAGAGACTGAAGATGCATGATTCGGTTTTTGTCATTCGGAAAGCCTGACCAATTTGGCGTCAAATGTTTGCCTACTGCTAACATGTGACGATGTGATGCTTTTTCTTCGCAGTATGATATGCATGCTGAACTCATGGTTAGCCGATGGAAACTCACAAAATAGAGATGCATGGTTTAGCCAGTCATCCGAACTTGCTGCGTAGGCCTCTCTTTTTTTTTTTTTGAGATTACACAGTACAACTCAGACACTCACAACGCACGTACACTCATCCCTATGAACACACGTACGCAAACCCTACTCTTATGAGCATCTTCGAAGACTGAGCCGGCAAATCCAGAGATACGAAGTCACCACTGGCGCCTCGCTGTCGACGGGAGGGTCGGCGTAGGCCTCTCTTTGTGTCATGTTGAATCTCTGGATTGACATGAACAAATCAGTCGGGAGATAATGTATACTCGTCGTGGTAGTTTGTTGTTCATCTCGGATATCGAACAGAATGGAAAACTAAGTTATGGAATGGAGATAATGTATTTACGCGCTCTTGTTGGTGAAGTAGAGATTTAATTTTTTTTCTCAGTTTGCAAGATTGTGATGAATGATTTATACAGTCGTTCAGAACAGCAGACTAGTGGTGACCAACTCTAAGTCTGATGCCAAATTTGAAACGTTTACATCACATTTTTTGACATGCTAAACTCATGGATAATTGAAAGAAACCTCGCAAAATTGGCATGCATTATTCAGTCAGACATTGAAACTCCTTGCCATCCAAACTGTTTACTCTGCAGCGCCTCTGTTCAGTTTTGAATGTAACACACTTTCTGATAAGTTAAATCCATGTCTGAAAGAGCCTGCAACCTTGCAATTGGAGCGGGGGGTGATGGAGAGCTTATTCAGACTGACCGCAACAATGAACTCTATTTTTTCCCCTCTAAAGGAATATTCTACATCTCCTGTAAAATATTCTAGCCTCTAAAATCGAATTCGTTGCAGCAGTGGCCTGTAACAGCTCCTCCATCCGCTGCCGTCCGCCGTCTCCCACGCCCCTGCCCGGCTCGACGCGCCCCTGCTCCGGCGCCGCCACCTCCCGCGCTGCCCTGCTCCGACGCTGCCGCCTCCCGCGCTCCCCTACTCTGACCGCTGCCGCCTCCCGCGCTCCCCTACTCTGACCGCTGCCGCCTCCCGCCTCCCGCTCTCCCCTGCTCGACGTTCCCCTGCTCGGCGCGCCCCTGCTCCGGGCTGGGTGCGTCGGTGGACGTCGCGGCGGCGCTATGCCCCTACTCCGGGCTGGGCACGCCGGTGGACGCCGCGGCGTGAGTGCTGCAGCGCCGCCGCATCTGGAGTCGAACTCTTCGTCGCCGCCGCTGGACGACTGCAGGCTGCCGCTGTGCCGGAGTCCACCCAAGGCACGCGTGGCCTTCCTGTTCGCACCTGCTCTCCTCTTATTGATTCAATCTGGTTCTGTTCTGAAGATCCCGTGAGTGCTGCCTCTCCACTCGTGATCGATTCTTGCATTTGGTTCTTTTCTTTGGAAAGAACTTGCATTTGATTACGTTGGCTCTTGCACTCGTGACTAGTCTCCATCTCAATGACATGATAGGAAATAGAAACCTGGCATCTTTTGATTCTGTCTTTACTGAATTTGGTCACTTTCAATATCTCAAAAACTGTCATTGTGCAAAGACATTGGTTTACAGGATGTGTTCTGTAGAGCAAATTGTTTTGCTTGATACCAGTGATAGCAGTGATAGGCTATAGAAAAACAGAAAAACAGAGCAAATTGTTTTCCTCTTGAGAGCCGTGATAGCAGTGATAGACTGTAGAACAAATTGTTTTCCTCTTGAGAGCAGAGAAGCAAATTTCAGGGCACCAATTTGTTCTCATTCAATTTCTTTTGCTTGCAGGGCACCAATCTTGTGAATCTTGTGCACCAAACATTGGAAGAAGAAGATGATGATTGTACCTTGCTTCAATCTAGATGTTTTTTTTTTCTTTCCCTCTTTGTACTCTGTCAATGTAATTGTCCCTGGAATTCATGAGAGTTGTACTGTTTTTATTTATATAATCATGCAAGAATAAGAGTTGTACAGTTTATTTATATAATCATGCAAGAATAAGAGTTGTATCATCACGGTATATAAATCAGCATAGAAAATTCAGTTCAGGTCAGTCTCATTTTGAATTCTTGTATAGCAAATCAGTTTCCTTGTAGCAGATCCTGTGAACATCTTAAAACCACACTGATATACATTTCAGTCACCAAATAAGTAACACTTCAGTCACCAGATATACATGGTCACCAAATATACATTTATAAGTATTCTTCTTACAATTGTTGCTTTGACAGAGTATATGGATTTCTCTCATCAATACCACATGACAGTCACCAGATACTTCAGTTTGGTAGAATACAAATTACTGTCAAGCATACTAAGTGTGAATATAAACTTTCCAGAATCAGGACCATACCAGAATATCTGTAGCCGTGCAAGAAGAAATGAGTCAAATATAGTGCAAGTGTATCCACTAAAATATTTGAAACTCTGATGACCTGTGTAAAGTGGATCTTTGATGCTTCCGTGTCTAAAGAAGGAAACACTGCAACAGTTTGGGACCATATATATGTACTCTCAATACCACTGTGGGCAAATGAAAATCAGTTAACCAGTACAGACATGAAGCTCAGGTTTTAAAAATATAGAACCAATTCAGTTAACCAGTACAGCACCAGTTCTGATTACATGTTACTTCCTGCTGGTTTGTGGATTGATTCCCAGCACATAACCATCAACATCATGTCTTCAGTCATACAACACATCAAGCTTATTCATATGGCCAGTGACTTAGACCACGACGACGGGACTGCAACTTCAACATGATGTCTCCAGAGATATCAACTGATGCATCATGGATGGCAGCAATATAATCGTCTATCCTACATACTTGAAGATAAAATGCAGTCATCAACATTTGTAGTAAGAACAGGGCAACTCCTCAAATATGACTGAAATTATGAACTGAAAATTATAAACCACATCAGAAATAAATCAGTTATGATACTGAAATCTGGAACAACTAATCAGTTATGAGAACATGTTGTTTTTACAAATTATATATGATGTTTGTCAATGAGAAAAGTTCATATAGCTACAGCCTACATTTATGCAATCCATGATGGCTACTGTGTTTCTCTGTGAAGTTTCCAGGACTCACAATCCATGATGGCTATTGTTATGCAAAAAGGAATATAGCATGCCCATAAAGGAATGAAGCTATGAAAGGTATGTTTCAACAGCTCAAATGGTTTTACTTTCATAAATAAAACCTGGAATTGTATTTTTGGCTCGAACTTACTGGCTGAAACTGTATTTTATCACTTCGGAGATGACTGAAACTTGCTGTATTTTTTAGGCATACTAATTGGATTAAAATTGACTGACAAACTGACTGAAACTTGCTGAAACCTGACAGACTGAAACTTGCTGTGTTTTTTTTGCTTCAACTTGACTTGACAAATTGACTGAAACTTGACTTGGCAAAGAGAAACTAAGTGAAACTAGTTGGATTAAAATGAATCAAAAAGACCTGACTGAAACTAAACAAGCATCATGACTGAAACTGAACAAGCAGCATGACTGACTGAAAATGGTATGTATCTCTCAACCTTTTCATTTTCTCTTCATGTATCCCTGAACTTTATCATTTTATTTTCTTGCAAGGTACAAGAGGCTCAAGAATAAGCAACAATAGCAAAGAGAGGGAGCCTGAAAAATACAGGGCCATCAATTCATTCACTGAACTACTGACCAGAGCAAACACCAATGATCTTAAAATTGAAGGATATTTCTATTTCAGAAGTCAGGAGTGCTATTTTGTTCTTGAAAATTTGGATTGCAAGATAGAAGTTTGCAAACTGAGGTGTTAATACCTAGAAAGTCATCACATGCACACAAAAAAAGGTGCAATAACAGTTCTGGACGCATACATTGTCTGAACTGATTTCAGTCTACAAATTCAGTTCAGCAAGCAAGCA
This sequence comes from Eragrostis nindensis, assembly GCA_012490785.1. Classification (NCBI taxonomy): domain Eukaryota; kingdom Viridiplantae; phylum Streptophyta; class Magnoliopsida; order Poales; family Poaceae; genus Eragrostis; species Eragrostis nindensis. The sequence goes on along the minus strand of JAAXCT010000015.1, from coordinate 1,098,726 downwards.
CACAGGCAACAGTAGCACATAGCAAAATTTTCAGCAGCGCAGCCAAGCACGCACAGCAAGCAGCGCAGGCAACAGCCAAGAAGCAACCCGGTCAATCGACGACGGCGCAGGCAACAACAGCCAAGAAATCACCTGTCTTTTGAAGTCGGACGGGGACGCGGACGCGCGACGACGACGCGGAGGTGAACGGGTTCGCGGACTGGGACGCGCGACGGCAACGGGGGAGGCGGCGGACGCGCGACGGGGTAGACGGCGACGAGGGAGACGGCGACGGGGGAGGCGGCGGATGCGCGATGGCGACGCGCGCGACGGGGGAGGCAGCGGACGCGCGAAGCCAACAGGCGATTTGGCGGACGGCCGGCGCACCCGCAGATTTGGCGGCGGGTAACAGGGCCCTGGACGATGGCGGGTCGTTTACAGGGTCTTGTTGCTACGGGTACAAGGTTCAGGGTCTGCTTAATTAAGGGGTCAGGCCTGTTTACAGGGTCTTGTTGCGGTCAGTCTCAGTGCCACAAATTTCGGGGGGGGGGTGGTCGAGAGCTTATTCAGTGCCACAAATTTCATAACTCAAACATGTCACACTCACATGACCGATCTATCTCTTGCTTACATTGTTACAGAGAAGGTCACAGTTACTCAATAAAATATTAAGCTTGTAATAGTTCTTCGATCCAAGGGACAGTTCTTTGCTTTTATTGAAGGATGGGGTACTAATGAAGGATCGATGGTGCATTTAAAGACATATGCCTGCTTCAAAATAGCCTCCATTCAACAAAGACGCACCCGTTCAAGGCAGATTTGACCTCCATTCAACTGAAGTCCTCGCCTGCAACTTTCAAGTGTCCAGTCACGTGCCAGGGCTCCGCTGATATGAAAACAATTGATGCAGATCCATCCCCACCGTAGTAATTTGTTCATCTCCAATACCTCAGGAAATTCATCTACCTATTGGCCATGAATGCATGTACTGTATGGACAGTTTAAATATGAGCTGAGTTTAAATATAAACTGTGCAGACCACAGCTCATATTTAAACTGTCAGTGAAGAAGAGATCGATATGTTCACTTTGCTTTCACTCGCCTCATGAATTTGGGATGCATGATTTAGTCAGCCATTCCAAAGAGATGATGGCCATGCTGTTGCGGATTTGAAGTGTCATTCAGAAGTTCAGAAGAATCAGAACAGTTGATCAATTAACATGCATGAACTCTTTGCCTACTACTACCAAAAGCAATGTATTTACTTGCCATATTATGCATGCAGTACGCGGATAATGGATCCAAAGAAACCAGAACAGAGGGAAGCATGTTTTCTTTAGTCATCGTGTCATGGGCCATTTGCATCCATAATCAACAAAATCCAACCATCTATAAGCTATTTCCACGGGCGTAATATGAACCGCCTGTGAAAACTATTTTCAGGGGCAAATCACATCAGCAAGATCTCAACCATGAACTAACTAACAGGGGAGGAACAGATGTACTATGATCTTTGTTGACATCTGGATTCAGAACATGGGAACAGTGTGTAGATAACGCCGTTTTGACAAAGTTGTTTCTTCAGCTGCAACATTGTCGCATTTCAATGCTAATGAAGCTTTGACCTAGTACGTTCCAGTCGCTGGGAACTTACAAAATCTCATCCAAATAAAGGTACACATCACCAAAGACACCGAAAAAACAGATAATATATTACACATACACGGAAAATGGGGAGCTCAGAACAAAACAAGAAATGTAGCCACAAACAAACTGAACAAAATCCCCTTCCAAACGAAAGGCCCCTCTCACTCACTTCAGATGCCCCGAATATACCAAGATTTAATCTGAACCGTCGAACTCAATCCAAGAGCTAAGCTAATCTCTCGTTTACGTAGTACGTGAACGATCCAGCTCCCTCTGCTAATAGACGACGATGCCTTTCTTGTTCTTGCACCAGTTTCTCGACGCGTCTTCCTGTACATGCATGTGCTTAGAACGCGCACCCGCCGGCGACGGCCTGACGACGACGGCGGGACCGGTCCGCGGCGGCGACCCTGGCGCAGTCGCTGGCGCCGTCCTCGTCCTCCAGCAGGATGTGGCGGCACCGGCACTCCTCGCTGCAGAACGCCCTGTCGCCTCTGCACATCTCACCACGATGACGACATCAAGAAACCAAACACGTGCGGCATCAGAGACGTGCACGGCTCAATCGTACGTACTGACCTGTAGATGTATATGTCCACGCCGTCGGCGAGCTGCCGGCGGCAGAGGAAGCAACGGTGCAGGAATGAGGATGCCGCCGGCGGCAGCGGCGCCATGCGCGAAGACGAAGGAGGAGAAGAAGCTGACGGGGAGGGGGCGGCGCCGCTGCTCTTGGAGGCGGCGGCGTTCAGGAGGGTGGCCTTGCTTATGATTTGAGGCGGTGTTTTCCTCCTTGCTGCGTACTGCAGCTGCCGTTTCGCCGTCGTCGTCGTCTCCAAGAGCACGCTTAGGCCGGCCATGGTACTTACTATGCTAAGTCTCAGTCGGCCAGGTGTGTTACTCTTCAGAGTAACTAGTTCGTCGTGTGTGGATCTGCGTTTCTTGGTGGTGCGCTTATAGAGAAGGTTGGAGGAGGAGGAGGCTGTGTACGACTGTACGTGTTGTTCCCCAAGTCAAGTGAACTGGTTAATGAGCTTGGCTGTGAATGATCTTGTACTGTCATAGACATGAGGGCCCCGTTAGGACAAAGTTTGGCAGAAACCAGCAGACTTGCGCCTATCTTGCTAAGGTTCATTAATTACCGCATTACTAATACCAAGTAGAGTGTGTTTCTTTTCTCTGCCGATCAACCTCTCGTTGTCAATGATCTCACTTTCACTTTGTCGTCCCCCATCACTCGCTTTCCCAGCGGTGTTGGTCCGCCATTGGTGCACGCACGACACGCATGCCGCCGACCTCATCGATCGGCTACACTCCAAAAGCCGCTGTGCATCTCTTTTCAGAGTCAAACAGTGAGAGTAGCACGGCAACAGTGAAACAGTGAGAAACATCGATCTATGGGAAAACAATATATGCTCTTGGTTCGTTGTCTCTCGATCGGAAGGGACGGACAGGTGGAGCTGCCGGCCGGATGACCACAGTACCATCCATGGCAACAGATCGCCTGCTAGCAGCTACTCCCACCTGCGCACCAGCAACCGGCATGGCGATGCATGCAGTTGGTGCAGCGCCAACGTTTCGTACTGCACTGCTGTCACGACGGTGCGCCTGTGCGAATGTGACCTCCATGGGTCGCCTGGCTACACGACCACCAGCTCAAAGCGACACGTACGTATCATGAGGACAAGTGGGCCCGCCCGGCTGTCTGCGCCAACGTGGCGAGCCAGGTCTTGCCTCGTCTCACTGGACGCTCGATCGATCGCGTTGCGTGGCACTGCGCCCGACGTGTCATAACCTTTTCTGCGAGCATGCTGTCTTTGGACCCCATTTTAGGGTGGCGACATCGTGTCCGACTCGACGACAGTTTCTTTTCCTTCTTGTATCAATTCTCTTATTTTTTGCGAAGAAAAGACTCTGTTCTTGTACTACTAGTACAAACAGAAACAACTCTGAATCATCGCTCGGGATGCAGCTAGGTCCGTGGTCTAGTAGGACAGAGAGTAGATGAAGCATGCAAGCAACTGGAAAGCTAAGCTAAGTTAATCGTGGTCATGGGTACATGCGCACAGTGACAAAGTTGATGTCATAGTGGCAACTTCAGTACCACCGCGAATCATAAACTTCTTGATGCCTTCCATGCCTACGATCGATGGTACATGTTAAGATGCGAAATGAGAACATGTTTGTAACGATAAAAATGTGGCCTTCTTGTTTGTGGTATTTATAGGCCAAGCATTCAGATACCGTTTTTTTTTTTCTTGATGCCTTCCATGTCTACTACTATGGAACAACGTGTACGTTAAGACGCAGGATGAGAACATGTTTGTGACAAACAAATGCGGCCTCTTGCCTGTGGTATCTATAATTTATATGTCAAGCAGCCGTCAAGTCTCGGCTACTCAATGGTACTGCAGTCAACTTTTTTAGAGGACAAAAAAAATCACCAGAGTCAATTAGAGTAAATCATTGCATGATTGTGATATAATTAGGCTACAACCATCATGAAGATGTGATTGGTGGCTTTCGATACTGCAGGATCGGCAATACGGGCATAATGAGGTGTCGAGGGCTTACGCTCCCGGCTTCTTCCGCGGTCTGCCTGGGTTTGATCGAGAAGTTTGCAGACGACGTCGAGCAAGTGTTGGCCGAGGCCGACGGCATCGTCACCAACAGCTTCCTGGAGATGGAGCCGGAGTACGTCATGGGGGCCAGGCGGATGAAGGTGTGGACCGTCAGGCCCCAGTGTCTCTGTTCCACCACCGAAGTACGGCGTCGAGAGGGAACACCGGCCGCCGCCATCGGCACCGACGAGGAGTGCCTCCGGTGGCTCGACGGCAAGGGGACGTGGCGAGCAAGGGCGGCGAGTGCTTGTAGAGACGCGCGCGGCAACGCAGACGAGCAGAGATGCGGCGCGTCAAGGTGAGGGAGGGGGACGTGAGCGAGCATAGACGCGGCTGTACGGGGCGGCGCGCGGTGAATCCATTTTATGGCGGAGACATCTTGTCTGACTCAACGACAGTTTCTTTTCCTTTTTACCAATTTTCTTTTTGCGAAGAAATTAAGAATTTGTTCTTGTACTCCGAGCAAACGATTCTCACTTCTTCAGGACGCAGCAAAAGAGGCCTGTGGACGAGTAGTGACAGAATAGATGAAACATGCATGCAGCTGGAATGCTAGGCTAAGTTAATTACTCGTGGTCATGGGTAGATGCACACACTGACACATATGCTCTCACGGTGGCAACCTCAGTATCACCGTGAACCATAAACTCCTTGATGCCTTCCATGCCTACGCATCGATGGAACATGTCAATTAAGATGCAGAATGAGAACATGTTTGTGATGATAAAAGTGCGCCCTTCTTGCTTTTTGTATTTGTAGGCCAAACATTCAGATACCTTCTTTTTTTTTTATACAAGGAAACAATATAACATTGCCCTTGCATATATGGGCACCTTCATGTGTAGGCTACTCAATGGTTACCGCATACGGTCATGTTTTTAATATATAGAAAACATCACAGGAGTCAATTATAGTAAATCATTGATTTTTTTTGTGACTGTGCAGTAAATCATTGAATTACAGTAAATCATTGAATGATTGTGATAAACGAGTTTCTATGGGGCCTTGACCTTGGGCTGCTAATTTTAAGAGGCTCGCGTCGGTGTGGGCCGGGTTTCGCGGTCGTTGTGAGCTTGGAACGTTCAGGTACATGGCGGTGCCGGCTTTGACGCGGATCGATCCCTGTGTATGTTGTCCTTCGAAAAAGAAATTGAGGCCACGCAAAGACTAACAATTTGATCGAACAGGAACCGAATCGGTCCTCGGTGGCAAATCATGTAACATCTGTAACAGATTGGCCAACTTCAAAACTAACTCAACCAATCAAGGAAACGGTTTGATAAATACTAGTGTCCACTTCGTATAGTAATGCACCATAAAAGTTCTCATGAGTCATGACTAGCGCACACATAGCAAATTAAGCTTCTAGACGGCCAAGGAACATTATTCTATTGTAACTGTTTCGGGAAGACACACACTTGGTATCGCCATGGCAAGCTTGTTGAATATGCTAGTGTGTTGTAGTGAAATTGTGAACCAGAACCTTCTTGATGCCTTCCATTTCTACGATGGAATAACATGTTAAGATGCAGAATGATAACATGTTTGTGACAAAACAAATGCAGCCTCTTGCTTGTGGTATTTATAGGCCAAGCCTCCAAGTCTCGGCTACTAAATGGTTATTGCAGTCAATATTGTTGAGAGGAAAAAAGTCATTGGAGTCAATTTGAGTAAATAATTGAATTATTGTGGTATGCTACAATCATGAAGATTTCAGGGGCACCTAAGTTTCTATGTGGTGGTAGGAGTACTTATTAGAGCCTGTTTGTTTGGGCTCGGGCAGTGATCGTGGCTTCTCTGGGAAAATAGTTGTGCTGGCTGCGACTGTGTGGTTGAAAATGTTTGACATAACGACTTCTCCTACGACGTCTCCTTATTTGTAAGAATGGATGAAAATGACAATTATCTATAATGCCTCTGGACATATGACTTCATTTTATACATGTGTAGTTCTTGCTCTCTTTTAAAAGCCTAAACAAACAGGCCGCTCCAGAGCCTAAACAAACCGGCCATTCTAGTGTACAAATGCTATGATGGGTACCTCGGGTGCTTTCACCTTTGCCATGCATGGGCCGGCATGGGACACTGACCCCCTACCTTGGGCCGCTATTCAGAATAGCTAGCACGCGTGCTGCTGGCTTGTCTGCACGGCATACGCACAGATTGATGAGATCGGCAGCTGCAGATGGTAACATGCATATGAAGAACGTTGATGAACTCTGCAAGGGCGTCGTGGCCTGAACCATGTTTTTGCAAAGACTAACATCACGATAGAATAAAGCCGAATCAGTACTCTGTGGCAGATCGTGTAAAATGCTTAACGAACTGGCCACCTTAAAAAAAAAAAAACACTAACCCAACCAATCAACCGTACGATTTGATTCATACAACTCGTGTCCGCTAGCTTCCTAGTAGCTAGTATGATGCACCATAATGGTTCTCAAGACCAATGCCCAAAGCGTCTCATGGCCGAGGAACGTTATTCTAGCAGGTTATGGCAGAGAGACATCAAGTATGCCCGGAATCACTAACGACCTCAGCATCATGGTAACCATGAAGCTCTGTAAGTTAGTGGGTCGCGGTGGAAATGTGAACCATAAACTTCTTGATGTCTTCCATGTCTATGATATATGGAACAGCATTTTAATATGAAGGATGATAACATGTTTTTGACAAGGAAAAATGCGGCCTCTTGCATGTGGTATTTATAGGCCAAGCATTCCGAAAACTTTACTAAAAAGAAACATAATAACAATGTCCTTGCATTGGAGCCTTCATGTCTCGACTACTCAATAGTTACTACGGTCAAACTTTTCTACCCAAAAAAGCACCGGAGCCGTTAGCGTAAATCGTTGAATGATCATGACGATATGAGATGTAGTGGCACCTGAATTTGAGTACCTTGCCTTCAGATTTGGGGGAAGCTAATTAAAGCGCATCCGTACGCGCAATTGTGGATCGCACGACCGCCCCCATGACTGCGTCCGACAGCTCCCTCTCCGACAGCCACCTCGCATCACCCTCGTCTTGTAATGTCTCGCTCCCCGAGACAGGCTTGCTTACACCTGGCAGCTCTCTAGAATCTCAAAACTGCCCTCACAAACCAACATAAGCCTTTTCTGCACATTTTGTCCTCACTCGTGCGCACCCGGGAACGAAGAAGTTCCCTATCGGTCACCCATCCTCCAGGCAAAGCAGGTTTAACCTCGGAATTCTTTCGAGATGAGCTTCCGGAAAAGAAGTTGCAACTTGTTGGTATGAGTATTCTATCAATCCTATTAAGCCCTGAGCTAGGATGTCACACGTCTCCAACCAACAACCCTCCACGACGCCCCCCCCCCCCCCCCCCCCCTTGCGGCCTACGGTGCCGTCGCCGCCCGCCGCGCTGACCCCTACCCCGTCTGCCACCACCTTTGGCTGCCGGCGGCGCCATGCCCCCCAAACCCGCCGTCACCCACACTAACCCGTCGGGAGGTGACGCCCCCGCCGCCTACCCCGCCGTCCTGCCGCCCACGGCTCCGATGGCGCCTCCGCCGCCTGGCCGCATCGCCGACCAGCGTCGGGTTGCGGCCGCCGTCCCCCCGAACCCTCCTCTATGGTTGCCGGATAATGGAGCTCTCTCCCCTCAATTCGACAGCTCCGGAACCCTAACCCCGCCGCCCTCCTCCATCACCAGTGGCGTCGCCGCCCACCCATATCCCGCTCTTTTGCTAAGCAAGCCGGCCTTGGTTGCGCGCTTGTGCTGCGCGATACACTTTCCCTTCACATTTGCGACGCATGGGGCGGAATAGTAGCACGCTGACCAACTACATACCTTGGGCTGCCAGTTCGGCCCAATAAACGGGCCCCAAATTGATACATATACATATGATTCGTAGCAGCCCCCACCCTCTGTTTGGACATAGTTGAGATCTAAATTTGTGAAAAAGAGTAGTTTTTGGCGTCATGCTACTCTCTATAAAAACCATTCTATACTGCTCCTAACATTAATTTTGCAGTCCTACATCTTCTCGAACCTTTCCATGCATAAGATGTTCATGATCGTCCATGTAACCGTCATATGTTGATAACGACCGTCGCCGCATGTGCAAGCGAGTGATAGAGTGGGCTGCCTCCAGCTTTCACCATGCACGCACGCTGGCTCCATGCACCATCGGATCCGCTGTCCATCGCAAGAGACCAGGTCGAGACAAGCCGAGTATGCTCCGAGCTGAGCCTAGCTATATACCATCATGAAGATTCTATGCTATGGTACCAGTACTTATTTGTGTACAATAGTTGTATATATTTGTCCATGCAATCGCAAATGAAAATTACTATGACGATAACATGGAAAGTAGAAATGTTATATATGTGTTCATCACAAGTGCGGGTCGTCACTCGGAACATCTGTGCTACTCCATCTATTCTTACATTAATGTCACCATAGACTTTTTAAATTACATTTGACAATTCGTTTTTTATTCAATATTTTTCAAAAATTGTCATATATTTTGTTATGGTTTGTTTTATCACTAAAGAATAATTAAAATAACTTATAAGTTTCTAAATTTGAACTAATATTTTGAATAAGATAAACGGTCAAACGTAACTAAAAAAAATCAATCGAGGCATCAATTTAAGAATAGAGGTAGTAGCATGGAAGGATGGTGTAGGCGGGATCCACTTGCTGACTCGACGACAGTGGTCTCTTTTTTTTCTCCTTGAAGTGAAGAAAAATGTTTTTCTACACTAGTAGAAACCGATAGATTCTCGCTCGAGACACGTACACGTATTCAGGATGCAGCGTTGTCGTTGACTATACTGTTGAGACTCGTACTGAAAAACGATGCGACAAAGAGGCCTGTTATGACTCGTGAAAGTGACAGAGAGTATATGAAACATGCATGCACGCATCTGGAAAGCTAAGTTAATAGTGGACCATGGGTGAATGCACACCTCGATTCTTTTATTTATCTGCTTCAGTAGTGATTACATGATCGACACGGCACTGAAATGAGTTGAAACAAATTTGATGTAAAGATGAATGCTTTCAGATCTGATACGGAAAATGGATGGGCAATTCTAATTTGAGTACGCACGCTGCAACTGAGCACTTTTTTTCTTTCCAAAAACAACTTCAGCACTTTGATGGACCTTTCGTGTGCATGTACACGCATGCGCTGAAATAAGGAAGTTCAATTCACAGATTGATGAGATCAACGACTGCCGAAGAGAACATGAAGAACATTGACGAAGAGGGTCCCTCTGCAAGGTCGCCGGAGGCCTGAAGGATGCCGATGGGAACCTACTAGGCAGCAGGATTTGACCTACAGCTGTTCCATTGCCGAGTAACAAGTCATAGGGAAAAAAAAATAAAGGCCGTGCAAAGACTAACAATTTGATTGAACAAAGACCGAACTAGTCATCCTCGGTAGCAGATGTCTAACAAATTGACCAGCTACAAAAAAACACTAACCCAATTAACCATCAGCAGTACGATGTGATCCACTAGTGTGTCGGCTTCCTAGCTAGTAGTATAATGCACTATAATGGTTCTCAAGACTACCGCCCCATTGGCAAAGCTTCTAGAAGGCTGAGGAACATTATTCTTGCTCTCGGTGGTGAACAGATAACTGGTGAGGGAAGGGAAAAACCAGTAGCTACATCAGTATCACCGTGGCTGTTGTGTTGTAGATGCTAGTGCGTCGTAGTGAAAGTGTGAACCATAAACTTCTTGATGCCTTCCATGTCTATGATAAATGGAACAACATTTTAATATCGAGAATGAGAACATGTTTGTGACAGGAAAAATGGCGGTCTCTTGCTTATGGTATTTATGGGCCAAGCATTCAGAAAACTTTATCTCACAAAGAAACATAATAACAATGTCCTTGCATTGGTGGCTCATGTTTCCGCTACTCAATAGTGGTCAATTTTTTCTACAGGGGAAAAAAGAAAATCTCTGGAGTCAATTAGAGTAAATCGTGAAATGATCGTGAACACGTCAGGTTTTTTTTTAGGAATACCACCCTTTATTAATCAAGCAGGGAATAAGAATTATAAACACCTTCCGGTGGCATTAGCAACCATACATATCTACCAACAGAATTGTAGAGCGAGCTACGAGCTAAGACATGTGCGTCGCAGTTTGATCTCCGGCCTTCATGAGCAAACTCCACATTCGAGAAATCGCTTGCACCTGCATTGATCTCACGAACAATCTGGCCATATTGACCCATCCCATCTCCACAGATGTTTCTGATGACTTTGGCAATCACTAGCCAAACGAAAGCTGTGTAGAACTAGTATCGCTCAGTTGCAGCGGCTCCTGAGTTTGTGCAGTACTCTGACCTTTGGGCCGGAATAGGACTCTGACCACCTACCTTGGGACGTTAATTCGGTCCAAACAATTGGGCCCAAGTATATACATGACACGTAGCATATCCTCACTCTTTGTTTGGCCATTTGGGTAGAGCTTTTAATTTGTGGGAAAGAATAGTTCTTCGGTGTCATGCGACTCGGTATAAATCACTCACTCTGTACTACATCGTGTCGAACCTTTCCATGCCTATGCGCATCCATGACTTCATTGAACCGTCGCCGCATGTGTAAGCGAGTGAGAGAGAGAGAGACAGAGGACTGCCTCGAGCTTCCACCATGCACGCAGCTGGCTCGATCCATCTACCGCAAGAGACCAGGTTTGCACGCAGCTGGCTCGATCCATCTACCGCAAGAGACCAGGTTCCGTGTACGTGAAGAATTGAGATGTCAATTGCAAGAAGACAAAAAAGAAAAGAAAAGAAAGAATTGTGATGTGGACATGAGCTAGCTCGACGAGGAATCCGATGGAGTCAACAGCCGGGTTGCTCATAGATGGCCATCTATGGTAAGTTTTTTCCTTGCTTATTTTTTCTTGCAAGAATCATACTCGTATAGGCCGGCCCCCTCGTCTCCGGCGGCATCGCCGTCGGTTGAGGAGGGAGGCCCGGCACCCGGTGTTTGTCCTGTTCGTTCCTAGGTCTAGGTTTAGGTCTTCTCGTGGAGGTCGCTCCAGGCAGCGGGTACTGCGGTTGCTAGGGTTAGGGTTCCTCTAGTGATCTGGTCGACGAAAGTGGTAGCGGCGGTGCGACGTTACCATGTTCGTTGGCATGGAGCAATGGAGGACAAGGTTTCTCAGCGGTGGTGGTGAGTCAAAGGCGTCATCATCGATGGAGAATAAGGTACTCCGGCCTTTCCTTTGTCTTGTCGTGGTTCTTCGTGGCCATGGCTATGGGCTAGTGAGAGCTCTGTTTCCTCTTACATCCTTCTGGATGTTTGTTGGATTTGTGTTTTCCCATGACGAATCTGGTGGATGCGACGATGGGTTCGGCGACGAGCTCAATGGCGGCAAGTTCATCATATTTGCGTGTGGAAGGTCGGTCTACCCCTTTTTTGCGAAAGGGTTGAGTTTCAGTTTTCCCCTGTCGGTGATGAGGATGACAGTGGTGGATGGTGAGATGGCCGTGTTCGTTCAGATCGGAGTTCTTGTCCGTGGCATATCCGTTTGGGACGGTGATCCTAAATGGTGGATTTTATGGCTTTTTCAAGGTTTCTTGTCTCTCATCAATGGAGTTGGCGTTGTTTGGGTGGCTTATGTAATCAAGGGATGTAACGTGCTTTAATATCGATGAAATTCCCTTTTCGTAAAAAAAAATAGATGGCCATCTATCCGAACCGATTTTCGTAAAATAAAATGCGGGGCGCGGAACTTCGCGAACTGCACTGAGCTAGACCGACACCACACACTCACTCAAAAAAAAAAAAGTCTAGAAGCAAACGCCGTGGGCCCCGCTGCTACCGGCTGCACGGAACGTGGCCCACGCGGGTGTTTTGTTCGTCTCGTCGCTCGCGACAAGTCCGCCGTAGGCGAGCCCACTTGCAGCAACGGCCTGGTGCAGGCCTGCGGCGACCAACGGGATCTCGCAGGCAAAAAAAAAAGACCGAAATTCGGAAAACCGGTTTGGAGATGAGAAATAAAAAAAGCAAAATAAATTGAAAATTCGAAAAAATAGAAAAAAAATATGTAAAAAAAACTACAAATTTGTAGTACACTGGTGCAACAAGAACTAAAAAATTCAATCGTTTGCTCGGTCAAACAAATCAAGGAATGTTGCAGGTTTAAAAAGAGAAAAAAGAAAAGGGGTTTTTTCTTTTTTTCCTTTCCTTTTCAACACAGAAAACTTCCTCGATTTTGTTTCGCCCATCAAACGACCGATTTCTTGTGTTATTCTTCCACCAACGCGCTGCAAATGTCGTCTAGTTTTTTTACATATTTTTTGTTTCTTTTTTTTGAATTTAAAAACCAAAAATCGGATTCCTGGGTAAACCGGACCAGACCGGTTTTTCCGAATTTCGCGAAACCGGTCCGGTTTACCGCAGGATTGCAATCCTTGGGTATACCTGCTTTTCTGATAGAGGTCGTTGTGAGCTTGGAACATCGAGGTAGGTGGTGGTGCCGGATATAACGCGGATCGCGGCAGACGTTAACTGTCCTTCGAAAAAGAAAATGAAGGCCACGCAAACACTAAGGCCCCGTTTGGAATAGATGATTGCTTCTCCATTCCTGCGGGAATGGAACTGTTTCCTGTGAAATTCCTATAAAATTCCGGTAAAATTCTTACGTTCCAAACGAGGCCTAACATTTTTTTGATTGAACAGAGACCGAATCGGTCCTCAGTGGCAAAATCATGTTAGCTTATATAACAGATTGCCCAACTAGAAAACTAACCCAACCAATCAACGGCGAAATGGTTTGATCATACTATACTAGTGTCCGCTTCCTATAATGCAGCACCATAACAGTTCTCATCACTAGCGCGCACACAGCAAAACTTCTAGAAGGCAAAGAACATTATTCTACTACTGTAACGGTCCCAGGAAGAAACACTACCAGTAGCAACCTGGCAATCTTGTTGAAGAACCGAGTGGGTCGTAGTGAATTTGTGAACCAGAAACTTCTTGATGCCTTCCATTTCTACGATGCAATATCATGTTAAGATGCAGAATGAGAACATGTTTGTGACAAAACAAATGCTGCCTCTTGCTTGTGGTATTTATTTATAGGCCAAGCCTGCTACTAAATGATTACTGGAGTCAATTTTTATAGACAACTAGAGTAAACCATTGAATGATTGTGATATTCCTGTCAGTATATGTTAGTGTGGTAGCACATAAGTTTCTATGCAATGGTAGGAGTACTTATTGTAGCTTATTATATAAATGCTATTATACCTTTGCAGTGCATGGGCCGGTATAGGACACTGACCTTTTGGACTACTATTTCGACCCAACTGATGGGGCCCAATTCAATATACATGACCACTCGAGTAGAGCTCTAAATTTGTGGAAAAGATCAGATTTTGGTGTCATTGCATTCACTATAAATCACTCTATATACTACTATATATCTGTACTCACTATAAGAGAATAGTTTTTGGAGTTACATTTTGCAGTCCTATGTCTTCTCGAACCTTTCCACATGCTTGAGATGAGATGCATGGACATACTACGCTTATACGCATTCATGAGTTGTAATTACTGTCATGTTGACCACCACGATGGTGGCCGCATTTGTAACCGAGCAAGAGAGACAGTGGACTGCATGCCTTGAGCTTCCACCGTGCTCGATCCACCATCAGATCCACGGTCCATCGCAAGAGACCAGCTTGTACAGGACCTTCAGGTGTACTCCACGTGAAGAATGGTGACGTGGCCATGAGTTTAACTCAACGAAGAATCCCGATGGAGTGAGTCAACGGGTTGCCATAGATGGCCATCTATCTAAGCCCTTTTTGGCAAAACTAAATGCAGGGCACCGCACTTGGGTTTGGCAACTTCGTAACTGCACCTAGACAGTCACCACACACACACACACACACACACAAAAAAAAAAAATCTAGAACGCCAGCTCGAGTTGACCACGGCATCGAAGAACGCCGGCGGCAGCAGGTTGTGGAATGTGGATCCACCGCCGGCGCGGCCCGGGATTTCCTATATAGCAACCGAGTATTACGTAGAAAGTTCACACTCAGACCCATTAGATTCAATATTCGGCCCACCCGCTTGTCGCGACACCTCCACCCATTTGGGCCCACTTGCAGCGACTCAGCGGTGGTGGCTGCTGCTTAGGGGGGTCGTGTTCGGGTCAGGTGGAGCAAAAACTCACCCGAGAGGAAAAAGTGTTCGGGTGAAAAATGTCACCCTCGTCCACACCATGGGCGAAATCTATCACCCACACCCACACCCACACCCACACCCACACCCAACGCGTTTCGGGTGGGTCTCGGATGCCCATGGGTTTGCGATTCTTTAAATTACCAACTTTATATGAGAAATAAAAATTCACTTTAACTCTTTTTGGTCTTGGCTCATGTTCAATTAGTCTATGTTCACTAGTGTGCATACCGAATCTACAAAAAAATATGAGCAATGTTCTTTTGGACATATTGCCAAACTACAAATTTGTGACAAACATAGAGTTGTCTAGAGAAAAATATGAACTTGGACGGAGTTAGGACGCCCATCGGGTCACCCATGGGTGACAAATGAAACCACGCCGCACCCATTTTTCACGGGTCGGGTGCGGGTGAGATCCATGGATGAAAAATCATGCCCACGCCCACACCCATCGTGTGCCCGCACCCATGGATGAAATTGCCATCCCTACTGCTGCTGGCCAACGGGATCTCCCTTAATTATAGAAAAAAAAAAGAATCTTGCTTGGAATCTTTGGTGATTCTGCCCTGAACAAAAGCGTCCTAGGGATAAGGAGCAGCGGTCTCAGTATTTCTGGCTCAACTCGCGCGCTGATCCTCCATCACAAGCCAAAATAACAGTAGGATCCAGCGGCCCATTCGCAAATACACGGTTCTCTCTTTGTCCTCTAACCTGGACCCACCTGTCAGTGACACTTCTCACTCACTCCACCAGCTTTCCCGGCCACCGAGGGACCGCTCCACCGCGGTGCTCCCGGTGGTCCCTCCGAAGTAGCACTGCACCAACGAGTTTTTTTTCCTGCTGTTCATGAGCTGGTGGCCCTATTCGTGCTAAGAAAAGAGTTCAGTAACTGCCCAGTAGTGACATCAATATCGCCGTGGCCATGGTTCTGTTCCATCTAGTGGGTCGTAGTGAAAGTCTGAACCAGAAACTTCTTGATGCCTTCCATTTCTATGATCGAACAACATGTTAATATGCAGAATGAGAACATGTTTGTGAGAAAACAAATACAACCTCTTGCTTGTGGTAGGTATATATAGCCCAAGCCTCCAAGTCTCACCTACTAAATAATTATTGCAGTCATTTGCATATATAAGAGGAAAAGAAAATCACTTGAGTCAATAAAAGTAAATCATTGAATGATGGTGATATACGTATGCTACTAGCATCCTGAAACTGTCAGTAGTGGCGCCTGAGTTTCTACGCGGTGAGGGGTCCATATGCAAATGGTTGTGTACGAAGGGGCTCCCTGCAAGGGCGTCGGAGGCGTGAACCTCGTTCAGCGGCATGCTGATGATCGATTTGAGGACGCTCGAATCGACCTGTTTTTTCAAGGTCGTTGTGAGCTTGGAACATACAGATACGTGGCGGTGCCCTGCAAACGTTGTCCTTCGAAAAAAAAATGAAGGCCACGCAAAGACCAACAATTTGATTGAACAGAGACCGAATCAGTCATCGGTGGCAAATCAGTTAACTTCTGCAACAGATTGCGCAACTACAAAACTTACGGTACGGTTCCGTTATACTATACCAGTGTCCGCTTCCTACGATGCACCATTACACTGCTCATGACCAGTGCATACATAGCAAAGCTTCTAGAACGCCAAGAAACATTATTCTACAATAACTGTCTCGAAAAGAGACTGTGCTGGTAGCAACCTCAATATCGCCATGGCAATCTTGTTGAACTTCCTAGTGGGTCGTAGTGAAATGGTGAACCAGAAACTTCTTAATGCCTTCCATTTCTACGATGGAATAACATGTTAAAGATGCAGAATGTAAACATGTTTGTGACAAAACAAATGCAACCTCTTGCTTGTGGTATTTATAGGCCAAGCCTCCATGCAAGTCTCGGCTACTAAATGGTTCATTACTGCAGTCAAATTTTTAGACAACTAAAGTAAACCATTGAATGATTGTGAATCCGTATGCTACTTCCATAATGAAGATGTCAGTGTGGTGGCACCTAAGTTTCTGTACGCGGTGATAGGAGTACTTATTATAGCTTATATAGAACCAATGCACGTGTGCCTCGCGTGTGTATGAAAGGCTTAAAACGATATTTACAGTGTCACTAATAATAGATTTTAAGTGAATAGTAAAAACACTTTAATTAATCCAACACAATTAATATGTCATCGGCAAATCTATTTATATATAAAAGAAGTTGACCCTCCTACCATAGTGGCTATAAAAAAAGAAAAACAAAAGTCTAGAAAATCTCACAAAAAGAAAAACATCTGGCCTTTAATTGTGTACCCACATAATCCCAACAGAAAATCTCACCCTTAATCCGCCCCCAACACATCTCCATGTCCCTTAGTCTGTTCACCACGTAAATGCATCTGCTCGTGAAGAAACCAGCACCTTTCTTCGTGCTAAGCTGCCGCATAGCAATAGATCTGAATGTCGTCGTTGCCACATGATTCGTGTCCGCCGTCTGGGCCACCTCCATGGCTGCCACCGTTGTGCCACAGGAGCAAGGTCCATGCCTGACATACATGCGTGATAGTTACTACAGGAGGCGTTGGGGTTGGAGATCATTGCTAGCGTCCGGTCATCGATAGCAAGATGTATATGGAGGCGATGGACGCCGGCACATGGCTGCAGGATTTGCCTCCGTTCAGGCCTGTCGATGGGCATGGGCAGGGTGGACGACCGCACAGGGCCCCCAAAATTTTGGGGCCCCCAGTTCTCTAAGCTTCACGCATGGACTCCATTGTTTTTCACGTTGTTCTGTCATTCTGTGCTCTGGTGAAAGGAAGAGAGATGCAGATGCCCCGGTATTCTTTTGATTTTGATTGAGGGAGTGATAGAGGAGCCAATAGGCACTCCATTTTTCTTGTTTATTGGCGTCGCGGCCATTCAACGATGCTGTGATGCGACCATGCGAGCTCGTTTTGTCAACCATGGTGGTGAGACTGGAACGAACGTCCGTGGCCGGAGGATGAAGAAGATGCTAGTGGGTCAGGACCAAAATGGGCCAAAATGTGGAAGTGGGCTCTCTAGACTCCATTTTTTATTTTGAGACAAAAAAATAAGAGGAGTTGGGCTATCTGGGTGCATTTTACATTTTGGATCAAAAACAAGAGTAGGCCAACTTTACCAATTAAGGGGCCTCATTCTGCATTTTGAACCGGGCCCCCAAATTTATAGAGACGGTCCTTGTCACGCGCTCCACGTCATCGAGCTCTGCGGCCACCAACACGAAAAAGCTCTATTGCCGCAGCCGACGAGCCCAAGACGAGGTTCTTTCTGAATGTCCATGATTATAGCCATCGTCAAGACCCTGGGGTGAGGCTGAGGCCGCACAACAGATCGATCTGTGGTAACATGATTCAGGTTCCTGTGCTTTATCTATGAGAAGACTGATCTGTAAAATCATTGAGGTCCAGTTTCTTCATCATGTTCCTAGACTTCGACGACATGGGTAGATGCACTTCTCCACTTTTCATGCATCTGCTTCAGTTGCGATGCAGAACACGGCACTGAAATCAGTCGATACAATTTTAAGTAATTAAAATAATGAATGCTTTCACATCAGATACGTACGGAAAAGGGATGAGCAATTTAAATTTGATCTGATGCAGAACTGAGGACTTTGCTGGACCTTTTTACGTATATGCCTGCATACACGGTAATAAGGAACTTCAGTTCTCAGACTGAGATGAACGATTGCAAAGAGAAGATGAAATCTTCAAGAACGAACGTTGACAGAGGCACCAAGCAAGCGCGCCGGAGGTCTTAACCTCGTTCAGCTGTTGATGATGCCAACATGCTTTGCGGAGGCTCTTGTCGACGTGGAACATTATTCTAGCTGAATGTGGCTGAGAGACAGCTACCAAGATCTGAGCGGGTAGCAACATCAGTATCGGCGTCGCCTTTATGCTGTTCCATCTAGTGGGTCGTAGTGAAACCGTGAACCATAAACTCCTTGATGCCTTCCATGTATAATGATATATGGAACAACATGTTACGATGCAGACTGATCGAGAACATGTTTGTGACAAACAAATGCAGCCTCTTGGTTGTGGTATTTATAAGCCAAGTCTTCAAGTCTCGGCTATTTAGTAATGGTTATTGCTGTCAATTTTTTTTGTAGAGAGAAAAAAAAAAATCAATGGAGTCAATTAGAGGAAATCATTGAATGATTGTCATATACATATATGCTACTACCATATAAAGATGTCAGTGGTGACGCCTGAGTTTCTATGCTGTGGTAAGAATACGTATTTACAAATTATATACGTGTTCATGAAATCACAAATGAAAGTCACCAAGACAATAACATAAAAACCAGAAATTTTATATATGTATTCATCCAGAGACAAGTGGGTCAGGAGCATCTGTGCTAACATGTGACGTCATAGGCGGGACCCATGTACGGATGTGTCACAACTTTTTTTTATATATGCTTTGAATGCCTGTTTTTACTTTTTTTTTTTTAGCAAGCAAGATTTTGAGCGCCTGGGTTGCGATGCGTTGCCTGGGCCGAGCAGCAGGCGCCAGGCAGAAAGCAAATGGACCCATATTTAGATCGTGATTAATAGTCACGGTCCAAACTAGAGAGCATTTTGCAACTAATGGATCACGACTAATAATCACGATCTAATCAGGGAGCGTTTTTGAAAACATCCGAGGCGACGACCGCCCCCGCACGCCTCTGCAACCAGGCATTCAAAGCTCGAGCCGTGGCCGCGGTCCTCCGCGCGCTCAAGGAACGCTCCCGCGGCGGCGCCCCGAGAGCGTGGTGGCCATGGCGGCGGCGCTTTCGCCTGTGGGCCCTGTGCCTGCGCGTGCGTTCAAGCTCGCGGCGGCTCCACAAGGTATACTCCGGCGTGTACGTGGGCAAGCGATTGCAGGACCAGATACGATACCTTTTGAATCGAGCAGGGCACTGCGACGGCGAAACCTGTGTCGCCATTACTGGGACCTGGAGAAGAGGTATTTCTCGCCGCCGTTGCCATTGCTCGGACCTGAGGATGGAGCAGCCACAGCGGACGACGCAGTAACTGATAATAAACCTGATGGATTTGAACGCATGAAAACTCAAGCTCCATGCCTGAGCAATGATTTTCACCAGCAAGAACAGAGCATTGCTGACTGTGTCCCCTACTCTGTTTCCCGTGACTCTGCTAGTACCCTGTTTTGTGGTACACGTTAGTTCTTGCTTCATAAAAAAAACATATGTTTTACTTACATGATTAAACTGTACGAAATGGTACGTACTACTAGTCCATTCTGTTCCTAATCCTCACGCACACGTTACTCAAATTGCTTGCGCTGAAGTAATACCCGATCTGGGCACGAAGTGATTTTGCAGCTCTTCAGTGGAGCATCTTGCCGCTGCTTCTGAATTGGAGTTTGCTCGTTTCCTGCGCAGGAAGTGACGGGGTATGTCTCAAACTGTAGCCCTTCTTCTGCTGGGGGACGCAGAAAACCGGCGCAAATTCTGCAAGATATCCAAATGAACCATGTTCATTGTAGCAAGGCAGAAGGAGAGCAAACATGGCCATCAATGGCGGCGGTGGCGGCTGCATTGGCTGATGCAGCGGCCTCACGTGGCCCATCTGGGGACGCGATGGCATGAGCTCCGGTCCATATGACAATGCCCGTGCAGGCGGTCACTCGCACAGCGTAGTTCGTGGAAGCCTCTGCGGTGCAGCTTCCCATGTCAGAAATTGTCTGATAACCAGCATATTCGTTGCCCTACCCATTGCCCTTGACATGGACATGGACGTCGACGTTGCCGCAGCCATTGGCAGTTGGCAACGCCGGTGCCAACAGGCCTCCTGAACACAAGCAGCGCCACAACATGCATTCAGTTAATTGTACTGCCAATTCATTACTGTAGCTATTGTTTGTTTATCTCCGATTTCCCACTAAAATGTCAAGCTGCCTTATTGCCCTACTACTACGCATTGTCTCGATGAAAGGACGCAAAACAACAGGAGTATTTAACACTATCACCAGGTGAAAACAGGTGTAGTTTCGCTCACACCACAATTCTGTTTCTGTCATTCAAGAAAGCTGATCGGTTTGGCGTCAAGTAGTTTCCTGCTACCAATGTGTGATGCCTTACTTCAGAATGGCGCCCACGCAGACCTCATGGTTCATCCAAGGAATATCACGAAATAGAGATCCACGGTTTAGCCAGTCAAGTGTTAAATTCCCACTATTTTTTTATAGTTGAATTGAATCTTTGATCGCCTGTTCAAAATTCAGTGCCCAGAAACACAGTACGTTATTGTTTGAATTAAATTATAAACCTCAATGTAATTTTGAGGAGAGTCCTTTGTAATTATATACTCTACATATAGTCTTTTGTGAAAAAAGAACTTGTGGAGGCTCAACTAAGTGTACAGTGCACAAAAAAAACTTGTGCATTGTAAACTCGTTGCAATGAACAACTGAAATACAACTGATTGGATAAAGAATTGTAAGTATTACATATGCTAGTTCTGGTACTTCATAAAAAAACATATGTTAATTTATTACATTGTAGGCAGGATACAAGTGAATTAATCGAAGATTAAAGGAGAATCAGATTGTGCTGCTAGTCCATTCTGTTCCTCACGTATGTGTCCGTCCTCGGCATGCTTGCGCTGAAGTGATACTCGATCTGGGCACGAAGTGATTTTGCACCCCGTCAGTGGAAGATCTTGCTGCTGCTTCTGATCTGGAGTTTCTTCTTTGATTTTCCTGCGCCCGAAGTGACGGATATCATACATACCGTACCCCGTTGTCATTTGCCGTGGGGCACGCAGAACCGGTGCAAATTCTGCAAGATATCCAAATGAACCTGCTCATCGTACGGGTGATAGCAATGCAAAAGGGGAGCAGACATGGCCATCAATGGCGGCGGCGGCGGCTGCATAGGGTCATGCGGCGGCTCCATGTGCCTCATCACGGGACGCGACGTCCTGTGCCCCCGTATACGACAATTGCCAGGCTTCTCGAAGCATCCATAGTCTTGCTTTCCATGGCAGACACTGCCTGACTGCCCTGAGATTAGTTGCCGTACCAATTTCCCTTGGCATGGAGGTGGACGTTAACGTGGCCGCAGTAATTGGCAATTGGATTCGCCGGTGCCGACCAGCCTCCTGAACATCTTCAGTTCCTCGCCAGGCACTGAAATGCCAAGCCGCCCTATCGGCCTGCGGAAATGCATTCTCCCCACGAAAGGAGGCAAAACAACAGGGGTATTTATGGACTCTCAACAGTACAAAAATGTTTAGTTTTGCTCAGACCAAGAGACTGAGATACATGATTCGGTTATTGTCATTCGGGAAAGCTGATCAACTTGGCATCTCAACGATACGCATGCAGAACTCTCATGGTTTATCGAAAGGAAACTGGCAGAATAGAGATGCATGGTTTAGCCAGTCATCCGAACTTGCAGCGCAGGCTTCTCTTCTGCCATGTTGAGTCTCTCGGTAGACGTGAACACATCAGTCAGGAGCTGATGTATACTCGTCGTGGTAGTTTGTTGAGTCATGGAAGATGGGAGCGGAACAGTTGTTATGGAGCGGAACAGTTGTGCCAATTCACGAGACAAGCATTCTTCGATATCCATGGAAGATGGGAGCAGTGCAAGGATATTTACACGCTTTTGCTGGCGAAGTAGAGATTTAGTTTTGTTTATTCAGCTTGCAAGATTATGATGCATGAAATCGTTCAGAGCAGATTAGTGGTGACCAACTCTATGTCTGATTGTGACATCCCATGTCAGCCCAGCTGCTGAAAACAACTCAAACTGAAAAGAGCTCAAGTCCAAGTCATTTTCAAATTCGAAATCAGTTATTCAAACAATTGTCAAAACCATGCTTGTGAAGCAAGTTAAAAATTTCTATAACGACTTGCCTAAGTAATAATTTCTGCAGCAAGAGCATCTGAGATGAGAATTTTGGGAGATTTTTCCATGATTTTCCAAATTATGGAAGCATCTCTAAAAATTCAGAGAAGTTCATGCAAATCCTGATGTTCCTAGAATTGTAATTCAAATTCTGTTGCTCAAACCTACCTGGACCCAAAAGAGAACTTGGACCTGGATAATTATCCTATGTTCTCAGAATTTCTCATAATTTTTGGATATCTGTAAGGTTCCCTTTTAATTCGACAAACCTGACAGCATGAAATTCAAATTTCTTCAAATTTGAGTCAAAATTTGATCCTTGTGAAGGAACTCCAAGTTTTTCAATAACAACCTACCCCAACCAAAAATACCTCTGGATAGCTCATCTCAAATGGGAATTTCGGAGAATTTTTGGCGATTTTACAAATTCTTTTGGATGCCCAAATAAATTCCCAAAGTTGAAAAAGTACCCAATTTTGACCAGCTGCCGTTTGAAATTCCTTTGGATTCCAGATGTGCATGTTGGCCAGTTGATAGATATTTCCAAGATCTTTCCAATGGTACCAAGTTTGCTAATTTTGGAGCTCATTTGCTACTCCAATTAGTGTGCACAAAATCGGGGAAAATCTGGGTTAGAATAATTCGCGAAAAAGAAAAGATCCTGTCGGGCCCACCCGTCAGCCTCTCATACCTATCCCGCCGGAGGCCGCGCGCCGCGTGGACGCCATTGTACGGCTCCGCCGCGCCGCCCACGCCGCTCCCCTCCTTATCCCGTGCGCGGACGAGCTCCAGAAACGCTGCTCTCATTTCCCGGCCTCGCTCGCTCTCGCCGCTACCCCAAACCCTAGCCGCCATTGCCGCGGCGAGCTCGAGCTTCGCCTCGCGCTGCCGACGAGCCAGTGCCCGCCGAGTCCAGCAACCAGGAGCTGCGCGAGGAAGCTTCCAGCCTCCCTTGCCACTCTCGCTCCTCCATCCCGCGCGCGGTTCGCGGATCGAGCGACAATTGCCGCCCTGGCCGGGGTTGAGCTTCATCAACCTCACCGTCAAATCCGTCGGCCACGTGAGCCCAAGCTCGATTCCCCGCACCTAGAGCTACTCCGCGTGGTCGCGCCCTCCCGCTAACCTTTCTACATCGTTCCTGTTGCCTAGGGTCGCCGGGTTTGGTGTTCTCCTCACCGCCGTGGAGTCGTCGTCCGCCTCTCCGATGAACCCACTACCCCGAGCCTCCTCGACGTCGACTTGTCGGTCCCCGGGACCCGCACGGAGCCGTTGAACATCGTGCGCGCGCGAGCTCACCGCCACGCCACCCCGGCTCGCCGGAACGCCGCCGCCACCACCTCGCCGTCCGCCTCCGACGTCTCCGACCTCCTTCCGGTCCACCTCGTCGTCGTCTTGTTCCACGCCGTGGTCCGCGAGGTCTCGGTGAGCCTTCCGCGCCCCTCCTTCGCCCTCCTCGTCGCTCTCCGTCGCCGGAACGACGACCATGCCACCAGCGCCGCCGCGCGCCATGGGCGCGGGCGCGCCCCCGGATCCGGTGAGGATCCGGTGTGGCCCGGACTCTGTGGCCGATCATGCGGCCCAAACCTGATTGGCAGCGCCAAATTAATCTTTTCCGAATATCTTAAATTGCTAGAAAATATCAGAAAGGTGTAAAATTCATAGAAAATTGTATAAAAATCAGAAAAATGTGAATCCAATTTTGTTGGACTCCTTGCGAGCAGATCTATCCAACAAAAATGTCAGATCACATAAATCAGTCTATCTGTTTTCTGGAAAATTGCATAAGTACTAAATATTGTATAAATCATAAGAAATGCTCTGTAAATCCATAAATCGAAAAACTCTTGCAGGGTTGTAAATCATCTGATAACACACTTACAGAGCATTTTTGTATTGTCAGTTAATGTTTGATTATTTTCTTATGATTTATTTAATCCGCTGTCTTGTTTAAATTATTATAAATAATCGTATTACAATAAATCGCCAAACTTCACTGTAAATTACTTTCAGTGGTACTCTTCACCAGAAAAATGCCACTGGACACAAATTAATTTTCAAATATTTTTTTAATTTAATTGACCCTCTCAAGTTAATTTAAGTAATTAACTTAATCAAGAGTCATTGAAGGAAATAATTCAGACAAAAAGAATTAAGTAAGTTTTGCACTTACAGTGTAAATGACTGTCCGAAATAATTAAATTATATTACATCATATCATCTCATCTAACATGCATTATTTCCTTATCATGGTATATAGTGACCGAGGCGACTCCGGAGCCCTGGACTTCCAGCTGCCGGAGCAGGCGCAGG
This sequence comes from Eragrostis nindensis, assembly GCA_012490785.1. Classification (NCBI taxonomy): domain Eukaryota; kingdom Viridiplantae; phylum Streptophyta; class Magnoliopsida; order Poales; family Poaceae; genus Eragrostis; species Eragrostis nindensis. The sequence continues at coordinate 1,074,081 of JAAXCT010000015.1, read as the reverse complement.
AGGAGCAGCAGACTGATACACCCGCTGACCCCGCTAGCTTAGCTCCTGAGCCAGGCAAGCCCCGGTGCATTCTGTCCTATGATTTTGGTTTTATTCTCTCACTATGGTTGAGGTCTAGATTGTTTGTGCATTAGGTTTATAGGAGTCGATTTGAAACCCTAGAACTGCATTAGGTTTACCCTTCCTGATTATCTTTGATGATCCCTGGTTAGTGGTACTTTTGGTCTTAGGTTGATCGTTAGCATTGCTATGCTTATTGCTAGGGATTGGTAGAAGTCGAGTGGTAGGTCCCGCTCGCATGGTAGGACCATGACACTTTGGATTGTACTAGAAGAATTATAGATATGTTGTAGACCGGGCGGGGGATGATGGATAGGTTGTACAACAAGGCATTGGAGGTCTTGTGTGCTGTAGCGCCGTCTGGTCGATTAAAGACCGTTCGTTGTTGGCGCCGCTGAGCAAGTTTTGAACGTATTGACTCACATGCTGGTGTTATGAGCCCAGTAAACCGACGTAGCTTAGCAACCGTGGGGACGAACCTTATCCTGCTGCATATGTCGTGTGGTCAGGTTTCTCCTGCAGGATGTACATCGATGCCGCCGCTCTCGGAAATGAGCACCCCGCTTGTTCACTGAGTCACATCGTAGTGTGATTATGGATGATGTTGATTATGATAATGATATACATGATTACTGCTCTATTTACTTATTGTATTTATGGTACCATCTACTTGTCTGATTATTTACTTGCCTGTCATAGTTATTAGTCGCAGAACATGATACTTGGCAAATTACTTATTTTGAGCTAAAACTTGAAAGTAAGGACTAAGTAATTAGTGCTGTTTTTAGCAAACTCGAGTCAGCCCACCTCTTGTAGCCTTTGCATACTAGGAGTCGGCTGTAATTGGCCATGTTGACGGGTAAGTCTTGCTGAGTATTAGTTGCTCAGGGGATGGCTCTTTATGTTTTTGTGCAGGTATCGTTTTTGCTTCCGCTGTTACTTTGTGGAGATCCTCAGCAGGTCCACATCGCAGGGCTTCGATGTGCGGCCTTTGTATCGTCGAGAGTAGTAGTTGTTTTAGGTATCTTCAGACTTCCGCTGTGCTACTCATGTGTTTTAAATCATTTGAGACTTGTAATAACTTAAAGATGTAACATTTGTGCTTATTTATGTGATGTACTGTCGTGTCCGTTCACCGGCACTTCCGACTCGATCCTGCGAAAAGCGGTGACGCTACAGCTGGCGTCAGAGCCATGTTGGGACAGTAGACCATATAAATGGCCTATTTTCGAAAAGCTAACCACGTTACGAGTGAGGAACGAAAGCCCTAATATAAGGATGTTAGAGAAATCAGGTGGTAATAGGAGTTGTTTGTTATTTTTCTGTAACGACGCACCGACGCTCAGGTAAGAAGGTAAGTGACATGCATAGCTCTGTGGTATTGGTCTTTCTGGCATGAACCATCGAGTTCATGAGTGATATTGCTATTTCTGGCATGAACCATCGAGTTCATGGGTGATGATGATGATTATGAGCCATGCATTGCTTTTCCGCAAAGTTACGTCACCTGAGTAGGTTGTTTGAGGTGACGTTGTGTGTTCTTCTGCAGGTACACTAACTCGCGTTAGACCGTGTAGAAATATTTGTTGAGTGCGAATTAGTTGCCACCGATGTCTACGGCCTGTACATTGGGCATATTTTTGTTTTGTGAGGACGCATAGGTCGAGCATGCATGCATTGCATTTAAAAGACATCAACATATTTCAGATCACACGAAATTTTTGGACTGACTGACTAAGCAACTTCAAAAATTCATTTCTCTTAAACCGCTGAGCCAAAATTTGCAAACTCAGACTTGCTGGAAAGCTTACGACATGAACTAAAGTTTTGCTTCAGGTTGACCAAAAATCTTGTCCCTAACAGCTCCAAATCTGTCATTCAAAACAGCAATTTAATCTGCCCCGAGCAGATTTTCAGAATCTGTCTGTCAACCTCAAAATTCAATATATTCTGTTCTGCTTATCCGTTTCACCCGTTTGACCACTCTTTGGAAAGATCTCGGAGTTCTCTACAACTTTGCTTCTCAGACCTAGCCCTTTTGACGCCTCTAGAAGTGTCAGTTTTCGATTTTGTGACTGCTGCTCGCGGTCGGGACAGATTTCCATCTGTTGAATTGGAAGGCTTTTGCTTTCAGGTTTTTGCTCGAATGGCTGCTTGTAGCTGCTTGCTACGACCGTCCAGAAGTACTCTACCATGTTATAATTCTTGTTTAGCATGGTTCCTCTTCAAGGGTGAATTGTGACGTTTTCGTTTCATTTTCCCGGCAGATGGCTGAGCCCGTGGAGTACGATGGTAACGATTGGATACTCTCGACTTGTCTCAACGGGCTGGGTTTTCCTACCATGTTCTGGCGAGTCCTTCAGCACTTTGGATATCTGGAGCCTCCTACCTACGTGGGAAGACAGTTCATGGATGAGAAAGTACCTTCATGCACCATCCATGTGGCTATCCCAGCAACACCGACATACCCAGCTTGGGAACCATGGGCCGTGAGCGTGAATGGAGCCGAGCTACATGATACTTGGGATGTTGCCGCCCTCACAGCTTTCACACAATTTTGCGACGATCATCAAAGCGAGATGGAAGGAACCCCGTTTGCCGTCCTGCCAATCAGCGACCGAACCAACCCCGATTGGAGGCATCGCATGGATGCATTACTATATGTTAGACACCCACAATATAACCCACATCTGGCTGTGTCCGTCTCCTACTCGGCAACTCTGCATGCCCTGAACCGTCAAAGAGAAGAAAAGATAAGCATGTATCTTGGGGCGTTGAGACTTTGCAGTGAGCGAGATGAAGCTAATGATGCCTTGTTGAACATGAGAGACGCCCAAATTGTTGACCTAGCGTTACAAGTGCAGAACCAAGACAACCAGATCGCGGAACTTATAGAAGAACGAGATGCAGCCCAGCAGATGGTCGCACAGCTAATGGCGGCCCAAGTTCCACCTGCAGAGCAAGTACTAGCCGACGCCATCGACCTGCAGCATGGAGAGCAACTAGACAGTGAAGAAGACGCTTGAACGGCTGTAGCTGCTTTGAGCAGATTCATCGCGTAGCGTGTTATTTAGATGTGCCGTTGTTGGTTAGTTGGAGCTAGTGTCGTAATGACGTAGCTAGGCGACGCGATCTCCTGTACGTGTTGTAATCTTATCGTTGTATCGTGGGAACTACGTGTTGATGTCTTGTATGACCTTAACTTTCCTCGATGGATGGAGTTGTATTCATGTTGAGCCATCAGCCCTTTTGTTTTCATCATGAATACTTTTGCACTTTTATCTATCATGTTTAGGTGGAGCCCATCTCTTGCTGTTGGTTACCGTGTTAATAAGCCCTACCCTACACCAGAATTGTTTCCTGCAATTGATATCCGTGCTAGTTGCCCACCAAATGTGGAGAAGGTTATGCCAAACCTTGATAATCTTCTCTGTAGATTCGTTTTTGGGATCCTCGTTCTTGCTCAATTATTAAAATTTGGCAACATAGAGCATGTGCAATGCATCATTTCATATGCATTTCAATATACCACTCGCATTGCATGAGCACCTTGCAATACATCATCATGCACATCCATTTATGCATGTCATACAAGGTGCATCATCACATATGCACCATGAGCAATGCATCTTGCAATTGCACCACTATGCATCATCTGCACCATAACATGTGCATCATGTCATGAACATTTTCACGAGCGTCATGTCATATGCACCAATTATGCACCATGCAATGTGCATCATGAGGCATGACATTGCGCACTTGCACCCTTGCATAAGCACCATCGCATATGTGCATTGCATCATTCAAAGAACGCAATGCACCATAAATATGCATCTTACTCATTCTAGCACAGAATAAATGGATGCATGAATAATCACCGCTAAGGGAGCAAGAATGTGGAAGTTGTTACCTTGGTTACCTTTGTCATATGCCGACCTCGTGCCTGCGAATCCTTGAAATCCTACTCCTTGAATACAACTTTGGCTTCTTCCTGGAATATCGTGACCAATCCTAAGCAACAGATGTTTGACCGATCCTTGTGCTCTTATCGGTGTTGATATCCTTCAGGTGTCATTTGTTTCGAATCATCTGTTCACGACCGAGTTCTATTCTACCTCCTTGTTGCCCCATCGAAACCTTTAGTCCGCCAAGACGTTGGCTAGAGTTTGTTGAGATACCCGTTCGTGGCCAATCTGATGTTCGCCCCATACCCTTGTCAAGCACGTATACCGGAGTCAGATGCGCAGTCCCAAGATCAAGATTCAAGAAGCACAATCCAAATTTAAGAAAGGCCGTCACAGCCCAGCTGCCAACACGCTTGGTGAAAGAAGTTTATTTGCCTTCTAAGAAGACTTTCGATCCAGCCCTAAAGCAATGGTTATCAGTGCAACAATCATCGTAAAGAATGCTACTAGAACCCGCTAAGAGGACAAGAGTCTTCAACACATCTCCGCTCAGTCAAGAACTGTTTATGCGCCAGAGCAGATGATTGGATTGAACAAGGACGATGATCAAGATCATTTAGTTGCAAGGCACATTGCCGGTGTCTCGTCGCTAATCGCCACATAGAACAGAGGAGACATGTGGTCAAGAACAGAATGGCAGTACCAACGGACTTTGAGTTACGCAAGAAGGTTCTTGCTGAGGCACACTTCCCTCAACATTCTATTCACCCGGGCAATAACACGTTGTATCGGGATTCGAGGAGTCGTTTTGGTGGTCCCTCAACATTCTATTCACCTCTCACATCTCAGAGTATGCCCAGCTTTGCATTTCGCGGATTCTCCGGTTGCATGGAGTGCTTAAGACGCTCTTTTTAGATCGAGGTATGTAGTTTGTTGCTCGTTTCTGGGAGCCACTGCACGCATCTTTGGACACCGAGATTATCCGTGCTCAGTTTATCATCCTCGGACAGATGGCCAGATTGAGAGGGTGAATCAGATCCTTGAAAACATGCTCTGGGCCAATGTTCTTGTTCACAGCAAGAAGTGGGATGAGTGTCTACCGCTCACTGAGTTCTCCTACAACAACAGTTATCAAGACAGCATCAAGATGGCACCGATCGTCCTTCCTTCTTCGTGAATCTCGGGACGAGATTCTTTTAACGGGGGAGGGCTGTGACATCCCATGTCACGGCTGCCCAGCTGCTGAAAACAACTCAAACTGCAAAGAGCTCAAGTCCAAGTCATTTTCAAATTCGAAATCCGTTATTCAAACAATTGTCAAAACCATGCTTGTGAAGCAAGTTAAAAATTTCTATAATGACTTGCCTAAGTAATAATTTCTGCAGCAAGAGCATCCGAGATGAGAATTTTGGGAGATTTTTCCATGATTTTCCAAATTATGGAAGTATCTCTAAAAATTCAAAGAAGTTCATGCAAATCCTGATGTTCCTAGAATTGTAATTCAAATTCTGTTGCTCAAACCTACCTGGACCCAAAAGAGAACTTGGAGCTGGATAATTATCCTATGTTCTCACAATTTCTCATAATTTTTGGATGTCTGGAAGGTTCCCTTTTAATTCCACAAACCTGACAGCATGAAATTCAAATTTCTTCAAATTTGAGTCAAAATTTGATCCTTGTGAAGGAACTCCAAGTTTTTCAATAACAACCTACCCAAACCAAAAATACCTCTGGATAGCTCATCTCAAATGGGAATTTTGGAGAATTTTTGGCGATTTTACAAATTCTTTTGGATGCCCAAATAAATCCCCAAAGTTGAAAAAGTACCCAACTTTGACCAGCTGCCGTTTGAAATTCCTTTGGATTCCAGATGTGCATGTTGGCCAGTTGATAGATTTTTCCATGATAGATCTTTCCAAGATTTTTCCAATGGTACCAAGTTTGCTAATTTTGCAGCTCATTTGCTACTCCAATTAGTGTGCACAAAATCGGGGAAAATCTGGGTTAGAATAATTCGCGAAAAAGAAAAGATCCTGTCGGGCCCACCCGTCAGCCTCTCATACCTATCCCGCCGGAGGCCGCGCGGACGCCGTTGTACGGCTCCGCCGCGCCGCCCACGCCGCTCCCCTCCTTATCCCGTGCGCGGACGAGGTCCAGAAGCGCTGCTCTCATTTCCCGGCCTCGCTCGTTCTTGCCGCTACCCCAAACCCTAGCCGCCATTGCCGCGGCGAGCTCGAGCTTCGCCTCGCGCTGCCGACGAGTCAGTGCCCGCCGAGTCCAGCAACCAGGAGCTGCGCGAGGAAGCTTCCAGCCTCCTTTGCCACTCTCGCTCCTCCATCCCGCGCGCGGTTCGCGGATCGAGCGACAATTGCCGCCCTGGCCGAGGTTGAGCTTCATCAACCTCACCGTCAAATCCGTCGGCTACGGTGAGCCCAAGCTCGATTCCCCGCGCCTAGAGCTACTCCGCGTGGTCGCTCCCTCCCGCTAACCTTTCTACGTCATTCCTGTTGCCTAGGGTCGCCGGGTTTGGTGTTCTCCTCACCGCCGTCGAGTCGTCGTCCGCCTCTCCGATGAACCCAGTACCCCGAGCCTCCTCGACGTCGACCTACCGGTCCCCGGGACCCGCGCGGAGCCGTTGAACATCGTGCGCGCGCGAGCTCACCGCCAGGCCACCCCGGCTCGCCGGAATGCCGCCGCCACCACCTCGCCGTCCGCCTCCGACGTCTCCGACCTCCTTCCGGTCCACCTCGTCGTCGTCTTGTTCCACGACGTGGTCCGCGAGGTCTCGGTGAGCCTTCCGCGCCCCTCCTTCGCCCTCCTCGTCGCTCTCCGTCGCTGGAACGGCGACCATGCCACCAGCGCCGCCGCGCGCCATGGGCGCGGGCGCGCCCCCGGATCCGGTGCGGCTGCGCCTGGATCCGGTGTGGCCCAGACTCTGTGGCCGATCATGCGGCCCAAACCTGATTGGCAGCGCCAAATTAATCTTTTCCGAATATCTTAAATTGCTAGAAAATATCAGAAAGGTGTAAAATTCATAGAAAATCGTATAAAAATCAGAAAAATGCGAATCCAATTCTGTTGGACTCCTTGCGAGCAGATCTATCCAACAAAAATGTCAGATCACATAAATTTATCTATCTGTTTTCTGGAAAATTGCATAAGTACTAAATCTTTTATAAATCATAAGAAATTCTATGTAAATCCATAAATCGAAAAACTCTTGCAGAGTTGTAAATCATCTGATAACACACTTACAGAGCATTTTTGCACTGTCAGTTAATGTTTAGTTATTTTCTTATGACTTATTTAATCTGCTGTTATTTAATCCGCTGTCTTGTTTAAATTATTATAAATTATCAGTATTACAATAAATCGCTAAACTTCACTGTAAATTACTTTCAGTGATACTCTTCACCAGAAAAATGCCACTGGACACAAATTAATTTTCAAAAAATTATTTAATTTAATTGACCCACTCAAGTTAATTTAAGTAATTAACTTAATCAAGAGTCAATGAAGGAAATAATTCAGACAAAAAGAATTAATTAAGTTTTGCACTTACAGTGTAAATGACTGTCTGAAATAATTAAATTATATTACATCATATCATAGCATCTAACATGCATTATTTCCTTGTCATGGCATATAGTGACCGAGGCGACTCCGGAGCCCTGGACTTCCAGCTGCCGGAGCAGGTGCAGGAGGAGCAGCAGACTGATACACCTGCTGACCCCGCTAGCTTAGCTCCTGAGCCAGGCAAGCCCCGGTGCATTCTGTCCTATGATTTCGGTTTTATTTTCCCACTATGGTTGAGGTATAGACTGTTGTGCATTAGGTTTATAGGAGTCAATTTGAAATCCTAGAACTGCATTAGGTTTACCCTTCCTGATTATCCTTGATGATCCCTGGTTAGTGATACTTTTGGTCTTAGGTTGATCGTTAGCATTGCTATGCTTATTGCTAGGGATCGGTAGAAGTCGAGTGGTAGGTCCCACTCGCATGGTAGGACCATGACACTTTGGATTGTACTAGAAGAATTATAGGTATGTTGTAGACCTGGCGGGGGATGATGGATAGGTTGTGCAACAAGGCATTGGAGGTCTTGTGTGCTGTAGCGCCGTCTGGTCGATTAAGGACCGTTCGTTGTTGGCCCCACTGAGCAAGTTTTGAACGTACTGACTCACATGCTAGTGTTATGGGCCCAGTAAACCGACGTAGCTTAGCAACCGTGGGGACGAACCTTATCCTGCTGCTACGGGGGAATAGGACAACCCATGGACAACGGCTGGGCCGGGTGTCGCGTGGGGGTGGTCCCGATATTCTGCCGGGAGCAGCAGCTAGATTTCGGCCTTGCGGGGGCTTCGTGAAATGTTGCCATATGTGGCCTTTGTGCGCGCATATGTCGTGTGGTCAGGTTTCTCCTGCAGGATGTACATCGATGCCGCCGCTCTCCGAAATGAGCACCCCGCTTGTTCACCGAGTCACATCGTAGTGTGATTATGGATGATGTTGATTATGATGATGATATACATGATTACTGCTCTATTTACTTATTGTATTTATGGTACCATCTACTTGTCTGATTATTTACTTGCCTGTCATAGTTGTTAGTCGCAGAACATGATACTTGACAAATTACTTATTTTGAACTAAAACTTAAGTAAGGACTAAGTAATTAGTGCTGTTTTTAGCAAACTCGAGTCAGCCCACCTCTTGTAGCCTTTGCATACTAGGAGTCGGCTGTAATTGGCCATGTTGACGGGTAAATCTTGCTGAGTATTAGTTGCTCAGGGGATGGCTCTTTATGTTTTTGTGCAGGTATCGTTTTTGCTTTCACTGTTGCTTTGTGGAGGTCCTCAGCAGGTCCACATCGCAGGGCTTCGATGTGCGGCCTTTGTATCGTCGAGAGTAGTAGTTGTTTTAGGTATCTTCAGACTTCCGCTGTGCTGCTCACGTGTTTTAAATCATTTGAGACTTGTAATAACTTAAAGATGTAACATTTGTGCTTATTTATGTGATGTACTGTTGTGTCCGTTCACCAGCACTTCCGACTCGATCCTGCGAAAAGCGGTGACGCTACATGATGCCATTTGAAATGTTTCCATCGCATTGTTTGACATGCTAAACTCATGGATGATCGAAAGGAACCTCGTAAAATTGGGATGCATTATTCAGTCGGACATTGAAATCCCTTGCCATCCAAACTGTTTACTCTGCAGCGCCTCTGTTCAGTTTTGAATGTAACACACTTTCTGATAAGTTAAATCCATGACTGAAAGAGCCTGCAGCCTTGCAATTGGGGCGGGGGTGGTAGATAGCTTTATCGAAGAGAGTATGAGAACTTTGTGCATTTGTCGGGTGGGTCTGTCGAGTTGATGTTTCAGCGTTTTGCCGTGGTAGTGAACTCGATGAAGGCAGACATCATTGTTCTACCCTACTCTGATCATGATAGGGCTCTGAAGCTACTACACGCTTTGGATCGGAGTGTTTTGGGGTACGAAGGTGGATGCCATCATTGAGTCCGCTAATTATGAGACTCTTGGAACTGATGAACTCTTTTGAAAGTTGAAATCGACAGGGGTCGATGTTCAGCTCAGGGCCAAGCATGAGAGTAATGTGAAAGATCCCAACTCCATGGCTCTTGTGACTGGCTCTGGACAAGCTTTCTCTAACGCTAACCAGAAACCAAATGCTTTTACTCTTTCTGCTTTGTTCTCCATCACAGAAGAGCACCTCGAGGGACTTGAAGATGAAGAACTTGCGTTGTTTGCTAAGCGGATCAAGCGCATTAGCAACAACCGGAAGGACCGGTGGAGGAGCAAGAACACTTGCTTCGAGTGTGGCAGGCCTGGCCACTTTGCCGCCGAGTGTCCGAGCTAGGAGAGGAGCAAGAACGACTATATCAAGCACAAGTCCTACGACAAGGGGAGGCACCACAAGAAGTACGACGACAAGAAGAAGAAGAAGAAGAAGAACTGCAAGGTGCGCCGGGAGCGTGGGTTCGTGGCGACTTTGAGCGACATCGACTCTACTTCCTCTGCGGACGACTACACCGAGTCGAGCTCAAGCAAAGAGAAGATCGACCGCAAGGACCGCAAGAAGAAGGATCACAAGAACATCACCGGCCTTTGCTACGTCGCCAACAAGAACCCCGACGGCTACTGTGGCATGGCGCATAGCTCCAAGAGCGTGAAGAGCGACGTTTATAGCACGGCCAGACCGACGATCGTGGGTCCTGGGCCTAGACATTAGAGTCACTAGCAGAAATGCCCGTGCGTTGCTACGGGCGAAAGACACATAAATATATTGTCAGGCGCTTTTTCTACTACAAATAATATACAAGTTTTAGAATACTTAGTGTTTTCTAAAAAGAGAATTCATCAAAAATCAAGCTTTAAACACACGTATTCTTTACCTATTTCTAAGAGTCGAAATGAACTGATTCTCAAAGAGGATTTGTCAATCTGAATCTGATGAGTCATACAAAGGGTTCCTCAGGGCAATGGAATTCTTATGGAGAGTGTTGCGTTGCATTTCACGACGTGCTTTTTCACGGCTTCTCTTTGCTTGTTTTTGCTCGGATGTCATGTTTGCATAGAGTAATTTCTGATCATCACATATTGCCCGCCTCTTTTCGGAGGTTAAATTTGCATAACGTAGTCTGGCATTTGTACGTCTTGCTTCAATTTGCTCGGGTGTCGACTGCGGCTTTACATCAACTTTTTTTTTCGTAAACGAGCTTCACGACGTTTTTTTAGTAATTCATCCTTATGTTCGTCAGATAGATGTGCATATCGTTTTCTTTCTCGCTGCCTCTTACGTTCTTTAGGATCCATGAATGGTGGCTCATCAGATGACGAGGACCCGCTACCACTGCTAATATTGCCATCATCTAAAGAAGTAGATTACACAATTGGTTACGTAGTATCAAAATGAGTTGAACACTTAATTACTTATAGACAATAGTTTTTTAGATAAAGATTATAGACAATAGTTGATCAGTATTACTTGTGTCGGTGGTGCTGCTTAGGTCTTTCAATTTTAATGGAGTGCTGTCCTCGTATTGTTTCAAAGAAGCCATCTGAAAGGAATCCAGCCGATGAAGGGTGAGTATTATAAGTAACAAAATGGTATGTTAAATCACAAAATTTTTTGGGGTGTTAAAACAAACCAGAATGTGTTTTAATCTATGCCTATCAATGCTTATGTACCATGTTAATTAGTTTTGCTGGTTTCCATTGATTGGGTCTGTGGGCCAAAAAAAAGTTGTTTACATGATGCTCCAAGGCCTAAGTAAGCAATTGACACAAAACAGCAACAACTATAGGTTCCACGCTTCAGGCTAACTAAGCTGGAAGCCTACTGGAAGCATCACACTTGTTTGCCGCACAGCGAGCAAAACAGGCAGTTAGGCACCACGGCACACGCGTATGTGGCCGAGCCGCCACAGCTACAAGCAGCAGCACGCCGTGCGTGACCCTAGCAGTGGCAAATCAGAAGTTCAGAAGCCTACATAAAGTCTAGTCTAATATGTGTTACGAAGCTGTTGGAATTTTATGTGGCTATCAACAGTTATTCGTATCATATGTATTATGGTCATTGTTTATTCACCTCAATGTGGAAATATTTATTGATACAAGTGATGCAGTATTATTAATTATACTAACTCGAGGAATTTATACTCGAGGTGCCGAGGACGTTTGCGCTGAAATACAGTAGAGGAAATAATTGAGATCTACTCTACTGTAATATTTATTTATTATGTACGTACATATTTTACCCGAGTACAGCACGGAAGAGCTGGGTTTGTTTGCAGGATCGGCTCTGCAGACTGTTAACTCACATGATTATATTGGAATTGATCTCATATATACAAATGATCATGACACATGACTCACACACGTGTGCTAGGGACTAATATATTTAGACTCACAAAACCGACCTGCCTGATCGTGGTTGGTGACATGGTTCAGGAGTCGTACGGTTTTCCAGAACACAGGTGGAATATTTGGAACACCTGGAAGTGGTCTATAAATCGGTCCCTACCCTCCTCATTATGCATTATGAGTGGCACCATGGAAAAGGCAGAGGAATAGAGGGTAGACCGAATAGCTCACAAACCCTAACATTGGTATCAGAGCCGGTTGCGGTCACCATCTAGTTATTCCGCTGCAAAACCCGTGTGGAACCCTAACTCCGAAAAAAAAAACTCTGCCGTCGTAGCTGCCGCCGCCAACTGGTTCCATCGCGGTCTCGGTCTGCGATTTGCTTCGTCGTCGAAACTTGATTGCGCGTGGCAGGAAGCACGATCGCCTGCCCTTCCTGCAGTGCACGCGTGAACAAGGAAGGAGCCTCCCGTCGCTAGGGCGTCCGCGTCTTGCGGTGCGGGAGGTGCGTACGTGACCGTGTCCTGCTAATGAAGAGGGAAGCAATCTGCCTTCGTGCAAAGCTTGCTGGTGCTTGTCAACTACTAGCACGTACACGCAGGTCGAAGAACAAGCTCACGTACGTGGGTGGTTTTCTGGTCACCAACTCTCCTGAACTTGGATCGAGGAAGACGCAGAAGTATTTTCTTCCGGAATTGATCTGCGCATTGGCTGGATACTTTCTCTGGTAACAAATATCATCACTTTGATGGCATCTAATAGTGTCTTTTCTGAGCTGTTAAAATCCTGCAAGTTAGAGATCTAATTTCACGGTTTGGAAATGGAAAATCATGTATTTGCCTACTGCCGAAAATATTGATTATGTTATTGATGTGCCTGAACCGGAAAAACCAAAAGATGATGCTACTGCTGAGCAAAACAAAGATTATATGGTAGAATATGAAGCTTGGGCTAAAGACAATAAAAGAGCTCGCGTATTTATGTTGGGATCCATGACAGATTATTTAGCTGCTGAGTATGATAGTGAACAGAATGCTATAGAAAAATATTGGGAAACTGTAAAAAGATTTTGCTGATGTTTCTCTTGTGAAAGTGCTCAGTCTTGTCAATCGTTTTCTCTCTACCAAGATGAATGATGGTGGTTCTGTTAATGAGCATATCAACAAACTCTGTGTTTTAGCAGAGGAATTAAAAATTGTTGGTTCTCCTTTTCAAGAAGAAGTGCACGTCATGGGTGTTTTCAACTCTTTGCCAAATTCATGGGAACAATTTAAGATGTCCTTTTGTCATTCTGAGCGTGAACTGAATATGCGCAATTTGAGGCATCACTTGCTTATGGAAGAACAGGAACTCTCCCAGGGAAAGGAAAGGAACTCAAATAATTCTGAGTTGCACCTTGGAGAGGAAAGATACAATGCAAATAAAAAGAATTGGCAAAAGAGGAAACCCAGAGCTGATTTGAGAGAGAAGCTTAACAGGAAACGCAATTGTGATGACCGTGGAAATTATGACTCATCTCATAAAAATGACAAGAATAAAAGGGATTTCACTTGTCACAACTGTGGTCAGTATGGGCACTTCAGAGCTGATTGCAGGAAGAAGAGGAAGCACAATGAAAAGAAGAAGCACGAAAATCAGCATGATGATCCTAAAACCAACCCTTCAGAGGGAGGTATGCATTATGTTTATGTATGCACTGAATCTTTATTTACTACCACTTTTCCAAATAGTTGGGTTGTCGATTCTGGTTCTACATCACATATTGCTAGAGATCATAAATCTTTTACTTCCATGCAAACAATTCCAAGGGGAAATAGATATGTCTACTTAGCACTAATGCTAGAGCTGATATACTTGGCATTGGAAATTATGTCCTGAAACTCCCTAATGGAGGAAAGCTTAATCTAAAGGACACTTGTATTCACCTAGCATGAGAAGGAATTTAGTCTCTGTCTCTCAGTTGGAATCTACTGGTTATGATATACTATTTGGAAAAGGAAGAGTTAAAATATTACTTGATGGGAAATTAGTGCATACTGGTATGCGTTGTGATGGCCTTTATTTTCTTGATGGTTTGCTAGAAGATGGTAATACTGATTGTCTAGTTGGTGAAGATAACTCTATAATGAGGAACACTAATGATAGAAACACATGCTCAGAATCTTAATTATGGCATTTACGACTTGGTCACATATCTAAAAACAGAATTAAGAGGCTTATTAGTTCTGGAATTCTAAACCTTAAGTGGGAGGATTTTGACACTTGCGAGGCATGTATAATGGGTAAAATGACCCGTGCACCTTTTCCAAAGGCGCAAAGATCTAAGGAGCCTCTTGCTATTATTCATTCTGATATTTGTGGTGAAATGTCAACTCCTACTAAAGGTCAAAAGGTGTATTTTATCACATTCATTGATCACTATTCTAGATATGGTTATGTGTATCTTCTTAAACACAAGTCGGAAGGTTTTGATGCTTTTAATATATTTAAAATTGAAGTGGAAAATCAGTTGAATAAAACGATTAAGGTTTTAAGAACTGATCGTGGGGGAGAATATATACACTGCAGGAATATTAAATGATTTTTGTAAAGAGCATGGAATTATTCATCAGTACACTATGCCATACACTCAGCAACAAAACGGTGTAGCCGAGCGGAGAAATAGAACTCTTATGGATATGGTTAGATCTATGATGGCTTATTCTGATCTGCCTTTGTCGCTTTGGGGTGAAGCATTACCTACTGCTGTTTATTTATTGAATCATTCACCATCAAAAGCTGTTACAGTCACTCCTTATGAGTTGTGGACTGGAAGGAAGCCATCTCTTCGTCATTTAGCTGTTTGGGGTTGTCATGCTCAGATTAGAGTGCCAAATCAATATCGTACAAAGTTGCAGCCTAAAAGCACACCAGGGATTTTTATTGGTTATTCTACAGAATCAAAAGGGTATCGATTTTATGATCCTGAAAATGATAAACTGGTGGAAAGTAGGGATGCAATATTTTTAGATCAGCACACACCTCGCCGCGCTAAGCGGGCAAGGGTGGAATTATTGGCAACTCCAAATGAACCAAGTGTGGATACATCTGGATTAGACTCGCATAGCGAGGAATATTATACCCCGGAAGGAAATACAAATCAAACTCCCAACACTAACATGCTTAGGAGAAGTGGGAGGAACATTCACGCACCATCATTCTAGATGATTATTATGTTTTTTGGGGGGAAGTGCACTCTAAAATTCCAGATTTAGAGGAAGATCCCAGGACCTATAAAGAAGCTATTAGTTGTCCACAATCAAAACTATGGTTGGAAGCAATGCGGGAAGAATTAAACTCGATGAGAAAAAATAAAGTTTGGGAACTTGTTTCTTTACCAAACAACCGCAAAGCCATAGGGTGTAAGTGGATTTTTAAAAGGAAAATTAATGCACTAGGTCAAGTAGAAAAAAATAAAGCTAGACTTGTTGCAAAAGGCTTTACACAAAGGGAAGGCATTGACTTTGTGGAAACTTTTTCTCCAGTTGCAAAGTTTACTTCTATTCGTATATTAGTGCTTTGACGGCTTATTATGATCTTGACCTCCACCAAATGGATGTGAAAACTGCTTTTCTTAATGGACATTTCGAGGAGGAAATATATATGTTACAGCCGGAAGGTTTTGGAGAAAAGGGAAATATGATTTGCAAATTAAATAGATCAATTTGTGGTCTTACACAAGCTTCACGCCAATGGTACATTCTTTTTGATAATGCTATCACGTCATATGGATTTTCAATGACGGAAGGTGACCATTGTATTTATACTAAAGTTATTGGTGGCAATTTTGTGTTACTGTCCTTATATGTTGATGATATACTTATTGCTTCTAATAATAAAGTAACATTGGCGGAAGTAAAAGCTTGGTTGTCTTCTACATTTGACATGAAAGATATGGGAGAAGCTTCCTATGTTTTAGGAGTGGAAATACATAGAGATCGGAATAAACGACTTCTTGGTTTGTCCCAAAAGGCTTACCTTCGAAGCGTTCTGAAAAGATTTTCTATGGAACATTGCAAACCTGTTAATGTACCTTTGGTAAGGGGAACTAAACTCAGTGAGGAATTTTGTCCATGTACTCCTGAGGAAAAAGAAAGGATGAATGGGATTCCTTATTCTTCAGCTTTGGGATGTCTTATGTATGCTATGTTATTCACACGACCTGGCCTTAGCCATGCTATTGGAATTCTTAGTAGATATCAGCAGAACCCTTGGGAGGAGCATTGGAAACAAATAAAATATGTATTGCGTTGCGTCAAAGGAACCGTGGATTATTCATTATGTTTTAATGGTCATAACCTTCAGCTGCAGGGTTATACTGATGCTGATTGGCAAAGAGATTTGGATGACCGGAAGTCTACGTCTGGTTATATATTCACTTTGGCAGGAGGTGCTATTTCTTGGTGTAGCAGGAAGCAGGATTCGGTTGCTCTTTCGTCCATGGAAGCTGAATATATTGCTGCATCTGAAGCGGCAAAGGAAGGCGTGTGGCTAAGGGAATTTCTTGCATCACTGAAGGTCGTGGAAAGTGCATCACAACCTGTCACTATTTTCTGTGATAATATGGCTGCGATGAAGGTCTCCGAAGATCCTAAATTTCATAGTAAAAGTAAACACATTGAGGGAAGATATCATTATATTTGCGATGTGATAAATAGACTAAAGTCAGTTCGTTTAGTTTATTTGCCTAGCACTAGTATGGTTGCAGACCCACTGACTAAGCCACTTTGTCAGGAATTATTTTCTTAGCATATCAGAGATATGGGACTTCAGGTTATTGATTGAAATGTTTTAGCCAAGTGAGAGATATTGGAATTTTATGTGGCTATCAACATTTATTCGTATCGTATATATTATGGTCATTGTTTATTCACCTCAATGTGGAAATTTTTATTGATACAAGTGATGCAGTATTATTGATTATACTAACTCGAGGAATTTATACTCGAGGTGTCGAGGACGTTTGTGCTGAAATACAGTAGAGGAAATAATTGAGATCTACTCTACTGGAATATTTATTTATTATGTACGTACATATTTTACCCGGGTACAGCACAACGGAAGAGCTGGGTTTGTTTGCAGGATCGGCTCTGCGGACTGTTAACTCACATGATCATATTGGAATTGATCTCATATATACAAATGATCATGACACATGACTCACACATGTGTGCTAGGGACTAATATATTTAGACTCACAAAACTGACCTGTCTGATCGTGGTTGATAACATGGTTCAGGAGTCATACGGTTTTCCGGAACACAATTGGAATATTTGGAACACCTGAAAGTGGTCTATAAATAGGTCCCTACCCTCTAGCCTCGTTATGCATTGTGAGCGGCACTACGGAAAAGACAGAGGAATAGAGAGTAGACCAAATAGCCCACAAATCCTAACAGAAGCGAGAGACAAGCAAGGTGGAACTCGGTGGAAAGCTTGTTCACCTTTACTGGAGAGCTCGTCATCGAGTTCTTACCGACGGAGAAGTGAAGTTGGCATAGATCAATGGCGGCGGGAGACCAGGACACCAGGTCACGCACGATACGATTTGGTGGAGACGGATGTGCAGGAGGCCGTGGACCCAACTTTATGGCGTCAAGCTCCATGGTTTGAGTCCGGTTCGGTAGCCACGCAGGTCTAGCGCTAATTGCCAAGAGCTCGGAGGCCGCAGCGGTGATAGTTCGAGTCCAGGTCGGACAGCACTATACGGACGCGAAACAACGTCAGGCACAACGACGGTCGAAAAATTGAAGATGGCAGAACGCACGAAGATTGGTTGATTGTTTTAGAAATAGGAATAGATAGAGTGGACTCGAGGGGACAGGCAGTCTGGCACACAATCATGATCAGCTCGAGGAATCGCCTTTGCACGAAGACAATCACGATCAGCACTAAGAGGGTGTTTAGTTCGTGTAATTGGTGCAACTTCACTGTAGTAGATTCTTTTGGAAAGCGTGTCACTATAACAAATATGGAGATCCATGACGTTTTTTGAGTGACGGTTAGCGCCGACATCACAGACAGAACATATCTGTGATGATTTCTAGAACTTCGTCACGGATAATTGATGAGACCCACTGGTTACAAAACTGGTCGACATTTCTATGACGACACCATCATCTACATTCACAAATTGAAACTAGAAATTGTCATAGATTTGCTTCAGCTCGCATGACAATTACGTTTTCTCATAGTTTGGAGATTATGGGATGTGGGGCCCAATTTGATGACGAATTGCACCTTATCCTTTTAGGGGTGTTTTTTTTTTTGGCAAACTGAAGCAACTGTAAAAAAAGATTAGTGCACACCGCCGGAGCCTTTCCACTGCAACTATTTTATAGATGTATTAATCTTTTTTTATAGGATGTCCGATGTATTATTTTTTTTTGAGAAATATGTCCGTTGTATTAGTGTTTTTTTTAGCATGTCCGTTGTATTAACCTGATGACATGGGGAGTTCGGGACTTGTTTAAGTTGTGCTCCTCGTGCTAGTGATTTTTTTGGCTGGAATGGGCCGGCTGTTATAGGCCCAAATTCCGTCTGTCCATATAAAATCTAGGGAAAAGTCCTCTCCCTGAACTATTATAGGAGTTGCAACTTTTCCCCTGAACTACAAAACAGGGTAACCAGACTCCCTCAACTCATCTAGTCGGTCCAAGTTTCCTCCCTCGGCGGTTTTGTAAGCGGTTTCGTCAGACGTGGCACAGTAGGTCCCACCTGTCGGATGCCACGTCACCTTTTTCTTTTCTTTTCTTTTTTTCCCTCTCTTCTTCTCTTTCTCCCCGACGGCGCACCCTTCCTCTCTGCTCCCCTCGCCCTTCCTCTCCGCTCCCCGGGCAGTGAAGGCAGCGCCGTCGCCGGGGAAATCGCGGGCGCCGACGCCGGCGACGTCGGGGGACACCGCGACGAGTGAGTCGACGGCGGGGAGAGGCGTGAGCACGCTGCGGCGGGAGGCCGGGTGCGGGGAGGGGCACACCGCCACGGCGGAGGGAGCGACGCGGCCGGTGAGGAGGAGGAGCGCGGAGGGGCGCAGCGAGAGCGGGGCGAAGGCGGACGCCGGGGACAGGGAGGCGAGGAGGGCACCGTCAAGAGCAAAGTGGCGCGCCTCGGCGAGGAGCGCCGCGGAGGGAGGTTGGGGACGGGAGTCGGCCGCGCCGGAGGAAGGACAGGAGGAGCGCGAAGAGGTGCGGGTCGCGGTCGAGGAAGTGCGGATCGGCCGGGGTGGAGGGGGAGAGGGAGGAGAGAGGCGAGGAGGCGTCCACGCGAGCTAGCGTGCCGTCGGGGAGAAAGAGAAGAAGAGAGGGAAAAAAGAAAAAGAAAAGAAAAATGTGACGTGGCATCTGACAGGTGGGACCCACTGTGCCACGTCGGACAAAACCACTCTGAAAACCGCCGAGAGAGGAAACTTGGACCGACTAGATGAGTTGAGGGAGTCTGGTTACCCGGTTTTGTAGTTCAGAAGAAAAGTTGCAACTTCTATAATAGTTCAGGGAGGTCAAATGGACTTTTTCCTAAAATCTAAAGAACCCTAGCGCTGGCCATCACTCTCCCATTCTCGTAGCCACCGCCTCCCCTGTCTCCTCTATTCTCTCCACCTCTCTTATCTCTTCCCTGTGCGCCTCGATCCCCTTCGCATCAAGCGCGCCCCGGCCTCGCCCTCCCCGTCAAGCTCAACATCAACCCCGGCGGTCGTCAGATCTACGTCGCCTCGTCCTCGACTCGCTCTTCCCCGCAGTCCTCGACTCGCTCTTCCCCGCTCGGATCTGCGGGGAGCTGCTCAAAGGCGCTTCGGCGAGCTGCTTCAAGGTGCGGCGGCCGAGCCTCTTCAAGGCACTGCGGCCGAGCGGCTTCAAGGCTCGGCGACGAGCTGCAAGTCACGGCGACCCAGCGGCTTCAAGGCGCGGCAGCGGGCTGCTTCAAGGTGCTGCGACCTAACGACTTCAAGGCACAGCGGCCGGCTCCAAGGCAGATGCCGGACAGCTCCAAGGCGGGATGGTCAAGCGGATGCAGTGCCTCCGCGTCCAATCTCTATTTTCTGGTTTGTGATTCTCTGTGTTTGATGTAGTTAAAAGAGAAATTCCAGTTGCGCTGTGTGATTATTATCAGTCACAGTTTTGTAGTGCTACGGTTGAACAGATTATGTACCACTTTGCAATTCTGAAGAATCCGCTTGTAGATGTTTATTTATCAAAGAGAAATTCCAGTTTGCCGGATGTGAATGTTGAATACGGTTGGTTCCGGAGAGGATTCAATTTGGACGAATTTGGGGTAGATTTAAAATGGATTTAATCCATTGTGACGATCTGAATTGGTCACAAAGGTTCGGGCTTTGGCTGGGCTTGGGTTGCGTTGTGACGGGAAAAGAGCATCACAGATTTTTCTGATCCATGATGATTCTTGAGAGATGTCACGGTTCAATCTATGACGCGAGATCTATGATGGAAGTCTATTCCGTCACGGATGCCGTTTTATGACTGTTTTTAGCCAATCTGTGACAAAGTATGAACGTCATGTATCTCTACATTTCTTGTAGTGTGTTCTGTGAGAGGAAATGAATAGTGAAGTTGAATGAATAGTGCAAAAAGTTGAAGAAAGTTGACGAACTAAACAGGGCCAAGAAGGATAACTTTCCCAAAAAGAAAAAAAAAGAAGGTTGCCTAATCGAATCTTGCCATAACTCATCGTGTTTGATGAGGTACCCATCCAAAAATAAGAATGTCATGCATGTTCAGAGCTCCAGCAATTCAAGTAGACCCTAAACTAGACCAGCAAGGCAAACTTTGCAAAATATTTTTGCATTGAGAAGTGTGCCACAAATTTTGCAAAAAGTTGTTGCATTAATTTCTGTGCACGTGTAGAGCTTTTTGCATTCCAGAGTACTTTTTGCAAATGATATTTAGTTTCATTTCGCAAAAGGAGGTAAAAAACCACGAAAACTTTTCGCAAACTTTGCGAACTAAATAGGGCCTAAATAAAAAAAAAGCCAGGCACGTCCTGAGGATTGGTTCTCCCGCGCTTGCATCGCTTCTGGCGTCGCCATCGAATTAAAAAAAAAGCTTAACTTTCTTCTATGCTTCTCGCTCACGGAACTGTTCTTTTTTTATGTCGTTGTTTATTTACGATGAGAGTTGATTCTCTCTCTCCTAAGCATCGTTGGCATCGAGTGATGACGAATCGGTTCATGAATCGACCACTAGGGAAGCACGAGCATCTCCACTGATGGATCGACTCGTCAGGAAAAAATGGACAGCAACATAATGATGCGCTTGAAGTAGTACTCCATAGTCCATAAGTATTTATCGGATGTTTAGAGCAGCTCCAGCGTTAGCGAGGTTTTTCAAGTTGCTAGCACCTTGGAATGAGTAAATATTAATCTCATGACATGTGATGAGTATGGGCTTTGCATCAATTTTTTTCCCAGATATAAGTTGCACTAGCTGCTTTGCTTTGCCTTGCGGGCTTGCGGCCGGACGCCAGGGAAACGATTCCACCGGCCAACTTTTTTCCTTCCGCTTGTGACCTCTCAGAGTTGACTGGTGAAAAAAAAAGGACTGAGCAGTCCAAGTTGCAGCCGGCCGATGGATGAGAAATGGACGCCGGATAGCAGCAGGTAAAGCTCAACGTGACAAGCAAGTCACTGAATCCAAGTCTGCGGCGCGGATGTGGCAGAGACGCGGAGGCGGCTGGTGGGGATGGAGGGGCGATTTGTGGACCGCAGGTTGAATGTGGTAAAAAACGATGGTTTTTTTTTTTTGCAAAATTGTTCAAGCTCTTGAACAATCCCAGTTGCTCGTTCACGATCCGACGCTTGAGAAACGGAGGCGACGTGGCCCTATTCGTTGCTCGCGGTTTAGGGCTAGGTTTCATATGTAGAGATCCTCGTGTGGCGGAGACGAGGAGGCGGCCGGTGGGGATGGAGGGCCGATTTGTGGACCGCGGGTTGAATGCGGTAAAGAACGAGGGTTTTTTTTGAAAAAAATTGTTCAAGCTCTTGAACGATCTCAGCTGTTCGTTCACGATCCAACGCTTGAGAAATGGAGGCAACATGGCCCTATCTGTTCGCGGTTTTGGGACCAGGTTTCGTATGTAGAGAATCGCCTCCTAACCTTCCTCGGCGTCGGCGATCGCGATGGCAAGGTGCGCCGGGAGCGCGGGTTCGTGGCGACCTTGAGTGACGTCGACTCTACTTCCTCTTCGGACGGCTACACCGAGTCGAGCTCAAGCGAAGAGAAGATCGACCGCAAGGACCGCAAGAAGAAGGATCACAAAAACATCACCGGCCTTTGCTAGGTCGCCAATAAGAACCCTGACGGCTACTGTGGCATGGCGCATAGCTCCAAGAGCGTGAAGTGCGACGTTTATAGTGCTGTCAAACCGAGATCGTGGGTCCTGGGCATGGACTTTAGAGTCATAGAGTGGACCGAGGGGACATGCAGTCTGGCACACAATCACGATCAGCTTGAGGAATCGCCTTTCCACAAAGATAAGGGCCTCGCCAGTCGTGGCATCTGTTCCTGAGTCCCACCAACCTGTCAAGTAAGGGGGTGTTTAGTTGGCAAACTTGCAAAATATTTTTACATTGGGAAGTGTGTCACAAACTTTACAAAAAGTTGTTGCATTGATTTCTGTGCATGTGTAGAGCTTTTTGCATTCCAGAGTACTTTTTGCAAATGATATTTAGTTTCATTTCACAAAAAGAGGTAAAAAACCACAAAAACTTTTCGCAAACTTTGCGAACTAAATAGGGCCTAAATAAAAAAAAGCCAGGCACGTCCTGAGGATTGGTTCTCCCGCGCTTGCATTCTGGTGTCGCCATCGAATGAAAAAAAGCTTAACTTTATTCTATGCTTCTCGCTCATGGAAGATTGTTCTTTTTTTATGTCGTCGTTTATTTGCGATGAGAGTTGATTCTCTCTCTCCTAAGCGTTGTTGGCATCGAGTGATGACGAATCGGTTCATGAATCGACCACTGGGGAAGCACGAGCATCTCCAATGATGGATCGACTCGTCAGGAAAAAATGGACAGCAACATAATGATGCGCTTGAAGTAGTACTCCATAGTCCATAAGTATTTATCAGATGTTTAGGGCTTCTCCAGTGGCGATGCGATGCATGGAGTTAAATTATGACACGTGCACCTGGGCTCTTCATGGGTCTGCAAACTCTAGTGGCACCGACCCGTCGTCTCGGGCCCGCTGAATAAAAAAAATACCTTTACCTGAACGTTGTTGACCGCCTAACACGCCAGAGCAAGAGCACGAACAGAGCCAGAGCAAGAGGCACGCGGAAGCGGAACTGTAGTGAAATATTATTTTACAGCCATGCATTGACCTCTACCTGAGAGTCGATTTCTTGTCC
Organism: Eragrostis nindensis; assembly: GCA_012490785.1. Taxonomy (NCBI): domain Eukaryota; kingdom Viridiplantae; phylum Streptophyta; class Magnoliopsida; order Poales; family Poaceae; genus Eragrostis; species Eragrostis nindensis. The sequence continues at coordinate 1,050,830 of JAAXCT010000015.1, read as the reverse complement.
TGTGCAAAGATTCGCTCAGCTCCAGTAGTGAGGAGTCGATTCCTCAGCTGCCAGCACAGCGCAGGAGTCGCTTTTCAAGGGCCACTGGAGAAGCCCTTAGAGCAGCTCCAGCGTTAGCTAGGTTTTTTCAAGTTGCTAGCACTAGAGAGAGAATGAGGCTAAGGCCCTCCACAGTGTGGAGCGAAGCCAGAAAAGAAACTGGGGCCTACAGCTGCTAAACGGGAACCGATCTCCAAATGCACAGTATGGGCTTCGGCTCCAATTCAGAAGATAGGTCCCACACAGAATAAAAAACTACTAGCTCAAGAGCAAACCTGTGCGGCAGGAGCGGTACTCAGAGGCCAGCATCAACCAAGAATCATTTTTTAAAGAGATGGAACCGGCGCTTCGACAGGAACCGCTCTCTGTTTTCTGGCTTCTCCTGGCTTTAGCTATCAGATTGCACAATGTGTGGAGCGGTGCCCAAATCTTCTCTCTCATTTCCAGGCTTCGCTCCAAGCTCACATTGTGGAGGGCCTAAGGGGGTGCAATACGCCGGAGCTCATGTGTGCTATGCTGAACTTCTAGCATCGGGTACCCAACTTAGACTGTCAGCACCGGTGGACGGGATAGCTCCCGCTATCCCTTTCCCGTTCCCCTTTCCAGTAAAAAACCCCCCGCATCGGGGTACGGGATAACTCCCGCTACCGCTCGCGGGCGTCCTGTTTACTGGGAATCTGGCAGAGGTAGTGGCCGTCCGGGGATGCCGACGTGGCGCGGGGACCGCGTGTGGGTCGTTGGTCTGCTCCGGCAGCAGGAAGGGGGAGAGAGGGGGGCTGGCCGCGGCGAAGAGGGTGGGGCCAGCGCGGGGAGGGCGGAGCTCCGTGGCGGCACCGGAGGAGGACCGAAGAGGAGGACGGCCTGCGGGGAGCAGGAGAGACGGCGGCGAGGCGCAAAGGGAGGCCGCGCGCGATCCGCAACCGTCCTCGCCCCCAGCCACCGGCGCCATGGCCTCCACCTCCTCAAGATCGAGCCTCCGCGCCGCCGTCTCCAGGCGCCCTCGATTCCGTCTCCGGTGCAAGGAGGGAGGGCCAGCGCAGGGAGGAGGATGGCCGGCATGGGGAGATGGAGGGTCGGGAGGGAGGGGCCCCTCCTCCACCGCCGGCGAGGGAGGGAGGTCCGGCGAGGGAGGGCAGCCGGGAAGAGCAGGAGGCGGAGGAATCGACGGTGCGGAGGGAAAAAAAAGAAAGAAAAAAGGAAAAAGAAGAGAAAAAAAGAAAAAAGAGGAAGTAAAAGAAGAGAAAAGGGAAGGAAAAGGAAAAAAGTGAAGGCAAAAAAGGGAAGCAAAAAAGGAAAAGGAAAAAAAAGAAAAGATAAAAAAAGAGAAGGAAAAAAAGAAGAAAGAAAAAAAATGGGAGGAGATAGAAAAAAGAAAAGGAAAAGAAAAAGTGAGGAGAGAGAAGATGGTAGTTGGGATGGTTGAATAAAATATAGGGTAATTGCTATAGAGGATGGGATATACAGGATGATGGGTGTGGGAGGAATTGATATAGAGGAAAGATCTCGATGACTAGAATAAAATATTCTTTTTAGAGGATAGATATAGAGAAAGATGAGTGCGGATAGCCTTAGAGCGTGGTTGGTAGACCTCTAGCTGAGCTCTCAGCTCTATACAGAATCTGGTATTTGTTTGATAAAATAGAATATCTTATTTTAATCTAAAAGAAAAACAAGGTGACTAGCAAAAAGGCCCTCAGTCAGTCCACAGCTCTAGCTCTACAGATTTCTAGAGCCAGGCATCACCAGCTCTGGCTCTACAAATTTGTACCAAATGAGGTACCAAACGAGGCCCAATAACTACTCGTGCTCTGAGTAAACTATTCTTGCGCACGCAGCCGTAGCATGCACCTCTGCATGTGGACATGCACCTCTCGGATTGAAATGGTATTTCACTTGTTCGTGGGTCCCATCTTAGAAAAATGGGACGTAGAATCGTTGCAGCTGCCCTTAATTATAAGGTTAAGGGGCCTCGAAGAACTCTGCTTCCAGAGAAACCAAGCGGGAAAATGGATGGCGTGGCGCAGGCCCTTGTGGGCAATCTTGGACGGCTGGTGGGTGCGGAATTCCAGCAGCTCCGCGGCGTCGGCAGCGAGGTCGCTCAGCTGAGAGACGAGCTGGCCACCATGAACGCCGTCCTTCGCATGCAGTCCGAGGCCGACGACAGCGCCGTGGACCACTTCGTCCGGGAGTGGATGAAGCAGGTCCGCGAGCTCGCCTACGACGCCGAGGACTGCGTCGACCTGTACGTGTTCCGCATCCGCTGCCTCCTCAGCGATGCCTTCTACGTCCGCTTCAGGCGCTTGGTCGCTACGCTCTCCCTCCGCCGCCGCCTTGGCAGCGACGTCAAGGCCCTCCGTGCCCGCGCCGTCGCCATCAGCGAGCGCCACGCGCGGTACGGCGTCAGCCGCGAGGCGCTGCGCCGCTCCCCTCATCTAGCCCCCGTGTCCACTGCTGCGACGGCGTCCGCACATGCGCTGCGCCCTACCAATCACGCTGATCAATTCGTCGGCATGGCGGACCAGGCTGGCACCCTGGTGGAGAGGGTGAAGGCCGTGAGCAAAAGCGACGGCGGCGAGCGGAAGCTCAGGGTGTTCTCCATCGTCGGGTTCGCGGGGCTCGGAAAGACCACGCTGGCCATGGAGGTGTGCCGGCGGCTGGAGACGGGGTTCCAACGCCAGGCTCAGGTGTCCGTGTCCCAGGCGTTCGATGGCAGGAACGACGTGATGGGGCTCCTCAAGCGCGTGCTTCGGCAGATCGTCAAGCCGAAAGCGGGAAATGAGAAAGGCATCAAGGAAGAGGACTCTGCGGGTGACATCGACGAGATGGATTTAGAGACACTGGCCAAAACGCTCAAGGAGCTTCTCAAGGAGAAGAGGTACGGACCCACGTACAAATGCTATCATTACAACTTTTTTCCTTAGATGTCTCAGAATTAATCAACATGTTTGGCCGCCAATACGTATTTAAAGCTATCTATACAATACCTCTAACTAGTAAGACGGCCCGCGCACATTGCGCGGCTAGAGTCGTTATAACATAATGATCGGCGGTTAACATGAGTTCTAATATGTTGAAACGATAATCTATGAGATGCAGGGCAACATCCTAAAACAAATATGATATTTTTCCAATATGCCATAATGATATAAGTTGAAAAACACAATAGATTAAGTTATGTTGTAAATCAAAAGGCGTAAAATAGAATATGAATGTTTAGCTAAGGATTGTTTTCATCAAAATATAAAGACATAACACAAATTTCATTATAGAAGGAAATGTCATAGTGATAAAAATAGACTTTCATAGAGCATTAACTGATTGGATAAAAAAGAAAAAAAACATTTGTCATACAAAGAAAACACAAATATCAGCCAAATATGGTAATCAATGTGAAATAGTAACCTTTAGGATCAACATTTGTAGAACACATAGAAACTTGACAAAATCCGAAGGCCATAAATTTGTCATGGTAAATTTGTGTTTGCTATCGCGGTTTGGTTGAAACCACACAACTTATTTTCTCAATAGGAACTTTGAGTACCGGCAAATGGATCAATTAATTAACACTCAGATGAACCTACACAAAATTGTTTGAAAATACTGACTGTAATTGGATATAGATAACGGAACCTTAATGTCTCGGAGGTTTGAAGCAGGTAAGCTTATAGTACTTTTTGTGCACAGGAAATATGCACATCATTCATTTTGATCTATGGTATTTTAATTGGGTGACTTGCCATCTTTTTCTTAACTCCCTCATTGAGCCACGACATAAGTAAAATCAGCATCATGGAGAGCCAATTGTATTATTTGTGTGCCACGATCTCTCTTCCTTTGCTGTCAGTGACCAATGTTTTCAATTTTCTTTTTTAGGGTTAACCGATATTTTCAATTGCTCATCAAGCTTGAGACATGAATTGGCCGATCATTTGAATAGCTGCATGTATGCTTTGCTTGCTTCCCTCCCGTTCTTAATTACTGTTGATTGCTCTGCTTCGTGCTTTGTCTGATCGAATTAGATGCATGCACAACTATCATCCGTTCTCCAGCCGTGGCTTGCGCTTGCGCTCCTTGTCGGCCTTGTCACTTTGCCTCACCATGTCGCCCGTGCCCAAGAACCTGCTGCTGGCCTGCCTGTGCCACCCACAATCCCGACCTTGCAGCCTGGAAACACACGATGCTCCCCCACTTACCGTCAATGCCGTCAACACCAAATTTTCCTCTTTGCCACTAGTGCGCAAGAATTCTCTTCCTTTTGTTTCTAAATAATTTTAGATCCAGACTATGGTGGGGAACGACATGCGTGCCTACGGAGTCGGAGACTCGGAGTAGAGATGCATGTATGCATTCAGAGAAAGCTTGATGATGTATGCCACAACACACAACGCTCTTGTACGTTGGACACACTTGTTGCCATGATGTCGTTTTTCCCAGCCCATCGCTGGCATACTCTATATACCCAAGGCTTGAATATGCGGCTTGCTTGTCCATCATCGAATCGTTAGTTTGATGTGTGCCCCGTGAAATAAAGTACGAATCATCCCAATTTATATTGGATATATATGGTTTCTTCGCCTTTTCCACGCTCAATCTGCCATTCACTATGGAAATTGATCGATCTGAATTTGGGTGACATTGTGCCAACAGATTTAGCATCCCACACCCGTCGTGCAGTCATGCCCTGCCAGATTCGCCACCACAGAGGAAACCCAAAGCTTGGCTTGTTGATCTGATGAACCAATGCTAGGACCGCCACTAATTCCCCTACCATGCTGTCTCTGGATTTATCGAGGATGCATCAAGCTATGGCGTCGTGGGCAAACGATGCCTTTTCTGTGGTGCCGTGCAGTCACGTTTGAAAATCTTGGAGACTGCATACTATACTACACATTATACGTGGAAAACAACAAAGAAAACATTAGAAGTTTAATTGGATTCGGACTCCAGCTGTGGTAGCAAGGAAGAAATAACATTTTTGCCGTCAGATTTGGACTTTTGGTTTCCCTTTCCGAGCAAGGGATTTTGTAGTCTGAATTTATACTTATATATATTTTTATATAACATGGACTCTTTAGAAAAATCCAACGGTTCAAGTTTGGACATGAAAGCTTCCCTTTCCAAAAAGATTTTAATCCTAACCCATGAAGATCTAATCTCAATGTGCAATGACAGCGGTTATGGCCTATCTAATCAATACGGTCTCCTTTATTTGACCTGTAGAAGGACTCTTTCTTTTCTAGCACGTGACATGATTTTTTTATTTTTATTCCGAATTTTTATATATTGTGTTGTATATATTATGGAGTCTTTATTTAATCTAGACCGTTAGATGTTCATAAAATCCAACGGCTTACAGCTTTTCTTTGTTCCGATTAATGTGGTAATTTCGTGGCTTTGAGAGCGAACGTGGTGGCTCATTTGGACCTTCAAATACTAAGATAATAGATCGGAGACTCCTTTAGTTCTAGCCTCAATGTTAATTATATTGAGACATGCTGGGAAAAAAAGATAAATTCTAAAAATTCTCTTAAAAATCAGAAATTCCGATGGTCCAGCCATCAACTAGGTGGATCTAATTAAAGACTCCTTTTGGAGCTTTCATGTTAATTCTTATGAGATGTACTAGAAGAAATTATAAATCATAGAAATTTCAAATAATTAAAGAGAGCGTGAGGTATTAAAATAAGCAATTTTGGGAAGTGGCGGGCCACATATTTATCTATAAGTTTCTAATAATTATATCTCTTAAAATTATTAGCCTACTTAGAAGCATGGATTAATGGAATAGTGTGTTATGTTGTTCAAATTATTTTTGTGATAATATAACTTTTAGGAACACATTTGCAATATTTTTTAATAACAATAATGTTATAATTTCACTGGTGCATGTTAGCGGCCTGTTCGGTTGCTTGGTTTTGGCTGGGCTGGGAGGCTGGTGACCACTGTTGCTACAGTGAATTTGTGTGTAACGGTCACCAGCCCAGCCAGTCCAGTCCAGCCGAACAGGGTGTAGGTCGTGTTAGCTTTAGCTTTGAGCTTATTAAAGGAAACATCTAGAGCCGCGCCCTACATATGAGCTGGAGCCGATGTTGAGGTAGATTCCATTTGTAGCCGATGTTGAGCCTTCCATGTTTATTGCACACTACTACCTCCGTCCCAAATTAGAGTTTGTTTGACTTTTTTGACCCAAAGTTTGACCGTTCGTCTTGTTAAAAAAATTTGTATAAATATAGTCAAATTTAAGTTATTTTTGAAAAACTTTGATTACTAAAGGAAGCCGTAACAAAAAAATACGATGTTTTGCATAACTTTTTGAATAAGACAAGTAGTCAAACTTGAGGTAAGAAAAGTAAAACGAACTATAATTTGAAACCAAGCTTTACAAATATGATGTTATAGGGCAATCAAACGAACCGGCACGACGAGGCAGTGAATGCCGCCCAAGAGAGAGTGTACTGATATACGGAGCGGCGGTAAACTCACCATAATAGTCTAGAAGAGGTTTCTATACACAGTACAAGCCATATAACCAAACACAAATTTCAAAGACTAGACTAGACTAAACCAGTGAACCAAACATAAGCTCACTTCTCTCACCATACAAGCTAACTTTAGCCTAGCTAACTTATACCCATGCCAAATCTAAACCAGACAACCAAACACAACTTTATAGACCAATGGATCTGGTAGACAAAGCCACCATGGGGCTGTTCGGTTGGCTGAATTGAAGCCGTTTACGGTAGCAGAAGAAATAACTACGAACACTGTAGCGACTGCAGAAGAAATAACTGCAAACACTACAGCGGCTGATAAGGAGCAGGTGCAGGCGAACAAGCTGCATAGTACTACTGGGAACGGTGCAGTAGCGCGCTGGTGGCAGCAGTGCACCAGTGCAATTATTGCCACAGTATTCTCGTAGAGTGGGAAAGCTGCTCAGTCTGGTACTGACGGTGATACTTTCATTCCTACACGTGGCACTCTGGGTGAATGTACAATAAAAACCCCATTAAGATTATCGTATTCTACATTTTGATCTTATCCAGACACCGAGATTTTTTTTGAGACCTTTGAAGTTTGAACTACATGCTGCTCATCAGTTCAAAGCTTGGGGACTCCGTGTGTACACTGCACCTAGCGGTGCATGTACGATTTTTTATCCTTAAAAAGGTGAGGTTATTTTTCCTTTTTGACCCTGACATTAGAAGTGTGTACACTTCCCCTAGCGGTGAATGTACTACTTTTAGCTAAGCTCAAACTGCTAACCCAAATTGAACTCAAATGCAAGCCGAGTCTCTCTTCTTTCGTCGACCCAAGACAACCCCCTTCTGATTAAGTTCATGCTCTCCATCTCTTTTACGGCAGCCTAAACATCTCTCCTCTACGCTAATGGGCCAAGCTCATCCCATTCGTTCGCTCGACTCAAAGTCCAACTTGGGCGAAGACAAGAAATAGTGGATCTAGATCTAGAATTATAGATCTCTGCTGAGTATTGGTAACTCCAAGAAACACCGGATCCAGAGCCAGAATTACATCTGATGCATTTAGATGAATCATTTTAGTTATATTTTATATGAGGCAAAATAGCCAAGTTGGTCCTCGAACTATCGGCCGAGGGTTAACTTCGTCCTCGAACTATCAAACGATCCAATTTGGTCCTCCAACACATTTACGAGTCAATTCCGTCCCTCATCCGAGGTGGACTGCCACATCACCGTGCCATGTCACCAGCCGAGTGCGAAATGACCTCTTTGCCCCTCGTTACACATCTGAAAGGCATACATCCCCTCCTCAAATTCTGAAAGGCGTGCGAATTGAGACCCAATTCCTGAAATTTCTCCTATGTTCCCTATGTTCCTCACTCTATCTGGAGATATCAACTGAAATTCCAGCTACACTACAGATTGTTAGAAAGAATGTGCCCTTAAATCGTTTCAGGGCGGAGAAAAATCAATCAACTATGCTAATCCTGTCGTTGCCTTATCTCCGTTGTCTCCGTCTCTCTTTGTCTTTGCATTGGAGCACAAGTAGTGATCTGTCCCCGATGCTGTTTCCCTCTTCCCAGATCTGCTCAAGAAGCCAGCCCAACGAGCAGAGGATGAACTTGCTAGAGGGCAGCGCGGTGACGGTGACGGCGAGCAGGCAGGCGGTGACGATGTTCTGCTGGCACCACCGGAGTGGAGCCCACGCGCCGATGCCCTCGACGCTGGCGCACTTGGCCCTCGTCACCCCGTACTGCAGCTTCTTGGACAGGTCGAACACGACGCCCTTCATGCGCAGCTCCTGCACGGCGTGCGCCAGCGTGCACGTCGCCGCGCTCCCGGCGCAGCCGCGCCGCTGCATGGCGGCGGCAAGCGCGAGGGAGGCCGCCAGGACAGCGACGACGGCGCCCACCACCTCCTGCACGCGGCACTCACCAGGCCAGCGAAGAGCGCGGCGCCGGCGCGGGGCCTGGCCTCCCCGCCCCTGCCGTAGGGAGCGGCGACGGCAGCCAAGGAACAAAGCGGAGGGGATGCATGCCTTTCAGATGTATAACGAGGGGCAAAGAGGTCATTTCGCACTCAGTTAGTGACATGGCACGATGATATGATAGTCCACCTTAGTGGAGGGACGGAATTGATTGAAGTTGGAGAACCAAATTGAATCTTTTGATAGTTCAGTTCGATTGTTCGAGGACTAACTTGGCTATTCTGCCTTTATATAAAATGTAAATATTTAAACTACTTTAATTTACTCTACAAACTACATACCCAATCTGGATCTGAGAGCTTGGGCTGTGCCAAACGGACCATTAGACTTACTGCTAACATGGGGAAACCATTTTCACATCAGCAAAAATCAGCTTTAAAATAGCCGAAGGATAAAAAATACTTGGTTTGAATATTTAGTGTTGGGTATTTATGCTCAAGGATAAAAATCAAACCGGCTAAAAAATACTTGGTTTGAATATTTAGTGTTGGATATTTATGCTCAAGGATAAAAATCAAACCCAAGTGACAGTTCAAGGGTGCTAATGGATCCCCAAAAGTTGTGGTTAAGACGTAAGTGCGGAAGGAAGTTGAGTGTCTGTGCAAATCATTCTAGGCCTGTTTAGATCGCAAAGTTTTTCGTTGAAAATGTCACATCGAATATTTAGACACTAATTAGGAGTATTAAATATAGATTAATTATAAAAACTAATTACATAGATGGAGTGTAAATCGCAAGACGAATTAAGCCTAACTAATCCGTCATTAGACACTGTGCATCTGTCATTAAACATGTGCTAATGATAGATTTATTAGGCTCAATAGATTCGTCTCGCGATTTACACTCCATCTATGTAATTAGTTTTGTAATTAGTCTATGTTTAATACTCCTAATTAGTGTCCAAACATCCGATGTGACCTGTGAATTTTTTTTTTGCAAAACAACTAAACAGGCTAATTGTTGAAATTTTCTGCAATTTCCTTATTAATATGAAAATCCACTAACCTGGAGTTATAATGAATGTTACATGTTACATAAATTTATAGTTTTCTAGAAATTCGTAACAGGTTTTCTTATTAATTCAAACAATGGAAATTCTACAGCACAAACCAAATCGACTCATCACTTTCAGCCAATTCCATTGTCCCTTCACTTGTGGTCTACGATGGAGACGTGAATTACCCTGCATTCCACTCCTCCCTTATCTCCAATCCCCCAACCCGACACCCCCGACGCCCCCCATCCCCTCTGGAACGGCGGAAGGAGGGCCACGGCGGCACTGCCCCCAAACTCGAACCAGGTATGTTTCTGGTTCGGTTTTGATTTGTTGAAGTTTGCAATTGCACCAGAACTCGAACCGTAAGTTAGTGATTTAATCTGTTCCTCTATCCGTTCCGATCTGTGCGTTGCACAGCTGGATGTGAGATTGGTATGCAGGAGTAGAGAAACTTCGGTATGCGTGAGTTAATTTGGATAATTTGATCTAGTTGAACCGAAAGCGATTGGGTACGGATAAAATTTGGCGTGTGACTGTGCGAGGTGTTCTGTAAGAGGAAAGGCAGCGCAGCAACGCCATGCCTGATTTAGCTGGTGAAGGGTATTTTCGTCCCAAACTAGCACTGTTATCTCCGCTTGGACGGAAAGGTTATATATGAAACCTCCGTGCTTGGTTTTGGTCCCATGTGGTAATCTACACCTTAGGTGTAATAGTTATTCTACACTAGTAGTTATGCTATGTTGATTTACAGAACAAAATTTCAATAGTAATTACTGACAGACTATCACTGAACATGGTTCCGGAGCACTGTACATTTGGTTCTGTAGTTCTCGATCAGTTTGGTCAGTAATAGGCTGTGGTGTAGCGTAATGCTCTACACCGTAGGTGTACAGTCACACTGCCATGTATACACACACATAATCTTCTGTGCTCTTAATTGATACCAAGATGAAACTTGTGCTGCGATTTTCCGGTGTTTTAAATCATGTTATTGCGACATTGTGTGCACAGAATTACAAAACAATATATTGAGTAGAATATATTCATGAAATTAATTTTGGCCTTACTTTCACGTTCTCAATCTAAATTAGCCTGTGCAAACAGTAGTCACAGTTCAAAGTAACTATGAATTCTCTAAATGTCAGATGTTTCAAGGTAATCACATTTTTCACACGGACAACCTTTTTTTGACACTAGCATACTTATATTGAGACCAGGTACCTTATTGTGATTGATGATGTATGGACAATAGCAGCGTGGGATGCTATACGATCCAAGTTGCCGGACAACAACCTCGACAGCAGAATCATGGTGACCACTCGGATAGAGACTGTAGCCATAGGATGCAGTGATGCTAGTGAAATTTGTGGAGATAACATCTATCAGATCAAGCCCCTAAATTCTGAAGACTCCAAGAAGCTGTTCCTCAGCAGAGCATTTGGCTCCAAGGATGCCTCTTGCCCCAAAGAGCTGGAAGATGAAATGGAAAAGATTTTAAAGAAATGTGGTGGGCTGCCATTGGCCATTGTTAGCATTGCCAGCCTTTTGGCGAGCTATAAATCACCAGATAACAAGGATATGTGGGACAGAGTTTGCAAATCAATTAGTTATCATATGGAGAGCAATCCCACCCTCGAAGGGATGAGGCAGATACTCACACTCAGCTACGACCACCTGCCTTACCACCTCAAGGGGTGCATGATGTACCTTAGCATTTTCCCTGAGGATTATGTGATCAACAAGGATCGGCTCTTATACAGATGGATCGCCGAAGGATTGGTTGAGGAGAAGCGGGGTATGACCCTGATGGAGGTTGCAGAAGCCTACTACGACGAGCTGGTGAGTAGGAGCATGATTACACCTGCTGGCGAAATAATCAGCCACGTATATGGAGCTGTGGAGACGTGCCGGGTGCACGATATGATGCTTGAGGTCATGGTGTCCAAATCCTTGGAGGCCAACTTTGTTAGCCTAATAGGTGGGCAGTACGAAGGGATGTCCTATGACACAATACGCCGCCTCTCCATCCATGGTGGAGGGCGGAGTCCCAAGGCCTCTCCATCCAAGAAAACGGATATGAAGAATGACTTGGAAGATATTAATGTGCAGCATGTCCGATCACTGAGTATGTTTCAGCTCGATGGGAATAAGCTGCTTGATCGTCTGGGTGAGTTCACCCTGCTGAGGGTTCTCGACTTGGAAGACTGCAAGGGTCTACAAAACAAGCATATGGGGGATATATGTCGGATGTACCTTCTGAGGTATTTGTCCCTGAGGGGTACAGATATCAGTGTGATGCCTCCGAAAGTCCGTGAACTGGAGCATTTGCAGACACTTGATGTACGTGCCACGGGCCTTGCCGGACTTCCAGAAACTGTGATAAAACTGGAGAAACTTGAGCGCTTGTTCTTCTCCCAGAAGGGTGTCTGGGATACCATGTGGAAGCCACCCCAGGGACTCCGGAGAATGAAGGCACTGCGGGAGGTGGGTTGGGTACTGCTGGAAGATGGTGATGTTCTGGTTGCCCGAGAGCTAGGTGAACTAGAAAATTTGCAAAGGCTAAGTATCTACGTCAACTGCTATGGTTCCAATGGTCCGAAGGTTCTGGAAGAGCTTGCCCTGTCCCTGAGCAAGACGTACTCCCTCCGGTCACTCGACATGGGCGACATTGGTTGGGAGCCCAAGGCATTAAACTTTCTCCTTGAGCTCCCCTCGCCACCACGCCTCCTCCGATTCCTCAGGATCGCCGGTGGAATAGATGAATTGCCCAACTGGGTTGAATCACTCACATATCTTGTTGAGTTTCATATGTCGTGGGCACGCCTTGTCGATGACCAACTATTTGGCATCCTGTGTAAGTTGCCCAACCTGAAGAGCATCTGGATGCAACGGAACTGCTACACCGGCAGAGAGTTGATTGCACGCACTGCCCACAACTTTCCGGCACTCAAGAATCTCAGAGGGACCTGTGATAAAGAAATGCCCAAAGTTTACCGATTCGAAGAAGGATCCATGACAAAGCTTGAGAAACTTTCACTGAATTTCGATATATGGGGTGAGAAAAGCATTGTCGGCATCGAGCATTTGACGAACCTTAAAGAGGTGCAGGTTACGGGTAAAAGAGGGAACCCTACACTGGACCAAACTCTGGAGCAGCTGAAGGCGGAGAGTGAGAGGCACCCCAATCAATTCACAGTTGGAGTGAAGTACGACTGACTCGCTTTGCTTCGTCGCTCTGCTTGCCGCAAGTGTACTCTTCACTTCGTTTTATGAGAGCTGTTGCTGTTTCTTGTTGTGGTGTGGTTGGTTCTTATGATATACATGCTTGGAGTCTCTAGAAACATAAACATTGTGTTTTTGTAATAAATAAACCTGGACCGATTGGACTGTGGTCTGAGAAAAAAGTGATCAATGTACCAGCTTGCAATAGAACTGCTCTTATTCCTAGTTTTTGCTTTTCAATTTTGGTCTCATATAAAATAAAATGCACAAACCATCTTTGGTTTTATGGCTCATGATTGTAGCCTTGTGTGGAGAGATGTTGTCCCAGTCTGAACGTTTGATGCCATGCCGTTTTCCTTTCCCTGTGATTTGTGATGGATGGATAATCTAATCAGGGCCCTAGGTCTGAAAAGTTTTTTTTTTAATGAACATGCTTAGGTGGTGTTTGGATAATGGGAAATGAGAGGTGGGATAGGGATTGGGAAATGATGCATAAGAGAATGAAGGGTTGAGATTTAACGTGAGGGAGAAATGAAAGGTCTTGATTTCTCATCCTATTTCCCTATCCCTCTCCCGAACACCATTTCCCGGAATCCAAACACCACCTTAGAGTATGTCGAACAGCACACACAGGACTAGAACTAGGAGGATAATGACAAGGTGGGTCCAGCAGAGCACAGCAGGCAGGTTGGGAGGAGGAGGGTCAGGACAGGAGGATGTGCTGTGCTGGGCGCCAACATAAACCAGCTGGATGATGCAGGGAGAGCATCACAGGCTCAGGCAGAGGCAGGCAGCGCGGAGCAAAAAAGCAGTGGCGGTGGAGCGGCAGAGAGCACGGCCACACCACACCGCCGCTCTGCTATGTTATCTTCTCAATTCTCATCATCATCGTCGTCGTATAAAAAAGAGAGAGAAAAAATTCATCATCGTATCAAAAAGAAAAAAATCATTATCATCATTATCATCCAGGAGCTAGAGCAGGCGGTGCCAGTTGTGCAAAAGACAAGCCGGACCAAACGCAGTTAGGTCTCATGAACCGGAGCAGCAACAACGCATGGCTAAGGCCTCCTTTGGTTCAAAGGAATTTTGTAGGAAAAACATAGGAATCTTATTCCTATAGGAATTGACACTGTAGCATCCTTTGGTTCGCAGGAATGAGGCATAGGAATTTTGAAGGAAAAATTCCTATGGAATCGATTTCATGAGGAAAACAGGGAAGGAAGCCTCCATCCATACCTCTTTTTAAAAATTCCTACATTTTTCCTGTGGTCTAGCCAAACAATCATTCGAACAAAATTCCTGTGTTTTTCAATCCTCTGTTTTGCATATGCCATCCTATCCTATTCCTGTGTTTTTTCTTATTCCTGCGTTTTCGAATCCAGCGTTCCAAAGGAGCCCTAAGTTTGCGGCTGGGGTGCTGTGTAGTTTTGCCGAAGATCGAGTTAGGGAGTGTTTTCTTCTCCATTTTGCGAAGTTCGTAAAAAATTTCGAAGCACGCTTCCCAATAAGCACGTCTCCCAATACAAAAAGTCTTTACAAAGTTTACCATATAAACAGGGTGCGGCTAGGGTTCTATTCTGTCCTTGTGAGATGCACGGAGTGAACGGGAGGGATCGAGATTGACTGTCTCGTCCTGCTCCGGCAATGCAATGAGTGTGTGAAACGCGAGACGGATACGGAGAGGGAGGGAGGCCGCCGGAGCAGGAGCAGGGGTAGGGGAGCACCGCACGGCCGTCGAAAAATGTGGCCTGGCCGGCGCCGGTCGTCGAGCAGCGCATATGACATGAGGATGAGGTGGTTGTGATGGTGGTCCCGCCGATTCATCCTGCACCCAATTAGAACTGAGCATTTTGCGGGCCGGGCCGGAAAAAAGCCCGGTTTGTGTCGGGCTGAAAATTTGTACCCACGTCATCCCATGGGCAAGGTCGGGCCGAGTTTTTGGGCTAGGATCGGGCCGGGCCATGGGCGGGCTTGGGCTTTCCTTTTTTAGTTGAAAAATAAATGAAATAAATCATCTTGGTGGGCTTGGGTCGGCCTGAATTTTTTTCAGGCTTGGTTTTCGCTGACCACGCCGGTCCCATCCGAAGGCGTGACGGGCCAAAACCCACCAGGCTCAGGCCAGGCCCACAGGCCGGGTCGGGCCGGGCCACCAATGCTCTGGTCTACACCCAATGCAAGATCGATCAACTCGTCCTCTCCTGACTTCCCGGGCTTGTGCTGTTGACGCAACTGCGCCTGCGTGCGCTGTTTTGTTAAGGTTGACGGTGACAGTGCCCGTCGGTTAACTAACACGCTGGTTCTGGTTGTTATCCAACTCAAGAATCTCTCTCTCTCTCTCTCTCTCTCTATCTCTCTCCAAAGATAAGATTGCCTCCGAATTCCATTGCTTGAACCCTGCGATGTGATTACAAGAAACAGAAAGAAAAAAGATACTGTATGTGATTGATGAACATGCAGAGATCTCTCCCCCAGGCAAAGCCAACCGCTGGCTGATGGTGTGATTCCTCTTCAGGTGAGGTCCAGACGGGCAAAGCATGTGCCTGACCAAAGCAAGTTGGGCAGGGGAGGGGCAGTTGGCTGACCTGGCTGTGTCCAGTCACTCATCTACTTGGACAGCTCACGCACGCATAGCCTGATAGCCAGCCAGCTTCAGACGATAGATGCGGCGATGAGAATGACGTAGATGATGGTGGTATCCGTTTTGCTTTCGCGTCGTCGTTGCCAACCTTGCTGTTGTTGGGCCGGGAGCTGGACGGAATCGGACGCCAGTTTGGGAGGCGCGTGCGCTTTGAGAACCTATGCCTGGATTTTTTGGACAGCCGAGTTCGGAAGCTCATCGAGCTGTTTCCGTATTATGCGCGTACAATGCCCACTATTTCTGCAGGTCTTGTTTATTTCTTTTTTCCCTTGACAGCAACTGTAGGCTGTGGCGTCTCGGTGGTCGTCCAACGGAATGGGCACAGGTTCCTTCTAATTTTTAACCATTGGATCTGGGATAATGAACGGCTCTTATTATTTTCAAGCGCTGTAAAATTTCTCTAGATATTATGCCTAAAGCTTTCCATAAGTAACGCTCTGTTTTTCATGGAAATACATAGATACTAGGAAGATTGGCGCGCTTCCGCCGCGCCTGTAACAGGAACGATTGATCTATGTATTCAGATTTTTTTTTTATAGAATCTATATATTCAGAATTGTACCGCCATGCGTCTTAGAAATACTGATGAGGCAGAGAGATAATCGGTTATATGCAGGTCCCCTGATTAAAGGAAAAACCAACTTAAATGCAATATTGACATAAGAAAATAGGCCTTCGTTTCTTTATGTCACCATTCAGCAGCAATTTTATAGAAATAATAGTATGTGCCCAACAAATGAGTTGAGGGAAACTGAGTGTGTTACATTAATTACAACAACGATCATGTACATGACAGTCTTGCCACCAAAAATTATATACAACACGAATAAAGTGTCTTTCATGGGGGGAAAACAGATCTCATTGTGAGGCTATAGCAAAGCACGTTACCCTGCATATCATCTGAAAGCTTTAGCTAAAGTGAGAAATTCCTCCATAAGTCATATACTACAATGCAGATCAACAGCCAACGCATTGGAGCCCGAGCGGTCAGAACAGAGGCTCCGGGAGCGTTACGCTCCTGTCGACCCGGGTTCGATGCTGAGGCACCGCGGGTACTGTAGCCGCTACAGTGCCTGCAAGAGAAAAAAATCCCCTCGTCCTCCCGGATCAAAGCATAGGTAAAGAACTCGCGCGACAGCTCACACGGCTGAGTCCCTGTGCATGGTTCAGGGGGGAGGTTCGGAGGTTTTCTCGACCTGTGTGAGAAGGACTTCTTCTTAACAAAATGCCGTCAGGGAGGCTTTCCTTGGCAGGTCGAGTTTTTTTTTTACACTGCAGATCAACACGATGGTCGATGGGCAGCTGTGCGAATGTGGGCCAGTGTGCCCGGCTATCCGCACGACGTGGCGAGGCCTGGCCTCGCTCATTCGACGCTCGCCTGGCACCTGGGCCCCAGCGCGCAAAGTGAAGGAGCATGTGTTTTTGGCCCCTTTGTGGCCACACCATCTGACGACTCGACGATACACGAGTGTACGACGATGCTCTGTTTTTCTTTTTTTGTTCTCTTTTTTTTTCTTGGAAGCGAATACAACTGTTTTCTTGTGCTAGTACAAGATTCTCGCTTGAGCTACACATCATTCAGGATGTGGCGTTGTCATTAACTGTACTGTCGATCCTCGGACTGAAAAACGATGCGACAAAAAAGAGGCGACTTGTGTGAGCAGTGACAAAGACTATAGAACATATATGGATGCAACGGGAAAGCTAAGCTAAGTTAAATCGTGGAGCAGGGGTAGATGCACATCGATTTTTGATGCATCTGCTTCAGTTCTGATGCAGAACATGGCATCGATATTAGTTGCAAGACTAGAATAATGTTTTCAGATCTGATACGGAAAAGAATGAGCAAATCTTAGCTTGACCATGCACGCAGACTGCAACTCAGCACTTAATTTGCTGAATTGACCTTTAGTTTTGTACGTATGTGCATGCATACGCTGAAATAAGGAACTTCAATTCGCGCACTGATGAGATCAAGATCAACGACTGCAGAAGAAAGATGAAGAACGCTGACGAAGGGGCCCTCTGCAAGGTCGCCGGCCCGGAAGCCTGAAGGTTGGCGAGGGGGACCAGCTCGGCGGCAGGATTTGACCTACGGCTGCTCCATTGCTGCCGACGAGTAACAAGTCATTCGAGAGAAGGAAAAACAATGAAGGCCATTGGAAGGCTAACAATCTGATTGTACAAACCAAATTGGTCCTCGACGGTGGCAGATGATGTGACATCTTTAACAAATTGGCCTACTACCAAAAAAAAAAACCACACTAACCCAACCAACCAGCGGTACGATTTCAACCATACAGGTAATGGCACCATAAGACTGCGCCACAGTGTGCCTTTTATCGATGCTGAAAATAAGAGTATTTGAGCACCGAATTAGTAATCTATTGCATGGACCGAGATGCTGAGTTAGAAAAAGCAAGCTGTGGATCATCTACATGAATCGGTGCTGACCGACTAAAAAATCATTTGACCTTGCATGTTTGCATGGGAAAGGAAGAACGTTGTTCTGAAAAAGCTGTTCAACATGTACTTTAGCACCGATTCTGGCCGCTGTGAGCAAAATCTGGTTCTGGACATCGCAACAACATGGCCCACAAATTCAGTTTTTCAGCACCGACATCATTGTGGACACTCCAAAGCTTCTACAAGGCCGAGTAACATTATTCTAGCTCATGCTAACAATGAGAGCGAATAAGCTCTCAGCCAGTAGCGACATCAGTATCACCGTGGCGATGGCACTGTGCAACCTAGTGAGTGGTAGTGAAAGTGTGAACCATTACTTTCTTGATGCCTTCCATGTCTACTATGGAACAACGTGTTAAGACGCAGAATGAGAATATGTTTGTGACAAACAAAATGTGGCTTCTTGCTTGTGGTATTTATATGCCAAGCCTTATCTCGGCTACTCAATGGTACTGCAGTCAACTTTTTGAGATGACAAATCACTGAATGATTGTGATGTACTTATATGCTACTAGCATCATGAAGATGTGATTGGTGGCGTTCGATACTGCAGGTGCAGGATCGGCAATACGGGCATAATGAGGTGTCGAGGGCTCAAGCTCCCGGCTTCTTAATACCGTGGCCTGCCTGGGTTTGAGAAGTTTGCAGACGACGTCGAGCAAGCGTTGGCCGAGGCCGATGGCATCGATCGTCACCAACAGCCAGTTTCCTGGACATGGAGCCGGAGTACGTACGTACGTCTCTGTTCCACCACCGCAGTACGGCGTCGAGAGGGAACACGTACCGCCGCCATCGGCACCGACGAGTCCTACGGTGGCTCGACGGCAAGGGCACGTGGCGAGCAGAGATGCGGCGAGTTAAGGTGCCGGGCGAATTCATTTTATGGCGGCGACATCGTGTCCGACTCAACGACAGTTTCTTTTCCTTTTTACCAATTTTCTTTATGCGAAGAAATTAAGACTCCATTCTAGCTTATACTCCTATTAAACGATTCTCACTCGGAACACATGTTCAGGATGCAGCAAAAGAGCCTGTGGATGAGTAGTGACAGAGTAGATGAAACATGCATGCAGCTGGAATGCTAGGCTAAGTTAATTACTCGTGGTCATGGGTAGATGCACACACTGCCACAGATGCTCTCACTGTAGCAACCTCAGTATCACCGTGAACCAAAAAGTTCTTGATGCCTTCCATGCCTACGCATCAATGGAACATGCTAAGATGCAGAATGAGAACATGTTTGTGACGATAAAAATGCGCCCTTCTTGCTTGTGGTATTTATAGGCCAAGCATTCAAAATACCTTTTTTTCTACAAAGAAACATACGTAGTAATAACAATTAATGTTCTTGCATATATGGGCACCTCCATGTGTCAGCTACTCAATGGTTACTGCACGCGGTCATGTTTTTAGATATATAAAAAACATCACTGGAGTCAAGTACAGTAAATCATTGATTTTTTTTTTTGTGGGTGCAGCAAATCATTGAATTACAGTAAATCATTGAATGATTGTGATAAACGAGTTTCTATGGGGCCTTGATCTTGGGCTGCTAATTTTAAGAGGCTCGCGTCGGTGTGGGGTTTCGTGGTCGTTGTGAGCTCGGAACGTTCAGGTACATGGCGGTGCCGGCTTTGACGCGGATCGATCCCTGTGTATGTTGTCCTTCGAAAAAGAAATTGAGGCCACGCAAAGACTAACAATTTGATCGAACAGGAACCGAATCGGTCCTCGGTGGCAAATCATGTAACATCTGTAACAGATTGGCCAACTTCAAAACTAACCCAACCAATCAACGAAACGGTTTGATTAATACTAGTGTCCACTTCCTATAGTAGTATAATGCGCCATAAGGGTTCTCATGAGTCATGACCAGCGCACACATAGCAAATTAAGCTTCTAGACGGCCAAGGAACATTATTCTACTATAACTCTCTCGGGAAGACACACACTTGGTATCGCCATGGCATGCTTGTTGAATAGGCTAGTGGGTTGTAGTGAAATTGTGAGCCAGAAACTTCTTGATGCCTTCCATTTCTATGATGGAATAACATGTTAAGATGCAGAATGATAACATGTTTTGTGACAAAACACATGTAGCCTCTTGCTTGGTATTTATAGGCCAAGCCTCCAAGTCTCGGCTACATAATGGTTATTGCAGTCAATATTTTTGAGAGGAAAAAAGTCATTGGAGTCAATTTGAGTAAATAATTGAATTATTTGTGATATGCTACAATCATGAAGATGTCAGGGGCACCTAAGTTTCTATGTGGTGGTAGGAGTACTTATTAGGGCCTGTTTGTCTGGGCTCGGGCAGTGACATGGCTTTTCTGGGAAAATAGTTATGCTGGCTGCGACTGTGTGGTTGAAAATGTTTGACAGAACGACTTCTCTCGTAACTTCTCCTTATTTGTAAGAATGGATGAACAATTGTCTATAATTCCCCTGGACATATGACTTCATTTTATACATGTAGTTCTTGATCTCTTTTAAAAGCCTAAACAAACAGGCCGCTCCTGAGCCTAAACAAACAGGCCACTCTAGTGTACAAATGCTATGATGATGGGTACCTCGGGGCCGGCATGGGACACTGACCCCCTACCTTGGGCTGCTATTCAGAATAGCTAGCACGCGTGCTGCTGGCTTGTCTGCACGGCATATGATGAAATAAGGAACTTCAATTCACAGACTGATGAGATCGGCAGCTGCAGATGGTAACATGCATATGAAGAACGTTGATGAAGGAACTCTGCTAGGGCCACTGCTAATGGAAAAATAGCAGTGGCGGACGGATTTGCCCGCCACTACAGATCGACCAGAGAATTTAAAAAAAAAAGCGCGAGCCCACGCCCACCGCCCCCACCCGCGGCGGGCTGGGCCGGGCCGGACCCACAGTCGCGCCGCCCGTCGATCCCGCCGCCACGCGCCGCTCTGCCACAGATCTGGCCGCGGGGAAGAAGACGGAGCCAGCGTCGCCGCGCTCCACCACAGATCCGGCCGTGGGGAAGAAGAAGACGTCACGCCCGCCGTCGACGTCCCCGCGGCGTCTCGTGCCGCCCAGATCTGGATAACCCTGAGGTAGGCCGCGCCGCCGCACGTGGAGGAAGATCCGCGCGGCGTCGTCGTCGAGGAGCCGCCTCTGCTTCCCCGCTGCTCCGCCAAGCCGCCGCACCGGAAACTCTTGCCGAAGCACCCAGATCTGCGAAGGAGAAAGAGAAAACTGAGGGAAGAAGGGAAAGACGGCGAGGACTGACCGCGCTCCTTGGTGGCTTCCATGGCGGGGAGGAGACACCACGGAGGAGCCCCTCGACGGAGCCGCGCGCGACGTCGTCGCTCGCGCGCTCCGGCGAGGGGTACCGCCATAGCTGCCGGCGAGGAGCTGCTTGAGCGTGATGAGAGGAAGCAGCCATGGAGGGAGGGAGAGGGTCAGCCACAGCACGTCGGAGGGGAAGAGAGAGGGGGCCCGGGGCGGCGTGGTGGGTCGCCGCCGCGGCGGCGAGTAGACTTCGACGGGGAGAAGACGAGTGGAGAGAGGTGCGGCGCGGGGAGGGGGAGAGTGGAGAGAGGTGGGACAGATTAGGGTTCCGACTTGTTTATATACCAGGCAATGGCTCGGGCCGAGCGGGCCGAGAAATGGGCCTGTCCGCCACTATTTAGTTTATGATGTTATTGTGCCCGCCACTGCTACGCGTTTTTAGTGGCGCACAACGCTGATGTCACATTGCCCGCCACTAATAAGTGCTACCGTAACTGACGCCGGGCTAGCAGTGACGCATCACTAGGTGTCCGCCACTACTGTAAAATTTAAAGTGTCATATTAGGCTCTTTTTGTACTAGTGGGCATCGTGGCCTGAACCATGTTTTTTCAAAGACTAACAACACGATAGAATAAAGCCGAATCAGCAGTACTCTGTGGCAGATCGTGTAAAATGCTTAACACATTGGCCACCTTAAAAAAAACACTAACCCAACCAATCAACCGTACGATTTGATTCATACAACTCGTGTCCGCTAGCTTCCTAGTAGCTAGTATGATGCACCATAAGGGTTCTGAAGACCAATGCCCAAAGCGTCTCATGGCCGAGGAACGTTATTCTAGCAGGTTATGGCGGGAGAGACATCAAGTACGTACGCCCAGAATCACTAACGACCTCAGTATCACGGTGACCATGGCGCTCTGTAAAGAGTGGGTCGCAGTGACAATGTGAACCGTAAACTTCTTGATGTCTTCCATGTCTACGATATATGGAACAACATATTAATATCCAGGATGAGAACATGTTTGTGACAAGGAAAAATACGACCTCTTGCTTGTGGTATTTATAGGCCAAGCATTCTGAAAACTTTATTACAAAGAAACATAATAACAATGTCCTTTGCATTGGCGCCTTCATGTCTCAACTACTCAATAGTTACTGCAGTCAAACTTTTCTACAGAAAAAAAGCACCGGAGCCGTTAGCGTATAAATCGTTGAATGATCATGAAGACATCAGTTGTAGTGGCACCTGAGTTTGAGTACCTTGCCTTCACATTTGGGGCAAGTTAAAGCGCATCCGTACGCGTGATTGCGGATCGCGCGACCACGCCCATGCCCCTTCACGCTGTCCATCGCAAGAGACCAGGTCAAGCCAAGCTGAGCATGCTTCGAGCTGAGTTAGGATGCGAATCGCAAGTTTTTTTGTCAGCCCTAGCTATACCATCATGAAGATCCAGTAGTAGTGCCTAAGTTTCTATGCTATGGTACGAGTACTTATTTGCGTACAATAGTTATATATATATATATATATATATATATATATATATATATATATATATATATATATATATTTGTCCATGCAATCGCAAGTGAAAGTCACCACGACGATAACACGGAAAGTAGAAATGTTATATATGTGTTCATCCACAAGTGAGTCGTCACTCGAAACATCTGTGCTACACCCTTTATTCTTACATTGATGTCGCCGTTGACTTTTTGAATTACATTTGACCATTCGTCTTATTCAATATTTTTCAAAAATTATTATGATTTGTTTTATCACTAAAGAATAATTAAGAATAATTTATAAGTCTCTAAATTTGAATTAATATTTTAAAATCAACGGCGACCTCAATCTAAGAATGGAAATAGTAGCATGGGAGGATGGTGTAGGTCCCGACGTGTCACTACTGTCACTGATTCGACGACAGTGCTCTCGTTTTTTTTCGAAGTGAAGAAGAATGTTTTTCTACTACTTGTAGAAACCGATACGATTCTCGCTCGAGACACACATCATTCAGGATGCAGCGTTGTCGTTGACAGTACTGTCGAGCCTCGTACTGAAAAACGATGCGACAAAGAGGTCAGTTATGACTCGTGAAAAGCGACAGAGAGTATACGAAACATGCACGCATCTGGAAAGCAAATTTGAAGTAAAGATGAATGCTTTCAGAGATCTGCTTCAGTAGTGATACATGACACGGCACTGAAATGAGTTGAAAGTTTGACGTAAAGAAGAATGCTTTCAGAGATCTGATACGGGAAATGTACGAGCAATTCTAATTTGAGTACGCATGCTGCAACTCAGCACTTTTTTTTTTGCCCTAAAAAAATAAAAAAAATCAGCACTTTTTTTTCCAAAAACAACTTCAGCACTTTGATGGACCTTTCGTGTTCATGTACACGCATGCCCTGAAATAAGGAAGTTTAATTCACAGACTGATGAGATCAACGACTGCAGAAAAGAACATGAAGAACATTAACGAAGGGCCCCTCAGCAAGGTCGCCGGAGGCCTGAAGGATGACGAGGAGAACCTACTCGGCAGCAGGATTTTACCTACAGCTGCTCCATGGCCGATCAACAAGTCAAAGAAAAAAAACAACGAAGGCCATGCAAAGAATAACAATTTGATTGAACAAAGACCGAATTGGTCATCGTCCTCGGTAGCAGATCTCTAACAAATTGGCCAGCTACACAAAAACACTAACACAACCATCAGCTGTACGATTTGATCCATACTAGTGTGTCGGCTTCCTAGTAGTATAATGCACTATAATGGTTCTCAAGACTACCGCCCCATTGGCAAAGCTTCTAGAAAGCTGAGGAACATTATTCTTGCTCTCGGTGGTGAACAGATTACTGGTGAGGGAAGGGAAAAATCAGTAGCTACATCGGTATCACCGTGGCTGTGGCGTTGTAGATGCTAGTGCGTCGTAGTGAAAGTGTGAACCATAAACTTCTTGATGCCTCCCATGTCTATGATATATGGAATAACATTTTAATATCGAGAATGAGAACGTGTTTGTGACAGGAAAAATGGCGGCCTCTTGCTTATGGTATTTATGGGCCAAGCATTCAGGAAACTTTATCTCACAAAGAAACATAATAACAATGTCCTTGCATTGGCGGCCTTATGTTTCCGCTACTCAATAGTGGTTAATTTTCTAGAGGGAAAAAATTCACTGGAGTCAATTAGAGTAAATCATGAAATGATCGTGAACACGTCACTGTTTGTTAGGAACACCACCCTTTATTAATCAAGCAGGGAATAAGAATTACAAACACCTTCCGGTGGCGTTAACAACCACACATATCTACTAACAGAATTGTAGAGCGTGCTACGAGCTAAGACATGTGCGTCGCAATTTGATCTCCAGCCTTCGTGAACAAACTCCACATTCGAGAAATCGCTTGCACTTGCCTTGATCTCATGAACAATCTGGCCATATTGACCCATCCAGTTAAGATGTTTCCGATGACCATCTGGCAATCACTAGCCAAACGAAAGCTTCTAGAAGGCCAAAGGACATTATTCTCCTACTGTAACAGTCTCGAGAAGAAACAGTACCAGTAGCAACCTGGCAATCTTGTTGAACACGCGAGTGGGTCGTAGTGAATTTGTGAACCAGAAACTTCTTGATGCCTTCCATTTCTGCGATGGAATATCATGTTAAGATGCAGAATGAGAACATGTTTGTCACAAAACAAATGCTGCCTCTTGCTTGTGGTATTTATTTATAGGCCAAGCCTGCTACTAAATGATTACTGGAGTCGATTTTTATAGACGAGTAAACCATTGCACGATTGTGATATTCCTGCTAGTATATGTTAGTGTGGTAGCACCTGAGTTTATATGCAATGGTAGGAGTACTTATCATAGCTTATATAAATGTTATTATACCTTTGCAGTGCATGGGCCGGCATAGGCCACTGACCTTTTGGGCTACTAATTCGGCCCAACTGATAGGGCCCAAGTCAATATACATGACTCGTAGGATATCCATCCCCACTCGAGAAGAGCTCTAAATTTGTGTGGAAAATATCAGATTTTGGTGTCATTTGCTGCAGGCTAACGGGATCTCGCTTAATTATATAAAAAAAGAAGGGATCTCACTTGGAATCTTTGGTGATTCTCGCTTTCCTGGCCCTGAACAAAAAGCGTCCTAGGGATAAGGAGCAGCTGTCCCAGTATTTTTCTCTCTCAAAAAAAAAGTTGTCTCAGTATTTTTGGCTCAACTCGCACGCTGATCCTCAATCACTTTCCAAAATAACAGTAGGATCCAGGGGCCCATTGGCAAATACACGGTTCTCTCTTTGTCCGCTGACCTGGACCCACCTGCCAGTGACACTTCTCACTCACTCTACCAGCTTTCCCGGCCACCTAGGACCGCTCCACCACGGTGCTCCCGGTGGTCCCTCTGAAGTAGCACTGCACCAACGAGTTTTTTTTCCTG
Organism: Eragrostis nindensis; assembly: GCA_012490785.1. NCBI lineage: Eukaryota > Viridiplantae > Streptophyta > Magnoliopsida > Poales > Poaceae > Eragrostis > Eragrostis nindensis. The sequence goes on along the minus strand of JAAXCT010000015.1, from coordinate 1,025,290 downwards.
CTGTTCATGAGCTGGTAGCCCTATTCGTGCTAAGAAAAGAGTTCAGTTACTGCCCAGTAGTGACCTCAATATCGCCGTGGCCATGGTTCTGTTCCATCTAGTGGGTCGTAGTGAAAGTCTGAACCAGAAACTTCTTGATGCCTTCCATTTCTATGATCGAACAACATGTTAAGATGCAGAATGAGAACATGTTTGTGACAAAACAAATGCAACCTCTTGCTTATGGTATTTATAGGCCAAGCCTCCAAGTCTCGGCTACAAAATTATTATTGCAGTCATTTTCTTGAAAGGAAAAGAAAATCAGTTGAGTCAATAAAAGTAAATCATTGAATGATGGTGATATACGTATGCTACTAGCATCCTGAAAATGTCAGTAGTGGCGCCTGAGTTTCTACGCGGTGGTGGTAGGAGTAGTTGTGAGCGTACAAATGTTATTATTTGTGTTCATGCGACATGTGCGAAGTCGTGTCAACCTTTTTTGCGAGCATGCATGTTCTTGGATCTGGCGGCACCGTGCCCGACTCGATGACAGTGCTATCTTTTTCTTCTTCTTTTTTTTTTTTCTGAAGCGAAGAAGAATGTTCGATCATGTGCTATTAGTACAAACAAAAACGATTCTTGCTCGAGACACATCAGCCAGAATAGAGTGTTGTCGTTGACTGTATTTTATTGTTGAGACAAAGAGGTCTGTCGTGACTCGTGATTCTCGAGCATTGTCCCACAATTTCTGGCTCAACTCACGCGCTGATTCTCAACCGGTTCCACGATATACGAGTAGCATTATAGCACCAGCCTCCAGGTGAGGGGTCCATATGCAAATGGCTTGTCTACGAAGGGGCTCCCTGCAAGGGCGTCGGAGGCGTGAACCTCGTTCAGATGCATGCTGATGATCGATTTGAGGACGCTCGTGTCGACCTGGTTTTTCAAGGTCGTTGTGAGCTTGGAACATACAGATACGTCATACGTGGCGGTGCCTTGCAAACATTGTCCTTCGAAAAATAAAATGAAGGCCACGCAAAGACCAACAATTTGATTGAACAGAAACCGAATCGGTCCTCGGTGGCAAATCAGTTAACTTCTGCAACAGATTGCCCAACTACAAAACTTACGGTACGGTTCCATCATATTATACCAGTGTACCCCTCTTACAATACACCGTAACACTGCTCATGACCAGTGCATACATATATAGCAAAGCTTCTAGAACCCCAAGAAACATTATTCTACAATAACTGTCTCGAAAAGAGAGTGCTAGTAGCAACCTCAATATCGCCATGGCAATCTTGTCGAACTTCCTAGTGGGTCGTAGTGAAATGGTGAACCAGAAACTTCTTGATGCCTTCCATTTCTACCATGGAATAACATGTATAAGGTGCAGAATGTAAACATGTTTGTGACAAAACAAATGCAACCTCTTGCTTGTGGTATTTATAGGCCAAGCCTCCATGCAAGTCTCGGCTACTAAATGGTTCATTACTGCAGTCAAATTTTTAGACAACTAAAGTAAACCATTGAATGATTGTGAATCCGTATGCTACTTCCATAATGAAGATGTCAGTGTGGTGGCACCTAAGTTTCTGTACGCGGTGATAGGAGTACTTATTATAGCTTATATAGTACCAATGCACGTGCGCCTCGCGTGTGTATGAAAGGCTTAAAACGATATTTACAGTGTCACTAATAATAGATTTTAAGTGAATAATAAAAACACTTTAATTAAGCCAACACAATTTATATGTCATCGGCAAATCTATTTATATGTAAAAGAAGATGACCCTCCTACCATAGTGGCTATAAAAAAAGTAAAACAAAAGTCTAGAAAATCTCACAAAAAGAAAAACATCTGGCCTTTAATTGTGTATACCCACATAATCCCAAGAGAAAATCTCACCCTTAATCCGCCCCCAACACATCTCCATGTCCCTTAGTCTGTTCACCACGTCTGCTCGTGAAGAAACCAGCTGCCGCATAGCAATAGATCTGAATGTCGTCGTTGCCACATGATTCGTATCCGCTGTCTGGGCCACCTCCATGGCTGCCACCGTTGTGCCAAAGGAGCAAGGTCCATGCCTGACATACATGCGTGATAGTTACTACATGAGGCGTTGGGGTTGGAGATCACTGCTAGCGTCCGTCATCGATAGCAAGATGTACTTCCTCCGTCCATATATATAAACATTCGTTGATTTTCAGCCAACTTGTTTGACCGCTCGTCTTATTTAAAAAATTATAAAAATACAAAAACAAATAAGTCATACTTAAAGTATATTTAGTGATAAACTAAATCATAATAAGATCAATAATATTTGCATAATTTTTTAAATAAGACAAGTGGTCAAATGAGTTAGCTGAAAGTCAACGAATCTTTATATTTGTGGATGGAAGAAGTATACGGAGGCGATGGACACGGGCACATGGCTGCAGGATTTGCCTCCGTTTCGATTGGTCCTTGTCACGCGCTCCACGTCATCGAGCTATGCGGCCACCAACACGAAAAAGCTCTATTGCCGCAGCCGACGAGCCCAAGACGAGGTTCTTTCTGAATGTCCATGATTATAGCCACCGTCAAGACCCTGGGGTGAGGCTGAGGCCGCACAACAGATCGATCTGGTAACATCATTCAGGTTCCTGTGCTTCATCTCTGAGAAGACTGATCTGTAAAATCATTGAAGTCCCCTTCCTTCATCATGTTGACTTCGACAACATTAGCTTTCCATCCTGACTCCAATTTCCAAATCACTAGGTTTTTCGTGGAAGGTTGTGATCCATGAGGACAGAGGAAGAACTATTTGGAGAGGCGTGGAGGCAGGAAACTAGCACTTACACCATGCTCAGATGCATGCACACTACGTCTACTTCGCAAGTCCGGCCAGTAGAGTAGACAAAGCTTTCAGTTCAGAAGCTGTACAGGCTCCCGTTATGCATCATGAAGACCTGGTGGCTGCTGGTAGGTTCATAAAACAACGTGAAATCGAATAAGCATGATGCACGCTATGGAGGAGGTGGAAAAGGCGGCTAGGCATGTGCATTGCTGGTTGCTCGCAGCGTCATAGCGTTAAGGCTAGTGTTAACCGCACAGTTACACACATAATTTTTTATATTTTCGGTAGTGAATTATGTGATCCATGATGTATAATAAAAAGTTCTACTGTTAAAAAGAACGAGGAGCATCCAATTTTTTTATAATACTTTGATAAGACAGTTGAAGTATTTTAAGTTTTTGAGTTCCGTGATTGAATATTTCTCGTACAACTAAAAGTAACAATAAAAGGTAAATGGAACATAATTGGTACAAAAACGTAAATTTTTAGATATGAATATATGTCGATGGCCATTTTTCAGAAAATAGTAACAGAAGAGGCTCTGAAGTAAATGGTGGATTTTTTTTTTTTTGACAATTTAAGAGGACCTTCAAAGATAACGAGGCAATATAAACTTTATGTAAATGTGCATTATGTACCTCCAATTTTTTGTATTCAAGGAATAATGATAAGCTAATTACGCAACAATTATCTCTAAAACATGTGTTTTCTTTGACCAAAAAATGCAACTAAATGCAAATGGTAATACAGGTTTACGAATATTGAAGAATAACAATACTCTCCCTACAATATGAGCTATAGAATAGTAAACTAAAATGGCTAGCCCGTGCATTTAAGTTGGCTGGTTAGAGTAAAATGAAATTCACCTACTTAGGGAGACATGTCAATATTTCAGATAGAGTACGCGTATTAGGGACTTATAAATATTTGCCTTGCGTCCACAGACAAGTGAGTCAGTCACTCGGAACATCTGTGCATGTGACGGCATAGGTGGGACCACGGACGCGAAGACTGACACAACTTTTTTGCGACCCCATTTGTGGACACCATACCCTGACTCGACGACAGTGCTCTTTTTTCTTCTTATTTTCTTTTCTTTTTTTGAAAGCGAGGAAGACTGTTCTTGTGCTACTACTAGTGCAATCAGAAACGATTCTCGCTCGAAACACATCAGTCAGGATGTAGCTTTTGTCGTTGAACGGTACTGCTGAGCCTGGTACTGAAAAACAATGTCACAAAGAGCCAAAGAGACCCCAGTAGCGAGTAGTGACAGAGTATATGAAAACATGCGTGCAGCTGGAAAGCTAAGCTAAGTTAATCCTGGTCATGGGTAGATGCACTTTTCGACTTTTCATGCATCTGCTTCAGTTGCGATGCAGAACACGGCACTGAAATCAGTCGAAACAATCTAAAGTAAATATTGAATGCTTTCACATCTGATACGAAAAAGGATGAGCAATTTAAATTTGATCTGATGCAGAACTGAGGACTTTGCTGGACCTTTTTAGTTTTTACGTATATGCATGCATACACGGTAAAAAGGAACTTAAGAACGTTGACAGAGGCACCAAGCAAGCGCGCCGGAGGTCTTAACCTCGTTCAGCTGTTGATGATGCCAACATGCTTTGAGGAGGCTCTTGTCGACGTGGAGCATTATTCTAGCTGAATGTGGCTGAGAGACAGCTACCAAGATCTGAGCGGGCAGCAACATTAGTATCGGCGTCGCCTTTATGCTGTTCCATCTAGTGGGTCGTAGTGAAACCGTGAACCATATACTCCTTGATGCCTTCCATGTCTAATGATATATGAAACAACATGTTAAGATGCAGAATGATCGAGAACATGTTTGTGACAAACAAATGCAGCCTCTTGGTTGTGGTATTAAGTCTCGGCTATTTAGTAATGGTTATTGCTGTCAATTTTTTTTAGAGAGAAAAAAAATCAATGAAGTGAACTAGAGCAAATCATCAAATGATTGTGATATACATATACTCCCTCCAGTTCAAAAATTGCTGTCGTTTTGGACATGATTTACAATACCAAGGAGTGATTAAGCAGGGGGTATGTTTCCCTGTTTTCCCTTATTAAATAGCATCGGAGGTCGATCCCATCCAACAATCGTTGTGTGTCCAACTGGTTCCCGTCGCTAGCAGTATGAGGTTTGGAGTTCGACTCCTGCTGGTTCGGTTTTACGCTGCGTGCCCTTTTTTGCATTGGATTTTATTTTCGCGAAACCTGCGCGCGTATTCGTTCGCTTTTTTTTTGTCACTCGACGCGCTCACGCAGCCAGCCGTTCGTTTTGCTTTTCGATTGACGCGCGTGCGCTGCAGAAGACTAAGGTTTGAGTTTTGGCGCGTCGCTCGGCAGGTGACGTCCCCTTATCTTCCTCGACGGCGCGGCGCTTGACGTCGTGGACGTCGACCTCACGCTTCCGCTCCATGGCGTCGCCGGTCACCGGGACGTCGACCTCGACCGCGCTGCACCGTCGCTGCCTCTCCATTCCTCTCGACTTCTCGCTCGCCGAGGCGATAATTAAAGCAGACAACGGAGCCGGAGCCGAAGCGTTCGTGCGCCCTGTGAACCGGAGTGCTTTTACTCAACGCATGCGCACGTAAGGGTACTATCGTCCGAAGTAGCTGAAAAACCCACCGACGACAGCTTTTGTGGAACTTACGTGAACAGCCCCAGCGACAGCTAATATGGAACTGGAGGGAGTATGCTACTACCATCATGAAGATGTCGGTGGCGGCGCCTGAGTTTCTATGCTACGCGTATAAAGTTATATATGTGTTCATGAAATCACAAATGAAAGTCACCAAGACAATAACATAAAAACCAGAAATTTTATATATGTGTTCATCCAGAGACAAGTGGGTCAGGAGCATCTGTGCTAACATGTGACGGCGTAGGCGGGACCCACGTACGGATGTGTCACAACTTATTTTTTGGCAAGCATCTGTTCTTACTTCTTAGATCCCTTTGTGGCGACACCGTGCCAACTCGACGGCAGTGCTCTCTTTCTTCGTTCCATTTTTCTCCCTCCGAAGTGAAGAAGACTGTTCCTGTACTGCTAGTACAAACAAAAACTATTCTCATTCAAGTTCGCAAAAAAAAAAAAAAAAAACTATTCTCACTCAAACCACACATCATTCAGGCTTCAGTGTTGTCGTTGACTGTGCTGTTGAGCCTCGTGCTGAAAAATGATGCGAGAAAGAGGTCAGTCATGACTTGTGAGAAGTGACAGAGAGTATATATATGAAACATGGGCGCAACTGGAAAGCTAACTTAATTATGGATCATGGGTGAATGCACGTCTCCATTTTTTGTGTATCTGCATCAGTAGTGATGCGGAACACGGCACTGAAACGAGTAGACATAATTTGAAGTAAAGATGGATGATTTTTCAGATCTCTTACTGAAAAATGAGTAGATTTTACTTTGACACGCACATGTGGCAACTCATCAGCACTTTGGTTGTCAAGATTAGCGCCCACATGACAAATCTTCTCGAAGGCTGATGACCATTATTCTACAACAGCCGTTTGGCCTGAAGAAACAGCTAGTAAGATTTGTCATGTAGGAGGAGCACACTCACTGAGATTACGGCAAGAGATTTATCTGAACTGAAATTGGTGGGGAAACAAAATCTGAAAACTGAAAGCAGCAGTAATCATCCCTTGCTCTGCCTCGCCAGGTTGCCTACGCTGCGCAGGAGCAAGAGCAACCACCCTGACAGCGGCCTGGGCCCTCGCTCGTCGCAGGCAGAAGGCAGCACGCGGCTGTCAGCGCCATGAACTCAGCGGCGCCGAAGCGTCCAGCCGTTTGCAGATGGCTCCGGCCTGTTTGGCTCACGGCCACAACTGGCCACGCCCAACTTGCGGCGACGCCGAAGTTGCGGCGAAGGAAAACGGCGCCACCGCTTCGGCGGAAAACTGAACTGAAAATTTGATGGCCGCCGCAGCTTTCTCTTCAACCAAGCACATGCATTGCTCTGTGTCCTTTGGGTGGACAGCTGTCCGTATCCTTGTACACCGTACCTGTGTACGTACGTACGTTTGTATTGTTTTCCTTAATCTAAATACAGGTATGTTGTGATAAAAAAAAAAAAGCACATGCATTGCTCTGTGTGGCGGCCACAGTTTGTGGCGTAGCAACTTGTGGCCACAAACCAAGCACATCCACGTCACGGCTGGGTGAGGAGACGAAGGCGCGGTCCGAACAAGCCGCCATGCCCGGCCGGCGCGAGCTCCGTCGTGGCAAGCGGCGCGCGGCTCCGGCGACCGGTCTTTGGTGATAACTAAGCGGCCGCAGTGGGAGCAGAAGATCCAGGCTTCGTGGGCGCGGGTCTCCAGCGACATTCCATTGGGCTCCTCTGTGCCGGCGGGGGCGGAGGCCGAGAAGACGGCGGCGGCTGCGGCCGTCGGCAAACGGGAGCAGGGGCTGATCTGAAACCAAGGGGTTACCTGGAATAAATAGGAGGCTTTATGCATATATTTGGATCGCGATTAATGTCGCGATCCAAACTGGGAGTATTTTGCAAACAATGGATCGCACCGTGATCCAAACCAGGGGGCGTTTCGAAAACATCCTGACCGGCCACATGGTACACGGCAGCGCCGCGCCGCCGCCGCCGAGGCAACGACCGCCCGCGCAGGGCTCCGCAACCAGGCATTCCAAGCTCCAGCCGCGGCCGCGGCCCCACCGCGCGCCCAAGAAACGCTCCCTCGGCGGCGCCACGAGAGCGTGGTGGCCACTGGCCATGGCGGCGGCGCTTTCGCCTGTGGGCCCTGTGCCTGCGCGTACGTTCGAGCTCGCGGCGGCTCCACAAGGTATACTCCTGCGTGTACGTGGGCAAGCGATTGCAGGACCAGATACGTGACCTTTTGAATCGAGCAGGGCACTGCGACGGCGAGACCTGTGTCGCCATTACTCGGACCTGGAGAAGAGGCGTTTCTCGCCGCCGTTGCCATTGCTCGGACCTGAGGACGGAGCAGCCACAGCGGACGACGCAATAATCGATAATAAACCTGATGGATTTTAGCGCATGAAAATCCAAGCTCGATGCATCTGCAATGATGCGCACCAGCAAGAACAGAGCATCGCTGCCGTATCCCCTACTCTGTTTCCCGTGACCGTGACTCTGCTAGTACCCTGTTTTGTAGTACACGTTAGTTCTTGCTTCATAAAAAATTTTACTACCTCCGTCCCAAAATATAAGGTGTTGTTGACTTTCACACATCACGTTTGACCATTCGTTTTATTTGAAAAATTTATAAAAATAATATTTATTTTGTTATGATTTGTTTCATCAGTAGATATATTTTAAATATAACATAATTACTTTTATATTTTCATAAATTTTTTGAATAAGACGAATGGTCAAATGTGATGTCTGAAAAAGTCAAACGCCCTATATTTAGGGACAGAGGGAGTACATAATTAAACTGTACGAAATGGTACATGTACCACTAGTCCATGCTGTTCCTAATCCTCACGCACACGTTACTCAGATTGCTTGTGCTGAAGTAATACTCGATCTGGGCACGAAGTGATTTTGCAGCTCTTCACTGGAGCATCTTTTGCGTTTCCTGCGCAGGAAGTGACGAGTATCCCTCAAACTGTACCCCTTCTTCTGCGGGGGACCCAGAAAACCGTTGCAAATTCTGCAAGATATCCAAATGAACAATGTTCATTGTACGGGTGATGATAGCAAGGCAGAAGGAAAGCAAACATGGCCATCAATGGCGGCGGTGGCGGCTGCATTGGCTGATGCAGCGGCCTCACGTGGCCCATCTGGGGACGCGACGGCATGAGCTCCGGTCCATGACAATGCCCATGCAGGCGGTCACTCCCACAGCGTAGTTCGTGGAACCCTCTGCGGTGCTGCTTCCCATGTCAGAAACTACCTGTCAACCAGCGTATTCGTTGCCGTACCCATTGCCCTTGACATGGACATGGACGTCGACGTCGCCGCAGCCATTGGCAGTTGGCAACGCCGGTGCCAACAGGCCTCCTGAACACAAGCAGCGCCACAACATGCACTCAATTAATTAGACCGGCAGTTCATTACTGTAACTGATGTTTGTTTATCTCCAATTTCCCACTGAAATGTCAAGCTGCCCTATTGGCCTATTACGCATTGTCTCCATGAAAGGACGCAAAACAACAGGAGTATTTAACACTATCACCAGGTGAAAAAGGTGTAGTTTCGCTCACACCACAATTCTGTTTCTGTCATTCAAGAAAGCTGATCAGTTTGGCGTCAAGTAGTTTCCTGCTACCAATGTGTGATGCCTTTACTTCAGAATGGCGCCCACGCAGACCTCATGGTTCATCCAAAGGAATATCACACGAAATAGAGATCCGCGGTTTAGCCAGTCAAGTTTTAAACGTATGGTGGCCCGTGCATTTGCGCAACTAGATTTATTTCCATATATTTGCAACAAAGAGTTTAGACATGTTTCTCGGCATGGTCTTGTACACCATAGTAACAAATCCTTTTGTATGCTTGCCATTGCATCTTTTTGGTTGTATCCAATGCATCTTCTTGGTTGTATGTCAAAGCTCGAGCACTCTGAAATGGCCAGCAAAAACCCATCAATTGCATGAGAACCAATACTACTTATTAGATAAATAAAAAATATTCTCCCTTTCTATTTCAAAATCGGCCACCCAGTCCACATCTTATCTTCTTTCACTACAATCTTTGATTGCCAACTGAACTCCTTTAAAATTACTCTCTGATGCCATCGGCACTATGTAAAAAATGATGATGATGTTATAACTACTAAATAATGACGTCTATGATAACATATACAAAACAAAATTGAACAATCATTGCATTCCAACTCTACACTTATGTTGTTTCCTTTTTTACGGTATAAGTTTTTCATGTGTTAGAAAATACCAATATTGACTGCATAGTCGTAACACTTATGCACGTGTGATCATCAGTCATGGTGCTGAGATGCGGTCAAGACCACGGACCACACCCTCTGTGTCATGTTGAGGCCTTCTACCGGGTACACTGAGATTTGCTCATCCGGGATTCCTAGAGGCTTGAACCGTGCGAATATTACCAACTAAGTAATAAACAAAGCATCATCAAGCGGTTAACTCGCATGTCTTACCAAGCTTTCTCCGTTTAGTTTGATCCACTATTCAAGGTGATCTGTGTTCTCATGCCGTTTCTAGTTAATCAAAAAGATCAAATCAAATTGGTAACTCACCAGAGTCCGTACATATCATATCAGTACTTACTCGATCCTTTGTACGTAGTTGTAGGCACCGCGGTGCCCTGGTTGCATAGTCCGTACGTCATCTTGCGGCCATGCATGGAGCTCGCAGCCTAGGTATTGGACTTTTGGTCCCATTCATCACGTTCAATACGCATTTCTTGGATTAACGTGAGAATTTCTAGCATTTTAGAGTAAAGGTGGTGCCCGCACAATTGTGCGGCTAGACATACTATACTATTTAAAATATTTTAATATTATTGTAGAAGTTTCACATAGTTTATTGTTATTACCTATTTTATATTCTATATTTATAAAATGGTAGAAAATAGATTGTAGAATTTCTCACCGTCCCTCAATTTGAGTGTGAGATGAGTCATCATTTACCTAACAATATATTTGATTTTATTTTAGAAGTGAGGTTGGTTCAAACGTGACATGCTAAACATATCGCTCATGGTAGGAAAAAAGAATGCGTCGTGCTATAAATATATCTTTTAAAGGAAACATGTCATGATAAAAATAAGATAATGTGCCATTCTAGCTAAACATATATCACGGTGTATTTTTATAAAAGTGTATTTATAAATCAGGATTAAGTGTTTATTGGATATTGTTATTATTCCAAACTTTAGCTATTTGCTCATAATGGTATGGTTGGTCAACTAAAAATAAGAATTAAGGATATTTTTAGCTATTATTATAGGCAACGTATCCTATGAGAACCAGGTTCATGTGAGAACTATGAGAACTCCAATCTGGGCCACATGATCTTGATCCAAGGGGGGCGTATAGGGAGAGGTGGGAGGGGGAATTTGCAAAAGTATGATTAAGTGGGCCGTGATTTTGTAAATCCCCTGTCATACCCCATTTCTGGAATATGTTGTGCATCCTGTATCAGTCCCTGGATCAGTAGCTGATACGCACAAAACACAGATATGATAGTCAAAAGCATACTTCGAATAGGTAAATAAGTATAATACCTGATATGGGACCCTTACTGGTGGTGCGACAAGGATTCATAACTATCCAAGTCCTTCCAACCAACTAACGGTGAAGCAGACAACGGAAGACCTTGACCCAAAGCCACAAGCAGACTTGAGAAGAAGAACCGAAAACCAAATCGTCGTCGTCTTCTACGAAGCCTTCTCCTACTAAACCAACAAACGCAAACGCGTGAGTACATAAGGTACTCAGCAAGCCCTACACTACACAAGGGGATGTATACATGCATGTTTGGTCTTAGCAAGGTGGAGGCTGTACGGTTCATTTGCAGCAAGCAAACTTTATGCAAGGTTCACTTAAAGCAAGTGAAGGAATCAGTGATAAAACAGGGGATTTATTGTCAGTATTTTAGTTGGTTGGCCCTGGGGGAGTATGAGGCATTCCCACCAGTTCCCAAGTTTTAGTTGGCCTTCTGACCTCAAGGATCATACCGACCCGGCATCCATGCCATCACTTCCAAAACACGGGTCGACTACAACCCACTCACATTCCAAGGGATAAGAGAGGTGGCTAATCCAACGTGCGCCACAATAATGTGTCATATGCCGTGACAACGTCCATCCGGATGAATTTTACACTCTGCAGAGGTTGTACATCTTTTCCCACGGGCTATGCACTCTTGATCGGAGAGTACATAACGCCTAGTCCATCTTCTCCGAGTAGTCTCACAAGTCCACCACGGAATCACACTCAGGGGCTTCTGACTTGAAATGTCACACTACGGCACAACACCTATAACAGGTACGTCGTGCTCCTGCATTAACTTGCAGGATCCTGAGACAGACAACAGGACGGGCGGCTTTCCCATGTACCGACAATGGGTTCCCGAGACAGACAGCGGGTTCCGCAACCGGACCACGGGTACGTTTCCCGGGCCTGTTCCTGAGCTTCCGTTGCCTCTACTGGCCTCCAGATGGAATGTGTAAGAATACCAAGAAGGTAGGGTAGGTCCTTCCCATACAGGTTCCGTGGTTGTACGAGAAATCATTATGTTAACGGGCGTCAGAACCGGTCCTTATGTGGCCGGGCAAGCACCAGATCTCCCACACTAGGGGACTATCATACCATCAACATCTCACTAGTGGCCTTGCCCGCAATCCAACCCATCCCATCATCACCGTCACCAACATCATCATCACCTAACACAGTTGTGCTACTCCCAACCCAAGTATCACACACACCACCAAACTCATTTAACACATTTATAAAAGCAAGTATGTGAGATGGTGTGGCAATGTAGAAACATTGCGGGGTCCTAAGCATATCTAGTAGCAAGGTGATTGTGCCATCATAGAAATGATGGAAACTATCCTAGGGCTATCAAGGTGACAGGTAAACAAGGGTAAACAAGGATTAAGATATTAATGTCTTAAGTAACAGACATCAATATCAATAAGCAAGTAGGATCATAGCTACACAAGCAGTAAAATAACAAGTAATGCATAATACGAGAATAGGCCATATAGGTGCATTTGCAGAAACAGTAGGTTCAATCATGATCAAGGAGAAGGAGAGCTTGCCTGAAGAACGATATCCTAATCTTCCAATACTTGGTCTTCAGATCTTGTGTCGAAGTCGATGTCTTCAAGTCCCTCTCTTCAGCTTGTATCTTCTGGCTTGTCCTTGAGCTTGGACTTTTCTAGTTCTTCCTTGAGGCTTGGATCCTTCTGGCTCCTCTTCGAATCTAGCGTAAGCTAGCGCATAGAAACATACCGTATAAACAAACTACCGCAAAAGAAATAAAGATCCAAAAGAGCCAAGTAAGATCCGATTAATTCCAATAAGAACCGATGGAACACCGAAGAAGGATAAGATACAAATCATGTATGATGCAATAGGTTTTATTTTAGGAATGTTTTATTATCTTAGGAAGATTATTAGGGACAATGCATCGAGTTCTAGGGCTTTTGTTGTCAATGAGGGATGCTAAACAGATGAGGAGTGCATGAGTGTAGGTGAAGGTGGGGACAGTGCATGCACATGTTGATCATACATTTGTGGCACTAAGTCTTTATACAGGTCGTAGCCTATATAAAGGTTCATGCGACACATGTACAAGTGCAAGGTGTGTCACTTTAATTACTTACCTATAGATTATGATATTACCTAATGGTGATTAGCTGTTGTATTATCTACTAACTTAATTACTAAGACTAAGCTACTAGTTATTGGTCATGTGCGGAGCGCATGACCGTGGTACGTGCACGTGATTATGCATGGTATGATGCACGGTTGGAAATAGAACAATTAATCGATTAAGAATAAGTAGCGATTAAAATAGCAATAAATAGTAACCATAATAAGTCCAATGAAATACCAGATATAAATAGAGCAGCATAATAAATTGATAGAGCTGGGTGGAGGTTGGTGGCAACATTGGTTAAGATTAGTTGAGCTTGGTTAGCGTTGGAGCTTGGTGAGAACAACGGAGGTTGTATACTTTGATACGGAATGATACAATATGATAGGTTAAGTTCAATGTCACGCTGAAAGGTGAGCGAGCATTCGTGACACGTGGGATCAACGACATATGATGAGCTTGTCGAGAGAGTGTGGGATTTAGAGTATTGATGGCTCGTAGATATAATCTAGAGCTTTGAGATTAGTACCAAAAGGTACTACGCGTTTCTATGAACGCGTGAGCGCAAGAATCGCTCGAAACGGAGTTACGGATGGAAAGATATAGGCAATTAAAGATTCCAGGGGCATATTTATAATTACAGAAAGGTTCTAGGGACTTATCTGTAAGAACAGAAAAGATCTAGGGACCTATCTGTAATTATAGAAAAGTTTAGGGGCCTCTGTGTAAAAAGACAAGGACTGAAAGGTAATTATAGAAAAGTATAAGGGTGTTTATGTAAAAAGACAGGACCTAAACAGAATTAGCATAAAGGTTAGGGGCTAATCTGCAAATTGCACAGGGTCTGGGATTTTCTGGATTTTCTGGATTTATTTTTGTAAAGGATATTCCATTTCTTGCGCAGTGCTGACGCAATAAAGAGTAAAGGATTTATTTCTGAAAGGGAAAAGCTGGTGGACCGGGTCTACAGGTGTGTGGACCGAGTCCACGGGCGGTCCACACACGTCTACGGTGGACCGGCGGCGTCGGCGCGACGGCGCCGTCGCCGGAGCTTCGCCGGAGCAGCCGTTCCGGCGCTCCGGTGGGCCAAATCAAGCGGAATTTGAACCGGGAGAGAGAGAAGAGGATGGGTAGCTCACCGCATGGACTTGTTGACGACGCACGGTGGCGGAAACACGTCGGCGACGGCGGGGCGCCGAGCGACGGCGGCGTCCGACGAAGAAGGAGGAAGAGGCCGGCTCGACGACTCCTTGCTAGCCCGGGAGCTTCGCGGGGTCGAGGCGGAGCGGAGCAGCTAGGTGTCGACGACGGGCTCGCAACGGGGACGGCCGGCGACGAGCGACAGCGGCGGCGCGGAGTGCGACGGCGGCGCTCGGCGAAGGAGGAGGAAGAGCGCTGCGCGTCGAGTTCTTGCTAGTCGTGGAGGTGCGCGGTGGTGCTGTGGAGCTGGCGCGCGCACGGGACGAGCGAGACGAGGCCGGAAGGGATGCCGTCGTCGAGCTCGCGCGGCGGCGGTCAGCGGCGCGGCTAGGGTTTGGTGTCCGCGCGTCCCTAGTGCTCTCCGAGCTGCGCGGAGGGGCGCGCACTAGGTAGAGGAGCACCGAGGAGTAGGACGGTGAAAGGATCAAGGGCACCGAGAGGGGGGGGTGAATCGGTGTGTCAACAATTTCTCCCAAACGTACTTTAGGCGTGAAGCTAGCAAGACTAGATATGGTGATAACAAAAGCAAGCGATGCGCGCACACAGTCTAGTCTATGCAACAAGCAACACCCTAGCAAGCAATTCTACCAAGTAGTAAAGAGACAACCTATCATGCAATTCTACTAGCACATAAAAGTAAATGCGGAAGCATAAATGCTAGTATGTAAAGGAGATAAGGATAGGAATGCTCATGATTTTTCCCGTGGTCTCGGAAGGGTGGCGCCTTCCCCTACTCCACGTTGGGTCACTCCCGCCGGAGTCTCGACCCCGTCCCTCCGCTCGATGGCGATCCCTCCTAGAGCACACTTCACCCTCCGAGTGAAGTCGCGGGCACGTCCCGCCGGGCTCGATCCCGGGTACTCTTCCGGAGGTAAGGCTCCGCACTTGATGCGTGCCAAAGGGCGCTCCACTAGTGATGCTTCTTTCGCACGGGAAGCTCCAAGACCGTGTACAAACTTGTGTTAGCTTCCACAATCTCCTTGGACAGCTCAACACCAACGCCTAACCGGTCTAGGCCTCGCCATAGACCAAGAGTAACAAACCGAAGTGACTCTCTCAAGCTCACACTAGCCTAGAGATCAAGTGGATGCAATTGCTACTCTCTCAAGCACTAGGATCACTCCAAATCCTTCACAAGTGCTTCTCTCCCTTGCTCTTGGCTTCCTCTGAGTTTCCTGCACTCCAACAATGGCCAAGAGACCCCTCAAGGGGCGGGCAACCAACTATTTATAGGCTACCAACCCAAAACTAGCCGTTGCCCAAAAGTGCCCTGCGAAACTAGAGACCGTACAAAGGACCGTACTGTCCGGTCTCTTCCAGACCGTATTGTCCGGTCTCTATTTCCAGGCGCATCTCCATCTTCTTCTTCATCTCCAATGAAGACCGTACTGTCCGGTCCCTAGGACCGTACCGTCCGGTCGATTGTCCGGTCTTCATTTCTTCCACTTCCAGAAACTCCAACTTCTCTGTCTGGAAATCCTCTGATGACCGTACCATACGGTCCCCAGACCGTACTGTCCGGTCCTATTATCCGGTCTTCATTTTCTCAGCATCCCGAGACTTCACTTCTCTGTCTGGATCTTCAATGAAGACCGCATTGTACGGTCCCTAGGACCGTACTGTCCGGTCTCTTCCGGATAAGCTGAAAACTTGATCCACTCTTGATCCTTGCTTCCAACTTCTTCATCCTTGGTTCCTCTTCTTCTCTTCAGCCACCCTAGCCCTCAAGAGACTCACAATGCATCCATTTGATCTCTAACCTAGTGTGCTCTAAGAGAACCAATTCGATCCCTCTTGATAGTCCGGTTTTTCCTATGGACTCAAGCTAACATCTAACCAAGCAACACTCGCTTGGATCTAGCATGTCCTTAGCCTTGATCCACATCTTCTCCGCGACTCCATCAAGCTCTCGATCCGAATTGTCGAGGCAACCAATCACCAAGTCGTCGATAGATAGAGTATGTGAGACGACGCTTCATTGACATGACCATTTGAATATCCTACAAGGAAATGTTAGTCACATCAATATGGTCACCCAATCACCAAAACATTCATACCTTTGGGGTTTCCAAACTCCAATGGTCATGAAGCTTACAATCTCCCCCTTTTTGGTGATTGGTGACAACACATATCATAAGATAGAGAAAGTAAAGCGCAAGAGTGATTGATAAGATAGGATATGAAATGAAGAACAAGTAAAAACGGAGAACAAAGTAGTCATAGCTCAAAAAGTATCACCTGCAAAATAGAGTTAAAGCACATGGGCGATATATATGGAATAAATACATGAGCTATGACCACAACTCTGTGATGATAAGATTATAAGATATTCCTGCAAAAGCAAGTGAGTGCACATATCATCACAGAAAGAGGAAACCTGGCAAGATAGATATAAATAAGTGCATCCAGGTAAACATACACAAACTCAGAGCAATATATCAGAGCAATATATCAACAACAGAGCAATATGCAGATATATAGATAAGAGCAAGTGTATGTAAATGAAACCAAGTGCATTCTTGATGAGCCAAACACAAGCAAAAGCAAATCAAGCTCAACAAGAACCACGAAGAACCAAAAGAATATACAATGAAGTACCAAAAGAACTCCCCCTAGACAAAAGCTGTCTCACACTCCCCCTGAGCACAAGATCACTCCACTACTCCCCCTAGACCTATACAAGATCTCTCTATCTCTCTCCCCCTTTGGCACCAATGACCAAAAAGAGAAAGAAGGAAAGAGAAAACTGCTGTCCTACGCATCGGAGGCTGGAGGAGGTGCAGTGGTGGTAGTCACTGAAGAGGTGCCCTGCTGCGGCTGCTGCTGCTCAGAAGAAGTGCCAGTGTACTCAAACTCTGGAGGTGGTGAAGGAGTCCTGGAGAGTGCTGTCTGCTGCTCTGGAGAAGTGCCTGTAGCAAGAGCCTCACGTAACTCCTCACGAGTGTAGCCAAAGTCAGTGAGATCTGCTGAGGGCTCAACAACTCGAGGCGGAGTAGGTGTCCTGGGAGACTCTGTCTGCTCCACTGCTGCTGTCTCAGTTGTAGTAGTCACAACCTCTGCCTGTGAAGCTGTAAGAAGGGAGTCTGTCTGCACTGAGGCTGTCTGAGCTACTGTGTCGAAGTCAAGTGAACGAGCTGGCAGTGGTGACACGAAGAAGGGACTCGTCAGCTGAAGCGGTGAGAAGCTCGGAGCTGTAGTAGCTAGGAGGGCTGACGGAGTCATGGAGAGGCCTGGTGAAGAAAAGTACTGCTGAGAAGGTCCTGTCTCTCCTGTCAAACCAGCGAACGTGGACGTCGACGGCCCCACCGTAGGTGCACCAGCAGGTGAGATGGGAGCCGTGAGTAAGGTGCTGAAGTACTGTCCCTGGCTGGAAGACTGTCCTCCCTGTGTCTGAGCAAACTGCTGCTGCTGAAGCTGCTGAAAGCGAACTGTATCTGGTGGCAGCACACCTGGGAGAGTGATAGGCGAGAAAGACGGGAGTCCTGGCAATGCCTGTCCAAAGAGACGAAGAGTCTGAGCGATCGCCTCGAAACCAGTGAAAAGCGATGACAAGCCAGAAGCCATCTCCCTCTGAGTGTGTACAACACTATCTAGCATCTGTCGATCCCTCTCCCTATCCTCTCGCTGACTCTGGATCTCTCTGCGAAGGGCTGCTAGCTCTGCATGTAGTAGATCTGTCTGAGCTGGAGCTGTAGCAGACGCTGAAGGTCCTGCTCTAGAGTCCGGAGTCACGTCCTCAGGAATGGACTCCATATGGCTACCAGTCTGTATGTGCAACTCTGTCTCGGTAGCCGTGTCACCTGGCCCCTGTGAAGAACTCCCCTGTGAAGCTGACTCCCGGGCAGCAACCCGTCTGTCGGAGGCAGGTAGGGGTGTGTACGCTGTAGTCACCTTGGGCAGCTCGTCATAGTCCTCCTGAGACAACAACTGTAGCCTCCTCAGAATGTAGCAGATCAGAGGTGCAAAGGCTAAGTGTCTGGCAGCTATGCTCTCAGCAATAACATCCTCCATCTGGCACAGTATCAGATCAACTAAATCAAAACCTCTGTGCCTCAGCATCAACATCACAACCCACTGAGTAAGAATGGAGAACTGATCTCTGTATCCACTCCTGGGAACTATCGTCCTGCTCAGTATACTCCTGAGAACTCTGCCCTCATGTGTAAGTCTGGTGTGAGCTCGGCTGAAGTTCTCCGGGTGAGGTGGAGGGAAAGCAATGCTCATGTCCTTATCAGACGGTAGGTGTCCCCCAAGAGGTCTGCGGGGAGGCTCCATCCCTGGGTGAGCAAGCGGGAACACTCTGGTCTCGTGCTGGATGGTCTCAAGGGCGCTAACAAGGTCCTCCCTCGTAACTCTGTGGGGCTGTCCTCTGAGCATGAACCATATAGCTGAGCGGTCTGGCGCTATCCACAAAGATGCATAGAAGTCCATCACGATGTCAGTATCCCATCGCATCGGTGTGGTGATGATCTCCTGGAGGCCCGGGATATAAGACAGGTGCTGTGTGAAATCCGTCCCGGCACCTCTGCTGGCAGCCTCTATGCTGCAGTGCTGGTGAGTAACAAAGAGCCTATCAGGTCCATCTGTCCGCAGTCTACTCCTCAAACCAGCTGCTATCCTCTGCTGAAGAAGTGTCCAGAAACGACCTCCTGCCTGTGGGTCTCTCCTGGCAGGTACCCAAGTCTCCTCAGCAACTCTCCTGAACTTCTTGAGGACGGGGCCTGGCAGCCTGAGTGCGTCCTCAGCAAGCACGTCCCTGAGAGTAGCAGTCCTGTCAAGGGCACAGAACTTCACGGCCATCCTCTGTCTGTCAGCCTCTGTGACCTCGGCATCTGAGTGGGAACTCTCCTCTGCCTCTGACTCTGGCTCCTCCTGCGCGGTCCTCGACGTACCAACCTCGCGGGTGGACGGAGTCCGCTGCACTGTAGCTCTAGCCCTGGAAGACCTCCTCGGAGTCTCCCCCTGTCCTCCAGCAGGTGTGTCCCTGATCCTGAGGCCAGTATCCCTGCTAGCTGGTAGGTCAACCTCTGCTGCCCTGAGAATCCGGTCCAACTCTGGATCACCAGTCCTCTGCTTCTTCTTCTTGGGCTGCTCGACAAGCTTGGCCTTGCCCCTGTCACGATCTCCTCTGCCCCTGCCTCTGCCTCTGCCAGAACCTCCTGCCATAACTGCTGACTAGGCTGCAGACAAGATAGGGCGAGTGAGCTTGGCCCACCAGCCCGTCCACTGACGGCTGACTGCCAAAGATAGGACTAAGGGCTTGGCCCTCAATCCGTCCACTGTCTCTGCTCTGCTGTCAACTGCCCACTGTCCGCTGACAACTGCCACGGACCTCAACTGATCGACGGCGATCGTCGGTGAAGGAGCTCGAGTTCGGTGAAGCCGGCTGGAAGAGCAGTCCACGCGCGAGGGAGGAAGAGCAACTGCTCGAAGATGCGCGAATGGTGGAGCTCCTCCTTGGCTGAGAGCACGTCGACGGCGTCGTCGTCGTCCTCGGCTTCAACACGGCGGCGGCGCGCGGCAAGGCGGAGCGGCGGCTCGGTGGTGCGGCGGCGCGGTGGAGCTTGACGCGTTGGAAGAACAGGCGTGGCGCGCGGTGGTGCTGATGGTCGTCGTCGGCGAGCGCGACGGCGTGGTCAAGTGAAGCGGCGGCGCGCGGTGCTATGGCGGCGCGGTGAAGCGGCGGCGCGGTGCGGCTGCTAGGGTTGCGCGGGCGCGAGTGCGAGCGGTGTGCGTGGAGGAGCAGGCGGTGCGCGGCGGCTGCGATGGCTGGAGCTCGTCGGCGGCGAGCGCGGCGGCAGGTCGGCGCGCGCGCGGGAGGCGAGGCGAGGTGGTGGCGGGAGCGCGAACGGCGAGCGGCGGCGTAATGGGGAGGAAGCACAGTAACTCGCCGGAAATCCCGTTAGGATTACTTTAGTTTGAATCGACGGCTGAGATCGATCCAAATCGGAATCAACGGATAGGATTGAATGTATCTCACGATGAAATTAACCAGACCGTATGGTACGGTCATAGGGATCGTATTGTACGATCTCCTTTGGAACCCTGACAGTTAAGCTATAGAGACCGCATTGTACGGTCTGCAGGACCGTATTGTCCGGTCTCCTTTCTGCCTCAGGTTTCGAAGGATCTCGTGCAAAAGCACACCGTATTGTACGGTCCCTTTGACCGTATTGTACGGTCAGGTCCAGAAATGCTGATTTTCAAGGAATTTTCTTCTAAGTCCAAGTTTCTCACACAAAAACCAAATAAACGCCAAACATGGACTAGAAGGGGAACTCTCAAACACTCCTTTGAAAATAGACCAATATAGGTTGCGCATAGGCTTATAGTAATTTTTTTCAATCGGCAAATAAGATGCAACCAATAAGAACCAAATGCGATAAAACCAAAGGAGGGGTATGTATGAGTCCTTTGCCTATGATCCGTGCAGGTAGATTTAACCTTGAGGATCATTTAGCAAGACTCAATGGGCATGAAGCGCAATTCTTTTCTTTAGTCACACTTCTATGAGATGTGAGATCATATAGTGAATGAAGCACTTCCTCATAGTGTGACAACTCCTTTGTGATTTCCTATATGCAATGCATGAAACAAGCATATCATACAAATGCAAGAGAAAGTAAACATGCCATGTGATATGCAAGCAAAGTTAAGACAACGCATAAAGAAAACCTACTCAAGGTCAAGTTTGAGCCTCTCTCAAGCTTACTCACTATGAGCCAAACCTTGCCTTGAATCCATCGGTCCACCAACTCAAGCATCCCCCATGCTCATAGCTATCTTGAGAAAGTTAGACCTTGAACTAATTTTTATGTTCTTTTCTTTTTAGTTATTTACATATGCATGAATGCAAACATACTAGTTCACAAAGGAGCACCTAGCTACCATGCAAGCAATGCAAGAAAAGAAACTACTATGATACAAGTTACCTCCTTGAAGAGTAGATTTGTCGATGACGCACTCGAAGCTTGTGGTGGACGTTCATGAGTTGTCGTTGCGGCGCACGGTCCACCACCATCACCCTTCTAGGTCTTGTTCTTGGGAGCCCACTCGCACTTGGTTGGCCTCTCAAGGTCAACTATGCATTTGGGCACCCAAATCTTCCTCATCATCCTCCTCTTGTCGGGTGATCCAAGAGCCTTTGCCTTCACCTTGCCTTTCTTGTCCCTAAAGAGCTTGTAGTGTGTATTTCCATGGAACAAGTTAGCGTTAGGCAAAACCTTGGAACTTCTCACCTTGGGACAATTCTTGCTAGTGTGGCCGTCTCGGCAACACTTCTCACAATAGTAGTCGTCCGCCATGAGGGGGACTACCCAAGGTGGGATGTCCTCGTCCTTGCCGATGAGGTTGATGGCGGCGGGGTAGGAGCCGAGTCCCTTGTGCCCGGGGTTGTTCACAAGGTTCCGACCAAGTATCTCCTTATGGATGGTCCTTCCCCTTGTGAGCCTCTCGAAGCCGTCCATCACCGAAGCTCTCTCCTCCTTGAGTTGATGATATTCCTTCAAAATGTTCTCATCAAGAGAGATGCTCTCAAGAGAGGGAGTTAGTCCATCACAAGTAATATATGAAGAATCGGAAATAGATGAACTAGAAGAAGAAGTGTTACACTTTTCGAGGAGGGATTGATGTTCTTCCTCAAGAACCTTGAACTTGCCGTTGAGCCTCATGTGTTCAACCTTGAGCTTGTCATAGCTTTCATCCAAGGTCATGAGCGAAGTGGAAAGGTGCTTGATCTCATCCTCTAGTAACTTGGACTTCTCCTTGAGCTTCATGTGGTCTTCCTCAAGCTTGTCATAGTCTTCATCAAGAGCCTTGTGAGAGATGGATAAGTCCCTAAGTTCACCCTCAAGTTGACGAACTCGGAAGGCGGCCACATCATGTTCCTTCTCCAACCGAGCAATGGTCTTGTCTTTCTTCATGATCATCTTGCCGGTTATGAGAATGCTATCCAAGAGTTCCTCATATGTGGGCTTATCCTCCTCACCAAACTCTTCATCGGACTCGCTCTTCTCATCTTCACTACTATCATCATCTTTGGCCATCAAGCAAGTAGGTGGTGGAGGTAGAGTCTCGGACATGTTGGTGAGAGCTATGCCGGCCATCTTCTTTCCCTTGGAGGATGAGTCATCACTTTCTTCTTCTTCACTATCATCATCCGAAACCCACTCTCCAACATAGAGTCCCTTGCGAGATGATCTTCTCTTGTCTTGCCTCTAGAGCTTTCCTTCTTGACAAACCTCTTCCTTGCCTTGTACTTGCTTCTAGGGTCTTCTTCTTCATCATCGCTTGACTCTTGAGTCTTCTTCTTGCTCTTCTTGATTGGCTTCGGGCATTCCTTGGCAAAGTGACCCTTCTCCCCACAATTGTAGCACTCGGCATCTTTCTTGTTGATGAATCTTCTCTTGAAGAAGTTGCTTCTCTTCATGAGGAGTGCTAGATCATTGGGATGAAGTTGCAACAAGTCTTCAATGTCTTCTTCAAGCTCTTCATCACTTGAATCTTGAGTCACCACCTTCTTCATCTTCTTGCTTGACCCCTCGGATGCAAAAGCAAGATTCTTGGAGGGCTTCTCATCAAGCTTCTTGTCGAGGTTGTAGCTCTCGAAGGCGGTGATCTTCCCAAGTAGCTTGTGGGTTGTGAGGGTTTGAATGTCGGTGTTGAAGAGGCATGTGATGAGTGCTCCATATTTCTCCCTTGGGAGAATCCTCAAGATCTTCCGCACAAGGTCACCTTCATCAATCTTCTCCTTCACACCGAGTGAGTTGATATCCTCTACAAGCACATTCAAGCGAGAGTAAGCATCATTGATTAGTTCATTTGAAGACATGGCAAAGTCATCATACTTGTTCTTTAGCACATAGTATCTTTCCTCTTTCACGTCCGTGGAACCCTCATGAATTTGTTGAATTTGAGTCCACACTTCATGAGCGGTACCCGCGGACTTGACTCGAGCAAAGACCTCTTTAGTGATAGCTTCAAACAAGGCATTTTTAGCTTTAGCATTTGCCTTTGCAAGATTCACATCAAGAGTACCAATGGGAGTCCTTAGAGAGACACCGGTACTTACCACCTCCCATGCGAGAGGATCGAGAGCCTCGAGGTAAGCTTGCATGCGAGCTTTCCAATAGGCATAGTCGGTCCCATCGAACGGGGGCGGCCCATGATCTCTCGGCATCCTTACTCAAGGCGGTTAAGCCCTATTTGAGCAACGAGGCTCTGATACCACTTGAAAGGATCAAGGGCACCGAGAGGGGGGGGGTGAATCGGTGTGTCAACAATTTCTCCCAAACGTACTTTAGGCGTGAAGCTAGCAAGACTAGATATGGTGATAACAAAAGCAAGCGATGCGCGCACACAGTCTAGTCTATGCAACAAGCAACACCCTAGCAAGCAATTCTACCAAGTAGTAAAGAGACAACCTATCATGCAATTCTACTAGCACATAAAAGTAAATGCGGAAGCATAAATGCTAGTATGTAAAGGAGATAAGGATAGGAATGCTCATGATTTTTCCCGTGGTCTCGGAAGGGTGGCGCCTTCCCCTACTCCACGTTGGGTCACTCCCGCCGGAGTCTCGACCCCGTCCCTCCGCTCGATGGCGATCCCTCCTAGAGCACACTTCACCCTCCGAGTGAAGTCGCGGGCACGTCCCGCCGGGCTCGATCCCGGGTACTCTTCCGGAGGTAAGGCTCCGCACTTGATGCGTGCCAAAGGGCGCTCCACTAGTGATGCTTCTTTCGCACGGGAAGCTCCAAGACCGTGTACAAACTTGTGTTAGCTTCCACAATCTCCTTGGACAGCTCAACACCAACGCCTAACCGGTCTAGGCCTCGCCATAGACCAAGAGTAACAAACCGAAGTGACTCTCTCAAGCTCACACTAGCCTAGAGATCAAGTGGATGCAATTGCTACTCTCTCAAGCACTAGGATCACTCCAAATCCTTCACAAGTGCTTCTCTCCCTTGCTCTTGGCTTCCTCTGAGTTTCCTGCACTCCAACAATGGCCAAGAGACCCCTCAAGGGGCGGGCAACCAACTATTTATAGGCTACCAACCCAAAACTAGCCGTTGCCCAAAAGTGCCCTGCGAAACTAGAGACCGTACAAAGGACCGTACTGTCCGGTCTCTTCCAGACCGTATTGTCCGGTCTCTATTTCCAGGCGCATCTCCATCTTCTTCTTCATCTCCAATGAAGACCGTACTGTCCGGTCCCTAGGACCGTACCGTCCGGTCGATTGTCCGGTCTTCATTTCTTCCACTTCCAGAAACTCCAACTTCTCTGTCTGGAAATCCTCTGATGACCGTACCATACGGTCCCCAGACCGTACTGTCCGGTCCTATTGTCCGGTCTTCATTTTCTCAGCATCCCGAGACTTCACTTCTCTGTCTGGATCTTCAATGAAGACCGCATTGTACGGTCCCTAGGACCGTACTGTCCGGTCTCTTCCGGATAAGCTGAAAACTTGATCCACTCTTGATCCTTGCTTCCAACTTCTTCATCCTTGGTTCCTCTTCTTCTCTTCAGCCACCCTAGCCCTCAAGAGACTCACAATGCATCCATTTGATCTCTAACCTAGTGTGCTCTAAGAGAACCAATTCGATCCCTCTTGATAGTCCGGTTTTTCCTATGGACTCAAGCTAACATCTAACCAAGCAACACTCGCTTGGATCTAGCATGTCCTTAGCCTTGATCCACATCTTCTCCGCGACTCCATCAAGCTCTCGATCCGAATTGTCGAGGCAACCAATCACCAAGTCGTCGATAGATAGAGTATGTGAGACGACGCTTCATTGACATGACCATTTGAATATCCTACAAGGAAATGTTAGTCACATCAATATGGTCACCCAATCACCAAAACATTCATACCTTTGGGGTTTCCAAACTCCAATGGTCATGAAGCTTATAGACGGCGAGGGAGGGTAGTAGGAAGGAGCTCGTCGGAGGCGAATCGGGCGTCGCCGGAGTTGGGGAAGATTTGGGGAAAAAGAGAAATTGGAGCGGCCGGGAGCTCGAGGAGAGGAGCGGCGAGTGGGGAGAGGGAGAGGAGAGTGTGGCGCGTCGATTTTTATAGACGGAGCGAGGCGTTTGAGGCCAGGAGCAGCTCGGCTTGGTCGTTGCTCGTCATCGGCTCGGTCATCGCCATTGAAGGCTGACGGGACGCGACGAGGTGCGGCGTGATGGGCGCCTGCGCGCGATGACGAGGGAGAGAGCATGGCCACAGGAGCTGCGACGCGACGGGACGACGAGGCCGGTGACGGAGTGGCGACGTCGGCGGTATGGGCGGACGGACCGGCGGTCCATTGACGGCGGCGGCGGTTATTGCCTGACAGGCACAAGGAGGAAGAAGGAGACTGGGCCAGGCTGCTGGGCCGGAGGGAAGGAAAGAGTGGCTGGGCCTCGGTGGGCTGCGGCCTGGGAAGAAAAGAGAAAAAGAGAAAGGAAGGAGGGCGAGTTGGGCTGGGCTGAAGGAGAAAGGAAGAAGGGGATTCGGCCCGAGAGAGAAACGAGATTAGGAAAAGGTTTTCATTTCTGGGATTTTGAATTTGAATGTCATTCAAATTCAAAGGGGAATAAAAGCAAAACTTGCAAATCAAAAACAGAGAAAGTCAAAATGCGTTATGGTGGAATTTGATGCAGGTTCAAATTCAAAGGTTTTAAATTCGAGGTGAATTCACTAGAGTTTGACATACATTTATTTTAGTTTGTTGTAAATTCCAAAAAGTTCAAACTTTAGTGTATTTTAAATGAAAGCAAGCACTTGAGCACTAGTTTTAATATTTATAAAATTTCAGATTTGCAACTAGGTTGACTTATTTTAGTGAATTTTATTTGGAAAATTCATGGCAAGGTAAGAGCGGGACAAAAATTTAAATTTGCACTGATTTTTATTCCTTTTGTTTTGCTTCAAAGATTTGGGGTGTTACATCCCCCCTCCCACCTGAATTCATGCGCCCCATTGGATCAAGATCATGTGGTCTAGATTGGAGTTCTCATAGTTCTCATACAAACCTGGTTCTCATAGGATACGTTGCCATTATTATAATCCAAATTTAGTTTTTTTACTTGTAAGGGCACGGAGGGTAATTTGAAAATAGGTGTGAAGGATTTTGTTATTTTTTATTATTCCGAATTTAGTTATTTATTGACTCATAATGGCATGGTGGGTAATTTAGAAATAGGTGTGAGGGGTATTTTTGAATATGTTTATTATTTCGAATTTAGCTTTTTATAAATATTTTTAGGGGGTTTTCTGACTAATTGTTTCATAATGGCAGTGGTGGGTAATTTTATCTTCTTATTTTCTCGGATTAACGTGGGAATTTCTAGTATTTTAGAATTAACGTGGTAATTTATAGGCCTTGAGAGCGAACGTGGTGGCTCCTTTTCCTCGTCAATTATATATACTAGCCCATCAGCCCGTGCAATACTTGCACGGCCTAGCAATTTTAACATATTAGTTAATCTTAAGAAACATAAGAGCTACCTGGATTCCTTTTGCCTCTTCGATATTATTATTTTTTGTTTACCATCCAACAAAACCATGCTGTAAGTTTTATACCAATGAAGTTAATGATAGGATTTAGTCTTTAACTCCCTACTGTAATCATAGATAAGTAAATTTACATTACAAATCATACCATACAATCTTTAGCCTCCATTAGTTTTTCTTACTTATTGACATTAAATTTGATAAACTTTAAAATTAAAACACTTGATCTTTTATATATATATTTTTGCTTCTTTACCTTCTATGATAAGGTTAATGGCATGCATAGTAGACATCTCCCATTCAAGTAGCGCACAGGTCATGGGACCACTGTGTACAAATCTTGAACAAAATGATGTGAATAGTTAATCTTACAGTATATATTTTACTCCTTCAATTTGAATTCAATAGAAGTAATTTACTCTTTAACTACTTTATCAATTTGAATTCCATCCTAGTTTACTCTTTACAATATTAAAATTCCCCAAAATTCAATGAATAAATAAATTACATTATGTCACGAAGTATCATACTATCTAGTTAGATTCCCTAAACTGTCTCTATAGACACATTTCAAGCTTCGCATCGTGTAACTCATAGCTTGGCCTACTAAGATTAGTTACTCACTTACTAAGTCACACACGGCTCGGATGATATTTATTATATGCCCGTTTTAATAAAAATATCAGGTCATGTGTGTACGGTTGTTTCCTTAATCAGTTGTCCTATATGCAACCCACGTCTAAAGGTGCCCCATTTTCTTGGCATGCATTTTCCAACTATATTATGCAATAACACCATATGAATATAATAATAATGGACAAATATTATTATGGAGCGATTTATCATTTGAAGTAGGAATATTTATATCAATAGAAACTAAATTAGACTTTTCAAGGGAGCAGGGGGTTGCATACAAATTATTTCAAGCCTACATTCGGTGGAAATTAAATTGTTAGCAAGGACAAAAGGTAGTTCATTGAATTTTCCTGTGACCCACTTCACCGAATTTTTTTTCATCTACCTAGGTCTATTAAAGAAAGCAGCAGAGTAGTTACCAGAAGATCAATGTGAAAAAAAGCCCATGATACTCCCCTCGACAAAAGGTCATGACACACTTAATCCCATTTATCAATTAGTAAATAACTAATGTAGTAGCACATCTCACTTGTTACATTTTGGAGAACCGGAGGAGCAAGTTGTGCTACAGTAAACCATGAATAATAGCAGGTACACATGCATGATCAACTCACCATGTAAGGCAAATAAAAACAAATATGAAAAAGTGTTGTAATCTTCACAATACAAAAAGCCATATTATGCAACAACTTAGTAATTTTCTCATTTCAAAAAAGTAATGAGAAATAAAAAGGAAAACACGTCGGGTTCATTGAGTGGAGTAAAACTATAAAGAAAAGTAGAATAGTTAATTATCTTTGTAAAATTAAAGTACATAGTGGTCCTTCCCAACACAATATATAGCATACACCGAAAAGGGAAAACCACTTCATTTGTGATAATAGTAACAAAGAAAAAAATTAGTTAGGCCAATGTGAAAATAACTGAAAAGAGACTGATAACTTGCTGTGGCCCAATTATAGTAGATATAGAAGAAACAAATCCTTCATGTAAAGAAAAAATGGAACTTTTAAACAGTTGTGAGGATCCCTATAAACAGTTGCAAAAGTTTTTTATGTAAGCGACAGAAGATTTCTGACATTTTGTGATTTTTCAGTCTGCACAGTCAAACTGCATACAATGAGTTTCACATGGAATCGGGGAGTCATTTCACTAATTAAATAGGAAATATACATTTCACATAATTACAAAATTAAAGTAGTGTGGTAAACACAACACCAAGCTTAATAGGACATGCTGAATCCATAACATGTAAATTCACTCAATTAACTGGTTAACAACTTAGAACTTTAATGGATGAAAAATGAACTCAATTGAGCATTCAACTATAACTCATATTCTCCATCTCATTCATTGAAATATTGTTAGCCATGCACACAAAAAACATTTGTTATTTAAAAAGAATGAATGTTTAACTCTCAGATGCAACTTACTTATTACATGACACCATCCCCACAGACGTTGAAGGACTATGTCCTATTGGATCGGTGGTTAGAGCGACCTGCAAGTAATATACTATTTTGAGCCAAAAGCAAAATATTGTTCCAGCTTTTGTGAATCATAGAGAAACTAAAGTAGTTGATGCCAACGTTGAACTTGACTGAAGGAGTACACATTAAATCCCGCTGGCTTGCCTTGTAGTACCCATAGTCTTTCGAATTTTTTCTTGCACATCCAGTCAGGATTAGAAAATGAAACTAAAGTCGGATTATCTAATTCTCCAGACTGAAATAGGCAGAATACCTTGTTGCAGAGATTATGCCATTGGTGGTCCGTGGTCGCAGTTGAGATAGTTAGCAACGTCCCATGTTGCTGATTGCATATGGAGGTTATATATACATGACGGCAGCCAAGCGAGAGAATGGATGTCCCAT
Source organism: Eragrostis nindensis (assembly GCA_012490785.1). Classification (NCBI taxonomy): domain Eukaryota; kingdom Viridiplantae; phylum Streptophyta; class Magnoliopsida; order Poales; family Poaceae; genus Eragrostis; species Eragrostis nindensis. Next base: position 995,942 of record JAAXCT010000015.1, on the reverse strand, counting down.
TCAAGGTGGCTGTCGTTTACCTAGCATCTGGAAAATCTAACGGAGAACAGTGATGGGCGGACCTTGTGCAGGTGCTATTCGTTCCTTCCTGCATGGCATATCTGGAATACATGTACGTACTCCTCAGTACAGGAACGTTCGTCTTCCCCTTCTCCGCTCCTCCCAAGCAAGAACAGATGTACGTTGATGTCTGTCGTCGCAGACTTGCAGTGAATGTGAGACAACAACCGTTCTGAATCTCGCACACGACGGCGCCCGAAAACGGTGCAAGAGAGATTGGAGACCACGGAGACGAATCTTAGTAGATTGAATCGGCAATGACCATGGCTTCAGGTTCGTGAAGGCCGAGGGCAGTCAGCTCTTCGTTCCTTCCATCATGCAACCTGTCCACATCATTCTCTACTTATTCAGGCGCTCCTCATGGCCAATTCTTGAGGAACAACGAAGTGGAGGGCAGGATCGAGAGGGAGGCGGAGGGGAATAGGCAAGGAGAGCGCGTGGAAAGCTGAAGCGGCATCAACGATAGGCGGCTAGGGCAAGGTGGGCTGGATTACGTGGGCTTGTAGCTATTGATCAATGGTTACGGACTGCCAACCATGGAATCAACGGTCGGATGTTTTGCTTTTTTCTGGTAATTTCTAGGATTTTTCTCTGATTAACGTGGAGGCACCGAAAGGAGCCTCTAATTAGTAAATATAAGATATATATAATAGATAGATTCCCACTACTTTTTTATAGTTGAATCTTTGATCGCCTTTTCTGTCGTACCCCATTTCTGGAGCACTAGCGCTTACCGTATCAGTCCCTAGATCAGACGCTGATACGACGCTTACACAGAATGACATCACAGTCTCATACCCTTTTTACGATATTACCAAGTCTCGTACAAGCCTTTTTATTATACAAAAGGTCTTACAACAAAGGCCAGCGGCCTGACCACAAGAACAGACAACACACCGACTAGCTGCCACAGCAGCAGCACTAGACTACTACTCCAGCGGAGGACGGAACGGCACCACTCCAACAGGCAGACTTGCGTGCAGGCTGAACCCTAATCTTCACCTCCATCAGCTTCTAACTCCGGCTCATCTTCTGAACGATTGAAGCAAGAGTGAGTACTTAAGGTACTCAGCAAGCCTAACACGAGGGTAAGTTATGCAAGGGGTTTATCAAAGGATAGGCTGAGGTTTATCACAACAAGGCGTGAAAGCCAAGTTTATGCAAGGTTGTTTTGAAAACAAAGCAGTTCGCAATCTAATCAAGTATCTGCAGAGATTAGTGGGGTTGAGCGGCTCTGGCGGAGTTACTGTCCATCCCGCCAGTGCCTCAAGTTTTATCACTGGCCGACAACCAGCACACGGCTCCAAACCGGTGTATTCCGAAAACACGCCAAGGATAACTCACACAGAAAAGTCTAGTCATAGTGTGGCCAATGCTTTCGCGTTGTCTAATACCGTGGAACACGGCTATCCGGATAGATTCATAACCTCGGCCGAGGGTGCACAAATTTCCCCACAAGGTGGTCCAGTCCTCTCTATCGTCATAGTTTCGACTGTCCCACTAAAGGTTCCGTACCTACTTGGTACCACCACGGCATCCCCTACGGACATCACCAGGGGCTTCACAATCAAAATAAGATGGCCAGATTCACAAATGCCGGATCTCGAACACCTACCAACGAACGAGTCTTCTCCTGGGATTCCGTGGCAATCTCCTGCCTCCGGGGGGTACCGGGTGAGTACTAGTAGGGTGTGGTTCCAATCCCATGCCTATTCATGGCTTGTGGCTGCGCGTAAGGTGCTAGGCAAAGGCGGCACAAGAACCGGTCCTTATACGACCGAACCAGGCATCTTCAATAGCCAATCCTCACGAGGAAGGGCGTCCCAGAGATAGCCTCCCCACTGATGACTACCTCGCCTGATCCCGTCAAAACATTCCCCACTAGGGTTGCACTTATCATTAAACCACCCACTTTTCACATTTACACACACCACCAAGACACACGCATTTTACACGAAAATCATGTGAGCAAGATTAATTAAATACATGGTGAAAGTCCTAAGCGGCAAGCATTCCAACAGTTCATTAAATAAATTTAATGATGTTGGTTCCTATGGTTAACAAGGATTCAGGATATAATCAAATCAAGGAAGGCAATCAAATATTGCGTTGGACCTTCTAGCATTTAAATTCATTTAAATACCATGCAATTTATTTGTAAACAGCTCTAATTAGGATAATTTCATAAACATGGGATCAATATGATGAAAGGGAGTTAGACTTGCCTTCACCAAAACCTTCTTCTTCTATGTCCTCGTAATCCGAATCTTCGGGCTCTTCTTCAAAAGCTTGATTGTCTAACGATAAAAGAAATAAATCTATCGTTTAACAAACAAATAAACAAGCAATAAATCAAATAAAATCTAAATAAAACCAGAGGGAAGTTGATTTTGATGGCACTAGATAGAATAGAATTTTAGATGAATTTTGGCGCAAGATTCGCCAAAATTGGAGTTAGAACGAGAAAGATATTGATTTTTGAAGTAAAAGAAAGGAAATTAATTAGGTTTAAGCTAAACAACTAAGCTTAGCCACCATCCTAATTAATCTGGATCAAACAAGGGTTGGAAAATGATTAGAAAGGAATATAGGATTTTTGGGAATTTTCTGGGAATTTTCTCATTTTGGAAATGTGCTCGAAAAAGATTTCTGTGTACGAATCTGGGTGCGCGTAGCATTTTTGTGTGTGTCTGTGAGGCTGACTTGTGGGCCGCCGGGGCCAAGGGTGCTGGGCGGCACTGTTTTGTGGACTCGGTCCATGAGTGTGGTGGACCGAGCGTGTGTGTGCGTGGGTGCACGGTGTGCCGGGTCTGCCACGTGTGCGGGCGACCCGGGTCGTCGCGGGCCCAAGCGCCGACGTGGTAGCCACGTCGGACGCCGGCGCAGCACTGTCAGATCGCGGCGGTGGAGGGGCGCTCGCGGCGGGGCGTCGCCGGAAACCACGCCGGAGGCTGCTGCAGTGGCTGGAACAGGGTGCGGAAAGCAGCTGCGGACTCTACGTGCGACGGCGGACCCGAGAGTGCTACGTGTTGACGCGCAGGAGGGTTAGGACGACGGCGCGAGCTCGCCGGAGTACGGCAGCGCTCGGGCGTGCGAGGGGAAAACGAGGTACGCGCGCGCGAGCGCGTGTTTGAACGGGTGCGGACGTGCGCGTGAGCGGGGAAGCTGCGTGTGGCCTTGGCCAGGCCGGGGAGAGTTCCATGGCGGCCGGAGACGGAGAAGGGGAGGGGCGGAGCGGTTGTGCTCGTTGCGGACAGGTTTCAGGTGTGCGCGGAGGGAGAAAAGAGTGTGCAGGTGAGAGCGGAGGGAGTGGGGGTGCTCACCGTGAGCTCAAGCCGAGCGGAAGAGGCCATGAGCTCGACGTTGGCGGCGAGGGAAGGTCGCCGGAACCCTAGCCTAAGAGAGGGAGAGGGAAATTGGAGCTCGGGAGGGAAGAAGGGAAGGAGTAGCTCGTGTGCGCGGCTTAGGAAGAAGGAGGGGGAGCTCGTCTCCTTTTATGGACCATCAATGGCGGTGCTTCGCCGGATTCTTGGCGAGCGCGCTGTTGGCGTTTCTTACGCACAGAGATAAATATCAACTCCGCAAGCGCACGGAACACCGTTGTAGCATTTCACCCGGGAGTATTCCAAGGTTATCGTATTTATATTTTCCACAGGAAAGCAGGGATAAGAATATCGTGAATTGACAAGGAAACATCTATTATTCATAACTTGCAAACTAGACCAAAACATGGGTAAAGATGGAAGATATGATGGGTGGCAACCAAACACACGCAAGAATTCCATGTGAAGATAAAGAGATAGAACCAGTCAACTGGGAGGACAACGAGAAGAAGGGTATCAGCCTAGGGGTTACAAATATCTACTTAAACTTTCATTACAGATACATTCAAGTGCATCGGGGCACGGCCGCCGCCAAGACACGCAACTCGGAAACTAAGTTCAACGTATCCAGGCAACGGACCGCGTCTAGGCCCTACCTGTCCAACCCGGACGTGGTGGATTACAGAGACCGGTGTAGCTGTCACATACACTCGCGGCTACCATCCTCCGTGGGGTTGGGTGCACACTCACGTCTAGGAATAATTCCTTGAACCATACAAGCAACTATCCTAGATAACTTACTCCAACGTAAAAGAGCAAGCCAACCATGCATAACAAATCTATGTGGATTGTGTAAGCATTTGCGGTGCAAACAACCCATGCAGATAGACCTACCATACATAGACGTGGAACCAACACAAGAATTTCTCTATAATTATTACTTAAATAAATAAATGTAAACTAAAAGGAAAACTAAAATAAATAAATAAGAAAATAAATAATAAAATAATTATATTAAAAAATATCTAAAAAAAGAAAAGATACAAGAGAGCTTTACCCAATGTCCGAAGAAAACTCCGGAACATCGAGGGGAGCTCTCACTTCTACTCTAACTCCCATGACCAACTAGCCTACTCTAAACTACACAAGTGGAATGATCTTCCATGAGCGGAGCGTGACCCTACATTGGGTCTTCTCCTCTCAAGGAGTGTGTGGAGGTGCGAGTTGAAATGGAGCCGCCCACCTCTATTTATAGCTTCTCCATGGCGGTGGAAGATATATGGCCGAAGCTGGAGAGCCGGGCCCGCTAAGGTAGGCCGGCCGGCCAAGTAGGGGGGCCGGCCGGCCGCCCATTGTGGCGGTTCGCCACCGCCTCGATCCTGGACGCTCTAGGTTTGCTCCTGATGACGGTTGTCCAGTCGGTGGCTTCGTGGGGGCGGCAGAAGAGGAGTGAGGGCCAAGTTGAGGCCCAAAAAGCCCACCTTCTAGAACGTCGGTGGAATTCTTCTGAACGGGCTCTTGATTCTACATTGTGGATTAGTTTCCAGCCCACTTGAGGAAGCCCGGGGCCTGCGGCCACCAGGTGGGGCTGGCCGGCCTAGGGTGGGGCCGGCCGGCCAGGGAAATTCCCTGGCTGGGCCCACTTTTCTCCATTATTCACTCCTGCATCCAAATACTCACCAAAACTTGTGGAGTAGCATTATTCCTATCTACTATGCACAAAATCTTGGTGTTAAGCATTTATTTACCGGTAGGGTGGCGGTCAAATCATGGTTTAACGACCGCCAACAACCTCCCCAAGCTTAAACTTTGCTCGTCCCGAGCAAACTCAACTCAGGGTACCGGCGGATCAGGAGTTACAAAGAGGCGCCCCATGGGTAATAAAGATGCAACAACATACTCCCTAAACAGTGGTAAGTTTACGAGAGCACAAAATATTCATGAGTGTTGCAAAAATCGTGGGGCTTATAAGTCATGCCTTGTCATGCAGCATTGAAGACTAGAACGGTATTTTTGGCCAAGTAATCAATTCTAGCAGGTATGCATCCAGAGTTTTTATGTGCTGCAAGGTAAGGCGTAAAAAATTCTCCTTCGTTTTGGCAGGCACTTCTCTTACCTACCAATGTGAGTCTATTCCTACAAGCTTCACTCATCCTGCCTTCTACCAAATGAGGCTTTGTATGTGGAGCTTGGTAAGGAATGCACAAATGTCATGCATATATTGTAAAGCTAAAGAATGAGTCTCAATCAACAGAGCAACTCCATTTATTTTGGTCATAAGAAATAATGTGATGGAGGGGGAGAAAATGGACTCACACTTGTGGAAGGGGGTTTTTGAAAACATTGGTCCTTTATTTTGCTCAAGATGTTTATGATAAGAACCATATGGCCATTGACTTTTGTCATGCAACCATGGTGTTTTTTTTTTTTTTGACTACTCCATGGTGCAAGGGGCCATAAATTTTGCATGGTTCAAAAGGAAACATTTTGAAATATTCTTGAGCTTTTTTTTGGATGGACCAAAGTTTTGCAAACTCTGAAAAATGTTTGGTTGATTTATCCAAACATTCCCCTTTTTATTTGGTGGAAAGAAATTTTCGAAAACACACGCGAAGGAATTATGACCTTAATTAGGAGTGCTTAGTTTCAAGAGCACATCAAACCTTAACAAAACTCAATACATAAACAATTGGCTATGAGTGGGGCTGTTTCGAATATTATGATATGGCTCTGGTAGGTAAATAAATCCTCACACTAAGAGAAGTGTGCCAAAACAGAAGGGTTTTAGGTACCTACAGCAATTCAAGAAAAACATCTCTGGATGAAACCATACTAAGAAATTGCAACAAGACCTAATCATGCCATATCACAATCCATAATGCTCAGACTTGGTGTAACAAATGCAACCTACGGAAATAAGCAAAACTCATGATGTGATCATCCTCAAATAAAAATAACACATATGTCAGGAGTAGAGGTTGCATCTATGCGACACATGGGAGGCTAATTTGTAACTCGATCATCATTTCCCTTATGCGTAGCATAACATCAAGATTCTAGCATTTATTCGAAACAGGGAGTTTATTTATTCAACGAACGTTTAGAAATACTTACCTGGGGGTCCTCCCCAAGCTTGAGTCTTTGCAAGACTTAAGTTTGAATAGACCGCTTCCTTCATTCTTCTTGTGTCTGCAAAAAGAATGAGGGTGATACAGGTGGCTGGCCCCTATTGGGCTTTGCCGAGAACCTAATATTTTTGTTTTTTTATTCTATTTTATTTTATTTTATTTATTTATTTTTTTAAGGAAAGGGCACAATTCAAGAAGAGTATAATATCGTATATAGAAGTACTCACCTGACGGTCCCTCCCCAAGCTTAGCTCTTGCAACTATATGCAAAGCTAAGCGATTAAATCTTTCTTGTGGAAGCACTGGGTCCGCCTTGTTGGTTCCTTCTTCTTGAATTGTGTGCCTTTCATGTTGCCTGATTGGTTTTCTCTCAGAAAGATCCTGCATTGGTTAGTACAAATCCATTCGTCAACATCGAACATATCTCTATAGGTCCATTGATCAACCTAGACACCACGTCTAATTTGATCAATCGTGTAAGAAGAGCAGAGCCAGTTATACTCTCCTTCTATCATTAAAGCATCATAGAGGCATGTATTTTTCCGTTGGTTGAACGGCCACCGGGCATAATCTCGATGGAGAACAGAGGCACAGAAGTGATCTTCACCCAACCAACAGAAAGAGACGCAGGCGATTGATTTATGACTAACAAATTAACCACAGCCCACATCATCAAAAGAAATTCGAGAGCACGGGTATGGTCAAAAAGATTTGCAGCTTATTTTCACCAGAGAGCAAGTCAAAGTATCTTTACATTCACAAAGCATTGAACGTTTCAGGCAGCATTTTTTTTTTGGAAAGGAGTAGGTATATGACAAGGAAACAAGAAATAAATACGTTGCTTACCTGGCGGTTCCTCCCCAAGCTTAGCCTTTGCAATCGAATGCAAGGCTAAGCTTTTAGATTTCTGCATTGAATATCGTGGATCCGCCACATATGTTTCCTTCTTCCTGTCATAAAAATCCAACCTTTCTTGCCAAATCCCAGGCCTATGATTGGGCACTCGGTTTTTTTTTTTCCGAAAGCCCAAGGCCTATGATTGGGCACTCGGCTTTTTTTTTATTATTATTTTTTTAATGCAACGGGGTGGGATGGAGGGGAAAACAAACATGCTGATGGATTGAAAAGAAAAACAATGCAGATGTGATGACGGTATGCTCAAAAGAAATGCAGGTGGATGCTTAGGCTAGCAGCAAATTAATCATAACAGATAATCAATGTCAATCACAGATATCTTAAACCATTGCTTCCCCGGCAACGGCGCCAGAAATGCTTGTTGGCGTTTCTTACGCACAGAGATAAATATCAACTCCGCAAGCGCACGGAACACCGTTGTAGCATTTCACCCGGGAGTATTCCAAGGTTATCGTATTTATATTTTCCACAGGGAAGCAGGGATAAGAATATCGTGAATTGACAAGGAAACATCTATTATTCATAACTTGCAAACTAGACCAAAACATGGGTAAAGATGGAAGATATGATGGGTGGCAACCAAACACACGCAAGAATTCCATGTGAAGATAAAGTGATAGAACCAGTCAACTGGGAGGACAACGAGAAGAAGGGTATCAGCCTAGGGGTTACAAATATCTACTTAAACTTTCATTACAGATACATTCAAGTGCATCGGGCCACGGCCGCCGCCAAGACACGCAACTCGGAAACTAAGTTCAACGTATCCAGGCAACGGACCGCGTCTAGGCCCTACCTGTCCAACCGGACGTGGTGGATTACAGAGACCGGTGTAGCTGTCACATACACTCGCGGCTACCATCCTCCGTGGGGTTGGGTGCACACTCACGTCTAGGAATAATTTCTTGAACCATACAAGCAACTATCCTAGATAACTTACTCCAACGTAAAAGAGCAAGCCAACCATGCATAACAAATCTATGTGGATTGTGTAAGCATTTGCGGTGCAAACAACCCATGCAGATAGACCTACCATACATAGACGTGGAACCAACACAAGAATTTCTCTATAATTATTACTTAAATAAATAAATGTAAACTAAAAGGAAAACTAAAATAAATAAATAAGAAAATAAATAATAAAATAATTATATTAAAGAATATCTAAAATAAAGAAAAGATACAAGAGAGCTTTACCCAATGTCCGAAGAAAACTCCGGAACGTCGAGGGGAGCTCTCACTTCTACTCTAACTCCCATGACCAACTAGCCTACTCTAAACTACACAAGTGGAATGATCTTCCATGAGCGGAGCGTGACCCTACATTGGGTCTTCTCCTCTCAAGGAGTGTGTGGAGGTGCGAGTTGAAATGGAGCCGGCCACCTCTATTTATAGCTTCTCCATGGCGGTGGAAGATATATGGCCGAAGCTGGAGAGCCGGGCCCGCCAAGGTAGGCCGGCCGGCCAAGTAGGGGGGCCGGCCGGCCGCCCATTGTGGCGGTTCGCCACCGCCTCGATCCTGGACGCTCTAGGTTTGCTCCTGATGACGGTTGTCCAGTCGGTGGCTTCGTGGGGGCGGCAGAAGAGGAGTGAGGGCCAAGTTGAGGCTCAAATAGCCCACCTTCTATAACGTCGGTGGAATTCTTCTGAACGGGCTCTTGATTCTACATTGTGGATTAGTTTCCAGCCCACTTGAGGAAGCCCGGGGCCTGCGGCCACCAGGTGGGGCTGGCCGGCCTAGGGTGGGGCCGGCCGGCCAGGGAAATTCCCTGGCTGGGCCCACTTTTCTCCATTATTCACTCCTGCATCCAAATACTCACCAAAACTTGTGGAGTAGCATTATTCCTATCTACTATGCACAAAATCTTGGTGTTATGCATTTATTTACCGGTAGGGTGGCGGTCAAATCATGGTTTAACGACCGCCAACACGCGCCAAGGAAGAGGGGAAGGCGGCTCGGTTGACTTGACGGGGCGGGCAAGAAAGGGGAAGGCGGTGCGCTACGCTCGTTCTTCACGTGCTTCTCCTGGTGCGTGGATGGGACAGAGGCGGCGGAGGAGACCGGGAGGAATGGGCGCGGCCGGAAATTTCGCCGGTGGCGTCCGGAGGATGACGACGACGGGGCGGGGCCCACTTGGCAGTGAGACAAGGAGGGAGGAGAGGAGATGGGCTGCTGCTGGGCCGAGACGGGCCGGTGCGGAGGAGAAAGGAAAATGAGGGTAAAAGAGAAAGGAGGCTGGGCCGGCTGAGGTTTCGGCCCGGAACAAATTTTGGAGGGGGAAAAGATTCAAACATTTCTGGAATTCAAATTTGAAGGAATTTCGAATTCGAACAAAAGCAAAAGTCAAACAAACACTCAAAATAAAGATAATAAACTCCAGAAATGCATATGATGGGTTTTGTGCTTGTTTTCAAAATGAAAAATTTTAAAATTGAGGTGGTTTGGCTTACTTTAATCACACACTTCATTTTAATTCTTCTAAATTCCAAAAAAATTCAAATTTTTAGTGAATTTTCAACATGAGCAAGAATTTGGGGTGTGACATTTTCACAATTCAGTGGCCAGAAATACAGTACATTATTGTTTGAATAAATTATAAACCTCAATGTAATTTTGAGGAGAGTCATTTGTAAATACTCCATATATACTCTTTTGTATAAAAGGACTTGTGGAGAGCTCAACTAAGTGTACAGTGCACCAAAAAAACATACTTGTGCATTGTAAACTCGTTGCAATGAACTACTGAAATACAACTGATTGGATAAAAAATTGTAAGTATTACATACGCTAGTTCTGGTACTTCATAAAAAACATTATTACGCAGGAAGATAAAAGTGAATTAACCGAAGATTACAGTTGAATCAGAGTACGTGTTCTGCTAATCCATTCTGACCCACACGTCCTCGGAATGCTTGCGCTGAAGTGATACTCCATCTCGGCACGAAGTGATTTTGCAGCCCTTCATTGGAAGATCTTGCTGCTGCTTCTGATTTGGAGTTTCTTCTTCGTTTTTCCAGCGTCCGAAGTGACGGATATCCTTCAAACCGTACCCCTCCATTTGCCGGGGGACGCAGAAACCAGTGCAAATTCTGCAAGATATCTAAATGAACCGTGCTCATCGTTTGGGTGATAGCAAGGCAAAAGGGGAGCAGACATGGCCATCAATGGCGGCAGCGGCTGCTGCATGTGCCCTCGTATACGCCAATTGCCAGGCTTCTCGAAGCCTCCATGGTGGTGCTTTGCATGGCAGACACTGCCTGACTGCCCCGAGATTCGTTGCCGTACCAATTTCCCTTGGCATGGACGGGGACGTTAACGTCGCCGCAGTAATTGTCAATTGGAATCGCCGGTGCCGACTTGCCTCCTGAACATCTTCAGTTCCTTGCCACGCACCCAGTCCAAAGGCACGGAAGCCCATTGCTATGGCTGTTGTTTGTTTGTCTCCAATTTCCCAGTCACTGTAATGTCAAGCCGCCCGCCCTATCGGCCTGCGGAAACGCATTCTCCTCATGAAAGGAGGCAAAACAAAAGGGGTATTTAAGGACTCTCAACAGTACAAAAATGTTTAGTTTTGCTCAGACCAAGAGACTGAGACACATGATTCGGTTCTTGTCATTCGGGAAAGCTGATCAACTTGGCGTCGCAACGATATGCATGCAGAACTCTTGGTGTATCGAGAGGAAACTCAAAAAATAGAGATGCAAGGTTTAGACAGTCATCCGAACTTGCAGCGCAGGCCTCTGTTGTGCCATGTTGAGTCTCTCGATCGACGTGAGCACATCAGTCAGGAGATGATTTATACTCATCGTGGTAGTTTGTTCGTCTCGGATATCGAACAGAATCTTATATTTACTAATTGGAGGCTCTTTTCGGTGCCTCCACATTAATCGCAGAAAAATTCTAGAAATTCTCACAAAAAAGCAAAATATCCGACCATCTATTTGAATGCTCAACAAAATGTAGCCATTAGATCTTCATAATCTCTACTAACACGGTAACACCACGGCAACCTTGCAATATTCAAAGTCCTGAGTATGTATGTATCCAACCATGGCTGACATCTATTCGTTGATTTGCATCTGACCAAACTGTAACCATCGATCATCTACATGCCCACGTATTCCTACTGCCCTCCTTACCCTAGCCGCCAAGAGTCGATGCCGTGTCATATTTTCAGGGGCTCCCCTTGCAGCTTCCTGTACGCCTCCCTCTTTGACCACCTTCTTTTCGTTGTTCCTCAGGAAGTCGCCAGCAGATCACAGAAGTACCTAATGCGGCCAGGGATGGTGTTAAACGACTAGATAATCTTTTCGGGCGCTCCAATTGCAGCTTCCTGTCCGCCTGATCTCATTCTTTTCATTGTTCCTCAACAAGTAGCCAGCAGATCACCATTCTAGGAGCACAACTTGAAGGATGCAGCCAGGGATGGTGTTAAACGCCTGGATATGTATGCTGTTAAACGCACAACGGAGGATCTCAATCCAATGGGCGCCTGACGAAGAAGATCGTGTTCTGTTCGTCCCCAACTCCCTACAGCTACAACGGCGGCACAATTGTGCCACTCGACCTGCATCCTTGCACCGGAGATGCAGCATGCAGTCTCATGTCGATAGATAATCATGTATCACCTCGGTCTTTAGGCAATCAGCAATGGGACATGGCTAAACCTGCAAAAAGGTATTCTGAATGCCCTAACGTTTCGTTTTATGGGATTATGATGTTCTGACTTTAATTTCTCCTTTTCTGATCTGGCCTGGATGTCAAGAAAAGTTTTAAAATACTCATTGATACTATAGGGTATTGCATTCACATTGAGCATGCTGTACAACCCTAGCACATCAAATTGTTTTATTCATCAATATAGTATTATTAATTTCTTTGTGATGCACACAAGAAGAAACAATTATTTGCTTTTTGACAAAATTAATATATTACTTGTAGGGTTCTCTAACGATTTATCTAATTGACCATATATTTCATAAAAGCATATGAGTGTGATCTTCTATGATAGCTATATTGGATCTGAGATCTCATTATTTTTATATAAGACATGATGTATTTGTCTGTGGTTAATTATACACACATCATTTGATGGTGAATTCGAGGTGTAGTTTAATCATCATTAGAGTCCATAATTTATCAATTAATGTTTGAAGTTGATGATTAGCTATTTGAATGAATTTACATGTTAGGATTCAGCAAGTCCTATGATGCTCGGTCTTCATTCTATCACACTACTTTAATTTTCTATTTACTGTGGCATGTACTTTTTCTATTAAATTAGGTTAATCTACTTCCAAATCCATGAGAATTCATTGTACGCAGCATGGACATATAGGTTGAAGTTTTATCAATATAAATTTATCACCAAATATTTCAAATCTTTTTTTCACTTCAAAGTACCTTTTGCAGTTGTTTTTAGGACCAATCGATTCTATTGAGTTCCTCACATGCCAAAAGGTAATCATTATTGTATTGCAATACAAAGATTTTTTTTCCTTTTACATCTTTATATATTGGGCCATAGTCCATAGGAAACCCTTGGCTCTATTTATACTATTTTTTACCTTTGCTTAACTCAAAAGGTTCGATTCTTTTTTTTTAAATGAGTTTCAATTTTTTTTAACTACCAATTGAAGGGATCGTCATAGGTTGCCAAATGCTTTATAAATTTATCAGCTTTTGTTCTCTAGAGCTCTGGACAATGTGTCAGGCAGAACCATTATCAATTTTAATTTTACAAAGGCAATTACCTACTCTACTTTTATTTATAGATAATGCGCAACTTAGTGAGCTCTATGTGTTTTCCTCTCTCTTATTATTATCGTGAAATGATGCATTTTACTAGATGTTGAATAATATGGATATTTTGTATTGTGAAGAGTAAAACACCTAACATTTTTCCATATTTCTTTTCCATTGCCTGTGTTGCTCATGCGTCCCTTCTTATCAATGGTTTGCATTTAAAAAAAAGTCTTCTTATCTATTAAAGATGTGCTAATGTTACATAATCTACTTTTGTTATCAACAAAATTTATGTGAGGGATTAAGTGTATCAGGTCCTATTTCACATTATTACTATATTGGATTTTTTTTTACGTAGCTATATGTGGATAAGAAGATTTGGATGCCTTGGATGAAGGGAAGTTTGCTATGTTTATTATCAAGGGTTGGCTCACCGGGGAGAAGGGAATCGAACGGCGAGGTCGAGGGAGCTTATAATAATGTTTCATAATTGATAGAATCGTATGTGATTAGTTACAACAGAGAGTCAGCAAGTATATCTGATCGGTTTGTTTATCATTTCTTTGTCAGTGGTACCAAAATTATAGCATGGCTTTGTCAGTGGTACTATTTTTTTTTTACGATCAAGATATAACGATAATACTACAAAGTGGATGGTAGGATAAAAATCAGATCATATAGCCTAATATATTAATTATTGTAAAATTTAGTTTCTTAAGCTTAACTAATATGTTCAAATTACTAGCCCGTGCAAGTATTGCACGGGTTGACGGGCTAGTGGAAAATTAAGTGATGGAATGGAACAGTTGTGCCAGTTTACGAGACAAGCATTCTTCGATATACATGGAAGATGGGAGAAGTACTGCAAGGATATTTACACGCTTTTGTTTTTTTGAGAGAACTTTACACGCTTTTGTTGGCGAAGTAGAGATTTAGTTTTGTTTTTTCAGCTTGCAAGATTGTGATGCATGATTTAAACTGTTGTCCAGAACAGCAGAATAGTGGTGACAAACTCTATGTCTGGTGCCAAATTTGAAACTCGCATTGTTTGACATGCTAAACTCATGGATGATCCAAAGGAACCTCGCAAAATTGGGATGCGCTATTCAGTCGGACATTGAAATTCCTTACGATCCAAACTGTTTACTCTGCAGCGCCTCTGTTCAGTTCTGAATGTAGTGTGCTTTCTGTTAAGTTAAATCCATGTCTGAAAGAACCTGCAGCCTTGCAATTGGGGCGGGGGTGGTAGATAGCTTAGTCAGTGTCACATATTTCACACCTCTAACATGTCACATGACCTATCTATATCTTGCTTACATTGTTTCTTTTTTTTCTTTTTTCTTTTTTTTTGCGAATGGCTTACATTGTTTCATTGAAGGTCACAGTTACTGAATAAACTAATAAGTATGTAATAGTTTTTCGATCCAAAGGACAACTCTTTATTTTTCTTGACGGATGGGGTACTAATGAAGGATCCATGGTGCATTTAAAGAGATATGGCTGCTTGAAAATAGCCTCCATTCAACAAAGACGCACCCTTGCAATATGTATTTGACCTCAATTTAACTGAAGTCCCCGTCGTAGCAATGTGTTCATCTCCAATACCTCAGAGAATTCAGGAATTGCCTTCAATTCAGGGTATCACCTATTATTGGCCATGAATGCATGTTCTGTATGGATCGAAATTGTGAGGTGCAGGCCACGGTTTATATTTAAACTGTCAATGAATCAGAGATCGATATGTTGTTCACTTCACTTTCACTCGCCTCATGAATCTGGAATGCATGATTTAGCCAGTCATTCAAAAGAGATGATAGCCGTGCTGTTGCCGGATTTGTTGTGTCATTCAGAACAGTTGATCAATTGACGTTCTTTGCCTACTCCCAAAGGCAATGTACTTACTTGGCATTATTATGCATGCACAACTACAAAAAAAGGAAACAAATATACACAACTACAAAAAATATTTTTAGTTGTATAAATTAAAAATGGAAAGGAATATATACTACACAACTATGAAAAGTATTTATAGATGTAGGTGGCAAGCTATTTTCACAGGCGTAAAATGAACTGAAAACTATTTTCAGAGGCAAATCACATCAGCAAGACCTCAACCATGGCCAAACAAACAGAGGGAGAAACAAATGTGCTATGATCTTGATTGACACCTGGATTCAGAACAGGGGAGCAGTACGTAGATAACGCCATTTTGACAAAGTTGTTTCTTCAGTTGGATCAGTGTTGCATTTTCAATACAAATTAAGTTTGGCCTTAGCTCCAGTTCCTGGTACTAACTTAACAAAATCACATCCAAATAAAGATTTCATCACCATCCAAACCAACAAAAAAGATATAATATATTACATATACACTGAAACATGAAGAGCTCCGGAAAAAAAAAACAAGAAATTCATCCAAAAACAAACAGAACAAAAATCCCCTCCAAACGAAGGAAGGCCATCTCAATCCAGATCCCCCATATTCCGAGATTTAATCTGAGCCGTCGAACCCAATCCAAGAGCTAAGCAAGCTAACGCTCCCTCTGATACTAGACGATGCCTTTGTTGTTCTTGCACAAGCTTCTGTTTCTCGACGCATCTGCCTGCATGCTTAGAGCGCGAACCCGCCGGCGGCGGCCTGACGACGACGGCGAGACCGGTCCGCGGCGGCGATCCTGGCGCAGTCGATGGCGCCGTCGTCGTCCTTCAGCAGGATGTGGCGGCACCGGCACTCCTCGCTGCAGAAAGCCCGGTCGCCTCTGCACATCCACCACAGAGAACGTTTGTCGTCAGCCATAACAAACACGAAACAAAAAAACCATGGATGCATGTATGTAAAACGGTGAGGCATCAGACGTGCACGGATCAATCGTACTGGCCTGTAGATGTATATGTCGACGCCGTCGGCGAGCTCCCGGCGGCAGAGGAAGCACCGGTGCAGGAACGAGCAGGTCGCCGGCGGCGGCAGCGCCATGGGAGAAGCTGGCGGGGAGGGGGCGCCGCTAGCGCTGCTCCTGGCGGCGGTGGTGTTCAGGAGGGTTGATTTGCTTATGATTTGAGGCGGCGTTGTCCTTCTTGCTGCGTACTGCAGCTGCTGCTGCTGCTTCGCCGACGTCGTCGTCTCCAGGAGCACGCTTAGGCCGGCCATGGTGCTCCCGGCATATGCTGTGGTATGAGTAACACGCGGACGCACTGCGGTGTGCGTGTGCGTGTGCGTGTTTTCTGGACCTCTACGGTTGGTGCCTTGGTGGTGCGCTTAATTATATAGCAAGCCAACAGGTTGGAGGAGGAGTACGTGTGATGGTTCCCCAAGTGATGAGCAGCAGAGGTTAATTACGAGCTTACTGGCAGTGGCAGCTGAGGCTACATATGATCTTTCTTCCACTGTCATAGACACGAGGGGCCTGTTAATTAGGACAGATTTCTTAGTTAAGCTAAAGTTTAATTAGTCATTAGAGCACCCTCGTCGCCATCAATGATCTCGCTTTCAGTTTGTCGTCCCCCACATTACTCGCCTTCCCGCGGTGTTGGTCCGCCATTGGAGCACGCACGACACGCATGCCCGCCGACCTCAACGGCTACTCCAAAAGCCGCTCTGCAATCTCTTCAAACAGTGAGAGGAGCACTGCAACTATCACCGATGACTGTGCGTACGTGCGAGCCTCAGCCTTCACATCAAGGACGACCACCTCTAAGGCAGCTGCAGTGCGTGAGGTAGGCTCTGTTGCTCCGCGGCCTCCACGCATGTACTCCTCCTCATCTCCTTCACGAGGACGATCGAGAGGACTCCCAGCCCATCAACAGCTTTGTCGTTTCCCGGCGTATATATGAGATCGATTGTGCCTGCATATGTGCTGTGGCTTACTAGTGTATATGCATTTTGGACAAACGTACGCCTCGTACTAACAGTGGGAAAGCAATGAGTGAACAATAATGACTAGATAGGCAAAAGCTTATATAAGAGGGATCCCGTACAAATTAGTCGATAATGCCATGTCGATCGAGAAACATCTATGGGAAAAACAATGCTCTTGGTTCGTTGCCTCTCGATCGGCCGGGACGTACAGGTGGAGCTGCCGGTGGACCACCGTACCATCCATGGCAACAGGTCTGAAATCGATCGGCACGGCGATGCAGTTGGTGTGCAACGCCAAACTTTTCGTACTGCACTGCGGACACGATGGGGCAGCTGTGCGAATGTGACCTCCATGGGTCACCTGACCTGGCTACACGGCCACCAGCTCAAATCGACACGTATGTGTATCACGAGGACAAGCAGGCCCCGGCTGTCTGCACCAACGTGCATGGTTAAGGCCTTGCCTCGTCTCATTGCCATTGGACGCTCACCTGGGCCCGACGTGTCATAACCATTTCGGCGAGCATGCATTCTTTGGACCCCGTTTTTATGGTGGCGCGACATCGTCTCTGACTCGACAACAGTTTCTTTTCTTTTCGAAAACAAAAAAGACTCTTACCAAAAAGTATTTCTCGCTCGGGAGACACATTCAGGATGCGACAAAAGAGGTCCGTGGTGGATTGGTGATAGAGAGTAGAGTAGATGAAGTAAACACATGCATGCAACTGGAATGCGATCATGTCTCTCACACAGACGCATTCGTCGTAGCAACCTCTGTATCACCGTGAACCATAAACTTCTTGATGCCTCCCATGTCTACGATGGAACAACATGTAAATGGGAACATCTTTGTGACAAGAAAAATGCGGCCTCCTTGCTTGTGGTATTTATATATAGGCCAAGCATTCCAATAGCTTTGTTAGAAAGAAACTTAATAGCCATGTCCTTGCATGGGCACCACCATGTCTCAGCTACTCAAGGTTACTGGCAGTACCTTACTGCACTCAGCTTTTTTTGGAGAAAAAACATCACTGGAGTCAATTACAGACTACCGGCTTTTTTTTTTTTTGAGGTTAAATTACAGACTACCTGCTTCTTTTTTTTTTTGAGCGAATTACAGACTACGTACGAGTTTCTATGCATAGGCCGGCATAGGACTCTGGCCCGCTACCTAGCTTGGGCTGCTACTTCGGCCCAAACAGTGCGGCCGGCATTGTTGTCACTTGTCAAGGGTCCTTTTGTATATGTATGTGTGCATGCATAAGCTGAATCAGGAACTTCAATTCTCACACGAGATCAACGCCTGCATAAAGAAGAATGCTGATGAAGGGACCCTTGCAAGGGCGCCGGAGGCCTGAAAGGTTGTCGAGGGGAACCTACTCGGAGGCAGGATTTGACCTACGGCTGCTCCATTGCTAACAAGTCATTCGAGAAAAAAAAAGTAAAGGCCACACAAACACTAACAATTTGATTGAACAAAGAACAATGTTGTCCTCGGTGGCAGATCATGTAACAAATTAAACCCAAACCAAGCAACGATATGTATGATCCATACTAGTTTCAACTTCCTAATAGTGTAATGCTCCATACTAATTCTTAAGCTCAATGCCCACACATTACAAAGCTTCTAGAAGGCCGAGGAACATTAAGCTGGCTAATTTTGGTACATATACAGCAAAAAGTCCTTAAGCAACTAGAGACTTCAGTATCCCCGTGGCCATGGCTGTATACCATGATTTGAGGAGGCTCGCGTCGACGTGGTTTGAAAATGAAAGCCATGCAAAGAGCAACAATTTGATTGAACAGAGGTCAAATTGGCCTTCGGTGGCAGATCATGCAACATCTCTAACATATTGGACAACTAGAATATTTTGATTCTGTTTGTAGATTGCTGAGCGTGCTTGCCGCATGCCATTCAGCAACTAGGAGAAGGGGCGCTGGTGTGGTGCCACGTATGGGCGGACAACTAGAGTATTGACCTTGCCAATCAACTGTACGGTTTGATCCATACTAGTTTCGGCTTCCTAGTAGTATAATGCACCATCAGGGTTGTCAAGAGTAGCGCCCACACGGCAAATATTCTTGAAGGCCGATGAACATTGTTCTACAGTAGCTATCTGTCCTGTAGAGGCAACTTGTAAGCCCGGTGCAGGTAGCAACCTCAACATCCTCATGGCTATGGCCCCGTAGAACCTAGTGGGTCGTAGTTAATTTTTGAACCAAAAACTTCTTGATGCCTTCCATTTCTACATTGGAACATTACGTCAAAACGTAGAATGAGAACATGTTTGTGACAAACAAATGTGGCCTCCTGCTTGTGGTATTTGTAGGCCAAGCGTTCCTACAATTTTTTTTTATTAAAGATAAACATAATAACAATGTCCTTGCATGGACGTTTTGGCGACAGAATGGTTTTTTTTTTTTGCGAAAAGGGAATTTCATTGATATCATAGTACAGTACATCCCCGGATTACATAATCAACCCAAACAATGCCAACTTCATTGATGGGAGACAAGAAACTTTGAAAGTGCCGCAAATTCCACCATCTAGGATCACCATCCCAGACGGATATGCCACGGACGAAAACTCCGATCTGAACGAATACGGCCATCTCGCCCTCCACAACCGTCATCCACGTCTCCGACGGGGGAAAACTGAAACCCAACCCTTTCGCAAAAGAGGGGTAAATTCTTCCACACGCAAATACGATGAACTTGTCGCCGTCGAGCCCATCACCGAGCCCATCGCCGCCTCCTTCATCAGATTTGACATGGGAAAACACAAATCCGAGCAACATCCAGATAGATGTCATCGGAAACCAAACTCTCACTAGCCCACATCCATGGTTAGGAAGAACCATGAGAAGACAAAGAAGGGACCGGAGTACCTTATTCTCCATCGATGATGGCGCCTTCGACTCGCCACCACCGCCGAGACACCTCGTCCTCCATTGCTCCATGCCGACGAACTTGACGACGTCGCACGCCGCCGTCACCCTCTTCGACTAGACCAAAAAGAGGAACCCTAACCCTAACAAGCACCGCAGCCGCCGCCAAAAGCAACCACTGCGAGAAGACCTAACTATCTTGTAACAGCCCAAATTTCAAATCAAAGTTTAAACGGAATAAAAATCACTCCGATTTTAAAATTTTGTTTATTTCTTTCCTTCTCATCAAGATTTTTAAAATAAAACTAGTAAAAGTAATTCAAACTTGGCTAGAATGGAAATTTCGGAATATAAAAGTTATGCTCAAGTGTTTGCTTGCATTTAAAATCCACTAAAAATTGAGCTTTTTGAATTTACAACAAATTAATATAATTAGATGTTAAACCCTAGTAAATTCACCTTGAATTTAAAAATTTGGAAGTTAAAACCTGCATAAAATATCACCATATGCATCTTCTTGATTCCTTGTGTTTATTTTGAATATTTGTTTGGTTTTTGTTTTGTGCGAATTTGAAAATCTTTCAAATTCGAAATCCCCGAAAAGATCAAAACCAAAAACCTTTTTCTAAGCCCTCTGGGCCGAATCCTTCCTTCCTGGCCCAGCCGCCCCTCTCCTCTTCCTTGAGCAGGCCGCTTCCTTCCCTTCTTTCCTCTCCGGCCCAGCACGGCCTGTTTCAGCCCGGCCCGGCCCGAGCCACCTCATCTTCCTCCTCCAGCTCGTCTCTCCCTCGCCGACGCGTCGTCCGACGGGCGCTGCCGACGTGGCCGCCGTCTTCTCTCTCTCTTCTCGTCGCTCTCTTCCGTCCTGTAGCCACGCGCGCGCGACGTCATCACTTTTACGGGGCGGCGCCGCAATCTTGACGACGCGCTGACCGAAGATAAGGCCGCCGTCGCCGCCGGACCGGATAAGGCGCCGCAATCCTTGACCGGCGAACCCTTAGCCTCGAAGCTTCTCCCCCTCCTCCGCCTATTTAAGCCACTCCGCTCTTTCTCTGCGCCTCTCTCTCCTTTCTCCGAACCCTAACCCTAAATCTCGCGTCGTCGTCGCCATTAGAGCCGAGAGGAGCTCGACTCGGCCGTTTCGTCGCTTCGTCGACGCGCTCACCCTCCTCTGTTCCCCACTGGCTCCGCCACACTCCCGCGCCCCTCTCGCACTGCTCAGCACCGCGCGAAGAGCACCGGAGCAGAGCTCCATCGAGCTCCGCCGTCGAGCTCGGCCCCCTTCTCGTCACTAGCCTCCTCCGCTGCGCCTCGTCGTCAACAAGCCACCGTGGTGAGCTCCTCTTCCTCTTCTCTCTCTCCCGCACTCTTTCGCGTAGAGTTTTGGCCATCGGAGCGCCGTTTCGAACTTCTCCGGCGAGTCGCCGCCGTCTCCCGCGCCTCCCAGCCGCCGCGTTTCCTTCCCCTTCGCCCTCAGCCGACCGATCCCGAGCCAACGGCTCTGATGGATCCGGTCCACCATAAACGTGGGTGAACCGAGCTGTGGACCCGGTCCACGCCTCTGTGGACTCGGTCCATGGCTTTTCCAATTCAAAAATAATTCCTAAAATCCAGATAAATCCCAGGCCCTGTACATTTTGCAGATAGGCCCCTCTAGTCTATTTCAATTCTGTTTAGGTCCTGTCTTTTTACAGAAACCCCCCTATACTTTTCTATAAATACCTTTTGGTCCCTACCTTTTTACATCCAGGTCCTTCAACTTTTCCATAATTACATATAGGTCCCTAGAACTTTTCTGTCCTTACAGATGAGCCCCTATAACCTTTCTGTAATTGCAAACAAGCCCCTAGAATCTTTAAACCTCCGTATCTTTTCATCCGTAACTCCGTTTTGAGCGATTCTTGCGCTCACACGTTCGTAGAAACGTGTAGTACCTTTTGGTACTGTCTTTGAAGCCCTGCATCAGGTCTACAAGTCATCAATACCCTAAGTTTCCCTCTCGCCCGATAAATCCAATCTCGACAAATCATTCTTCGCTGATCTCGCATAGCGCAACTGTTCCTTCACCTATTAGTGTTGAACCTAACCCCTCTTGTTGAACCATTCCACCTCTTCTCGTCGTATCGTCCCACCTCAAGTATAGTAACCTCTTTTCATCACGACCTAGCTTTAACCCTAGCCTGGCTCAGTTAGCGCTTAATCAAACCTAATCCAATGTTGTCCTCGCTGTTTATCTAGTCTATTGATCTATTCACCTCTTTTATTTGGCGTCAGTTATTTGAGAATTTTATTGGTATTTCATTCGCTGTTATTTGAGGGTATCCTCTCATCATTTTTTTTAATTACTTTGTAAATGCATGTCATGACTTCAGCATGTAGCTTTGCACCATCATGCATTAAATCTTATGCAAATCTTTATCTTTTTAAATAAACAACATCTTTAATCTAGTAGGATCATCTGTTGATAAAATAAAGTTTATTTGCTAAATAATTCTGTAACATATTGCATGTTGCATACAGCATTGCATGCATAAGTATAAGCTGCACAAGTAGTTTAATATATGCCTGTAACCATAATAGATTTAAATGAATAACTTTAGTTATGCTAATAAACTCATCAAAGCTTGCAAATAAAATATAATCTTTAAACAATAGGTTGTGTAACCCATACTGCATGCATGCATGTCTAAATGTATATACATATCTGCATTTGCATATCCTCTCCTCAAACCACTCATGTTCTTTAATAGAAATAACTTAGAGTTTATATAATAGATATGCACGCAATCACCGTCATTAAAGCATATGCATCTCATCATCCTCACCATAAGGTTGCACCCTTGCTTCTTTTAAAAGAACTTAGATAATTAATAGTTTGTCTAGGTGAATATGGCCCTTATAAGGCCATGAATATATCTCATAATAAATAATCTTTCGTAAATAGAATATGCTGCATCATTCATAACTCATGCCCTGGTTCTTCATTGGTATTCTATCGATTCTTATTGGAGTTCATCGGATTTTATTGGTTCTTTTCGATCTTTATTCTTTTGCGATAGTTATTTATACGTAATGTTTCTATGCGTTAGCTTACGCAAGATTCGAGGAAGAGTCAGAAGAATTCAAGGAAGATCTAGAAGATCCAAGCTTCGAGGATGAGTTGAAGAATCCAAGCCCGAAGACGAGTCAGAAGGTACAAGCTTAAGAGGAGGACTCGAAGACATCAGCTTCGACAGAAGATCTGAGGACCAAGAATTGGAAGATTAGGATAGCGTTTTCAGGCAAGCTCTCCTTCTCCTTGATCATGATTGAACCTACTATTTTCGCAATGCACCTATATGACCTGTTCTCGTACTTTGCATTACTTGTTATTTTACTGATTGTGTAGTTATGGTCTCACTTGCTTATTGATATTGATGTCTGTTACTTAGGCGTTAATATCAGAATCCTTGTTTACCCTTGATTTACCCGTTACCTTGATAACCCTAGGATAGTTCCATCATTTCTATGATGGCACGTCCACCTTGCTTCTAGAACTGCTTAGGACCCCGCAATGTTTCTACATTGCCACACCGTACTCATATATTATGCTTTATAAATGTGTTAAATGAGTTTGGTAGTGTGCGTAATAATGGGGTTGGGAGTAGCACAACTGTGTTAAGTGATGAGGATGGTGACAGTGAGGGAATGGGTTGGACTGCGGGCAAGGCCATTAGTGAATTGTGATGGATTGTGTGTAGTCCCCTAGTGCGGGAGACATGGTGCTTGCCCGGCCACATAAGGACCGGTTCATTCAACCTTTAACAAGATGATTCTCGTACTACCACGGAACCTGTATGGGAAGGACTTACCCTACCTTCTTGGTGCCTACCACTTTGATCCACCTGGAGAGCAGTAGCGCAAACGAGCAACCAGGAGCCGACACGATATCTTAATTGGTCGTTGTCTGACTTGGCCTTTGGGCCATTGACTACATATAGTCGCTTATTAAGTCCCTGGGTCAGTAATGGTTCGTTGGTGGCATTGTGTGTGGTACTCGGAGAAGATGGATTGAGCGTTATGTTACTCTCCGATCAAGAGTGCATAGCCCGTGGGAAAAGATGTACTACCTCTGCAGAGTGTAAAATTCATCCGGATGGACGTTGTCACGGCATATGACGCATCTTTGTTGAGTTCGATATGATTAGCCACCTGTCATTCCTTGAAGTGTGAGTGAGCAGTAGTCTGCTCGTGTTTTGGAAGTGATGGCCAGAGTGCCGGGTCAGTATGACCATTGAGGTCAGAAGGCCCAACTAAAACTTGGGAACTGGCGGGAATGCTTCATACTCCCCCAGGGCCAACCAACTAAAATATTGACAGTTACTTCTCTGTTTTATCTAAGAATTCCTTCACTTGCTTTAGTGAACCTTGCATAAAATCTGCTTGCTGCAAAATGAACCATACAGCCTGTTCCTTGCTAAGACCAATTATGCATGTATATATATATATATATATCCTGGTGTAGTGTAGGGCTTGCTGAGTACCTTATGTACTCACGTGTTTGCAATCGTTGGTTTAGTAGGTGAAGACTTCGTAGATGACGACGACGATTGGGTTTTCGGTTCTGCTTCTCAAGTTTGCTTGTGGTGTTGGGCCATGGTTTCCGCTGTCTGCTTCACCTCTAGTGGGTTGGATGGACTTGGATAGTTTTGAATCCTTGTCGTACCGTCACTAAGGGTCTTATATCAGGTATCTTACTTATTTATCTATTCGAAGTATGCTTTTGATTATCATATCTGTGTACTTGTGCGTATCAGCTACTGATCCAGGGACTGATACAGGATGCACAGTAGATTCCAGAAATGGGGTCTGACATATCTAAACCTAGAAGAGAACTCGATGAAGCCCCGGATGCCGGGCCTCCCTCCACCGCCGACGGCGAGGCCGCCGGAGGTGAGGGGGCCGGCCAAATTGCTTCTGTAGAGCCGCCGCCTGAGTCGCCTAATGTGTTTATGAAGCACAGCGTGTGCGGCGACAGAATGGTTATTAATGCTGTCAACTTTTTTTGGGAAAAAAATCACTAGAGTCAATTAAAATAAATCATTGAATGATTGTGACATAGTACTATGCTACTATCATCATGAAGTCGGTGGTAGTAGTGGTGCCTGTGTTACCATGCGCTACGTATTATTTTATTTGTTTGAGCAGATAATCCTATATGGCGCATATAAATGTTATTTGAGCACATACTACTATGGCGTATAAATGTTATTTTTCTTTGAGCACGTAATCCTACGCCTTTCCAAACAATATTTCCATGCATAAGATGGACATATACTTTTTTTCCAATGAACATTTCCATGCATAAGATGAACATCTACGTTTATGCGCATCCATGACCATGAGTTCATGCATGTAACCGTACGTCATATACTTGACCATGACCGTTGCCGTATATGTAAGCGAGTGAGAGCTAGCTGACGATTGAAAGGACTCTGCAAAAGGGCGCCGTAGGCCTGAACCTCGTGAAGCTGCTGCCGATGGAGCGGCTTGGAGGATCGCCTGGGAGTGCAAGCGGATTCGTGGAGGGTCGCGTCGACGTGGGTTTGGCTTTGTCACCTGCAGTACGTACGGTAGCTGGCGGATCATCAGCTCGATCGAGCTCAGGTGCCCCCGATGGGGTAGCATTAAGTCATTCGGGAAAAAATAAATTAAAGCAGCAGTGACTAATCGGCCTGTTCGGCAGGCTGTTTTATTGTAGCGGATGCGGAAGAAATAATTGTAAACACTGTAGCGGCTGCGTAAGAAATAACTGCAAACACTATAGCGGCGATAAGTAGTAGGCTAGGCGAACAAGCTGAACAATTTGACGGAACAAAAAGAAAGCGAAACGGTACTGTCTCGCTCTGTACCAGGTCATGTTAACGTAATACTGGCCAACTACAAAACTAACCTAACCAATCGACAGCACCATCCAAGGGAGCATGTATGAGCCCTGCTGGTTGGCCAGCCAACAGAGACCTGAGTACCATCGAGCTGTACAACCTAGTGGGTCGTAGCAAATGTGTGAAACACAAACTAGCTTCTTGATGCTTTCCATGTGTATGACATATGGACAACGTGTTAAGATGCAGAATGAGAACATATTTGTGACAAAAGAAAAATGCGGCCTCTTGCTTGTGGTATTTTTTTTTAAAAAAAGGAAAATATACTGCATTGAAAAAATGCATATAACCAAAAGAATTACCAAAAAAAAAACAAAGAATCTCCATTCCAACAAACACGCAGGTCTCTCCTACAACTAAACAATTACCCAACAACCTAAGATCACCTTCACCACAGGGAAAAAGGCCAAGCCTTCAAGTCCGTGATGCTGTCCGCACCGACATGACTATGGCCTCGTTTCAGCCGACGCTCTCGCCTGGCACCTGGTCCCAACGGGAGCAAATTGGTAGTGTAGTGGGATCCACATGCGCGAAGACGTGTCATAATTTTTCTGCGAGCCGCTAGTGGCCTTTTTTAACTTTGAGGTCTTAGAGCATCACATCAGATCCTCCTGCGCATCACAGCAGATCCGCTAGGTGTGGGGAACCGACAGCTAGTAAGCGTTAAGCCTGTAGCAACCTCAATATCACTGTGGCCATTGCATCATGCCAGCTAGCGGGACGTAGTGAAAGTGTAAACGATAATCTTCTTGATGCCTTCCATGTCTAGGATGAAACATGTTAAGATGTAGAATGAGAACATGTTTCTGAGGGAAAAAAAAAAATGATGCAGCCTCTTGCTTGTTGTATTTATAGACCAAAGCCTTCACGTCTTGGGCTACTAAATATATAGTTATTGCAATCAATTTTTTTAGACCAAAAAAATTACTGGTGTCAAATAGAGTAAATCACTGAATGATTCTGATATATGTATGCTACTATCATCATGAAGATGTCAGTGTGGTGGCGCCTGAGTTTCTAATCAAGTAGGGTAAATCCTTCGCAAAAAATTCAAGTACAGTAAATCACGGAGTCTAACAAATGTTATTTCTACGGGGTACATCTCGCCTTCACCATTGCCATACATCATGACTTGGATCAGGTTTAGTAGCCGAGACTTGGAGGCATGGAGGCCGCAAAGTGTTTCAACATTCAACTCATGCATGCAATTGGAATGGTCATGGGTAGATGCACTTCTCGAATTTTCAGGCATCTGCTCAGTGCTCAGTCTTGATGCAGAACACACGACATTGAAATCAGTTGAGACAGTTTAAAGTAAATAATGAACCCTTTCAGATCTGATACGGTAAAAGGATGAGCAATTTTAATTTGATCTGCTGCATATATAACTGAGGACTGCTTGACCTTTTGTACGTATATACATGCATAATGATTGCACAAGATAAGATGAAGAACGTTGACGAAGACAATCAACAAGCGCACAGAAAGCTCGCGTCAAAGTGGAACAGTATTCTAGCTGGGCATGGAGAAGCGACTGCTAGTAAGCGTGAAGCCTCCTACATGACTTACCCTAACATTGGGCTGCTAATTCGGCCCAAACAATAGGGCCCAAGTCAATATACATGACTCGTATACAACAACTCAGCACGTTGCAACTCACTCAACACTTTTTTTCCCCAAAACAACTCAGCACTTTGATGGACCTTTCGTGTGCAGGTACACGCGCATGCGCTGAAATAAGGACATTGACGAAGGGACCTCTGCAAGGGTGCCGGAGGCCTGAAGGATGGGGAGAGGGAACCTACTCGGCGGCAGGATTTGTCCTACAGCTGATGCAAAATTCGATTGAACAAAAGACCGAATGGGGTCATCCTCGGTAGCATATCCTTAACAAATTGGCCAACTACACACAAAAACACTAAGCCAACCATCAGGAGTACGATTTGATCCATACTAGTGTCGGCTTCCTAGCCAGTAGTATAATGCACTATAATGGTTAAGACTAGCACCCAAATGGCAAAGCTTTCTAGAAGGCTGAGGAACATTATTCTTGCTCTCGGTGGCTGGGAGACAGCTAAAGAGGTCAATGCCAGTAGCGACATCAGTATCACCGTGGCTATTGTGTTGTACGTGCTAGTGGGTCGTAGTGAAAGTGTGAACCATAAAATTCTTGATGCCTTCCATATCTATGATATATGGAACAATGTTTTAATATCCAGAATGATAACATGTTTGTCACAAGAAAAAACATTCGGCCTCTTGCTTGTCGTATTTATAGGCCAGGCATTCCGAAAACTTTATTACAAAGAAACACCACACCAATGTCCTTGCATTGGCGCCTTCATGTCTCGACTACTCAATAGTTACTGTGGTCAAAGTTTTCTACGGAAAAAAATCACTGACGTTGAATGATCATGAAGACGCTAGTTGTAGTGATGTCCGAGTTAGTGAGTTTAGGACTGCATGCAGAAGACTAACAATTTGATTGAACAGATTGCCCAACTACAAAACTAACCCAACCAATCTTCTAATATCCCAATGCCGTCGCATTCGTCACATATGACGATGTCCACGTCAGCAATAAAAATTACAGCCGTTAAAAACAGAATCAACGGTCAATCCTGACGCGCCGCATCACTTCACCCTTCACCCAAGAAGCCGCCGTATCGATGGCGTCGCCGTGCGCCTCGTCGCTTCGAGACATGGGCTCCGAACAGGCGAACACTACGCCTGCAGGCGGACCCAATCCCCACGCCGCCGCTGTCGAGAAGAACCGTCACGCTGCCTTCTCAAGAACCACGCCCCTAAAGAATCCGGTGACGAATCCAGCCACAGAGCACCGCTGATTAGTCCGCGGCATCAAATCCGGCCGGCGACGTGAAAAGAATAGAATTAATCGGGCCTAGCTTCTCTGTGAGAGTAGAGAGAGAAAAAGAGCGGCAGTGGAATAAGAGGGGCGGTCAGCTCTTGCCCGCCGGCCGCCGCTGCCTAGCTATGGCCACTGAGTCAGCCATGCTGCATCACCTCAACAGCGCAAGCCGCCTCCACGCCCGTTCTCGGGCGGACACCGCGCCGGCAGGTCTCGCGCCGCTGAAGTCGAGCAGAAGCGCCAGACAGACTTCCTTCTCAGCAGCGCGCCCCAGGACCAGGCCGGCGGCGGGTTGAGCCCAAAGACAACGCCGAGAAACTATATGATGAGGGTTGGATGCTGTGTCGTGCACAGAAAATGACTGGATAGCTGCAGCTAGCAGAGAAGTGGGGGAGAAAAGCAGAGGACCGTAGCAGGGGATAATAAGTGACAGCGGTAAATTGTTTTTGTTCCCAGCTCAAGAGAAACAGCTCGAGAAACTTCAGTGGCCGCGTGGCCGCACAGAAGCAGGCAGGCAGCCGTGCCAATAGAAGGAAATGACACATGGAGCCTACGAGAATACCGGAAAGTCCATCGCTGGTTTGGTCCCATTTATCCGTATTGCTTACCGTTTGGACCTATTAGAGGATTTTATAATATTATGACAAAACTTTCTGCTACATCTGTAATTCCTTTGTCACCCATTTTAATTAGTTTCACTAAACAAGAATCAGCGCATCTAGAGTTAAAATTCATACAAACAATCAGCTTGTAAATATATCAAAAATTATGAGCTCATTTATAGTTCCAAAAAGTTGAAAAAAATTGCTAATATTGTGAAATAGAGTCCCTTCAAAGCACACAGATTAGGCAAAAGGCAAAATTAGTTACAACACACTCTAACTCTTGTATTTCGTGCAATGAAAAAAAAAACCAATTTTCCTCTTTTTAGTTAGCTGAAAACCACACTTTTTGACTTCAACTCTCGTATTTCATGCAATGAGAAACCGCACCTAAGAAACAAATCAATTTCCTCTTTTTTAGGGTGTTGCACCTAAGACACCGCACCTTTTTCTAAATGACACACATCACAAATGATACATGTATTTAGGATATGATAGTATTGTTCAGATCACCTATTCTAATTTACACCCATCCTCAACTTTGATACATGACAATATATCCAACTCCTCCCGCCCTCAAGGTTCAAGTTTAGAAACCGCTGGGTTGATGAAGGAATCTCTTACTATAAAATTTGGATTTTGATATAGGAATAGTATGGTTACCACAATGTAATTACTGACAGGTTATTAAGCGCGGTAACGCCGCGCCATATTTCTAGTAACGTTATACTAGTGTCCGCTTCCTATAACGTTATTGTACCTTTGTCGTGCATGGGCCGGCATAGGACATTTTGGCCCTTAACCTTGTTCTACTAATTCGGCCCAACCAATGGGGCCCAAGTCGATATACACGACTTCGTAGCATATCCCACAACTCGAGTAGAGCTCTAAATGTCCTCAAAAAAAAAAGTAGAGCTCTAAATTTGCGGAAAAGAATATATTTTGATGTTATTGCGTTCACTATAAATCACCCTATATACTACTACTCGTACTCGCTATAAAAGAATAGTTTTGGGTGTAACATTTTGCAGTCCTACGTCTTCTGGAGCCTTTCCATGCTTGACAGCTTGAGATGAGATGCATGGACATACGCTTATACGTACACATTCATGAGTTCATCATGTGATTACCGTCATGGTTTTTTATTTTTGGCGAGGGTAATTACCGTCATGTTGACCACTATATATATACACGACCATCGCCGCATGTGTAAGCGAGTGAGAGAGCGGACTGCCTCGATCGAGCTTCCACCATGCACTGGCTCCATCCACCATCAGATCGCGGTCCATCGCAAGAGACCAGCTGGTTCAGGTGTAGTGGTGTACGATCCACGTGAAGAACCATGAGCTGGAGTAACTCAGCGAAGAATCCCGATGGAGTGAGTCAACGGGTTGCCATAGATGGCCATCTATCTGAACCCTTTTTGGCAAAACAAAATGCAGGGCACTTGGGTAGGGTCTGGCAACTTCGTTAACTGCACCAGATAGACAGTCACAACATATTAAAAAAAAACCGTGTAGAACGCCATAGTTGACCACGGCGTCGCGATCTAGAATGCCAGCGGCATGCAGCAGGTTGTGGATCCGCCGGCGGCGCGGCAGGTGGTACGCTCCACGTCACCGGCGGTACGGGCGGCCACGCCGCTAACTGTCGTACGGAACGTGCCGGCCTGCCGGTCCACGCGGTGCTCGCTTGGGCCCACTTGCAGCGACTGCAACGCAAGGCGGCTGCTGCTGCTGCTGCTGGCCAACGGGAGGGATCTCGCTTGGAATCTTTGGTGATTTTCGCTTTCCAGGCCCTCAATAAAAAGAGTCCTGCGGATAAGGAGCTGTCCCAGTATTTCCGGCTCCACTCACGCTGATCCTGCACCAGTTCCCAGAATAACGCTAGTATCCAGGGGGCCTACCGGCAAATGGACGGATCTATTTGTCCGCTGACCTGGACCCACCTGCCAGTGACACTCCTCACTCCCCAGCTTTCCCGGCCACCGAAGACCGCGCAACTTTAAACAACAACTCCACCGCGGTGCTCCCACACCGGCGGTCCGTACACCGTAGAAGCACTGCGCCAACGACCGCCGCCGCCGTGCCCTCCATCCTCTTCGTCCCCCACCTAACCCACGCGCACCGCCTTGCCACGGCCAGCCGAACAGCCGGAGCCAGCCAGGCCCCCCGCGCCGCGCCACCCCCGTGCCCGCCCGGCCGACGGGATCGGGATCTCGTCCCCGCGGAGTCGACATGAGCCAGCAGCAGGACTCAGGCAACGGCGACGGCTCAGGCAGCACGACCGTGAACGCGCTGTCGCTGGACCTGCTGGCGCACGCGCTGTCCTCCGTAACGGACCCAGGCGACCGCAAGTCGTGCCGCCTGGCCAGCCGCTCCTTCGCCCTCGCCGAGGCCGCCTCGCGCCGCTCGGCCCGCCCGCTCCGGCGCGAGGCCCTCCCGCGCGTGCTCCGCCTCTTCCCGTCTCTCACATCCCTCGACCTCTCCGCGTGCGCGGGGCTCGACGACGCCGCCCTCGCCGCCGCCCTGTCCTCCGCCACGGCCACCGGCGCCCTTCCACTCACCATCCGACGGGTTTGCCTCGCGCGGGCGAGCGGGGTCGGGTGGCGCGGGCTGGAGGCGGTGGCGGCGGCGTGCGGCCCGCGGCTCGAGGCAGTCGACCTGTCGCACTGCGTGGCCGCCGGGGACCGGGAGGTGGCGGCTCTGGCCGCGGCGGCGGGCGGGCTCAGGGAGCTCGAGCTCGACAAGTGCCTCGCCGTCACCGACGTCGGGCTCGCCAAGGTGGCCGTGGGGTGCCCGCGGCTGGAGCGGCTCAGCCTCAAGTGGTGCCGCGAGATCTCCGACATCGGCGTCGACCTGCTCGCCAAGAAGTGCCGCCACCTCCGCAGCCTCGACATCTCCTACCTCAAGGTACCATCTCAAGTCTCAAATGTTTTTTGCTCTGTGGTCAGCAACCGGAACAGGAATAGGAAAGATATTGATATATGCTCCAATCGAATTTTTGACATTAGCTTTTGGTGAAGTCGTTGTTCTGAGTGAGTGGGAAATGTTGCACTGTTGATGTATGTTGTGTACTGTGGATGTTTCGTACAAAAACGAAGCCCCACAATAATGCTTTAGCTTGGGAGAATGTGGTCACAACATTCTGTAACTTGAAACGCATAGCATCTTGATGCTTGCTTGGTGTTTTCTAGAATCAGCTGTACTTCTGTGGATTTACTTCTGTTCTCTACGATATGAATATATCCAGCACCAGAGAGCAGTGTTTTTCTAGACGCTAGACGAAAACAGACGTTGTGCTGGTGACTAGTGTTTAGATGGACTAGACAACGTCTAGACGCATTAGACGTATTGTACTTTTTTGCACTATAATAGTAGAAAATCCAAATATATAGCAGAAAATTTCAAATATATAATATTGTAAATGACAAATATCAAATATAGATAGAGTTCTCACTTAATAGTTCTCAATTCTCACAAGTTACGAACACAATAAGCATGATAAATTGTAAATAAATAACAGTTTCATAATAAATTAATTAAATATATTGGCTAAGAATCTTTTTATCTTCCACTTGCTCATGCTCATAATATATGTAGATCACGTCTTGTTGGTCTAAACGATTGTCTAGATTATTATGTTGTCTAGACGTGTCTAAATCGTGTTTAGACGTCACGTCTACACGGTCAAGGACCATCTAGACGGTCCTAGACGTGTTTTATGTCTAGATTAGTGACTAGGGCCTAGACTCAACGTTCACCTCAAGTCTTGAGTCTAGACGCTGTCTAGACGCATTAGACGCGCGTCTAGAAAAACAGTGCCAGAGAGCCACTTGCTACACTTACCACTCACTTGCCCTTTTTTTTTTTTGCGAAAGGGGATATATATTAAGATTTGAAACAGATTACATCCCCTACTACAACCAGGACCTTGCAGAAACAAGAACCTACAAACCAGGCTTTGCCACTATTCATCTTCTTCCTCAGTTTGAACAAAAAATTCCTTCGCCACCACTCCATGAATTAGCCAGGAACATCCGAATCCGATGTTGGTCATCAATTCCTCCACCGAGAGCCAAGAGGACAAACTTTGAAAAAGTCGTAACGGGCACCATCTTGAAACTATGTCCAAAACGGATTGAACACGAACTAATATTCGATCTGAAAGTACTTCGACCGTCGCCTTGCTTCCAGCCATGGAGGGACAGATAATCTTCATCGCATCCGACTCGCACACCAGCGAACAGGAGTAGAAGAACAAAGGAGACCAATCGAACCATCGAGGAACGAAGAACCTTAAACCTACCAAACCAGACTCGGACCCAAACACTGAACCAACCTAGGACTCTGCCTAGACCTAACCTCACTAGCCCTGCGTCTCGGCCATACCTGACCTCCACGCCATGGAGTAAGAGCCGAAGTACCTTATTCAAATTCGTCGGCGATGTCGCCTCCACTTCGTCATCGCCGACTCGACACCAAATCCTTCAATTTTGGAGGAACCCTAACCCTAGCCATGGGGAGAGGGGGGACGACCCCATCGCTCCACGGCAGGGAACTCGTCCCGGACGCACGGGAGGCCCGCTCCCCCCACCTACCGGCGCCGGAGAGGACGACGGTGGGGACGGGAGCCGCCCTCGAGTCGCCGGCGGCCAAGTCTTTGTTCACTGCTTTCTGCTATCAAGTTTAAAATGTACCTAACCTAGGACTCTACCTAGACCTAACCTCACTAGCCTTGCGTCTCGGCCATACCTGACCTCCACGCCATGGAGTAAGAGCCGGAGTACCTTATTCAAATTCGTCGGCGATGTCGCCTCCACTTCGTCATCGCCGACTCGACACCAAATCCTCCAATTTTGGAGGAACCCTAACCCTAGCCATGGGGAGAGGGGGGACGACCCCATCGCTCCACGGCATGGAACTCGTCCCGGCGCGGGAGGCCCGCTCCCCCCACCTACCGGCGCCGGAGAGGCCGCCGGAGGGGAGGGGAGCCGCCCTCGAGTCGTCGACGGCCAAGTTTTTGTTCACTGCTTCCTGCTATCAAGTTTAAAATGTACCTGGTTGCGTTTAGTTTTCTGATTATTGCCACCGTAAACCTGAAAAGGTATCTTTAAATTTTTTTTTTTTTCATCTTGTTTTTAGGTGAGCAATGAATCCCTCAGATCGCTTTCCACTCTCGAGAACCTAGAGCACCTAGCAACGGTCAGCTGCTCGTTCATAGATGATGATGGCCTAGAACTACTAAGTACTGGAGGCAACTCACTGAAGGTAATCAGGTTGCAAGGATGCATATTATGTAAGCATTCATTATGTTTCGAAGCTCTGGTACTTATGAAATGTACAAACCATCTGTTCCAGAGTATCGATGTGTCGAGATGTGATCATGTGACTTCCCAGGGCTTAGCTTCACTCATAGCTGGTAACAATTTTATCCAACAAATAAATGCTGCAGACAGTTTGCTTGTAAGTGAAGTTCCTCTACTCTTGCCTATGTCAGCAAAAGATTAAACTATCCTATTTGATTTAGGTTGTTATTTACCTCTGCTTTATAATTACAGGAGATAGATACTTGCTTTCTATCCAAGTTATCGACGATAAGGGATACTTTGACTGTACTGAGACTCGATGGCCTCGAAGTATTTTCCTCGAGTCTGCAGGCAATTGGTGATAGCTGCAAGAATTTGGTTGAGATTGGGCTTAGTAAATGCAGCAGCGTTACAGATGCTGGTATTGCTTCGCTTGTCAATCACTGCAAGTGCCTAAGGACCATTGACCTCACATGCTGCAACCTCCTTACCGATGATGCTCTTGCTACAATCGCCGAGAACTGCAGAAAGCTTGAATGCATCCGGCTGGAGTCCTGCCCTTCTGTAAGTGAGAAGGGCTTAGAGCAAATAGGAACCCTTTGCTCCCATCTTAAGGAGATTGATCTTACTGACTGCCGTATTGATGATACAGGTAGTTGAAATATACCAATATCTTCTGTTATTGTTCTCAAAGCTGTTCATTTTTACAAGTGAGATTGATTGTCCATAAAATCCCATGTTTTTAGCATTGCAGTACTTGTCAAGGTGCTCAGAGCTGCTAACCTTGAAGCTTGGCCTCTGCTCAAGTATTTCTGACAGAGGCCTTTCTTATATTAGTTCAAACTGTGGAAAGCTGATGGAACTTGATTTATATCGGTAATTGATGTTTACATATGATCCTATGATCTCATAGATTCTTTTCAATAACCCTTGATCTCCAGAAAATAAAGTGCAAATTTTTATCTTCTCACAGTTGCAGTGCTGTTACTGACGATGGCCTAGCAGCTTTAGCTGGTGGCTGCAAGAAGATCAGAGTCCTGAACCTACGCTATTGCGACCAAATCACAGATGCTGGTTTGAAGCATTTAAGCTCACTGGAAGAACTCACAAACCTTGAGATGAGATGTCTGGCTCGTATCACAGGCATTGGAATTGCCTCCATTGCCAGTGGCTGCACTAACCTTGTGGAACTGGACTTGAAGCGCTGTTATTCTGTGGACGACGCTAGCATCTGGGCTGTTGCAAGATACTCTCAGAACCTCAGACAGGTAAAGCACCCAGCGACTTTTGGCTTCTCCGTGTCGCTTCTGACATTCCGCAGCGGGAATCTGACATCCTGTTTGCTTGTTTTGGTCGCCTTGCAGCTTGACATATCCTACTGCCAAATCACAGGCTTGGGCCTGTGCCACCTGCTGAGCTCCCTGAGGTGCCTTCAGGACTTGAAGATGGTCCACCTCTCCTGGGTTTCCATTGAAGGGTTCGAGGTGGCGCTGCGAGTCGCGTGCGGTAAGCTGAAGAAGGTGAAGATGCTGGGCGGGCTGCGGTCCGTGCTCTCCCCGGAGCTGCTCCAGATGCTGAAGGCTTGTGGCTGCCGTGTCCGGTGGATCGACAAGCCTCTCGTCTACTAGGGATGAACTCGTACCTTATGGTAAAAGCCGACATTGTTATTCAGGTCGAAGAAAGAAGGTCAGGGCTCCTTTCATCACAGGCTTTAGTGTTCTTGGCTGACTATACTTGTGATGTAATGTGATGCATAACGTTTTGACGAACGGGAGAGAAAAAACTTACAAATTTAACTAGCGGAGCCTTTGTAGCCAAACTTTGTACGGTCATCTGCAGCTGAATGCAAAGTTTGATCCTTTTAGGAACTCCTGGTCTTCTCTTGCAGTGTCTTTGATAGCCATTGCCGGCATTGGTGTGCAATGCAATGAAAATCATTTGCAGTCATTAGCACGAAAGTATTTTTCCGGCCTTCAGTTTTCTTCTGAATGGCAACGGTGTATTTTCAGTTCCAAACTTCACAACGAGCAAGAAACCATAGTTGATCACTCAGCATCGAAATGTGTGGCCTGAAATTGATTTGACAGTTTGTGAGACTCGTAATCAAGAGCTACGACATCGAATTATGCGCAGGAAAGGAAATGCTCTGTTCTAGAGAACAGGGTACAGCAATGCTCTGTTCTTGCTGGTGCACCTCATTGCCCAGGCATGGATCTTGGATTTTCATTCGCACCCATCAAGTTCGTTGCTGATAGTCTCGTCCGCTGCGGCTGGGCTGCTTCGTCGTCAGATCGGAGCAACGGCAACAACGACGATGACAAGCGTTCTTTCCCCAGGTCCAAGCAATGGCGATGGGGCGGCGACACAGGTCTCGCCGCGGTGCTCTGCTCGGGCGTGCTCTCTGGTCCTTGAATCGCGTGCATACGTACACACCGGAGTAGTGCCTTGAGCGAAAGATGACGAGGAACGGGCGAGTGGAGCCGCGAGCGCAGGCGCCGCCCAAGGCCACCGCGCCGCCGCGGTAGCGTTTCTGGGGCTTTGGCACTGCGCGAGGGGGACCGCGACGGCGGTTGGATCTTTGAAGGGGTGGAGGAGAAAGCGAGATGCCTGGTGGTGGAGCCGTCAGGGGTCGGCGGCGGCGGCACGGCGTCGCCGGGTGCCATGTCGCCGGCCTGGAAGTTTTGAAAACGGCCCCCCGGTTTGGATTGCGATTAACAGTCGCGATCCAAAATAGGGGCATTTTTTGATCGCGATCCAAATCATATATCCCTGATTTGGATCGCGGTTAATAGTCGCGATTCAAATATATGCAAAAAGCCCCCTTGTTTTCGCAAATAGCCCCCTGGTTTCAGATCAGCCTCCCTGCTCCCGTCCGTGGACGGCGGCGCCGGCGCCGTCTTCTCCGCCCCCGTCTCCGGCAGCGCAGAGTACAACCTGGCCCACGAATCCTCGAAAAATCTCTGCACTCAGCTGCTCCCACCGCAGCAACCTATCACCAGCGACCAGTCGCTGGAGGAGCGCGCCGCTTGCCGCGTCGGAGCCGGGCGACGGAGCTCGCACCGGCCGGGCATGGCTGCTTGTTTGGCCGCCGCACCGTGCCTTCGTCTCCTCACCCATAAGTGAACGCGACGAATTCGAAGCCTTAAGCAACAGTCGGACGCTTGTCACGCTTCGATGCCGCTGAGTTCATGGCGGTGTGTGTGGCGCGGCGGTACCGGCCGCTTGCTGACACGCTGCTGCCTTCCGCCGGCGACGAGCGTGCCCGCTGTCAGGGTGTATGCTCTTGCTCCTGCACAGCGCAGACAACCTGGCGAGAGCAATGACGAGACAGAGCAAGGGATGATTCCTGCTGCAAGCAACCTGACGAACATGATCATTGATCTGTATGTGTGCAGTGAGTGCCTCTTTCAGTTTTCAGATTATTTTTTCCCCCACCAATTTCAGTTCAAAAAAAATCTCTGGCCGTAATCTCAAGTGAAGGAACCATCTTGTTTCTATATGTAAAATTTATGCTGTTGCAAAAGAAACATCTCTTGCAGTTTTTCACATCTGGCTCTTTCAGTTTTCAGAGTTTTTTTTTTTTCCTTCATCAATTTCAATCCAGATAAATCTTGCCGACAAATCGACAAGCTGGTTTCATTTCTAGGGTTCTCTCTCAAGTGGAATAATTACCATCAGAGAAATACCTTCGGCTTTTGTAAAAACACATCTTTTGCAGCTTCACAATTCTGGAACATAACCAATTACAAGTAGTTCAGAAATCATTTTATTCATATATAATCCTTTCAGAAAAGTAGTCTCAACATTCAGAGAAGACTGTCATTTACTAGGTTAGCCTACCTCATTGTAAAGTACACAGTTCACAGGCAGACACATCACCAGTCATTGCTGCAAGTCTCAGCAAGGAATGCTCCTATTGGAACTCCACTAGTGTTTGTTACCACTACACTATACAACTAATTAATTTGGTTTCTAGTCTCAAGTTATAAACCATCTATTGAGATCCCTACAACAACGGTGCTGCCTGGAGTCGTATAGGAGTCTTATTCCTTCAACAAGTTATGGGAATACGACTCCTATATGACTCCTATACATTAACACTGCCTACCATTACCAATCTTCCTTTTTTTTTTCAGTTCAATTAGCCGACCTGGTTATCAGTATCATTGTTGCCACCCTCTGCAAGCTTCTCGATCAGCATTTCCATCATCTCGATGTACCTCGGCATGTAATGGTCCCTAATCATTGATTTCGCCAAACGGACTTTGCTGTACATGCAGCGAGGGGTCTCATAGATGGCGATTACCTCATCCTGGAGGTCCTGCTCACTGGTGCTTGGCTCTTCAGGTGCTGGCAACGCAACCATGTGCATGATTCTTCCAGGAGGGTATAGTTGATGAGGCTCCTGAGAGGCGATTGGGGATAATTGCAACAATCTCAAAAGCTGATCCAGGTGTTCTTGGTCTGTTGCTTTACTTTCCTGGTCAGGTTCCTCAGCATCTGATCTGTTGTGGTTTAGTTCATCTTTAAAGCATAAGGCTGGTTCTCCTGCATCTAGCTTCTCAGACTTTCCATCAACCCCCACATAGGTGAGCCTCAGTGCTGCAGTGCCCTGAGTGGGGTTGACAAAAGGGTCCAGAGTTTGCCTGTATACTTCAACAAATGACCAGCAGGACAGTGCAGAGTATTTATTCACAGCGGCACGCATATCGGCTGAAAGCTTCAACTCATCCTGGTACGCAACAGGAACACACTCATCAAACGAAAAATTACATCAATCATATTATGATTTATGGTATCTAGCTGCATCAATGATACAATATTTATTCAAAGAATATGTGACTGAACGAATTATGTTTGTCGTACCATAGGAGTGTGAGGCGGCAATGTGTTGGCATCTGCAACCTTGGACCTTGGGTCGGATACGAAAGGTATGTGGGATTGCATGAAACTCATAGAGCGATTTACAAATCCCAAGATTCTTGTCCTTTGAATTTGTTCCTGGAGGTCTGAAGCCCATGATGATGCCATAACCTGCAAAAGATTTGATGAGGATTGAAAAATCTGAGACTACTAAGCAGAAAAGAAGTAGTCTCGTAGTTCTAAACATCATCACTAGACAGTTTAAAATATAGCTAGCCATTGGATACCTCTGTGCGAAGGATGGCAGCTGAAGCTTTACCAAAAGATGGCACAACATCGGTTTTGTTGACAACAGTGGTAACAAAATCTTTACCCGCCTCAGCCAAGTTCCATGTCATGCAAGCAGCTAGACAGCAGCAGTTCAAAGTGTTAGTATATCACTATCTATATACATCTCACCGCAGGTAACTATATGGCACATCTTACCCCAAAAAAAAAAAGAGCTCATGGCTTTGTCACATAAATGTATGCTTTTCTACCAAATAGAAGAAAGAATCTCTTAGGGTAATGTTTGTATTAGTTGCTCCATTTCGGACTTTTCTTCTACTTACAGTACTTGAAAACTATATCGGTGTGAGGTGTATCATCATTAGTAGTAAACTAATATGATTTTTTATATTAATGTGCTCAATAATCAATATTTAGATTTTACTTCAATACAGTACCTGGTCCAAAGGCAATACATGAGGATGATGAGAGCTCCTTGTTCTCACGTAGCATATATGTTAAGATTGCCGCGATACTAGCCCCCATTGAATGCCCGATGATCTAAAACGAAATAAAGATATTACAATATAGTTAGCCAAAAAAGGTGCAACGAATTAATTCAAGCATAGCTCTAGAGTTGCATCAGTGTTTCTTTTATAATTTTTCATCTACTGAATAATTAAGATGGAAAATAGACAAATTATCACTCTACTAGATTATCTAACTGTTCTTGTAAAATAAACCATCTGAGTGTTTCTCTGCAGAAAGTTTCCGGAGACATGGGAGTTTGAGAGAGTCAAAACAGATTGCTAAACTACCTTAATTCTATAATCTGGGAATTGCTCGACTGCTTTACTGAGGCAAGGAATGGCCTGATCTGCTATCCAACGAGCCGCTGCAACCATTCCACAATGCACATGTCCAGCCACCAAGTTGGATTTACGGCCATCTTGTAGCACCGAATGATGAAACGGAACCTCTGCAGCAGTTGCTGCCGTTATGCGTTCCTTAGTACTGATCGCACCCCTAATAAAAGCAGGAAGCATTTGGTACTTTCATCACGGACAATTGTGAACGAAGGTTTCATAACCTGAATGTAAGAACAAAATTATATTTAGATACTTGCAATCTGTGCTGAAGAAGCATCAAATTGATTAAAGGTAATACCCACCCCTGGCTTAGAATTCCTTAAGAGAATGTCACTCTGGCCATATCTACCAAACTCTAGAAACACCTCATATGGCTTCTTTGAGAAGAACATGCAGAGTCTCAGGTACCTGAGAAGTCCAATTAGTTCTTGCCTCACTCCAGGACCTTCCAGGGGTACACAATTGCTGCCAGTAAACTCATGCTGCAGATTGCCCTGAAAATAATCGTTCGTGAAAGAAAATGTAGTTCAGTAATTTGAAAAGCTCACAAAGTCACAAGGGAATCTAATTATCTTCAGTTCTTCAGAGCTGTTAACGGAAAACGTTACTGAAAAAGCATATTAACGAATTTTTCAGTCATAAAGTAAGCAACTTGCATTAATCCAGCATGCATTGATCAATCCTACAGAAATAAGGAACATAACCCCTCAACAATGAACCTTTCAGAATGACAATGTGTTCTGTCAACCAAAAATATTGCCGATCCCCAGGCTCCCCTTTAACCGGCATGAATTTATCAAATCCCCATAGTATTCTAACAAAATTAACCAAAAAGTATTGTAATGTAATTCACCAAACAGATTCCAAACGCATGGAGACCATGGCGTCCATTTTGTACAGGAAACTTTGCCAGCCTCACAACACGCTACCCTTTACAGTAAAGGGCATTTTCGGGAGTCCCATGGCAGGGTATCGCTGCAGCATTATGCGAAGGCTATGCTTGTGTTTTTGGATATTCCACTGGTGCAAGCCGGAAGATACCCTTGCTGCCTATTTGTGCCGCGCATGATCAGCGACGCCGCTCGATCGCTTCACCGGCCACACCACCAGTTACGGATCCATCTCAAATTGGAAACAGTTTCGGATGATTTTCTTGGCGCACACGTGGGTCGCTATTTAAAAAGTTTCAGCTTGCTTTTGTGGCTTACCGTCTCTGGACCCAGATAAAAGGAAGCTTTTAATAATCGAAACAACGAAAATGATCTGGGAGTACGTACTATTATTGTGTACGACCACATGCGATCCCTGCATTAGCTGCGCTCACGCCATTTTGTTATCCGTTGATGTTTTTCCCGTCCTGATGCAGTCGTAAACAGCAGTTGGACACAGCGGCCGGACGTGTAGCAGCTTGAACCGCACTACAGTTTCGGAACAGGGACATGATGCGAGTCGATTTCATCGGCATTTGGAGATATACCTGATGCGATGCTATCTACCTTTATTGTTTTTGTTTTTTGAAAGAGATGCTGTTGGCCGCTTGCAAGACGATCAACGCAGAGACAAAAGTCCAAAATAAATTAGTAGAATGTTGTACTACACTATGGTGCGTTTGGTACGGTTCCAGATTCACCTAGAAACGTTTCAGCTTCAGATTCTCCGGTGAAACGTTTCTCATGGTGAATCAGAATCACTTTAGAATCGTTTGGCAGTCTGCCTAGATTCAGATTCTGAAAAACGAAAGAAACTATACAATTGACCAATTTACCCTTGGTTTTTTCATAAACAAATTTTAATTTTAATATGAACCATCTCATTTTTTTTTGAGAATATAAACCATCTCATATAATTAATTAAAAAAGAAAAGCACACCCAACTAACCCATCTCAGCCCACCAACCGTATTATGCTCTACACCTTAGGCCTTAGCCCATTAGGCCCAACTCACTATGTAACTGGTCATCTTCTTCCTCACGAACACAGGACGAACACAGAGAATAGAGAGAACGAACAAGAGCAAGGGCTGGCAGATTGGCGTGCTCTTGTGGCTAATCGGAGGAGGAGAATTGGGGGAAATAATCTACGGATCAAGAGAAACCCATTTTTGAGGTCGTATTTGAAGGAGAAGTCTGGACGAGGCTCCGGACGGCGGCGACGAAGGCACGAAGTCGACCAGAGAAGGGTAGAGAAGTAATCGGAACAGCGAGTCGGAACGAATCGGTGTGGAACACCGATTTGGGTGATTCGCGACGTAGTTCACCTTTCCGAAACGTTTCATGTCGATTCTTCTCTGAAACGATTCTGCTTTTGTCTGTTTGGAGCCGTTTCGAGTGATTCTGGGTAGAATCAGAAACGTTTCGCCCATCCAAACGGACCCTATCTTGTTGTGTGTGTGTTTTTTTTTTTAAAAAAAATATTTTCTTGGAGAATGTGAATTCAAGTATTTCATTAAGAGAATAGATATACATTGCTAAACGAGTATTTGTTTTTTTTACCCCGCATGCTGATGCTGAAACTCCGAACCATATATAGAGTATAAAGTTTTAAAGAAAATAAGAACAAATTACCACTGAGTAATAGAAGTTTTTGAGCCGACTTTGGTTTTGGCAAAAAAGGAAATACACTGATGTTTGTGGAGTGACAAGCCTAGCGCCGCTCCTCTCGTCAGTACCGAAATCGTGGGCCTGAAACTGAACTTTTGGGCACTTTCTGTCTCGGCCCACCTTCTTCCTTTGCCCGTGCTCTGGCTAAAAGATCAAGTGACTCGTGAATGCAAGGCATTAGCCACCCAAAAAAAAAAAAGACTGGCGATCAAAAAAAAAAAGACTCTGCAGGCTACACACAACAGTTTCAAAACCATCTGTCGTGGTCGTAACCAAATTCAATCGTGAATTAAAATCCTAAAACAATGCGTGGAAACTACACGCGCGCTAGCCGCCACTTACCAGTTTCGGGGTTGGTGACGTGTTTAATTACTTCCGTTGCTGTGTCCATCAAACTACTGGATCGAGTCGAGTCTCCATCGGGCTCGCTCACGTACGTAACGGTGCAACTCCCCGCGTGGCAGCACGTACTGTTGATGACCACGATTTCATTTGTCGTTGAACGTGGTGGGCGCGGACGCCGTACTTAAAACCCAT
Organism: Eragrostis nindensis; assembly: GCA_012490785.1. NCBI lineage: Eukaryota > Viridiplantae > Streptophyta > Magnoliopsida > Poales > Poaceae > Eragrostis > Eragrostis nindensis. The sequence continues at coordinate 952,189 of JAAXCT010000015.1, read as the reverse complement.
GTGATTCCATCGGTGATCCGACGTACCAGATGGATATGGTGTGGCAGTAGCAGTAACCGTGCACGTATCACGAGGTAGCTTCTAGCTTAGCTTGCCATTTCCATGCCCATGCACCGGTAGCGGTAGGTAGGTAGCTCCGGTCAAAGAGCGAGACTTTTGGCGGCCGCCGCGGTGGTCAGACAGACCTCGCCGATCGCCGTCTGGGTCACTCGCTTTGCTGTCCTCTTCTCGTTCGTTCACATCACATGACGAGACGACGACGACACACACAGCTACAGCTAGCTCGAGCCCAACTGGCAAAGCGGCCCACCCAGCCAGCTCGAACGGCACGTGCGCGGGCCCGGGCCCACGCGGACGCAGACCACGAGCCACGAGCCAGACCTAACTACTCTACGTCCGAGGTGGCTGGCGGTGGCGGACCTGGCCAGGAACACGTCGGAGAAGAAAGGGCCCGACGCCTCCCTCCACGCGTCAACACACGCACCGGAGGAGCACATACTAGCGGCCTCGCTCACGAGTCACGGCTCGCATGCCACCCCGCGAACCGACACGTGGGGTCGGGACGCACCTGCGGCCCGCCGCCCGGTGGGTCCGAGTGTCGGTGACCAGGGGCTACGCGAGTGCGGGAGACGTGTGGGTCCCCGTGGCGGCGTACGTCGCATGTGGGTCGGTCGGGGGAAAAAAATTCACTACGCACCATCCGCAAACTGCAGCTCTGCGGCCCCGCTCCAGATGCCTGCCGTGTGGACACCATCAACCATCTGACGCACGCTCGTGTTCGGCTCCCGCACAACTCCTACGCAAAGAATGACTCCACGGCTCCAGCCTATTCTCAGCTGGCCTCCCAAACGGCTCAGATGCCATCGCCGTGGCTGCCTGCCTCCCCGGCCGTCCTCATGCATGCACGCGAGACGCCGCACGCCTTCTGCGCCGCCGACGAGTCCTCGCCATCACCGCTTCTCCGCCTTTGCCTCTCCGGCCTCGCCTCCTCCCTGCACGCGCATGTCCACTTCTAATTTCTCCAAATGCCTCCACGACGCTATCTCCGCTGCCGCCCTGCGCTCCCGATGGCCTACCACTCCGTGCCTCGCTTTTCTCACTCGTCGCCGCCTCGTACTCTCCGTGTCGCCGCCTTTCTTCTGCAACAAGCTCGAGAACTCGGTGCCTTTGCCCACACCCAGAGGGTTGCATCCTACTTTGTAGAGGCTTGAGTTGCATTTCATGATCCATACTAACATTAGGCGAGAATCAAAATTAGTTCGTGCCCTTACTGGGCTGCTGATAGATAGTGTCCGATTCCTTTTCAGAAAGAATGAACCCTTTCAAGATGCTACATTGCAGTTAGCTATTCGAAATTATACACATGTACCAAATCATGAGATTGTTATGTTGCTTTGTAATGTCTCCAGGAATGTTACCTCTGAATTGCTATTAAGCAAATGGCACTCTGCAGTTTGCACATCGATACTTGTATTTATTTTTATTTTTTGAAGGGAGATACTTGTATTTCAGACGCTCCAAATTCGAAAATGCAGATAAAAGTTGTATTTCAAAACATCCAAACCACTTAGATTAATTCAAAACACCCGACTTTATTGTACAATTTCGTAACTACATTATACATTAGGCTTGGAGCCAGCCTCGAGCATCAACTCACGGGTGACAACATTGTGCTGAATATGTGCTTTGTCTAATGACTTCTGTTCCATCATCCCATGCAGCCATGCCTTCCGAATTTTACTTTTCCTCTTATGAGCTGAAAATATCTTCGTATCCCATCATCTTGTGGTATCAATGGCGTCGCCAAGTTTATGAAGATGCTAGTTATCAGGCTCGTCAAATGTGTCCATCCTGCCTTGCTTGTCCTCCTGAATCATGAAACTGGAAGTGCTTGATAAACCGTTGTGCTGCTATCCATCAACCAAGTTTAAATTCATGAATTTCAGAAAAGATCAAGTTATCATACAGACCTCTTGCTTCTTGTATGGCTCTTTCCTGCCTTGTTTCTTCTTCAAGAGTTGCATCATCTCTTATTTGTTGACGTTCTTCAATCCGTGATAAAGTAACATAAGTATGCTGGTTTTCTTGTTATCCTTCATCTTGGTTCCCAATCTCTTGCATGACCGTAATTGAACAATGATTACTTACCTAGTTGATTTATGAACCAAATTGCAATCGCATGGCAGCAAGAACCAACAAATTCCCTACATGTCAGTGAGAAAAATAAAGTGAAGATTAAGATGTGAGGCCTCCGCAGTTGCAACTCAAGTGGCAAGGCCACCGCTACTGCGCAGCACGACCACGCTGCCGTCGTAACTTAACCGGCGAGGCCACCGCTACTGCCCAGCATGACCACGCCGCCGCTGCCGTGGCCACACAGGGATTCATTCTGCGCAACGCACAGTGAGTAGCCGTTGAGCACTTCAAGGCTCCGAGCCCGCCGCACGCAAGGAAGATTGGATCCGGAGAGGCGATGTGGGAGACATACCCCGGAGAGAAGAAGCCTGCTCGGATCGTCGGCGGTGGAGGAGGCGTCGCCCTTGTTCGCCTAATGCCGAGCCGAGCGTACGCGAGCCGTGGCGTCATCTGGGAGCCGAGCGCTGCGAGGGAGTTGTGCGGGAGCCGAGCAACTGGCTGACGTCCGATGGCCGAAGGCATCCACGTGGCAGGCATCCGGAGCGGGGCCGCACAGCTGCGCTTTGCGGACGGTGCGTAGTGAATTTTTTTCCCGGTCGGGGTGTCAATCATGGTCGCCGCTTGCGACCTAGCCTGGCTGGCCCACCTCGGCTCAGCTCTCGCCCACCCCGCAACCCTCTGTTTTTGCTCTGCTTTGCTTCCTCTTCGTCTCTTCTTCTCTCGCTCCCTGTTCTTCTCTGTAAAAGCTCGTGCCGGGATCGTCTCGATGATTTCATCAAACTCGGATGTACATGATCCTGTACGTGGTCTAATTTAACAATTAATTAATTAACGAGCTGGCCGCACCATGCATTGTTTGTAGGATAGTAAATCGTACAATGCAACTCCTTTTTTCAGGAGAGTGAATCGTACTGGCTTGCTGTATTATACTATACTCCAAAAGGCCCTGAGCAAACACTCCTTGCAGCCAATGTTTTTTTCTTAAAATAAAACGAAATGCTGGCACAGCTCTACGGAAAAGAGTGAAGCTTTAGGAAGCTAATCTAATGCTACTAAGACCAACCGGGACAGATCTTTTTTGGCCACGGTCGGCCAAATGTACCCGGGATACCAGACCGGCCAGGCAGCAAGATCATAAGCATAACCGAAGCACTATATGTTAGCTCGTCGCTCCGAATTCTCATCACTTTGAATGACTTCGTCGTCCACGCGCCGGAACATATATCCGCGTTGTCGACGAGCTTAAATAACCTCCTTGCTATTTTCGTTCAGTAAACTCGAAACTGAGTTAAACCCGTGAGATAGTGGCACGTCTACAGTGCAACAAGTTTACTGAACATGTCTATAAAATTAAAATTCTTTCCGCAACGAATCAAATGACATCAACCTTTTGTTATGAATCAATAGCTAAAAGACTAGTAAATAAGTAGATTTACTTTCAGCAGCACCGTTATACTTTTGCCGGAACGCTTTTCGTTACTAAAAGTAATGAAATTGTATCTCTGCTGTAAACATTTAAAACAACATGTAACAGCCTGCTCATGTATGCACTTTGCATGAAATGAAAAGGTGAGGATGCTCTCCCTCCGAATTCCTTAAAAAAAAAGTAATGAAATTCCAGAGCGTGTCCTGTTATGCCCAAAAAACAAGTAATGAATCAATATAGGTTTTAAGCTATTGGGTGGCCAGAAATATATATGTTTGATTTGGGAAAAAAAAACTGGACTTGTTTTAAGGATCAGAGGTGGTAGTATTAATTTAAGCGTGTCTCCCTAAAGAACAGAATTGAAAACAAACCATTTTGAAAGGAAACAAAGACATCCGGCTCATAATTCTATAAAAATAGCTCATGTAACAACACACAAAAGAGCACTGCAGCTATTTTTCGAAACAAAAATAAAGAAGAAACACAAAAATGTGTAGAATTGTTATTGCACTATCTATATACTAGTACAGATTCGAAGTCGCATACATTGGGCAACTAATGTTTGGAAGGCTCTCATTTTGTGCAGTATATGTACCTGCAACACATCCGGCCCTAATCAAGCAACATTCTTTGCTACAATTATAGCTCACCAACTATACTCATCACACCGTATGATCCATGTTTCGGTGGTCATGCATGCATAGCTGGATCAAGCTTGAGCTGGATATGAATATGGATCACCCCTGTCTCTTCCAAACCAATAAATGCAGGATTATTTTCTCCCTTAACAAAGTTCAACATAGGTTGATGCCCATTGGTGCTTTGCAACCTGACATTAATCACAGTTATGGGGCATCAATAAGTTTAATCTTATCAAAATCCAACCCAAATTCATGTTCTAATTGACCACTGGTATTTGGTTATGGATAGTGAACGAAGAGAGCATGACAAATTCTGTTTTTGAGAGTAAATGGATGTACGGTACATTCTCGACATTAGTGTGTTACTATATGAGAAATGGAATGTTAGTTAGATTAAGCTGACATGATGTCATTCCATACTCCAAATCATCCAGGAATTGTTGGTGTCCTATAGCCCACTTCAACACGATTGGCTCCCCTGCCTTGTGGATCCATCCAAAGCTTACATGGCAGTATCTGACCTGAATTAGGTTCTACCTGGGCCTTGTTGATCTTAGCAATACTTAAGTGATAGTAGTAGGCTAAAGTAATAACCAAATTTAAGCTGCAATGCTATGCTATACAAATGTCTCCCATTGGATCAGAGCAGTGCTAAAATTTATAGTCAGTGGTACCATTGAGTATGGTTCGACGCTCATCTAATTCGTTTTTCATTCTAGGAGTACGAAAACACTTAGAGCTATGCATAAATCATATAGAAAAATGCTCTCTCCCTCTCTCCACACATTTCCTCGCAATAAAAGTAAAACCACTTTGTTTTCTTCATTATACATTTCTTCATCTTGTATTAAAATAGAAGCGGCACCGCATTCTCATAAATTAAAGTGACAATTTTTAACCTTCTCTGGGGTCTAACATCTAAAGAATGCCTACAAATTATTTACAGGCCATATTCTTATTTTATTTATTTTAATTTTCTTTGCATACTCTAATTTACCATATAATGTTAGCAATGATGACGAATTATAAACTCATCATCTTCGCAATGAATTGAGGAAAATAAGCTACTTTGTTACTGCCCATTATGTACATAACTCGCCATCCCTGTATTTCTTGCTTTTCACTATTTATAAACATCTAAAATTTCTATTACCTTTGAATGTTTATCGTTTTGATCAACAAATATAAATTATGTAGATATTTTTTAAATTCTTTTTCTTTTTACGGTCACCCAAATGATAGGACGAGATATGAAGAAATGTAGTATTTAACTAAAATCTATACTAACATTAGTACAATTAGAAAATGCATTCTCTCTCCACCTCTTAACATTTCCTTTTTATATTTTGCTGTTTAATTTTCTTTATTATATTGCAATTATACATATGACTTATTAATTGATCTATTTTAGTCCCCGGAGGATCCAAGGGTGACGAATGGGAGACTAATTTAGCCAATCAGGAGACTAATAGTAATACTAGTCAGGGAAACCCTGCTAATGTGGACTAATTCCTCCACCAATATGCAAAACAAACTTTTCTCTGTAGTTTTGGCTAACAATTCGTCAGGAGTTCAAACAGGCAACCGACTAATTGTTAGCTGACTAATTTTTATTTGTTAATTATTAGTCATGAACTAAACAGTGCCTTAATCCTTGTCATAGTCTGTAATCTCAATAATATATCTGATAATGGACCTCAACATAATAAGGTAAAGAGATAAACACCACACAAGTATCAACATTTTATAAAGTTGTATGCTCTTGTTCTTTTTGCTTGCCGTCATACCCTTGCCAAATCATCAATGGTACATACAAATTTATATCATGAAAATATTTCCATCAATTTCGTTTCAATCTTTAAATGCTTATTGATTTATCTTTCCTTAAATATTTGTCTTCCTCATGAATGAGTCAATCAATCTTAACATTGCCAACTCAATTTTAATCCAGACATATGAGGCAAGATAGTTGTACACAACCATGTACAAAATGTTTTGTTTCACTTCTTTCCATTTCATTTTTCCTTTTATTTGTTTCTCGTTTTATGATTACACAACAGAGAATACAGAAATAAAAAAAGAAACGGAGACTTTAACCAGCCTGCCCCTGCAGCTGCAAACTCTGCAGCTTCTCCTCCCCTTGCTGCGGCAGCGGCGGCAGCCGGCTGCTCCCCTCCTCCCTCCACCGTTCCCTCGAAATCCAACGAAACAGGGGAAAAAGAATCTGTTCCGCCGCCTGTTCATCTGCCTGTGGCAGCGTTCTGCGGCGGCGCTTGGGATCTATTGCTGCTGGTTCATCTCCATCTCCCCTCTCTCGCGGCGAAGTGGGGAGGACTTATGAAGAGGCTAGTAAGTATGTTTTCTTCCGTGATTAGATTGAATGGCGTGCGTGGTGACTTTCTCGCTCGGGCTTCTCTTTGTTGCTCACTATGACTTTGCTGTGGCTGTCGAGTGGCCTCCCGGGCGATCCATGCCCAATTTGGGATCTTGGTCAGTGAATGTCGTGCCCTTTTATTGCCCCCCCTGATTGCTCCCTTTTGAGATCTTATGAACGAAGATGCAATTTCTCGCGGTACTTGATGTTTGCGACGCGAGTATGTGCCAGCTCTGTGTTTTGTTTTAGCAGAATCGTGTGGTGCTTCAGTTCGAGTAGATTGGAATTTTTTTGTTTGTCGCTAATTCATGTTGCGGGCATGGCAACGGCGTTCTTCAGGTTGTCCTGGCATTGGTGCTCGCCGCCTCTCTCGGCTCTGTCTGCGGCGATGAGCTGCGGCTACGCGTCCAGGCGCCGCCGGGGTCGCGGCCGCACAGCGTCACCATCACAGAGTTCGGCGCCGTCGGGGACGGCAAGACCCTGAACACGGTGCCCTTCCAAAACGCCGTCTTCTATGCCCGCTCCTTCGCCGACAAGGGCGGCGCGCAGCTGTATGTGCCCAAGGGCCGGTGGCTCACCGGCAGCTTCAACCTCACCAGCCACCTTACCCTCTACCTGGAGAAAGGCGCCGTCATCATTGGCACAAAGGTAATGGCGATGGTATTACTTTGTTGCAATTTCGTTTATTGTCACGGGTTTTTAAGGAAGTAGTTAAGATACTCTGCTTTCATTGGATTGGTACTGTTGGTGTATGTTCGATGGATTGGGTTCTGGTTGCATGTATTTCACGACACCTATCCTTTTCAAGCTTCACTTTACTGAATCGTTAGTGGTTAGGATTGGTATCACTGATCAGATGATCTCAGTTTGTTTGGATACGTTTGGTCGGCTTGTGCCTGATGAAGCATCGATTTTGACATGTGTATTGTGAAGTCACAGGGCATGGATTCGGACGCGACACCTATTGTTGTTAGGCTATGTGTTGTTGCTTTGAATGGCAAAGAAAATCCTTTGCAGATATCAACAAGTTCGTTCATGCCTAGGCTTGTAGTTCTCTCTGTTTTTTTCCTTGTAGAAAGGGGTATCTGGAAGATGAAACATGGCTGTTGGTGTAGGGGAGGCAGTTAAGAAGAGACAATTTCCCTTTACATTGTTTTCAAGTTAATGAGCCCTTTAACCATGTGCCGGAAAATGATACGTTGTGCTGCTGAGGTGCCAGCCACGTGGATTGGATTCATGTCTTTGTCGTTATTCATGAATTTATTGCATGTCATGCCCCATTTTGTTGTGTTCTTCGGAATCCATTTTTGACAATTCTGATTTTGTATACATATATTTTGGGTTGTAGTCTTGTAGAAAAAAATGCTATGTTCTTCACTTCGGTTCCTGTGTTATTAATATATGTTGTTCTTCTCATTGTAGGATTCATCGCAATGGCCGATTGTGGAACCTTTGCCATCTTATGGCCAAGGACTGGACCTTCCTGGTCCTAGACATCGCAGCTTAATAAATGGATACAATTTAACTGATGTTGTTATTACCGGTAACTACACATACATGTTGCTCTATTTGCATTTGTTTTTTCTCTGTTTGTGACCCTTGCATGGCTCATCCATTTGTTTTAGGGAACAATGGAGTTATCGATGGCCAGGGATCAGTATGGTGGGATTGGGTTCGCTCCCATGAACTGAACCATAGTCGTCCTCATCTTGTAGAATTTTTGCATTCGGAAGAAATTGTGGTCTCAAACTTGACGTTCTTAAATTCACCAGCCTGGAGCATACATCCAGTGTATTGCAGGTGCTCCATTGTTGCTTTAGCCTCTCCCTCTTTTTCTCTCTGCATGTGTTTGTGATTCTTTTTCTTTTTCGGGAATATTAGTTGCATTTGTACTGATGAGTATTGTTTTTGTTTGCCCAGCAATGTAAAGATCCATAATGTGACAATTCATACTGCACCAGATGCTCCGCTCACTGATGGCATAGTTCCAGGTATGATTGTTTCTTGTCTCGATGCATTGCTTATGTTTATGGTTTTCAGATAGCATGTGTCAGGGCGCGTGAGAGATGCCGACCATAACAGCATGATATCTTATTTCAGTCCTTGTATTACTGCTCCAATTGTAACCTCTTTTTTAATGGTTTATTTTTATCTCAGATTCATGTTCAAATGTTTGCATCGAAGACAGTACAATTAGTGTCAGTCATGAAGCCATTGCATTGAAAAGTGGGTGGGACAAGTATGGCATTTCCTTTGGAAGACCAACATCGGACATTCATATAAGCAGAGTGGATTTGCAATCATCTTCTGGTGCTGCCCTTGCATTTGGCAGTGAAATGTCTGGTGGGATTTCAGATATTCATGCTAACCTTCTGCATATCCATGATTCCTTTAAGGGCATCTCCTTTAAGACTTCGCCGGGCCGTGGAGCTTACATTGAGGAAGTGGTCATATCTGATGTACAGATGCATGATGTTCAGGTCGGAATTGAGTTCACCGGTAACTGTTCGACCCACCCGGGCGACCATTTTGATCCATCTGAGCTCCCAAAGATTGAACACATCACCTTGAAGAACATGGTCGCCACAAACTTATCAATTGCTGGAGTTTTATCAGGGATAGACAGTGACCCGTTTACAGCCATATGCCTTTCAAATCTCAATTTTTCGATGGCTGACTCAGCTCCTTCAAGTTCCTGGTCTTGTTCCAACGTTTCTGGATACTCTGAAGCAGTCTTTCCGGAACCTTGTTCAGAACTTCGTAATTCGTCCTCTTCCATTTGCTTCTCCCTGTCTAGTTACAGTGCCCTTGCAGTAGCATAATCACATATAGAGTACCATATTCATTCCCCCTTCCCTTCTTTCATTCCTTGTAAAATTCAGCTACATTGAGCCTGTCACCTTTCCACATTCTTTCGCGAGAATTCATCGAAAATGAACCTCGTCGTTTCCCCTCCTCATTGCCCAAGGCTCGGATTATAAGTTGCATAATGATCTCAAGGAGGAAGAATCAGGTGGGGTCGTGGACAGCTAGATGCTTGCCTGTACAGCTGCATTTCTTTATTCAATCTGTAAGAAGTTTTTTTTTCTTTTTCGTAGGTGTTGAGTTCACAACAGTGGGTCATACTATTTGTCATTTGATTATAAATTATCACATCATGATTAAATTTATCTGTGTATATTCCATCTCCCTTTTGAGCATCATTCTGGTGGCAAGGCATCATATATCATCTTAATTTTACAGGCTGTCCATGAATGTATAAAATAAAATTTTGTTGTCATCTGGGTTGTTAAGGCTGTTGTTGATTGCACCCTTTGTCCTCTCTGGGGCATTATATGAGCTTGGCCTTGTTGTTATGTGTTGCTTCAGTGAGCGCATGTTAGGTTGCCAATTGTACACGCTTCAACTGCCACCTGCTGCTGGACGCAACTGATAAGTAAGTTTAAGGAGAGCTGGTGGACAACTGATAAATAAGTTGAGCTGGTGTCGATGTTGAGCTAGTCTTCATGACCTTATTTGATATCTTGGAGGAATATACTCTATATTGATTACACAACGGGGTGTTGAATATTTATTATGTATCTGTTGGGCTGCATCAGGAGCGGACCTATGTATGGACATGAGTGTGCATAAACTTCAGCAATAGTTTTTATATATATATGAGGCAATACATAAATACTCACAAACAAGGACTCGGACTAACGGGCACCCCCATCGATGGTTTAGCTGAACCAACGACTAGTCCAGGTCCGTTGAACTTGGCTGCCTTCTTTGTTTGTCTTCATCTAGCTCCCCGTCAACCACCATCCCGGCCATTATAAAATTCAGAAATATTTTGTTAATTATGACGTGGACTTTAGTTGGTTTTACCATTTTTCTTTTACAAAATAAACCATATTTTTTATCCTTTTATTATTGACCTAGTTTTGCACAATGATGCGTATGCCTGGAAGTTAGTCAAGTGCCCAACTCTTTTATGGCAAGCTATACCATAGTTTACAAGAGACATGAATCCGTACTTACAAGTTAGAATTGGCTACAATCAATATATACTTTACACTGGCAGTTTTCCCTATACATCAATATTTTCTGCACAATTTTTCACTGCTAAAAACTTCAGATATGAATATGGTAGCGCCTTTTGAGGGAGCAAAATTGTCAGATCATGACTTGCTGGTGCTGAGATGGACTGGGATAAACAACGGCATGATCCAACGGGGCGGCTGCTAGAGTTGTTGCTGCAGGGAGCTGATGGTCAGAGATTCAGTCATGATTCTGAACAAGAGGTCCAAATAAAAATCAATGCAGAAAGAAACTAGAAGTCTTGCAGTTTCATAATTTCAATGTATGATGCATACTTGACAGAGGAGTTCATGGCTGTTATTTCTGGCGAAAAAGAATTGACAGTGTCAGGTTTGATGATCCAACATGCTATTCTTAAGTACCACGTTGTTTTAAGATGAGGGGAAAAATAGTTGACTGTTTGACAGAGTTGTGATGGTGGATGGACAAGAAAAAGTTCATAAACGAAAGAAATGCCCACGAAATCAGGTAAAGATTATCACAATTTATAAATGACAGTAAGAATGAATTTAAAGGAGTTGTGATCGATACTTGAGCTTGTTATGTATCAGCGCTTGCATGAATTCGGACATAGAACTCACTTGGGCTGATGAAGGCTGTTGTTGTTGCTGGTGATGCTGTTGCTGCTGCTGCTGATGTTGGTGGTGGTCGAACATGGCCGTGCCGCAGGCCGCCGTCGCCCAGTTCTGGAAGCTTGCCTCGTCGCCGGGCCTGGGCAGGTCGAAGTGTCCACCGCCGAAGTCCATGCCGGCGCCGCCGTCGTGCAGCTCAACGCCGTCAGGTCTGAACATCCGCTCGTTCAGGAGGCTGGTATGGTCGAAGGGCGTGTACGGGAACTGCGCGCCCAGGTAAAGTTCAGACTTCAGGCACTCGGGCTGCCCGAAATCCGGCGGCGGCTGCTGCACCGACGACGGCTGCCCGTGCTCGCTGCCGCCACCGGTTTCGGTCGAATGTTTGCTCATGCTGAAGTAACCCGGGTAGCTCTGCAGCGACGTGCTCGTCGAGCAACCAATGTCCCTGCATTTGTCGACAACAAAGTTCAGTTCAGTTGATGAGAGCCTGCTTGTCAGTGTTCAGACTTCAGTTCAGAGCTCTGATATTTTTGCTTCAGCTTGAGCTCACCTCTGATGGAGCAAGCTGGGGTCGTCGGGTAGCATCATCGGTTGCTGCACATCGGCACCGCCATTGTGGAACCACGACGAAGCGTTCGGGTCGCCGGTCAGTCCGAGAGGCAACTGCATGTCGTTGTGGAACTGAAAAAAAGGGCCAGGATTGACATGTCGATCAGATGTCTGAACCTGAAACGTATCGTATGCGCCTGAAGAGAATTCTCAGATTCAGGATGATACCGAAGGACTGAATTGAGTGTTGTTACCTGAGCAGCAGCACACTGTAGGCCGATCAGATGCTGCTTTGCAAAGTTCTCCTACTCAGATACAAATCATTACAAGATTAGAAATTATCTTTAGTAAAAACACCGATATTACTGTAATTTATGCTTCAATATGGCACTGTCAGACTTGACATTTATACTTCAGATATCATATAATGATGCTGGACTTTGCACATAAACATTGGGATCAGCCGAAGTTATTTGAAGGTTAGGGATATATACCTTCTGCATTCGGATGCGATTAAGGGATTCTTGGAGAGATTGCTCCATTGCTCTTATATGGTCGATATTCTCAACCTTCTCGGGATCGCTCCAATAACTGAAGAACAACAGGCCCTGCTGTTACAATCTTTTCCGCCAATTTATTTGTGATATGCTACAATGAATTTTGTCATCAATGCAATATGTCTAGAGGGGGCATTTTTTACAGGATCATGTGTCATGAAAAAGAAGATCGAGCCAGCACTGAGTGATTATATTGGAACAGATATGCACAATAATAGCATTTTATAAGAAAATGAAGGCAATGTGTGACAGTACTCAAGCGAGTTAAGGCTGTTGACCTGAGACGCTTTTGGACGTCTGCCATTTGACATTGCAACGAACCGAGATGGCTTGATAACTCCTGTAAAATTATTCAGTCCAACAACATTAGAGACAGGAAGAAAGAAGCAACAAAATTACATAACTTGCTCGTCATAGTTGTCGATTCGTTAAAGTCTACCTCGACTGTCTGACCCCTGCAGCAGATTCAAAAAAACAGGGTGTGAGTGACAGTCTTTACAACTATGGCATCTCGGCCACCATGATGATTCTATATTTAAAATTGCAGAATTACCCAGAGCCCAAGAAGTCCTGAATATTGACATCATGATCGAGCTTCTTGAATGTTTTCTTTAGGGCCTTTTGAGAAGAGAAAAGACGTACAGTCAGGTCAGTCCCAAAAATGTTATATCCCAAAAAATGTTATACGTCGAAAGGAAAAATGCACTGAGAAATGCATCAGAGGTAACTTACTTCCAAGCTCTCCAGTTTCCTGTTCAAAGGAAGGAAGCATGCCAATTAGTACATTAGTATAATCCACGGTACAAAGAGGATAAGTAGAATAAGAACTACCTTTTAGCCCTTTCTTGAGGAGTTAGCTGCGCATATTTTGCTATGACTTCCTCAATTGTGCTGCGATTACAATAATGTGTCGATTAAATTCTGATCGAACTCTGGCCTCCTGGATTATGGTATCACTTACAAATTGCTATATGAAAGCATAATGCCTTGGCAAAACATCGAACTAGAGTACTATTGCAAGAATGAGCAGAACAGAGCAATCCAAAATCCAACAACATAAAGAGGCACTTCCTCAGTCAGAAACTTTTAGCAGCCTGAATTAAATTAGGACAAAGGAAAACACGTCTAAGAATCATTTGCCCTGTCACAATTGTTCCCATTTGATGATCACACTAATAAATCAAAACAAAAAAATTCTATAAAAAAAAGTGAGCATGCATATCTGGTTTTGTGAAATCAAAAGAACGTTTGCCTGAATGAAACAAAAAATGGAAGAGAATAGCAAGATTAAGTACCTCCTTTCGCCGATGCATATGGTGGGCTTGTCAGTGGGCGAGAACATGAGGAGGATGAGGTCGATGTCGCAGAGTATGGAGAGCTCCTTGGCCTTTTTGAGGATCCCCGACCGCCGCTTCGAGTAGGTGATCTGCCGCCCGCTGCTGTTCTCCAGCTTCTTGATTTTCAGCTTCACCCTCCCCATTATTCCGGAGAACAGCCGAACCAAACAACTCGCCCTTTTCAAAACCAAATGCTGTATTCTGTTCACGAACGATCCGATTCCTGACTGTGATCACGAACATAAGAATCCAGCGCGTACGAAGAGTCTGAATAATCCGGACGTGCTGGCCGATTGATCCAGGGCGCCAACAAATTGCTTGCACGTCCTCTGCAATGGAGGAGGGAGGAGGGAGGAGGAGCTGGTCGATGCCACGGCAATGGAGAGAGAGAGAGGGCAAGAGGGAGATCGAGCCAAGAACCGGCGAAATCGGCAGGTTCTCGGGGTCGATCGGGTCGGGGGCGGGAGAGAAGGGGATGAGGAGAGAGAAAGAAGGGGGGAGAGAGATGCGTGGAGAAGGAGAGGAGGTAGAGAGAGAAACGCGCGGGAGGGAAGGGTCCGAACCGCGCTAACTAACCAGCCAAACCGACGAGAAGGGTTCAGACGCGTCTTTATTACTCCTTTTCCTCTCTCGTGAATTTTGCAAGTGTCAAACTTTTTTTAAAAAATATTGTATTAAAATATGAAAAAATACAGATCTTTTACATCAAAACTCTAAAAGACAAAAATACACAGAAAACATCTAAGGCTATGTTTGGATGTTGTTTTTCAAAACCAAAGTATTAAGAAATTATGGTTTTAAAAGTTGGGGCCAAGCAAAACCATAGTTTAGAAAATAAAATCATGAATGGAATTTCTAAAACTCCAAAATAATCGTACTTTTAACAATACCATAGTTTTCAAAACTGCAAAAATTATGGCATACAAACACCACCAATACCTATCAAAACCAAAGTAACTATAGTATTCTTACAAAACTCTAAAAATACTTTGTATCGAAACAGGGCCGAAGTATTTTATTCATCTTTGACATCAATTTTTCAATTGAAGACACCGAAGAGCATGAACTAATCGGAACCATATTACCTCCAATCATTGATGAGAGACGCCAAATGTTGTTGAAAGCCGTAAGATCTATCGTTTTAGAACTCAGTGTCAAGATGAATCTTGACCGTTGCCGAGTCGGGCCACGACCTTTAACGTCACTTCCAAAATAAGATCAGAACTTACACAATTTTTGAATCATATAGCTCCTTATATCGATATTGAACCACTCAATGCAAAGTAAAAATCGATTGTACTTTCCCGTAACATGTAACACCACTTCATTTTTTTTTGAGATGTAACACCACTTCATGAGCCCTGCTCCTGGAGCAGGCGTTTAAGGCGGCTCGTGGGAGCCAGGGGTCGATTCCGGGCTCTCACCAAGGCCTTCACTGGGTCTCAAGGATCTATTTTAATAAAAAAAAAGTAACGCCACTTTCGGCCCAAGTTGGTGATGTCTTCAAACAAAGAGTTCCAGAAACCACATATTACCACATATAGGCGCATCAACCTTAACAAATCCACACACACTTCTAAACATGCAAGATATGCCGTGCCCTAAAGAATCAGTCCGAAAATGTTGTTGAAATCCAGATCAGCATATGGTTTTTACTTGGTCATCTTTTATGGGAATATTCGGTCATCTTACCGACCGTCGGATATTTCACTCTAGAGAACTAGTTACTTGACATATAATGTTAGTAAAAGTTATTTTTTTAAAAAAAAGTCAAATATTTAAAAACAGAGGGAGCACTCCAAACTGAAATAATAGAGCTAATGCAAGGAAAACCTGACTACTACGCAATCTAGTCATCCATTGTGCACACTCTTGCGCAACTTTATCCTTCCCACCCAAAATTTATCACATTGAAGGACTGAAAAATTAATCTATAATCACGGTCATCAATGATATTAGTTTTTTTAAGTGCACCCTATGATCCTAGTTGTCAGAATTCGGAACAAAATGATTATCCTAACTAAGTTCGAAGAATAAAAATCCTAATGAGACCAGAAAAAATAATTAAGGAACAAGAGATGAAGCTAAAAAGTAATTAACAAAATGGGAAGGATTAATGAAATTCACTAGGACATGAAGCATAAGTAGATTATTACAATATGATATAATTGTGCTCGCAGGCTAGACTCATATACGAAGCATGCTGAATACATGTAAACTATAACCGAGCGAAACTAGTGGGACTGATCAGCGTTGTCTCTGTTCGTCAGTACACCCTTCTGCTGTTGATCTGTACCAACCTGCTGCAGCCTACCTGCTGCACTTGCATAACTGGTGTTATGCCCATGCGATGTCCCCACCCACTGATGATGCCCTCTCAGATATGTAGCTGTAGTTGCATCGGCACCACTGATCTGTGCCGCGCCATGGTGGTCACCGACGACGCCATGCTGCATGACACCAAATCCATACAAAGGTGGCAGCGGCATCTCCATCCCATTGCCACCACTAGGTGTTGAACCGTACGTGCCGCCATTGCCCTGATGGTCAAGAAACCCTCCTCTGAGTAGGTCGAGGAATGATGGCATTGTCATTGAGGCATCTCCGGGAGCCACTGCTGGTGCCGGTTCCAGGTTGCTGGGCAATGACAATGGTGGTGCTAAAGGCAGGGAGAACTCAAAGCCGGTGGACATAAATGTGGGGAGCACATTGGGGAAGCTCGTCGATGCTGGCAATAACATAGCAAGGTTGTTGTTAATCACCCTAGTTGTGGTGCTGGTGCTGGAGGGCGATGCCACTGCCGACGAAGAAGAACGCTTGTTCTTGCGGCACCCACCGCCGCCAACGGGTACATTGCGGAGGGAGCCGCCTTGGGTCCAGTAGCGACGACAGGCCTTGCAGAAGTAGCGCGGCTGTGACATGCTGTAGTTGTTGTAGTAGCAAAACTTGGTGTTGCTGGAGTCACAGCGCGGGCACTTGAGCGCCTCCTCCAGCTGCGGTCGAGGCATCTGCACCCCGCCACCACTCGCCACCTGCTCTTGCCGTGCATGGTTCATGTTAGTCGCTTCCTCTGTTGTGCCAATTGCATCCTGCATGCAATAATTGAAATATATTTAGAAATCTCTATGTGAAGCACAGATGACATAATAATTCTGCTTGTGTTTCAATATATTTGATTTATAGTCAAACCAATAAACAAGAATATATATGAAAACTTAAAATATATGTACGTAGGATATATTTTATTGCTCTATTCGTATAGAACAAAAAGACTGCAAACAAAAGAAAAAGTCAATATCATATAAGGGAGGCATGCTATTTATACTTTCTAGAGGGGGTGGATAATACGCTTCACGCCAGACAGATAGAAGGCCATATGGGCCGCATGTAGTTGCGCTCTTGTACTCTGGCGCAACATCACACGCTATAGACTTTCTTGTTCCAAGAAAAAAAATTGTCAGTCTTGTCTATCCCATTGGTAGCACCGGCGGCGTTCCCGCCAATGGCATATACAGGATCATGCAAAATTGCAATTGTGGTCAAAAGAAATTACTTCTAAACAATATACCCTATTGAATGCTACTGCTAGAGCTATACATCAATTCCGTAAAAGTCATTAAAATTTGGTGAAAAACTAATAATGTATACAGAACAAAACAACACATAGAAAACATTAATATGTGCTTGACTAATGAATAGGATGCCTAAGAGTAACGATTTTCTTTGTCAGGCTTCTGGATAGAAAATGGATAGCATCACATCATCTTCTACGTTCAGGTTCAGACATGTATCATTGCTCCAGCACGAATTAAGGCAGCCCCGACACCCTCCCCTCCTACCCTCCTTCCTCTATGCCCGAGGGGTTGCACAGATGCCGCGCAGCCGCTGCCGCGTCAACACTGCCCACCTCCCCTGAACCCTTTTTCTAATCCTGGACTCGCCAGAGAACCCCAATCCCCAAAACCCGAATCCCTAAAGAGAATCAGAGGCGCATTCGCATGGTCATATTTTGTGCCTGTTATTTAGAATGTGAAAATTAATTTATATATGGTAAGTCTAGCTAGCACTAGCGCTAAAAAAGGTAGAGAAATAAAGGAAAATAAACCGATCGTTACTATGTGGTCCAGTTCATGGATAATACATCGCGGTGGCTCCCATAGACATATTTGCATACATATATATCAAGAGGCTAGATTCTTTTAATTTCTAAAGCCCTCAAACAGAGAGATCGATTTAATTCCTAGCTAGGATACACAAGAGATGGTAATGAAGCACGCATGAAGAACACAGATGCCTATATGCTTATGCATCTAGTCATCGATCCTACTTCTTAGCCTGACTATGCTCAAAAGATCGACAATAACAATGATATACACCCATTGGAAGAAGGCGACTAACTATAGGAGATATAAGAGGCACAGATCCATCATCTAAATAATTGCCCCGCGCAATAAAGTATGAAGATCATATACCGGAGAAAGCGAAAAAAGGAGTTGAGATTACCTGCTGCTGGTGGTGCTGATGGGCAGATGCGGCGGTGTTGCCAGACTGCTTAGAGGTCCTCGTCATCTCTATGGATCCACCAACAAAAAGCTTTATTTGCTAGTATATGGGAAAAAGAACGGCCACAAAAAAAGTTCAGAGACAAGAAAGGGATACCCTGATGGATCAATCAATCATGTAAAGATGGTATTGGAGGAGTAGCGTATGTCCCTGAGTGAAGAGAAGAACTTACCTAGAGGGCTGCACACGACGACTCTGATCTCGTCACTACGTTCTCTACTACTTTGCTGCTATGGAGAGAGAGAGAGAGATGTTGTCTGCTGGAGCCCGGCTTTTAATCTAATCATGCTAGAGGGAGAGGGGAAAGCGATGTGGGACGGTGCATGGTGTGCGTGAGGAGGTGAAACGGAAACGGCTGACCGGCTTGTTTTCCGGGGAAGAAAACTTGCACACACTCCTCGCTCTCAGAAAAAAAGGCGTGATGGTCTGGTATGGCATGCATGGACCCCATTCATTTAGAGATGGAGAGAGATGCCAGTCTACTGTTCCGTTGGTAGAACCATGACATGAAACAGAAAAAGAGAAAAAAGACAATGTAGTCAGGCGTCCACGATGCACCGCCAACTCACAAGCTTCCCATGAAAGCTTCACTTTCCATTGTTTGTTTTCTTTTATCTTCATCATCAACCTTGTCTGCAAGAAAGGATATGTGTGAAGCTAGGTGTGTTCATATATGTTTGAGGATCAAAGAAACACCTTTTCCTTGCTGCCAACTTGCTTTGGATGGTCAAGCTCCATTTCTCGAGAGTATTGATGTTCCAAGCAGAGAGATGTTGTATGCTAGCTAGAGCCTTGCTTTTAATCTAATCATCCTAGCTAGGGAGAGGGGGAAAATGATGAGAGACGACGCATGGTGGTGTGTGAGAGAAGAAATGGAAATGACAAACTGGTTTTCCATAGAAGCAAACATGTTGGCACACGCTCCTAGCTCTCTCACAAAAAAAAGTTGGTGGTCTTGTCATGCATGCATGGACCCCATCCGTTTAGATAGATAGATAGATAGAGAGAGAGAGAGAGAGAGAGAGAGGGAGAGAGATGCAGTCCACTGTTTCGTTGGTGGCACGATGATACAAAACAGCAACATATAGAAGAGACAACGTAGACATGCGTCCATAGTGCAGCGCCAACTCACCAGCTTCCCCTGGAAGCTTCTCTTTTCATTTTTTTTTGTATCTTTGTTTTTTTTTTCTAACTGTGGTCATCATTAGCTTTGTCTGCAAGACAGGATATGCGCTGAAGCTATGTGTGTTTATATGTGCTTGAGGATCAAAGAAACACCTTTTCCCCGCAACCAACTAGCTTTGGACAGCCAAGCTCCATTCCTCAAGAGTATGAATGGTCGTTACAAGAAGAGAGATGCTTTCTGCCAGCGCTTGACTTTTAATCTAATCATCCTGGGAGAAAGTGACGACAGATGACTCACGGTGTGTGTGAGAAGGTGGAATTGTAACGGTAGGTTGGTTTTCCATGGAAGCAAACATATAGGCACACAGTCCTCGCTTTAAAAAAAGGCGTGGTGACCAGGTCATACATGCGTTTAGAGAGAGGGAGCGAGATGTCGGTCCATTGTTCCGTTGGTTGCAAGATGACAAGAAGCAGAAACGGATAGAAGAGACAATGTAGGCAGGCGTCCACGGTGTAGTGCCAACTCACCTGTAGCTTCCCCTGTAAAGCCCCTCTTCACACTATTTTTTTCTCTATCTTTGTTTTTTTTTTCTAACCGTGGTCATCATCATCCTTGTCTACAAAGACAGGATATGAGTGAACCTATGCATGTTCATATGTGCTTGAGGATCAAAGAAACACCATTTCCTCGCTACCAACTGGGTTTGGACGACCAAGCTCCATTCGTCAAAAGTATGGACGGTTGTTGGAAGCAGAGAGATGTTGTTTACCTGAGCTTGGCTTTTAATCTAATCATCCTAGGGAGAGGAGGAAATTGACGAGGGATGACTCATGGTGTGTCTGAGATGGTGAAATGGAAGCAAAGGGCTGGTTTTCCCGTGGAAGCAATACGATGGCACACGCTCCTCGCCTGGTCATACATGCATGGACCCCACCCATTCGAGAGAGAGAGAGAGAGAGAGAGAGAGAGAGAGAGAGAGAGAGAGAGAGAGAGAGAGAGATGCGAGTCCACTGTTCCGCTGGTGGCATGATGACATGAAACAGAAACTGACAGAAGAGACATTGTAAACATGCGTCTAGGGTGCAACGCCAACTCACAAGCTTCCCCTGGAAGCCTCTTTTTCCATGTTTGTTTCTGTATCTTTGCTTTTATGTTCTAACCATGGTCATCATCAGGCTTGTCTACAAGACAGGATGTGCGTGAAGCTATATATGTCTGTTCATGTGCTTAAGGATATGAAAGAAACATCTTTTACCGCTGCCAACTGGCTTTGGACGGACAAGCTCCATGCCTCGAGAGTATGGATCGGATTCATGAGTCAAAGCGCCTCCGTGACACAGGCACCAGGGTAGATAAAAATTTTAGCACTAATCAGCTAGATTTAGGTCATTGGTACACGTCTTTTATATTAGCCTATAAATTCGTATGTGTTGCACCACCATCCATCCAGCTAATTGAAGCTTCGCCACTGGGTGTCCGGCCAGCGGCTCAGCAAGCTTAGATGGGCAGCCGAAAGCGCAGTGTCTGGCCGGCGATCCATGACGTGCAGACGGATGCATCTGGGTCACGGCCAGCGAGCGTTTCGGACGAGCGCCTCGTCGTCGCGTCTGCCTCGCTGCTATGACGATCGACCCGGGTCGTGCGCAGGGCGTGGCACCGATCGAGGTGGTCGATCGCCATCAAGGCACTCGTTAGGCCTCGCTGCTCGCGACGTGCTGCGGCAACCCGGCCGGCCGTTGTTGGGCTCCGGAAGGTGGCGCGCGGCCTCGGCCCCAGCAACGCGGACGACGTCCTGCGCCCCAGCGGTGACGAGCGAGCACGGCGTGCTGTTGGAAACAACGATCAGGCGCGGTCGCCGTTCCAAACGGCGACCACCCTGGCTGCCTCGCGGCCGTCCAACTGTACACGTGCGGTACGGATCAGACTCGTTTGTGGAAGTTGACTAGTCAACGCAAGGTGGCGAGGCGATAGGCCGGCCGGGTGGATCGCATGCAATGGCGCTGCTGCCGGCAGGGGTGTCGACCGGCGACAGTGTTCGTTCATGGTGGCAGAGCGTGGCACACAGCGGTGGGTTTTGACTCGACGGCACGCCGGGCGTCGAGGAACCCGGCGAGCTCGTCGTCGCGTCCATCCTCAACGGATCAGATCGCCGTACATGGTCTGTCCAGCGCCGTCTGGGCATGACGTCTCGTGGAGCACGATGGCGCCAGAGGCTAGCTGGAGGCTGTTAGAAACCTGCTTACTGGTCATCAAGTCATCAACTCGTCATAATACGAAAGACACAGCAGCCAGGACAGGAACAGAATTCTGGGCAGTTTCGCATCGCAAGAACCAACTGAATGCCAATGTTGGACTCTGGCAGAGACGCATAATTTTTCATCCAAGTTATAAATAAAGGGGTATAATAAATTACTTGAGTGCGCATCCGATTGAATTTAACGATTCTATCTACCACGGCAGTAGCCCTCAAACTGAAATCACATGTGCATTGTGCCAAGCTGATGCGTTGCTCTCCCAAGAGTTATCTTTTGGATTAATGTTGCGCCAAGGATTGAGACTGGCCATATTACCAAAACTGACAACCAGCCCCACATACTCACAGAAAGAAAGTTAACTGGCCTCCTTTTGGTCCTTCAACTCCCGCAGATTCAGACTCTGTTTTCTTTTTCAGAGAAAAAAAAATCACAGTAGAGGAACATGTATAAAACTTTCACTGTGATTACAGTTTTGACGACCCAACAAGTGCATCATCATGAGCATCTCTAGGTCCTTGAATAGCTTACAGTTCTGCGAACCCAACAAGTGCAAGTTGTAAGAAGAGAATTCATGGTGCAACCACTAAAAGCTCCTCGCTGAAGATGAATTTTCAGAACATGCGCAGATGCAGTGGGAGAGCATCCTATTCCCAGTACCTCACATACCCAAAAATGGAATCGAATGACCTGGCAAGCAATCGATACCAGGAGTAATATGTTTCGTCTTCCAATTCAAGTATCATATATAGAGAGCTCTCGAAACTCTATAGTCAGAGGTATACTGTGTAAAGTACAACTCTTCAATTCTTCTTACTTCATTTCATTCAAGGAGCACATGACTGAATGCCACGTACAATGTGTCATTAAATAAATAAATCATATGTGATCAAACTATATTGTGCAGTACAAAAATCACTAAAGTGGGTCAAAGCATCAAACTGAAAACTAAGGGTCACAAACCTCTTGTTGTAATCCCACATGCACCGTACGGAAGAGATGTTGTAGTGGTGCTTCCAAATGCGCCAGCAGCAGAGTAGACGGAAGTCGTTGAAATGAGCCGCCAGAGTGGGTGATGATAGAGTATATGGCACCACCCAGTTACTGGCACCACCGTCCATCCAGCTAATTCAATTTTCGCCACTGCGTGTCCGGCCAGCGGCTCAGCTTGATGGGCCGCCGAAAGCGCAGTGTCTGGCCGGCGAGGAGAACCATGACGTGCAGATGGATTCATGTCGGTCACAGGCAACCGTTTCGGACGAGCGCCTCGTCGTCGCTGCGGGGCGTTCGGGGTCGTGCGCAACCGCGCAGGGCGCGGCACCGAGGTGGTCGCCATCGATCAAGTCCCCGCGCCACGGCGGCGCGCGGCGAGCTGTCGCGTGAGGCCTCGTGGCTCGCAGCGTGCCACGGCAACCCGGCTGTGGTGGGGCTGCGGAAGGCGACGTGCACCTCGTTCATGGAGTTCGTCGGGCCCAGGGACCTCCACGACGTCCTGTTCGGGCGCCGCCCCCGCGGCCAAGCGTTCTCGGAAGCCGAGGCGCGCCGCGTGATACGCGCGGCGGCTGCTCGCCGGCGCCAAGAGGATCGGATCCACGCTCGCGACGTCTTTCACTGCGACCTCAATCCCGGGAACGTGCTCGTGGGCCGGCTCAAGATCTGCCTGCGGCTTCGGCCTCGCCATGCCCGTGTCCGCCGGCGGACACCGTCTCCAGGTAACGCCGAGCTACATGGCGGCTTCTGGGATGAAAACAACCGCGCGCGTCGCTCGCCGCCGTCGACATGTGGTCGCGCTCGTGCGATCGTTTGTTGCGTCTCAGGAGAGCTAACGCGCGAGCGCCTCGCCCCGGCCAGCATCGATCGCGCCCGTTGCTGTGCCGCAATGGCCGGCGCGGCGCATCGAGGCAAGCCTGATGTACACGCGCGACGACGGATGCAGTTGCTGGACGATGAGGAGGGCCATGGCAGGGGGCGACAATCGTTGAGAACTCGGCGTGCGAAACCACCCTGGCTGCCTGGCGGCCGTCCGACTGTACACTTGCGGTCCGGATTGGGCTCGCTGGTGGAAGCGGACTAGTCAACGCAAGGTGGGGAGGCGCAGGGACGGCACGCCGGGCGGAGGGGGGCCGAGGAACCTGGCGACCTTGTTCGTGGCGTCCATCCTCAATGGCTCGCCGCACATGGTCTGTAGTCCAGCGCCGCATGGGCATGTCTCGTGGGGCACGGTGGCAGCGACTAGCTGCAGACTACTGTTGGTTGGAAACCTGGCTCCGCTTATTATGGTTATATTTCAAATGCGAAAGACAGAGCAGGACAGGAACATAATGTTGGGCAAGTTCGCATGAACGAAGTAACTGAGTGTCAATGTAGGACTCCGGCACGGATGCAACATTTTTCAGTCGAGTTATAAAGGTGTGGTAAATTTATTAGTTGAGTGTTGAGTGCGTAGCCGACCACTGAAGTTAGCAAAATTCTGTCTACCACGGCAGTAGCCCTCAAACTGAAATCTTACATATGCATTGTGCCAAGCTGATGCGTTGCTCTCCCTAGAGTTATCTCTTGGATTAATGTTCAGACAAGGATAGAGATTTGGCCATATTATCAAAGCTGACAACCAGCCCCACATCAGACTCACAAAAAGAAAGTTAATTGGCCTCCTTTCCGTCCTTCAGTTCCCACAGATTCAGAGTCTTTGTTCATTTGAGAGAAAAATTCGAGTAGATGAACATGCTTACAACTTTCACTTTGCTTAGGACTACCACATGGACATTATCAACAGCAACTGCAAGTTCTAAGACGAAATATCCTATTACCAATACCTCTCATACCCATGACTGGAGATTGAATGATCTAGTAAGCAATACATACTTGGAGAAATATGTTTCATCTTCCAATTCAAGTATCATTTATAGAAAGCTCTTGAAACTCCACTGTGTAAAGCTAGTACAACTCTTCAATTCTTCTTACTTCCTTTCATTCAAGGAGCACATGACTTAATGCCACGTACAGCGTGTCAATATATAAATAAATAACCATATGTGATCAAACTGTATTGTGCGTGGAAGCATCAAACTGAAAACTAAGGGCCACAAACCACTTGTTGTAGTCCCACATGCACCTTAAGAGGGCAACAGTCAGCAGAGCCCAAGAGTGTGCCTGGTGAATTGCAAAACCTTTTGATCGATGATGAGTCTGGTGTGCCTGGTGAGTCTGCTATCTGCTTACTTCTGTCTAGCAATGGAGCTAGCTCATCGAAGCGTTCATTGTTCAGTCATAAGTTGTTCCTAGATCGATGATGATCCACTAAGCTTGTTCAAGTATGTCGGCAGCAGGTGCCTTACTCCATGATCTCGAAACAGAGTTAACTTGAGCTCAGAAAGAGCTCTTGAATGCATGAGCCCCGCAAATCTTACTGGCTGTATGTATACTTTGTTGTTTTTCCTACAGCATTCAGAATCTGCAGCCAAGAATAGTGAAATGAAACTTTCATTCATCGCAGAACAAACATCCACCCCTGACATAACCACAAACCAATGCTGAAACTGCATCGATCATCTCCTCCTGATCACGATGGAACTGCGACAAGATTGGGCGATTTTGTAGCAAGATCAGTTGCTAGCTGATATACATCCAAACTATTTTAACACATTCCGTGAAGGATTTGCGGCTCGCAGGCTTATTGACCACGGACTTCATCGGCTCATCTTGTCCTGCAATGCTGGACAGAGTACAGATGTGTGATGTCCATACAAGAATACTGAAATGAAAGTGTCCGATTTAACATGTTCAGAGAACAAGACTGAAATGAAGGATTTACTAACGCTTCATCAGCAGTAGTGTCCAGCATAAATGTGTGGTAACACATTACAGGAAAAAAAAAACACAAACTGAAAATAGTACAAGCTTCTGTGCGTTCAATAACTAATCTCAGGTGATCAGCGGTAAATAGGAGAATGCAAAAGACGAAACACATTTTTGTCAGTGGTTGTTATTGCTGAACGCCTCAGCATGAAACCCATTTTTTCATGTGACGGTCGATTGATTTGCTGCAAGCAGAGGATCAGGTTCATGAGCCTAAGCGCCTGCGGGGGGAGAAAAAAAGCAGAGCATCGAACGCGTCAGGCGGCAAGTAGGGGTCCCGTCTCCGGCCATCCGGATGCACCATCTCCCGCACCGTCTCCGGCATTTCGATGAGCCGGACGCAAGCCTCTGTCGGTTCTATCATGGCGCGCGAGCACACGAGCCCACGGCGAGAAAAGCTTGACAGGATCGGTGAGTTGGCTGTTGGTCGTCGGTCGCAGACAAACAAGTCATAAGGCGCTGGGCCGGATGGAGCAGAGCCTGGCGAGTGGCGCGGCGATGCTGGACGGCGAGCACGGTGGGGGTCGACGGCAAGTCGAGCTCGTCGTTGCGTCCTTCTAGACGGCTCGTCCTGGTGTGGCCAGGTGTGTGCGGGGTGCGTGGGAGGTGGGCGGAAGGATTCAATCGACGCCGACGTTCAGCGCTCCGCATCATCGCCGTCGCCCACGCAGCCTGTCTCGTGGCGTACGATGGCAGTATGCCAGTGACTAGCCAATAGTACGTTCTGATAAGGACTGAGATTGGCCATCTTACCAAAGCAGAGAACGGTTGGTTACGGTTTCCTGCTGTTAGAAAAAAAAAAAAAGAAAGTTAATTGGTCTCCTTTCTGTCCTTTAGTGTATGTATGCTGATGCTGGTTAGCCATCACTAGTGCTGATGCTGGTTAGCCATCACTAGTGTAGTTAACAATATGTTTCTAGAGAGAACACAGACATACACGCCGTTTGTTTCCCCCGAGAACACACCTTGCACGTTTTTCATTAAGTAGAGGAACATACACACAAAATTTACTGCACTTGAGCCTGTCACATATAGGGACATCAACAAGCACATTCTCTAGATCTTTGACTAATTAATTTGCTGGGTTTTTACAACTACACAGCTGACGAAGAACAAACACAACAAGAAGAACATCAAAAACCACCAGCTGAAGAGGCTCTAAAATTCCACCAAGCAAGGAGATATACAAAACAATGGCCCATGGTGGACGAGAACAGCCTATTCCCAATACCTCTCACACCCATGAATTGAGATGGAATGATCTAGCAACAAGCAATCCATATAAACTTTGAGAAACAAGTATAATCTTCCAATTCAAGTATAAATATAAAGAGCCCCATAAGCTCCGTAATTCAAGCAATGATCGACTGCGTGCTGGTGACATCTCTGCTCATATATATATGCGGTGCGATCAGAGATTTTCAATTCTTATTATTTCCTTTCGTTCAAGGGGCACATGGCTCGGTGCCGGGTAAAAAGGACACTAAATAAAGAAAAAAAAAGTATCTCTGATATCTTTTTTTTACTGTGCAATACCTATCACTATGGTGGGTGGAAAACATCAAACTGAAAACTCCAGAAGCAACCTTCTTGATGTTAGTCTAACGACGTGCACACATGCAGCTTATAGAGGACAGAGATCAAGAGCATGGCTGGTGAACTGCAACACCTCTTGATGTTGAACTGCAACACTTCTATCGAGCAATGGAACTAGGCCACTAAAGGGTTCATTGTTCATTCATAAGTCAGTCCTTGATTGGTGATCACCGAGCATGTTAGGACAACTTCAAGTTTTTCCTCTTAGCCGGTGCCTCTTGCTTAACAGGACCTGCCGGCAGAGCGTTGATCTAGGCCTCGGGCGGTTCAAGGCGCTTCAAGCATGGCGCGAGAGCACTCGAGCCCACGGCGAGGCAAGCTTGACAGGCCGCCGAAGATGCAGCGACAGGCGAGCGTGAGGATCCACTGCGACGAGCACTGGCGACACGACGCCTGCGGCGCGTCAAGCTGGCTCCGGCGAGCCATGGCGTGCAGAGGAGGGACGTCCACACGAAGACCAGGGCCCAGGGGTGGTCACTATTGGCAACTGTTCGATCGGACTCGTGCGGCACAGATAGCTGAGTTGATTGGCCGTCGGTCGCAGTCAAACTAGCCATAGGACGAAGGACGGGACGGGCCGCGACAGCAGCGATGCTCAATCGTCGTCCCTTCCTTCTGGAACGGATCTGTACGCAGGCCGCCGGCAGGTTCGGCCGGTAGAGAGGTGTGCTGGATGGTGGGCGGAGGCCCAGGCCGGATGCACGCCGGCGGAGGCGGGCGTCGGAGGTGTGCGCCAGAGGCGGTGAGTTCTTCATCTCCTCCTCGTCGCCGGCGCAGCCTGTCTCGTGGAGAACGATGGCAGTGAGCCGTTGACTAGCAAAGTATATTCCTGGTTATCAGAGAGCGTTAAAACTTAATTACGTACTGGTCATCATAGCCTTCATAGGCTCTGCTCATCATGGTTGGATTTGAATAAGAAAAACAGAGCACAAAAAACAGGATGTGACATACGTAAGGCTCTGCCACAGATGCAATATTTTTCATCCAAGTGACAAGGACATTATGATCATCAAGTAGTTGAACGCGCAACTGACTGAATTTCGGGTTTCTGTGTTTTCCACGACATGATCCCTCAAGTTTAAATCTTTTGGATTAATGTTCAGACGAGGACTAAGATTGGCCATCTCACCAAAGCTGAGTACTGGTGTAATAATCAGACGTTGGTTATCGTTTAACTAGTATGGCTGCCCGCGCATTTGCGAGGCTAAGCTTATTAAACTAAAAATGATTGAAGTTCTCACCGAGTATGTCAATTTGAGTGTGTGATGAGTCATCATTACCTAAATGTTATATTTAATTTTTATAAGTAGCATGTAAAGATCATCATTGTAGCAACTGGCCGACAAAGATACATGGTCGAAATAGAGAAGAACGTGTCGTGCTACAAAAAAATCTTTTGAAGAAAATGTGTCATGCTAAAAATAAGAAATGTGCCATGCTAGCGAGACATATCACGGTGTATGTAGAAATTGGAACTAAGTGTATATTACTTACCTCCGTCCCAAAATAGCTGTCACCTTTGACTTTTGATCATCATGTTTGACCATTCGTTTTATTCAAAAAATTTATGCAAATTATAAAACAAATATGACTGATGAAACTATCTTTACTGAAAAAACATGTTATGAAAAAATAAATAACATTTGCATAAAAATTTTGAATAAGACGAATAGTCAAATATGATGTTTAAAAGTCAAAAGCGACAACTATTTTGGAACAGAGGGAGTAGATATTTTTATTATTCTATGTTGGGCTGACAATGGTATGGTGGGTAAGTTAAAAATAAAAATTAGAGATATTTTTAGCTATTTTTTATAATCCAAATTTACTTATAATGGCATGGAGGGTAATTTAGAAATATGTGTGAAGGGTATTTTTGGTTATTTTTTATTATTTCGAGTTTAGCTATTTTTTAGCTCATAATGGCATGGTGGATAATTTAGAAATATGTGCGATGGGTATTTTGGCTATTTTTATTATTTCGAATTTAACTATTTTATAAACATTTTTAGAGAGTTTTGTGACTAATTTTTTTGTAATGGCAGTGGTGGTAATTTTCTCTTCTTATGTTCTCGAATTAACGTGAGAATTTCTAGCATTTTAGAGTGAACGTGGTGGCTTCTTTTCGTCGTCAAATATATATTTCAAAGGGTAGGAATCTATTTCTTCCTGCTTTTTGAAAAAAAGAGAGTTACTTGGTCTCCTTTCACTCCATAAGGGTATGTACGTATATAAGCTGGTAGTTAGTTAACCATCACTAGTTCACAGTATAATTTTTGGAAACGAGTTCACCGTATATGTTTCTATAGACAAAACAAGACATCTACACACCATTTTTTTTTCTTCCGAGAGCACACCTGCACGTTTTTCATTAACTAGAGGAGCGCATACAAAATTCACTGTCCTTGAACCTACCACATTTGGACATCAATAAGCAGGCATCGCTAGATCATCGAGTTCATCTGCTGGATGTGTTGAGTTATCAGAACCTAACAACTGCACAGCTGACGCAGAAAAAACACTGGAGGAACAACTAATACAGCTTGCTGAAGAGGCTTCAAAATTCCACTAAGCAAAGGCATTGACAAAACATCAACCCGTGCTGGTGGAGAACAGCCTATTCCCAATGCCTCTCACATCCATGAATGGAGATGGAATTATCTATAGCAAACAATCCTTTATGCACTTCAACAAACAAGTATAATCTTCCGATTCAAGTATCACATATGTAAAGTTTGAAGCAACATAATCAAAACATTAGTAGTTCCTCGCTTGGTAGGCATATAAGATCAAGTGATGGTCGGACTGTGTACCGATGACATCCCTACTCATATATACCCGGTGTGGTCTGAGAATGTACTGGTGACATCTCATATATACCAAGTGGGTCAGAGATATTCAATTCCTTTTATTTCATTTCGTTCAAGGGGCACATGGCTCGGTTCCAGGTAGAACGTCTCACTAATAAAGATAAAGTTTATTGATCTTTTTTACTGTGCAATACATATCACTATGCATGGTGGGTAGAAAATAGCAAACTTCAAACTCCATAAACAGTGAATTGTTCACTGTTTTACTTCGAGAGTCTACAGTCAGCCAAGAACATTGAATTGAAACATTCATTCCGAATAACCATTACCTATGGTCACATTAATGCTGAAACTGCATTGATTGTGTCATTCTTTTCCAAGGGATCCCTGGGACCACGAGATAGATTGAAGGACTAGTAACAAGGTCAGTGCATGTTGGTGGTGCTCTGCAGCTCGCTATCCATGGACTTCTGCTTCTCATCATGTAGTAAATATCTAACAACAAACAATTGGTGCTACTACATCTCAAGGAAATAATTTATCAAAACTAAAATACTTCAAACTTCTATGCCTTCAGTAACCAATCTCAGGGATCCTGCTGGTATTAAATCGAGTTTTCGAGAGTGACGGTCGATTGATTGTTGGATCGGGTTTGTGAGCTGATCAAATTCTTATAATTGCTATCACAAATGATCTTAATTTTGCGTAAGCGTACCATATGATCCTAGTTTTCAAAATTTTGTTTGGAAGTAAATGATTATCCAAACTAAGTTCAAAGAAAAAAATCCCTAATGAGACCAGAAAAAATAATAAAGGAACAAATGGTGAAGCGAAAAGTAAATAACAAAAAAGGGAAGAACTAATGAAATCCATTAGGACATGAAGCATAACAACGTTATTTCGATGTGATATGATTGTGCTCATAGGCTAGACTCATGTACGATTCATGCAGATAAAACTAAAGCAAAACTAAAAATGTGTGGTGCACACCACCACACTGCCACCTTGTCTATGCATATGCATATGGCTGCTTTAAAAACTACTAATAAAACATGCTGCTTTAGCACCTCCCAGTCTCCCACAATTGCAGTTACATAGGATCAGATAAGGCCTCCACCCCTTATGCCTCCTACACTCCCATCATTGCTCCAGTGACTGTCTCTACTAGTAGAAGACCCATTTTCGTCCTCTCTGTCTGTCAGCATGCCCTTGCATCCCATCATCATTGTTATGCCCATTGTGTCCCTGCCGACTGATGATGCCCTCCCAGCTGTGTAGTTGCAGTTGCATCGCCGCCACCGATCGGTTCCACGCCATGGTGGTCACCCATGATGTCATGCTGCATGACACCGAATCCAAACGAAGGCGGCATCGACATCTCCATTATCCTGTTGCTGCCACTATGTGTCGGCCCATAGAAGCCGTCACTGCTCTGATGGTCGCGAAACCCTCCTCTGAGTAGATCTAGGAATGTTGGTGTTGTCATCGTGGAACCTCCCGGAGCTAGTGCTGGTGCCGATGCCAGGCTGCTGGACATGGACAGGGGTGGCGCCAAGGGCAAGGAGAACTCAAAGTCTGGACAGAAATCTGGAGAGCACATTGGGGAAGCTCGTCGATGCCAATAATGTAGGCAGGTTGTTGTTGATCACGCTAGTAACGGTGTTGGAGCTGGAGGGTGATGCCGATCACAAAGAAGAAGAACGCTTGTTCTTGCGGCGCCCAGCGCCAACAGGTACGTTGCGGAGGGTGCCACCTTGGGTCCAGTAGTGACGACAGGCCTTGCAGAAGTATGACATGTTGTAGTTGTTGTAGTAGCAGAACTTCGTGTTGTTGGAGTCACAACGCGGGCACTTGAGCGCCTCCTTCGGCTTCTGTCGAGGCTTCTGCACCCCATCACCACTCGCCAACTGCTGCTGTCGTGCCTGCTCCACGCTTCTCGCTTCCTCCATTGTGTCGATCGCATCCTGCTTGCAACCATTCATATATAATCAGATATCTCCATGTGAAAGCAGAATTATCATAGTATGTGTGCTTTACATATATAAGTGTTTGCTAGAAACATATTAGGGGTCTAAAAACTTGTGTTTGAAACATTTTTCCTTCTGCGAATGTGTATGTTCTAACCATTTGATTTATAGTCAAACCAATACAAAAATATGACATACTATACTAAAGATATATGTATATATGTGTGATGTATTTTATCCGTCTTGTCATGGAGAACAAAAACAGTTCGAAGAAAAGTAAAATTTGACATCGTATAAGAGAGACATGATGTTTTAAACTTTCTAGAGGGGTAAATAAATATACTTCTCACCAGAAAGATAGAAGGCCGCATGGGCCACACGTGGTTGCACACTTGGACTCTAGTGTGACCTCACATACTTTTGACATTTCATTGCAAGAAAAAAATGTTAGCCTCATATATCCCATTGGTGGCACAGGTGGGTGTTTCACTAGATCATACAAAATCGCAATGGTGGGAAAAAGAAGTTATTTCTAAAAAAGGTACCCCAATGAATGGAAGGGTACTGATCGTGCTATACATCGATACCGTAAAAGTCATCTAAATTCGCAAGAGAACCCGAATCCCCAAAACTCGAACCCCTAAAGAGAGTCAGAGAAGCGTTCACAGGATCATAGTTTGTGCCTATGATTTAGCATGCAAGAATTAATTATACTAGTAGGACTAGCACTAGCACTATAGCACTAAACAAAAGTAGAGAATTAAAAGGAAAAGCTGATCCATATTTTTTGGTCCAGTTGATGAAGAATAATCACGACGGCTCCCAGATGCATATATGCATACATATAAAGAGACTTGATTGTTTTAATTCCTACGCCCTCAAAAAAAAGAGAGATTTTAATTTTAGTTCCTATCTAGGGTACATATGGCACAAAAGTGATGGAAAATCATGCATGGATGAAGAACACAGATGCCTATATTCCTATGCATCTACTATTGCCGATCCTATAAGCTCAAAAGATTGGTAATCACAACATGAAGTTCACAACCGGAAGAAGACGACTACAGGAGATGCAAGCGGCATGGATCCATCTTCTATATATGGAACTACTAATGAGGATCATATATCGAAGAAGCCAATAAAGGAGTTGACCTAGATTACCTGTTGCTGATGCTGGTGAGCAGATGCGGCAGTGCTGTCGAACTTCTTAGAGGACGTCATCATGTCCATAGACCCAGGACCCAAAAGCTTAATCGCTAGTGTACTCCTAGAAAAAAAAAAGCACGGTTGCCAAATGAAGCAAAAAGTTCATAGGTAAAAAGTGAATTCATGATGGCTCAATCAAGGTGTAAAGATGGATCCAAGGATAACATATGTGCCAGAGGGAAGGGGAGGAGCTTACCTAGGGTGCTGCACGACAGACTCTGATCTCGACACTGCCCTGCTACTTTGCGGCTATGCTATGTCGATCGATCGAGAGAGAGAGAGAGACAGAGAGAGAGATTTTCTGCCGGGGCCTGAATTTTTTAATCTAATCGTGCCAGGGAGAGGGGAAAGTGATAGGGGGGCGGTGCATGGTGTGTGGGGAGGTGAAACGGAAGGCGGGTTTTCCGTGGAAGCAAACACGTTGGCAAACGCTCCTCGCTCTCACACACACACAAAAAAAAAAAAAAGCTTCATGGTCTGTTCAGCATGCATGGACCCCATCCGTTCAGATAGAGGGAGAGAGATGCGAGTCCAGTGTTCCGTCGGTGCCATGATGACACGAAACGGAAACGGAGGAAAGAGACAACGTGGACGGGCGCCCAAGCCAACAGTATCTTCCCTTGCAAGCCTCTCTTTCCATTGTTTGTTTTCTTCAATTTGTTTTTGTTTTATTCTCTAACCGTGTCATGATTAGCCATGTTCATGCAAGAAAGGATATATATGCTCGAGGATGAAAGTAACACCTTTTCCCCAGCCGCTGCCGACTTGCTTTGGACGGCCAAGCTCCATTTCCCAACTCTAAGGGTATAGACGGTCGTTGCTAAGCAGAGGATCGGGGCCATGAGCCGAAGCGCCTCCGGGAGAAAGCAGAGCATGGAATACGTCGTCGGGCGGCCAGTTTCCTCTCGCATGGCGTCCGGCCACCGGGATGCCGCTCTGTGATTAATTAGTTGAGCCAGACGTAGGTCTCGATCGGGTGGTTCAAGCATAGCGCACGAGGAAGCAGGCGACGGCCTCAGCAAGCCGGCGAAGGACGGATGCCAGCGTGTTGGACGAGGGCCTTGTACGTCGTCGCGTTTGCCCACTGTTTTGATGCTCGCATAGCTACAAACGCGAGCCAACGTGGTGGCTGTGGCATGGCGTGCAGGCACGCGCACGGACGGTGCAGATCACTGTTGGCACAACTCGGCGGCGCGGCAGAGAGACGCGCAGCGGCAGGTCGATCAGCAACGGCGTCTCCGATCGGTACACCATGCGGATCCAGCGCTAGGAGACTTGCCTCGGCTGCCGGTCCCGAGGCAGTTCTGCGGTGGCGCATGCACGCGTGAGCACTCAGACCACGGGGAACGCCGGCGAGGCGCAGCCGAGGCATGCAAGCCTGATGTTCCGGACGAGGCGAAGGCACCATAACGTCGATGAGGAGAGCCGTGGCAGGGAGCGAGAAACGTCTAGAACTCCAGCGGCGGCGAGCCACCGCGTGCAGGGGAGGATGCGCCGTCACGAAACCTCAGGGGTGGTCGCTATTCGAAACAACGACCGGGCGGTCGCTATTCACCCTGTTTACCTGTCGGCCGTCCGACTGTACACGGGCGGTCCGGATTGGGGTCGCCGGTGGAAGTCGACTAGTCAACGGACGGGAGTGGCAACGTGGGAGGCGTTGGGCCGCCGGGTGGGTCGCAACAGCCGCTCGCTCGTGGCGCTGCGGCGGTTCACGGCGGCGAGCAGCGAAGGTACAGGGTCGAGCGGCGAGTTCGTGGTGGCCGTGGCGGAGCGTGGCGCACGGCGGTTCTTTTGACGGCACGCCGGGCGTCGAGGAATGGCGAGCTTATCGCCGTGTCCTCCTTCAACGGCTCGCCGGACGTACATGCATGGTCGGTCCAGCGCCGTTTTGGGCATGTTCTCGTGGAGCACGTACGATGGAAGCGACTAGCTGGAGACTGCTGGAAATCGGACTGTTCATCATCAACTCGTCATAAGGCCGGCCCTCTGCTTATCATGCTTTTTTTTTAAAGGCAACACGCCCCTAAAGGGGCAGGACTTTATTTATAAGCACTGAGTATGACAAAGTTCGACCCAGGAAGATTCTATACATATTTTGTCCTTGAAGGAACATCTGCCAAAATGCCAGAAATTTGAACACTAGAAAAACATATTTTTTTGAGCAAGGCCGAGCATTTCTTGCTATCATGTCTGAAATGCAGTTTTCCTTCTTTGAGATGTAGCTGAAACTGCACTTGAGTTTTTTAGATATGCCTTTCATATCTCTAATAATTTGTCTTAGAGACCAATCTAAAAGAGTCTCCTGTTGACTCTGCATACAGAGAACAAGCTCCGCATTATCAGATTGAAAGTCACACTCCTGAACCTGCAAAGATTCAATCACAAGAAGACCACAAAGTAGGCTGAATGCTTCAGCTTGAAGAGGAGATTTAGCTTTAGCAGATTTAGCTTGTATGTGCAAAGTCCATGGAAGGTGACCCCCCGTTACATGAAATGTATAGCCCAATGCCAGCATCTCGACCTTCAGTGTAAGAGGCATCAGACCTGCAATAACATTCAGGAGAAGCAAGACTTTGCAACAGATGTTGCACTTGTTTTTCTGAATGACATTCATTGTCGCCAGATAGAAGCTCAACTTGAAAAGCATCGTATTGACCCTTTTGAGCAGCTTTGGCCTGAAAAATTACAGAGTGAACAGACCACTCTTTGTTTTGAAATCTCACAGAATTCCTTGCCTTCCAAATGTACCATAGAATGTAACAAGCAAGATCAAAATCCACTGGATTGATCATGCTTGGATCGATTTCAATACAAAAGACAGAGCAGGACAGGAACAGAATGCTGGGTAGTTCGCAACAACTGAACTGAATGTCAATGCAGGACTCTGGCACATCTGCAACATTTTTTATTCAACTTATAAGAGCAAGGGCAATGTAAAATGGCAAAGTAGTCTAGATGTGTGGGTCCTATAGTAAGGTGACTTTAACTAAGGACTGGTTCACAAGGGAAAAAATAATTCATCAGCCCTCCATTCTCTCCTCACATTCCAGCCGGTCTCCTCATTTGTTTGTTGATTCACTGTACAAATAGTATTTTAAATAGCCTTCAAGCCGATCCATAGCCATACGGACGGCTTTTCCTATTGACTACTTCTTGACCGGTTGCACAATGTTTCAGTTATCTGCAAGTGATTTCTTTGTTTCCTATTGACTACTTTACAACCACATTGCGGTTGCCCTAACGCTGTGATAAATTTGTTGAGTGCGCTGCTGACTGTGTTTTAAGATTCTGTCTACCACGACATTTAATTAGCCCTCAAATTGAAATCTTACATTTTGCCCGATGCGTTGTTCTTCCTACACTTATCTTTTGGATTAGTGTTCAGACAGAGATTGAGATTGGCCCATCTTACCAAAGCTGACAACTACCCCCGCAGACTCATTTTTTTTTTTTCTCTGATTCTGGCTCCGTTCGGCAGGAGGAATTTCAGCCGGCTGGTGCTGCTGCTGGTGCTACAGTAAACGTATTTGCTACAGTGCCAGATTCCTCCGCTACAGTGTTCTCTCTCACTATTCAAACTGCAACTGCAACTGCATCCTCCAACCGATCTGTCTACTTCCTTTTTTCTCTGATTCTGTCTACTTTCTTTTTTGAGTGTGCGGCGTTAGTTGTCAGCACATGCCGGCCAACTCCGTAGGATCTCATGGAGGAGAACGGCATCCAGCACATGCCTGAGGAATTCCTTACGAATTAGTTCTAACACTCTTTGAATAGCTTACAGTTCAGAGAACCCAACAAGTGCAAGTCGTAAGAAGAAATATCGTGATGGAACCACGATAGCTCGTCGCTAAAGAGAAATTGACAGAACATTCACGCATACTGCTGGAGAACATCCTATTCCCAATACCTCTCATACCCAAAAATGGAGATCGAATGATCTAGTAAGCAATTCATACTAGGAGAAATATATATATGTATCATCCTCGAATTCATGTACCATTTACAGGGAGCTCTTGAAACTCCATACTCAGGGGTACAATGTGCAAAGTACAACTCTTCAATTCTTTTTTACTTCCTTTCATTCAAGGAGCGCATGACTTAATGCCACGTACGATGTGTCATTAATTACATAAATAAAACTATATGTGATCAAACTGTGTTGTGCAGTAGAAATCACTAAAGTGGGTGCAAGCCACAAACCACTTGTTGTAGTCCCACATGCACCTTACAGAGGACAGGACAACAGTCAGCAGAGCCCGAGTGTGCCTGGTGAACTGCAAAACCTCTTGATGTAGTCTGCTATCTGCTCACTTCTGTCGAGCAATGGAGCTAGGTCGTCGAAGCCTTCATTGTTCAGTCATAAGTTGGTCCTAGATCGGTGATCGACTAAGCTTGTTATGACTACTTCAAGTATTTCTGGCAGCAGGTGCCTTACTCCATGATCTCAAAACAGAGTTAGTTTCAGCAAAGAGCCCTTGGATGCAGAGCCCAGAGCGCAAATCTTACCGGCTATGTATACTTTGTTGTTTTTCCTACAACATTTAGAATCTGCAGCAAGACTAGTGAAATGAAACTTTCATTCACTGAGATCAACCATCCACCCCTGACATAACCACAAACTACTGCTGAAATTGCATCGATCATCTCCTCCTTATCGCGATGGAACGATGCGACAAGATTGGGCGATTTTGTAACAAGATCAGTTGCTAGGTGATCTGCAGTCAAACTATTTTAACGCATTCTCCGTGAAGGGATTTGCTGCTTATCAGCCATGGACTTAAATCTTATTGTCCTGCAACCCTGCAGAGAGTACATAAGTGTAATGTTCAGACAGGAAGACTGAAATTGAATTGCTTCATTTCATATGTTCAGACAGCAAGATTGAAATGAACGATGCACTAACGCTTCATCAGCAGAAGTCCGCAGGAAAAATGTACTGATACATTTAAGGATTTACTGAAAACGAAAATATTTCAAGCATCTTTGCTTCAGTAG
This sequence comes from Eragrostis nindensis, assembly GCA_012490785.1. Classification (NCBI taxonomy): domain Eukaryota; kingdom Viridiplantae; phylum Streptophyta; class Magnoliopsida; order Poales; family Poaceae; genus Eragrostis; species Eragrostis nindensis. The sequence goes on along the minus strand of JAAXCT010000015.1, from coordinate 914,141 downwards.
CTTATTAATCTGAGGGGGTTGCCAGTAAACATGAGAACGCAGAAGGAAAACATTTTTTTATTAGTGTTCCATTGCAGAACGCCCGCTGGTATGTGGTGCGCGCAGCATCAGCTTGGAATCGATTTTTCAAGAGATGGTCGTTTTTTCGTTGCAAACATAGGATCATATTCATGAGCCAAAAGCAGAGCAACACCTCTTGATCTCTGCTCCCGTTTCAGTGATTTCCGTTGACCAATGGAGCTAGGACACTGAAGGGTTTGTTGTTCAATCATAAGTCCGTCGTTGATTAATTGGTGATCACCGAGCAAGCGACGCCAACTTCAAGGTTTCCTCTTAGCAGCCTCTTGCTAGGTCATCTGTTACCTTAATATTTGGCCAACAAATGGAGACACCACATTCGCTCTCATAGGCTAGAAAATTTGCCCCCGTCAATTCCTTTGAGTTTCGGTCTTGCGACAGTACTCTCCAGGCGGAGTGTTTCACGCGTTAGCTGGGCCCCTAATCCGCGTAGACCAAGGGCGAACACTCATCTTTTACGGCATGGACTACCAGGGTATCTAATCCTGTTCGCTCCCCATGCTTTCGCACCCAAGCGTCGGTAGGGACCCAACTCAAAGAAAAAAACTGAATAAAAAGAAATGGAGTCACCACATTCACTCTCACGGGCTTGAAATTGTCACATTAATCAAAGAGAATGGCCTCTACATGTTTTATCCACCACTGTCATTGTGAAAATATTATCCACCATTACCATTACATAAATATTTACCCGAAATATCCCTATACATCTAAAAGGTGCAAAGCAGCTAGTGTATATCAATTTACCCAACAACCATGCAGTAAGCACCGGTTAGCTATCACCAAATTCTGATTAAGGATTTACCCAACAAAACAAAAATGGCATCTGCCTTGAGGCCGCACACAGAGATCTACAGATGGCTTTCCCGAGAGGCAAGCTAAACCGCAGCAATGAAGAACCCTAGATGCCGCAGCACCATGCGCAAGCAAGGACGACACGCATCACAGGAGCTAGCGGTCGTACAGAGGCACACACACCGCGAAGGCATAGCAGCTGTCAAGTAAAGCAGGACTGCAACAGCACGACGAGATCGATACGATGTTCTCAACAGTTCAGCGGCTGCAAAGATCACCCGTCAATTAACAATGGGCATGTACATATTTTGATGCATGATAAATATTTCCGACAGGATGGTCGTGAGAAACTGAGAACTTACAATGCCAGTGTTGTGTGGTAATTTTTCCGCTCCCGGTGCTTCCCAAGCCTAAACATACGTTCATTTCAAAGTTTGGAGGTGTGACTAGAACCAACCACGCAAGAAGGTTACGCTAGTTTGGCGCTTTCTCTGTCAGCTCTATGTATGGTGCTTTAATAAATAATGGTAATGTGAGACAAAACAAATTATTGTGGAAACTAAAGGTGCCTTTAAAAATAAAAATTTTCTTATGGTATCTTAAGAAAGGGGTTGTTTTAACGAAAGATAATCTAGCTAGACGTAATTGGAATGGTAGTAAACTTTGTGCTTTCTGTTCCAACAATGAAACTATTCAACATTTGTTCTTTGATTGTCACTTTGCTAAATTTATTTGGCGAGCGGTGCACTTTACCTTTGGTTTGGATACTCCTAATAGCGTCTACCATATGTTTAATGGTTGGATAAGAGGGGCAGGAACTAAACTTAAGGGACAACTGCTAGTTGGTGCTTCCGCTTTATGCTGGGCCATATGGCTAAGCAGGAATGATATAGTCTTTGACAAATGTCCAACGAAAACTTATATGCAGGTACTATTCAGAGAGACTCATTGGTTAAGGTTATGGGCGCACCTACAAAACCATGATGAGGACACCAACATGATGAGGGAGCCATGCCGTGGTTTGGAGACGACGGTCATGCAAATATTTGCCAATCATGGATGGAGATTTAGCAATAGAATTGCTTTGTAATAAGTCCATTCAAACTATGTTGGTGTTGTTCTCAGTTTTATTTTGGTTGGTGTGCGGTTGGCAGATGGAGTGCTGCAAATTGATGTAATAATGCAGGCCGTAGCCTCTTAGGAGGTCAAGGTCGGGATGCTCTTTCCCATTATCTAAAAAAAAAATGAGAGATTGTTTGGAAGCATTCATCCATATATGTGAGACACTTGGTGGCCAAGGACAGGTGTCTATGATCTCAAGAGAAAAAATTGATACCGATGGCATGATTGGCTGGTAGTTAAAGATGGAATCTACCTGTTCAGACAACAAGACTGAAAAGAACGACGCACTAACGCTTCATCAGAGTCGTTCGGAACTTGGTGGCGCTCGGTCGAGCCATGGCGAGCAGACCGGACTCACGGCCGGCGTGTTGGACGAGCGCCACGGCGTCGCGCCCGCCTACTTTCTTGATGCTTTCATAGGCATAGCTGAAAAGGCCAACGATGACTCCATGACGCAGCAGAGAAACGCAGCGGCAGTTTGTTGACGTCGTTGCCGAGGACGCGGATCGGCTGCGAGAAGCACCGGCGACACGATTCCCGCGGCGCAGCAGGGCCGGCGAAATCGTTCGGGACATGGCGGCGCTCTGGCGAGCCATGGCGTGCAGAGGAGGCGAGGGCCAGGGGTGGTCGCTATTCGAAACAGTGACCACCCCCTGTGTACTGGCAGTCGTTCGATCGGATTTGTGTGGGACGGATCGGCGAGTTGACTGGTCGTCGGTTGCAGACAAACAAGTCATAAGGCGGAGGGCCGGCCGGACGGGCCGCAACGGCAGAGCCTGGCGATGCTCGATGGCGAGCATCGAGGACGCCGGCGAGGTCGTCGCCCCCTTTCTCTTCTGGAGCGGCTCCCCTTGGCTTGCCACTCGTCCGTACTCAGATTCCTGCATGGACGACGGAGCGTGGCGCAGATTCCTTCGTCGCTGCTGTACGGGGGGCGTGGGAGTTTCAATTCATCTTGCGGACGTTCAGCTACTGATCATTGCCGCCGCCGACGCAGCCTGTCTCGTGGCGGATGATGGCAGTGAGCTAGTGACTAGCCAGTAGTACATTGCTGCTTGTCGTAGAGCGTTAAAACCTAATTACTTACTGGTCATCACAAGCTCTGCTTATCATGGTTGGATTTGAAACAGGGCAAGAACAGACAAGACGTGAAGCTAGTTCACTTAGAGCAACTCCAGCAGTTCCACTTTCCTCTCCTCTATCTTAAAAAAACTGCCATTTGATGCATGGAAAGGCAAAAAACCTGCTTCAGTAGTTCCTCTATCCCATCCCCTCTTTTACTCCATGCATCAAATCCTCTCCTCCATCCCCTGAATAGAGGGAATCTCTCTCCTCTCCCCTACTCCAACTACCAGGCGCGTGAAACGGTTTCCAGCGTCTTCCTTCTTCCCGCGCACGACTCCCTCTCCCGCCCGCGCCGCCACCGTCAAATCCCGCCGCCGCGCCACTGCCATACCATCGCCGGTCGTCGGAATCGACGTTCCTCGCCCTGCAGATGGTCTCACCGGTGTCTCCCCCTCCTCCCTCAGCCAAATCGGGCCCTGCCCTCCCCATTGCCTGCCGCCGCCATGAATTTCTAGGAGGGGCATAGCCCGACGAGCCCGGCCGCCGGCGCTGGCCTGCGCGCCGCCGCCACACCCGGTCTCCGCGCCCCCGCTGCACGACGGCCTCTGCGCACCCACCGCACCAGGCCTCCGCGCGCTCGCCGGCCATCGCGTGCGCGGACTAGGCGGGGCGGCCTTGCGTGCCGCGGCTGTGGCTGCCTGCGCGCCTCCGCCTCTGGTGGCCTGCCACCGCGCGCCCCCGCTTGTCGTGGCAACCCTCAACGTCCCCGGTGGTCACAATTGCCGCCATGCCTCGGCCTCCTCCGCGCCCATCTGTGAAGAAGAAGCCCCTCGCGCCAAAGAAGAAGACCGTCGCGCCGAAGAAGAAGGCCATCGCCACGGTCGACACGATGCTACTGCTGCACTTCGACGCGATACGGCCAAGCGGAGCCAAGGGGCGCCGGGCTCACCTCGCGCCCTCTGCCACGCCCTCCAGTCTCCACCGCGTTGCGCGCTCCCGCTGCGACCGGCTTGCGGCTTCCCATGGCGGCGCGTGGGCACGGATGCACGGCGCAGCTGTGCAAGGTGCGGACCACGGGCCGCGCGGGGCATGGACGTGCAGCTGCGGCAGCGCGACGAATGCGGCATCGACGGCGTGTGCGGCGGCCATGGGGCACTGGGTCGCGGCGGCCGGAGTTTGCCCAACCTGCGAATCTATGCAGGAACGCACCCTAGGTGCTCGATGAAATGACCATGTGGAAAGAGGGGAAGGGGAAGGGAGGGGTGTTGAGGTGGCATGGTAGGGCCCACGAGAAGTGGATGTGGTTTAGGGAAACTGCTGGAGCAGCCATGCATCAAATCCTGAAAATGGATTTGATGCTTCCCCTATACATGAATTTGATGCATGAGTTTTAGGGGAACTGCTGGAGTTGCTCTTATACCCAAGAGCAAAGAACTGAATGCCAACGTAAGGCTCTGCCACAGATGAAATATTTTTCACTCGAGATATAAAGACCTGACGATCAAGTAGTTGAATGCGCAACTGACTGAACTTTGGAATTCTGTCCTCCACGGAATTTTCCCTCAAGTTCGTGGATAGAAATTGTGCCACATAAGTTGTTCTCCTTATAGTTATCTTTATATAGGATTAATGTTCAGACAAGGACCGTGATTGGCCATCTTACCAAAGCTGAGAACTGCTGTAATAATCAAAGCTCGGTTACGGTTTTCTGCTCTTAGAAAAAAAGGAAAGTTAATTCGGCTCCTTTCAGTCCATAAGCTAATTAACCATCACTAGTCTAGTTTACGAGTTTTGATTAAATTGAGAAAAACGTACCCACAAAATTCACTGTACTTGAGCCTATGACATACATGGACATCAACAAGCGTGCATCTCTAGATATTTGACTAATTAACTTGCTAGAATTTCAGTTATTAGAACCTAACAATTTCACAGCTGACGAAGTAAAGGCACTAATGGAGGAACAACTAACATCACTTGTTGAAAAGGCTTCAAAATTCCAGTAGGCAAGGGCATATGCAAAACCTCCTTCCTTGGTCTAGGAGAACAACCTATTCCCAGTGCCTCTCACACCCATGAACTTAGATGGGATGATCTAGCAAGCAATCCATATACACTTTGAGAAACAAGTAAAATCTTCCCCTTCATGTATCACATATATAGAGCTCCATAATTCAAGTGACTATCGGATGGTGTACCGGTGACATACCTACTCATAAATACCCCATGGGATTAGAGATCTTCAATTCTTTTTTATTTCCTTTTGTTCAATAGGGCACATGGCTCGGTGCCAGGTAAAATGTGTCACTAAATAAGTACATCTAATCTCTTTTACTGTGCATTACGTATCACTAAAAATGGCTCGGTTCAAGCATGGTGCACGAGGCAAGCTTGACGTGACACCTAAGACGCAGCGGCATGAGTATATGTAATATGTTGTCTGCTCCCATCCTGGTGACTTCCATCGAGCGATGGAGTTAGATTGGCAAAGGTTTTTTTATATATATATAAATGTATCCTAGATTTACGATCACTGAGCATATATTAGGGCAACAAGTAGCTGGTACCGATCTTGCTTGGCGATGTTCGAAATAGCATCGTGAACACAATCTGAAGAGACGATCTTGAAGACATAGCATGCAAATCGTACCACATAGAGGTCTCGAGTTCGAATTCTGGCTGGCGCGATTTATTAGATAAATTTTTGCCTACTCCAATATTCTACGTTTGCAGCTTTAGAGAGCCTGCATATGAAGGAAAGTATTGGCGTATAAGTGAATTGCATATTTTTTCCCATCAGGTTGGTGGGTGAGTTGGTTGGTGCATGGAACTCAATAATTCAGAAGAACCATCAAATCTGACATAATCATATGCTGAAACGGAACCGATCATGTCATGTTCTTGTCCACTAAGAATCATGATACAGATTGGGGGACTAGTACCAAGGTGAACACTCAGTGGTCCGCAGCTAAATTGTAACGCCCTGAAAATCGACCCTAAAAATTTTAAATAAAAATCGAAACTTAAATCGGAAGTTTTCAAAACTTTTCAAAAATCCCTCTCTTGTTCTGGACCTCACCAACTGGATTTTCCGGTCTGGTCTATTTCTTTCCCTTCTCCATCCTCGCGCGCTAAATTGCCGTCCAGCGCGTTTTTACCTTCACCTACCCAGTGACCGTCATTTATTCCGTCGCATAAGCTGGCACATCGCTCGGCCCCGCACGAGTCATCTCGTCACATTAATTATCTCGAATGACCTGACGACACTATGCACTATGCTTGAGTCGTCTCGTCGTCTTGAACCTTGTGCCAACACTATGCACTATGCTTGAGTCGTCTCGTCATCTCAAACCACGTGACGACACTATACACTATGCTTGTGTTATCTCGTCGCGTCTCGTCGTTGTCTCATCAGCCCAAATCCATACGCCACACCATTGGCCCCGCCGTCTCGTCATTGTCTTTTCTTCCACCCCGTGCACTGGCACAGCACGCATGTTTTCTTTACCTACCTCGGTCCGCGCCTTTAATCTCGCCTACCCGTGCCTTTATTCAAGCCTGCATGAACCATCCCATCAACCCAAGTTCACAAGCCACGCTCTTGGCCCCGCCGTCCCGTCCCCGCCGCTGTGGTCTCATCGAGCACAGTGCGTCAACTACGCCGTCACATCAGCACTATCACCGAGCTCAGCTCGTGCTCTGCCTCCGCACTGCCCCACCTCTTCAAGTCATCTGCCCCACCTACAGCACGTCAACTGCGCCATCGCGTCAATGCCACAACCGAGCCGTCCCCTACCTCTCTTCATTTCTCTGCACGCAGTGGTCACCTCAGCTACACCATGCATGAGCATCCAAGCTAGTGGCCAACTTGCATGCGAGCTCGCGTCCCATCGCTCCAAAACCACACGCCGAAGTTACCCAAAACCATACTCCATCTCTGAGTCGTCTCGTCGCGTCGAATCGTCTCGTCAAACCAAAACCACACGCCAACACCATTTCTGAGCGGTCTTGTCACCGTAACCCGCGCGCCATGCCGTGCCATGCCCACTTGCAAGCACGCACGCATCGGGCTGTCTACCACCTCCTCCGCCTCAATGCCCAGCCTTTACTCCGCCTGCTTGCCTTGTCCCATCGACTGCGCCGCGCACGCCGCCGTCGTGACGCACCGCCCCTGCGCATCCACGCGACTAGTGGCCAAGCTGACTGAGCGCTCGCGTCCCATCGTTTCAAGGCTGCACGCGAAGCCATCGGCCCCGCCATCCAATCCTTGCCGGCGAATTCTTGCCTCGCCGCGCTCCTATAAAAAGCCTTTCCCCCGGCCTCTTCCACCACCGTGTTGTCCAGCCAACTGCAGGTGAGCCTCTCCCTTATTCCTTCCTTGCTCTGTCACCGGCCGAGAGCCACCCTATCAATCTCCACTAGCCACGGCTCACACTTGAGCATCTGGCCCCTTGAAAACCAACCACACCAGCAGCAGCCCAGCACCATGTGCTGATTTCCCGTTTCCAAATTCATTTTCGAAATTATTCCGGCAACCTCCACTGAATAATTCATATTTCCATCATCCGAGCTCCGATTGACTCCATTCTTCCTCCTAAATTCATCTAAAATCGAGCTCTATCCATTTCTACCAGTTTCATATTTTATAGAGCTCATCTTCTATTTTATTTGTATTTATTTGTGTTGTTTGTTTGTTTGCCGGTCGCGTAGCTAACGGAGAGTACGAGTACGCGGAGGAGGAGGAGCAGGAACCAGGATCCGAAGACTTCGAGCAGGAGCTTCCCGAGGACGTCAACGAAGGCAAGTCACAATCCGTCTTCCCTTTGATCATACTGCTCCTATGTTTTATAAACACAACCCGTAGCAGCCGTTTTATTGCATGAAATGATTGTCCTGATGTTTGCAAAACCTTTGTGTAGTATGACCAAGACCGCTGAGCCTTATATTATCCGTCCTAAATTATTCCCTGTTAAACCTAGGATATCCATGTATGAATATTATTTACGCATGGATGATTTCCTTGTTATAGAAATGCTTAGGACTGTGTATCACTAAATGCTCTACTTATACTTAGCTTTTGCAAATGTGAAAACCGTGATTGGTGTTGTGTGGTAGTAGTAAGGTTGGGTGATAACTAAAGAAAGATGAATGAATGAACTTGGGTTAGAGCTGAGGTGATCCTGATGATATTTATGGAAGATTAAGCGTCGCCTCTGTGGTGTGCTTATGACAAGTTTTATGGGAGATGAATGCCGCCTCTGTGGTGGGTTCATATATGTGGAGATGATTGCCTTGGCTCGTATAAGGACCGAGTTGCTTGTGACATCCTACCTAGCCGTTTATTCAGTGCGACCACACTACCGTGTATGCGGCACGGCTTAGTCTAAATCCCGCCAGCTAGTCTGTTAATCGCCTGGAGGCTGGAGATGCAATGGGAGCCCATGGAGCAGGTGGACGTGATGCAGACGTGTGCGACCCGGTCGAAGGCCTAGATCAGAGGCTAGACCCCTGGATAACTCCCATGGCGATTAGTCGGGACGATGCTGTGATGGGTAATGGCTTTGTGAGTCTTCACACCACCCGCGCAGTGGCTTGTGATGCACTCAGATTGTGGGTACAGCGTACAACCTCTGCAGAGTGTTAAAATCTATTCGAATAGCCGAGTCCACGGTCACGGACATGGCTTTGGTTCGGTCCAAGAACTAGCATGGGATGGGTGCTATCTCCTTGATGCGTGAGTTGTTTTTGAGAATAGGTCCGGCCTTTCGCCGAAGGTTGTCGTGGACGGGGTGTCCGGCAACGTAAAACTTGACCAACCCCTTAATATCTTAATTTGATGCTTTTGCTAAAACTGCTTTAAACTGAACCCTTGCATGTGTAAAACTTGCTTTATTGCAATGTTAAACCTGTTGGCCTTTACCTTGCTACTGCCAAATGCATACCTTTATCCATTGATGGTAGGGTAAGGGTTGCGACTTGCTGAGTACTTTTGTACTCATTCTTGCTTGCTGATTACAGAGGAAGATCCAGACTTCGTCAACGCCGACGGTGAGGAAGACGATTAAGCTTGGTCTCGTCCGCACCCGAGCTGCCTGTGGCATTAGTCTACCGCTTAGATGCTTCCGCTGGTTGAGGACCTAGATGTTATCATCGGGGTCTGGCTTGTACTGGTTGTTTGTCATCTTTTAATATTCTTGTTGCTTATCGATCGACCCTAGCCAGGTCGCGACTTGTAATATCACCTGTTGTAAGACTTGATTGTACCAGCGACTGATCCAGGGACTGGTATAATAAAGTGTTTGAGCTCCTGGGATAACCGGGGCGCTTCAGGTGGTATCAGAGCCGTGCTTGGCTGTAGGACGTGACCCTAGGCTTGGACGCTAAAATTATTTGCAAAAACTATTTTGGAAAACTCCTTAGCTCTTTCCCCATCTTTTGCAAAATTCTTATTTAATCCCTCCTCTACAGATGGAAGAAGATGGATGGGTGACCGACTACTGCTTGGAGACCCCTGGCTTTCCAAAGGTGCTACGTGATGCCATGGTCAGACTTGGCATTATGGAGCCTGCCGAGTATGTCGGAAGAGAATATGAAGAGTTTGGCACTGAGCGCTGTGAAGTCACCATTCACATTAGAGCCAGTGATGACCACCCCGAGATGAAGCCCTGGAACGTGACTACTACTGGGTCACGATTCCCGGACACCTACCAAGCTGTGGCACGCAAGGCCCTTCGGTACTTGTGCCAGATGTATGAGAGGCCTATCGGTCGCTCGCCAATGAGGTTTTTCCCTCCCATGGAGAGAAACCGCCCCACTTGGCTTGCAAGGATGAGGACAATAGAAGGCCTCAGAATGGCTGAAAGAGATCCCACAGTGGTTGCCATGACCCGTTATCTGCTCGCCTTGGATGAGCTGTATGACGGAACCGCAGCCAGACTGCGAAGGTGCATCACTCGAGCTGAAGAAGCTGAGACACGAGTTAGGACCCTACGTGTTCAGCTCGCTGAAGCCAAAGCTCGTGAAGCAGAGGCAGAAAGCCGTGCTGTTGCTGCCGCAGAAGCCTTGAGGTCCGCAGAAGAGCGCTACAACAAGCTAGTTGGCACCGCCTATCTCACTGGGCGTGCCCACTGCAGGACTCTGCATATCCCCGGAGTAGGAGAACGTTCCGTTTTGGACGGCACTCCTATCCGCTCTGCGGGAAGCAACATCAAGAGGAAGTACGCAGAAGATCTTCCTGCACCACCGCCCTCTCAAGCAGACGGTAAAGAAGAAGAAGTCGAAGAAGAAGAAGAACCCCTCCCTTTGACCCAGCCTTTTCCAAAGGAGAATGAAGATCGCCTCCCCATTGCTTCGGATGAAGATTCCCCAGTTAGAGGCCTGGAAGATGCCTCCAACCTCATGGATGCCCAGGACCCCTGAGTGTCTACCGAGATGAAGATCCAATCATCATGGGATGAAGCTACCGGTCCGAGTTCAAGGAAGTGTCTGTGGAAGTCTGTACCCCCGAAGTCTTAGTTTGTCCCTTGTAGTCGCAGTGTAACCGCTAGTAGCTCTTCGCTAGTGTTGTACTCCTGTTGTTTTAGTGAATCTGTGAGTGCTGCTTGTTGTGTGAATTGCTTGTTGTGTGTGCCAGCAAGGCCCTTGTGCCCTGCTCCCCTTTTTATAAAAAGAAGAACATAATAACAAAGAGAATTAAATGATAACATAAAGAAGATCTTAGGTTCTTCTCTCATCTTATGCTCTTCCCCCTGGGGAGCACCAGTTCTGTTTGTCAAGAAGAAGGATGGAAGTATGAGGATGTGTGTAGACTACAGATCCTTGAAAGAAGTGACCATCAAGAACAAGTATCCTCTGCCCAGGATTGATGACCTGTTTGATCGGTTAAAAGGTGCTAAGTACTTCTCCAAGATTGACATAAGGTCTGGGTATTATCAGCTGAAGATCAGAGAAGCAGATATCCCAAAGACAGCTTTTGTGTCCAGATATGGTCAGTATGAGTTCACAGTTATGTCCTTTGGCTTAACCAATGCACCTGCATACTTCATGAATCTCATGAACGAGGTGTTTATGGAAGAATTAGATAAGTTCGTCGTTGTCTTCATTGACGACATACGGATCTATTCAAAGAGTGCCGAAGAGCACGAGCAACATCTGAGAGTAATTTTGGAAAAACTCAGAACCCACAAGTTGTATGCCAAGTTCAGTAAATGTGAATTTTGGCCTGAGAAAGTTGCCTTCCTTGGCCACATTCTGACAGCAGAAGGAGTTGCTGTAGACCCTGAGAAAGTTGAAGCAGTTACTCATTGGCCTCAGCCGACAAATGCGTCAGAGATCAGAAGCTTTCTTGGATTAGCGGGTTATTACCGCCGATTCATTGAAGGATTTTCCAAGATAGCCAGACCCATGACAGAACTTCTCAGGAAAGACAAGAAGTTTGAATGGACCCAGTCTTGTGAAAGAAGCTTTCAAGAGTTGAAGAGAAGACTGACAACAGCACCAGTGTTAGTCCTACCTGACATTCACAGAGATTTTGTTGTCTATTGTGATGCATCAAGACAAGGCTTAGGATGTGCCCTAATGCAAGATGGTAGAGTTGTTGCCTATGCATCAAGGCAACTGAAGACACATGAGCAGAATTATCCCACTCATGATCTGGAGTTAGCAGCAGTAGTGCATGCCCTCAAGATTTGGAGGCACTACTTAATTGGAAATAAGTGTGAGATCTACACGGATCATAAGAGTTTGAAATACATCTTTACTCAGCCAGATCTGAATCTGAGACAACGAAGATGGTTAGAGTTAATCAAGGACTATGATTTGGAGATCCACTACCATCCCGAAAAAGCAAATGTTGTGGCAGATGCTTTAAGCAGAAAAGCCTACTGCAACTATCTCATGAACCACAATGATCACTTGTCGACCGAGATAAAGAAGCTTAATCTGGAGATAGTGCCTCGAGCTTGTGTGAATACTCTAAGTGTGCAACCAACACTGGATGAACAGATCAGACAAGCCCAGCTCAAGGATCAAGAGTTAATGAAAATCTGTAACCACACTGGAGAAAACAAAGCCCCAAACTTCAGAGTAGATGATAAAGGAACCCTGTGGTATAAAGACAGAATCTGTGTGCCACAAGAAGGAAAGTTTCGAGAGATAATCATGGATGAAGCTCACAACTCAGCTTATTCCATTCACCCAGGATCTACCAAGATGTATCTTGATTTAAAGGAAAGGTACTGGTGGAATGGGATGAAGGCAGATATAGCCAAGTTTGTTGCAGAATGTGATGTCTGTCAGAGAGTCAAGGCAAAACACCAGAAGCCTGCAGGATTGCTCCAGCCCTTACCAATCCCTGTGTGGAAATGGGATGAAGTAGGCATGGATTTTATAGTTGGCTTTCCTAAAACAAAGAAGGGATATAACTCTGTATGGGTAATAGTGGACCGACTCACCAAGGTCGCTCACTTTATTCCTGTACGAACCAACTATGGAGGAGACAAGTTAGCCCAGTTGTACGTTGACAACATAGTGAAGCTACATGGAGTACCGAGCAGAATTGTCTCCGATAGAGGTACCCAATTTACCTCTAGGTTTTGGAAAAGCTTACACGCTGCTCTGGGAACTAAGTTAGATTTCAGCACTGCTTATCACCCTCAGACAGATGGTCAGACAGAGAGGATCAATCAAATCCTTAAAGATATGTTGAGAGCTTGTGCATTGACCTATGGCAAAGACTGGGAGAAGAGTCTAGCTTATGCTGAGTTCTCATACAACAACAGTTACCAAGCCAGCCTCAAGATGTCACCTTTTGAAGTGCTGTATGGCAGAAAATGCAGAACTCCTCTGATGTGGTCAGAAGTTGGAGAGCGTTCCCTTACAGGACCCTCCATCGTTAAGGAAGCAGAAGAAAAAGTTGCAAAAATCAGAGAGAAGCTGAAGGAAGCACAGTCTCGTCAGAAGAGTTATTCGGACAAAAGACGAAGGGATTTAAGCTTCCAAGTTGGAGACTATGTGTACCTTAAAGTTTCCCCAATTAGAGGTACACGTCGTTTCCAAGTCCGTGGCAAGTTAGCACCGCGCTACATCGGACCTTACCGTGTGTTGAAGAAGATCGGTACTGTGGCATACAGGATCGAGCTACCACCAGGGTTGGCAGATGTGCACAACGTCTTTCACGTGTCCCAGCTCAAGAAGTGCTTGAGGATCCCTGAAGAGCATGTCTCTGTAGAAACCTTGGACTTGCAAGATGACCTCCGATATCGGGAAGTGCCGATTAAGATTTTGGATGTAACCACCCGTCAGACCAGAGGATCAACAGTCCGTTTGTACCGTGTTCAGTGGAGCCGGCACACAGAGGCAGAAGCTACTTGGGAGCGAGAAGATGCTTTGAGGAAGGAGTATCCCCATCTCTTCGAGGATGAGCCTGAATCTCGAGGACGAGATTCCTTTAAGGGGGGTAGGTTTGTAACGCCCTGAAAATCGACCCTAAAAATTTTAAATAAAAATCGAAACTTAAATCGGAAGTTTTCAAAACTTTTCAAAAATCCCTCTCTTGTTCTGGACCTCACCAACTGGATTTTCCGGTCTGGTCTATTTCTTTCCCTTCTCCATCCTCGCGCGCTAAATTGCCGTCCAGCGCGTTTTTACCTTCACCTACCCAGTGACCGTCATTTATTCCGTCGCATAAGCTGGCACATCGCTCGGCCCCGCACGAGTCATCTCGTCACATTAATTATCTCGAATGACCTGACGACACTATGCACTATGCTTGAGTCGTCTCGTCGTCTTGAACCTTGTGCCAACACTATGCACTATGCTTGAGTCGTCTCGTCATCTCAAACCACGTGACGACACTATACACTATGCTTGTGTTATCTCGTCGCGTCTCGTCGTTGTCTCATCAGCCCAAATCCATACGCCACACCATTGGCCCCGCCGTCTCGTCATTGTCTTTTCTTCCACCCCGTGCACTGGCACAGCACGCATGTTTTCTTTACCTACCTCGGTCCGCGCCTTTAATCTCGCCTACCCGTGCCTTTATTCAAGCCTGCATGAACCATCCCATCAACCCAAGTTCACAAGCCACGCTCTTGGCCCCGCCGTCCCGTCCCCGCCGCTGTGGTCTCATCGAGCACAGTGCGTCAACTACGCCGTCACATCAGCACTATCACCGAGCTCAGCTCGTGCTCTGCCTCCGCACTGCCCCACCTCTTCAAGTCATCTGCCCCACCTACAGCACGTCAACTGCGCCATCGCGTCAATGCCACAACCGAGCCGTCCCCTACCTCTCTTCATTTCTCTGCACGCAGTGGTCACCTCAGCTACACCATGCATGAGCATCCAAGCTAGTGGCCAACTTGCATGCGAGCTCGCGTCCCATCGCTCCAAAACCACACGCCGAAGTTACCCAAAACCATACTCCATCTCTGAGTCGTCTCGTCGCGTCGAATCGTCTCGTCAAACCAAAACCACACGCCAACACCATTTCTGAGCGGTCTTGTCACCGTAACCCGCGCGCCATGCCGTGCCATGCCCACTTGCAAGCACGCACGCATCGGGCTGTCTACCACCTCCTCCGCCTCAATGCCCAGCCTTTACTCCGCCTGCTTGCCTTGTCCCATCGACTGCGCCGCGCACGCCGCGTCGTGACGCACCGCCCCTGCGCATCCACGCGACTAGTGGCCAAGCTGACTGAGCGCTCGCGTCCCATCGTTTCAAGGCTGCACGCGAAGCCATCGGCCCCGCCATCCAATCCTTGCCGGCGAATTCTTGCCTCGCCGCGCTCCTATAAAAAGCCTTTCCCCCGGCCTCTTCCACCACCGTGTTGTCCAGCCAACTGCAGGTGAGCCTCTCCCTTATTCCTTCCTTGCTCTGTCACCGGCCGAGAGCCACCCTATCAATCTCCACTAGCCACGGCTCACACTTGAGCATCTGGCCCCTTGAAAACCAACCACACCAGCAGCAGCCCAGCACCATGTGCTGATTTCCCGTTTCCAAATTCATTTTCGAAATTATTCCGGCAACCTCCACTGAATAATTCATATTTCCATCATCCGAGCTCCGATTGACTCCATTCTTCCTCCTAAATTCATCTAAAATCGAGCTCTATCCATTTCTACCAGTTTCATATTTTATAGAGCTCATCTTCTTTTATTTGTATTTATTTGTGTTGTTTGTTTGTTTGCCGGTCGCGTAGCTAACGGAGAGTACGAGTACGCGGAGGAGGAGGAGCAGGAACCAGGATCCGAAGACTTCGAGCAGGAGCTTCCCGAGGACGTCAACGAAGGCAAGTCACAATCCGTTTTCCCTTTGATCATACTGCTCCTATGTTTTATAAACACAACCCGTAGCAGCCGTTTTATTGCATGAAATGATTGTCCTGATGTTTGCAAAACCTTTGTGTAGTATGACCAAGACCGCTGAGCCTTATATTATCCGTCCTAAATTATTCCCTGTTAAACCTAGGATATCCATGTATGAATATTATTTACGCATGGATGATTTCCTTGTTATAGAAATGCTTAGGACTGTGTATCACTAAATGCTCTACTTATACTTAGCTTTTGCAAATGTGAAAACCGTGATTGGTGTTGTGTGGTAGTAGTAAGGTTGGGTGATAACTAAAGAAAGATGAATGAATGAACTTGGGTTAGAGCTGAGGTGATCCTGATGATATTTATGGAAGATTAAGCGTCGCCTCTGTGGTGTGCTTATGACAAGTTTTATGGGAGATGAATGCCGCCTCTGTGGTGGGTTCATATATGTGGAGATGATTGCCTTGGCTCGTATAAGGACCGAGTTGCTTGTGACATCCTACCTAGCCGTTGATTCAGTGCGACCACACTACCGTGTATGCGGCACGGCTTAGTCTAAATCCCGCCAGCTAGTCTGTTAATCGCCTGGAGGCTGGAGATGCAATGGGAGCCCATGGAGCAGGTGGACGTGATGCAGACGTGTGCGACCCGGTCGAAGGCCTAGATCAGAGGCTAGACCCCTGGATAACTCCCATGGCGATTAGTCGGGACGATGCTGTGATGGGTAATGGCTTTGTGAGTCTTCACACCACCCGCGCAGTGGCTTGTGATGCACTCAGATTGTGGGTACAGCGTACAACCTCTGCAGAGTGTTAAAATCTATTCGAATAGCCGAGTCCACGGTCACGGACATGGCTTTGGTTCGGTCCAAGAACTAGCATGGGATGGGTGCTATCTCCTTGATGCGTGAGTTGTTTTTGAGAATAGGTCCGGCCTTTCGCCGAAGGTTGTCGTGGACGGGGTGTCCGGCAACGTAAAACTTGACCAACCCCTTAATATCTTAATTTGATGCTTTTGCTAAAACTGCTTTAAACTGAACCCTTGCATGTGTAAAACTTGCTTTATTGCAATGTTAAACCTGTTGGCCTTTACCTTGCTACTGCCAAATGCATACCTTTATCCATTGATGGTAGGGTAAGGGTTGCGACTTGCTGAGTACTTTTGTACTCATTCTTGCTTGCTGATTACAGAGGAAGATCCAGACTTCGTCAACGCCGACGGTGAGGAAGACGATTAAGCTTGGTCTCGTCCGCACCCGAGCTGCCTGTGGCATTAGTCTACCGCTTAGATGCTTCCGCTGGTTGAGGACCTAGATGTTATCATCGGGGTCTGGCTTGTACTGGTTGTTTGTCATCTTTTAATATTCTTGTTGCTTATCGATCGACCCTAGCCAGGTCGCGACTTGTAATATCACCTGTTGTAAGACTTGATTGTACCAGCGACTGATCCAGGGACTGGTATAATAAAGTGTTTGAGCTCCTGGGATAACCGGGGCGCTTCATAAATTTTTTTAACGCATTTCCAGTGAATGATTGGCAACTAGCAAACTTGTACGCCATTGATTTGTGCTGCTTATCCTGCTGTACTGTTCAGATAAGAAGACTGAAATGAAATTTTCCATTTCGCATATTTCTTTTTTAATTTCCCATGTTGAGACAACAAGACTGACAGGAAAAAGTCGCTAAAGCTCGAGCAGCAGCAGTCTGCAGGTATCGCTGAATGCCAACAAAAAAAGAAAAGAAAACCCATAGTTTTTCAGCGATTGGTCGGTTGCGGAACATGTCCGTGAGGCACAGCTCTCCCGATGCGAAGGCGCTGCGCCGCCCGTAGGACCATCAGGCGAGCAAAAGCGGCATGCGCTGCGTCACCTCAGTCGTCTACGTTGGTCTCGATCAGTTGTCTGTGTCGGAACGAACAAAGCTTGCCACCGGTGCGATTCAACCATGCTCGTGGCGCGGTAAGCTAGTCGGCAGCTGGCCGGTGCGCTGTCCTCGTCGAGCTAGCTTATTCTCTGAGTCTCAGCGCCGGCGGCAACGTGCTGACTATGGTTGTGCTTTCTCTTGCACCGGCAGCGAAAGAGAGCACCACAACCAGCGAGCCTATGCTATTCAAGTGTGCTTGTTCCACGGATGTTGGCAGGACAAGGGAAGAACGGATCTGAAACACCAACCTCAGGGGTAAGTTCAAAATTGTATTCATTAGGTATGCTAAGTACAGGTAAATGGTCTTCAGGAAACTGCACAAATGCAAAGTGTGCCTAGCTCGTGGTGTTTCAGACTACGAACGGTCCTTTCAGCTCGATCCATCTGATTGTTCGCCACCGCTTCGTCGTATCACAGCCGCAAATGGTCACTGGCCTCTTGCCCCGTGCTCTCTTCTGGGACCGAGTTGCAGCCGTAGAATATCCAGATGAGCGAAGCTAGCGATCAGCAGGCTTCGGGCGGCGTTAAACTGGCGGAGGCATGCGCAATGGCTGAGGAAGAGGACATTTGCTTGTTGGATGTCTTCGCCCAACCGTGCGAAATTGTCCTGCACACCGGGCCGATTTGGGCATGGCCAACGCGCGAGAATTGCATGAGGATCAAATTTCTTTAGTTCATCTGCAGCATTCCTAACACTGGGTAAACAACCTATTCCCAATACCTCCCACACCCCAATAGAGACAACATGTGATACATGCTTCAGAAAGCTTGTGTATAGCATCTTATAAAGTTCTACTTCAAGTCTGATATATATAGAGGCTTTGGAGTTCATAGTGCCCTCATGTTTCTCTAGTGCTAAGATTGGACCGTGTGTTGGGGACACCTCCATAAATACACACCTGACGCGATTAACGTTCGTAAGTTCTTTTCTCCTTTTGTTCAGTAAGCACATGATGTAACTAGTAATACATAAATATGCCACTAAATAGAAAAATATCATATGTGATCTTCTGGACTCAGTATGTATCGCTATGGTAGGTGGAAAACATCAGATGCAAACTGAAAACTCCAGCAGTCGTTATAGATGTATATAGAGCATGGAGAAATCATATCGGATATATAGCATCCAGAGACTTGTGCCAAGACGAGTGAACTGAAAACATAATTCTGGACAATCATCACTGACACAGCATAATCTGTGGAAACTGCATGAATTAATTGCTTCATTCGTGTCCAAGGGAACGGTGAGACAGACAAGTATAGCAAAGTTCAGTGTCAGGTGGTCTGCGGCAAAAATATGGTAACGCATTTTCCATGATCGATTTGCAACTCGAAAGCTTGTCAATGATAGACTTGTGCTGCTCATCCTGATGATGAGCACATACGTAAAAATCAGATGAGAAAACTGACATGAAAAACTTACATTTATCATATGTGAGAAGACAAAACCGAAATGAAAGGATGCAGTAATGGGTCTGCCGCAAGAAGGTGCTGATAATGTTGCAACCAATATCTAAGAACATGTCGGTTTCCATCAGGTTTGCTCATCGATCGATTTCTGTTGAGAGTTAGTTTAGCTGAAACTGAAACTGCAGCCGTTTTGATAAATGTATAAACGTTCAGACTCTCCAGCCAAGAACAGTGAACTAAAACATTTATTCAGAAGATTAAGCATCACATCAGAGACAACCGTATACCAAAACTGCATCAGTTTTGTCATTCTTGTCCAAGGAACAGCATGCTGTCTTCTCAGAGGCATGTGTGTTTGGGTAGAGAAAGTAAATGAAACTTTGGTTTTGAGATGAAAAAAAAAAAATTAACCATCGAGATTTGCATTACTTGACACACGAACCCAAAAACATTCCGAGTCAAACAAAAGCGTCAGAAGTGTGCACAGCAGGAGTTGCTGTGAGTCAATTTGGATCAATAACAAATCCATCCATTTAGTACTTCTGAATGTCCAACAAAATGGTCTAAATCAACAAATATACTCTGTTTCTGCTCTGCTTGGCTTCGCCATGAAAAATAAAACAGAGCAGCCAACACTCTGTCCCGGATGTCCGGGGCAGCAGGGGATTTTCTTGAGAAGGACGAGCGCCTCGGCCTCGCGTCCCACTGTCTTGATGCTCGCAAAGCAGCAAAAGCCAGCCACCGTAGTGGCTCTCAGGCTCTGGCATGGCGTGCAAGCACGCCGACTGTGCAGAGGACCGGGCTCGACGCGGCGGCAGAGAGACGCAGCGCCGCAGGAGGTATTGCGAACGCATCATGCTGGGCATCGACGAATCTGGCGAGCTCGTCGTCCATCTTCAACGGTTTCCCATGCTCTATCTGGCGAGCTCGTCGTCCATCTTCAACGGTTTCCCATGCAGCCATGCTCCGTCCAGCTGGTCACGCGTAGTCTGGCATGTCTAGTGGAGCACGATGGCAGTGGACGATGTGCAGTTTCCATGAGCCGGACAGTCCTCGGGCGGCTCAAGCATGGGGCGCGAGCAAGCAGAGTCGTCCGGAAGTGACCGTCTTTTGGAAACAGCACAAATGCAGTTTTTTGTTTCTAGTTAAGGACCTGATCAAATAGTTGAGTGGGCAGCTGTGATGACGTTTCCCACGGCGTCAGAACTCAGAAGTCAAATTTGTAGCTTAGATAATGAAGCTCTGTATTTTTTTTCTTTTCACGGTAAATGTTTCAATCGCTTGTAAACTGGTTTGTAGTTACCTCACTCATCCGGTCTCTGTAAAAGCAATATAATTCAATGGATGTTTCTCGAGACTGTACTAAGCCTACCATATGGACAACGCCAGGCACGGGAGAGATTTTTTTTTTGAAGGAAATACGCCCAAAGAAGGGCGGCTCTGGTGCAACGGTAGAGCCAACCGCCTGGAACCGGAAGGTCCAGGGTTCGAGCCCCAGCCTCTGCACATTGCACAATGTGTGGGTAAGGCTGCGCGTGCTAAAACACCCTTCCCCAGACCCCGCCCAGCGCGGGAGCCTACGGCACTGGGACGCCCTTTTTTTTTTAAGGAAATACGCCCAAAAGGGCTAGGTTACTTTATTACGCCTCTGGAAGGTTCAGTACAAAACTACAAATGCTAAAAGACCTTTACAAAGATTGATAAGTGAAGATGGGTCTTTAAGCAACAATACGAGGACACAAATGAAAATAAAGATTACATTCAGGTCCTCCCAAAATCCCGACCACCGGCGGCAAGAACGAAGACAAAGCAGCCACCGGAGAAACCAGCGCCGGAAGATGCTTCCCAGCCGAGTCTTCAGATCAAAAAGACCATCCACCAACGCCGCCATCTTCGCTGGGACCAAGCAGTGTGAGTGGCTTGATGCCAAAGAACCATTGCAGCAAAGATGGAGGAAGGGCCTCACGATGTTCACCGTTTGCCTCGCCAGCGGTCCACCCGACGGACGCCACAGCGTGAACATCATACGAGGTTGAAAAAGAACAAGCCATAGATCCTGAATATGCTTCACCGGGCTTGTCCAATTGATCTCCACCTGGAAAAAATCGGGGATCAGCTTAGGGCGATCAACCCATTCCGGGCGTCCATGGCGTTGCATGATGGCTCCACGAACAAAAGAACACCAACTAGAAAAGCAATCCGGCGGAACTAAATCCAAAGCAAGAAGAAGCAAAAGAAGAGAAAAGCATACGCCGGAGAGAAATCCGATGGAGATAGATAAAGGCATCACGCCTACAGTTATAAAGGAAACACAAACAGAGAAGAGAGCACCTAACCGGCACCTGAAACAAATCACCACCACTGCAACAATGGCGATGAAAGCAGGACCGAGAGAGGAAGCTCCGCCAAAACAAAAAAAAAACTAAAAGCCTACACTACAGCTGTACAGGGGAGGGACCCTCACCCTATTCCACACCGGCAGCGAGCCGGAGAGGAAGGGGAGGGGCCAGATCTGGCCGGAATTGAGAAGCTCTACTGTAGCAGAGGACAGCGAGAGAGAGTTCTCGAGGAAGAAGGCCTTGCGTCTCGCACGGGAGAGATTGAATACCTCGGATGACTCTCTGCTGGAGCTTAACAATTGCAGATCCAAAGCAGATCGGTGAGGCAACACCTAGAAGAAACACTTGCTAAACAGGACTCGGGTAAGCAAGGGAACTTGTAAGACAGTAAGGGCCTGTTTGGATTGTTGCCAAACCTTGCCACACCAGAAGTTTGGCGTGCCACAACTGCTTAGGCTAGTGTTTGCTTCCTGACCAGAGTTGCGGCGCGCCAAAAAAAGTTTGGCAGCAGATAACTGTCTCGCCACAAAATCTTCGCCAAGAGTGCGGCGAGCAAAACAGCCGCCACGCTTTCGGCGAGCCGCGCTCGTGTCACCGCAGCGAGGGAAAAGAGGGCGCGCACGCCGCCCATCTCACCGCCCAGCGAAAAAAAGAGCGCGCTTTTGTGACGCGAAATCACCGCACGGGCCTCCTTTATCCCCTGCTCCTTGTCTTTCCCCTTCCTCAGTTCCTCCCGTCACTTCTCTAATCCCTTTCTCTCTCACTTGCTTCCCTTCCAAATCTTGCGCTGCTGGGCTCCAAAATTCCTTTCAAGGTTTGTGCAAATGCTGCTGCTCCTCTGCTTATTCTCCTATATCCCCCATCCTAATCCTCATGCCTGTTGTACAGACTGCTGCAATGGTCGAGTTCCCCTCTGTTGGCCTGTAGATCTGAGGTAAGATCCGTTTTCTGGTTTTCCCTTTCCATGCTCATGAGTGCTTGATGCTTGAGTCACGGTGAGCTTTTGTGTTGAATTTTCAATTGACTTTGACCTTAGCTCGATGCATGGTATTTGCTCTGCCAGGCATGTGAACAAGAGCTAGGTCTCACTGATTCGGCACTCCAATTCATACAGGTATCTCTTTCCTCTCCAGCCATGTTGATAAAAAATTTATGGCTAATGTTTATTGCTTAATCACTTAAGATATTCTGCTATGTACGTATTGGAACTTTTATTTATTTTTGGGTATCGTTTTCTGTACCAATAGATGGATCGAAGGATGCAACCATATTTAGATTACTATTTCAGTTACTATTACCAGTTCTATATTTGGCGGAGAAGGTTGTTGGCTGCCATTGCTCTATGTCTAGCCTGCTACTATCATTTGCTTGATATCCGGAACTAGGAGCGAGAAGGTGTAACATATGGTCCCATGCTGGAAAGAGATATAGAGCGGGAAGTAAGACTAGCTCGTTTGTATAATGGCACTGATGCCCATTGTATATCTGAGCTGCGCATGCGAAAATCAGTTTTTCATAGGCTATGTGGATATCTTAGATCACGTGGTCTTTTAATGGACACGCTGCATGTTACAGTGGAAGAACAAGTTGCAATGTTCATGCATGTAGTGGGTAAAAATTGGTCTAACAGATCTATCGGTTTTGAGTTTAATCGATCGGGTGAGACAGTGAGTAGGTACTTCAATGCTGTTCTAGATGCAATTGGGTTTCTTGCTAGAGAACTTATATGTATCAGGACCACTGAAACTCACCCAAAGATCACAAGTAGCCCAGGCAGATTCCATCCTTACTTTGAGGTACAATCATGGAATTCCTTCTACCACATTTTTCAGACATAGTTACTGGTATGTTAGTATAATAAAACAACACTTGTCTTTTCTTAGGGCTGCATAGGAGCCTTGGATGGCACTCATGTACCAGCATTTGTCCCTGCACACATGCAAGACAGGTTTAGGGGTAGAAAGTCCTTTCCAACCCAGAATGTCCTCGCAGCCGTTGATTTTGACTTGCGATTCATCTATGTGCTTGCTGGATGGGAGGGGTCAGCTCATGATTCTCTAGTGCTTCAAGATGCTCTAAGTCGCCCCAATGGCCTAAAAATACCAGAAGGTAGGAAAACTAATTATCAGTAGTAAACAACATTTTAGTTATACACTAATAAAAGGGAACATGTTTCTATTGTAGGAAAATTTTTTCTAGCTGATGCTGGATATGCTGCTAGACCGGGCATATTACCTCCATACCGTGGTGTCCGTTATCATCTTAAAGAATACAAAGGTGCTAGAGAGCCAGAAGATTATAAGGAACTGTTCAATCTTCGTCACTCCTCACTTAGAACATCAGTTGAGCGAGCTTTTGGTACCTTGAAGAATCGTTTTCCCATCCTTAAAAGTCAACCGGGATTTCCTTTGAAAATTCAAGTGAAGATTGTGGTTGTGTGCTGTGCACTTCACAACTGGATATTAGAGGATGGTGACGATGAATATGTCTATGATGATGCTTCCTGGTACAGGGCTCTACCAAGAAGTAATAGGTCCTATCGTGACATTCGTGTTGAGAGTCGGGCTTGGGCACTTAAAAGGGATCAGCTAGCTCGTAGTATGTGGCGAGATAAAGTAGGTGAATCTAGTTCTGTAGCTAATGATCAGGCCACCGATGATATGAACACTGAAGGTGGCATGTAGTGGTCCAGTGTGTGGCTTGTAATGAAATTTCAGTGACATGAATATTTGCTGTTTTTCCTATGATTATTTCTGTGTGAACTGAATATGTGTGGCATGTAATGACATTATCTACCTTCTATTATTTTGTTTTGCTACTATTATTTTTGTGCTGATTTTCTGTTGTTCCTTTTCTATCTCCTTCATCAAGAAGAAATGGGGAAGGGGAAGGGAAAAGTTGATGCTGATGGGCCTTCACGTGAGAGAACCCTTATTTGGGAGGAGGACCAAAGCAAGTTCATGCTGGACTGGTATATTGAGTACAAGAAAGACCAGCATGCAGGGTTCGTTTGGAAAAAGACACACCATATGAAATGTGATGATGCCTTAAACAAAGAGTTTGGTATGGGTGTCACAGTTGCCCAGGTTGATCGGCACTATAGGGACTTCAAAGAGAAATGGAAGATAGTTGAGAAAGCTTTGAACAATAGTTGAAATGGATTTGATGTTACTAGGTGCAAGGTGACCATATCTGAGTCTGAAAAAGCCAAACTCAATGTATGTTTCATCTTTCTTATGAATTAAAGAAAGGGATGCATAAACTATTACAATGTAACAATCTGATTCTTGTCTTGTATTCACATGCAGGATAGGGCTAGGCGCTTGCTTTCTAAGCCTATTAAATTCTTCCACGAGATGCAAGAGCTCTTTCAGGGTACTAATGCTGATGGTTCGCTTGCCATGGATCAAGAGACATGTATGGATGATGGTCAAGAATCTGACAGCGATGATTGTGGAGGAATAAATGACATATCTGGCTATGGAAAGACTGTTGATATTCCTAGTGATGACTCTGACACATTACCATCAGTTAAACGTCTTAAAACCAGTCCTAGTTCTGCAGAGGGTGGAGAAAATAGCTCTTCTAGCACACCTCGATCTGGTGCACACCGACCCAAGCCAAAAGGTATGAAGTCCCCTAGTAAGAAGGCATCAAAGCCTAAGAGCTGTCTTTCAGAGGCCACTGAAGTATTCAGCAGCACTATGCAAACTTTAGCTAAGTCTTTATCTGAGCCTCCTCCTCCACCCCCAGCCCCAAAGCTTGATCATAACCCATATGCCAACTTGTGGAAGAGGCTAGAGGCATTGCCTCTTCAGACGGAGGACAAGATCAATGTTGGTGTTTACTTGGCACGTTCTGAATGCGAAGGTATGCGAAGTTTCCTTGATGCTTCTAGTGATACTACTCTGGAGACTTGGGTATACAAATTCTTATGTGGCCAAGATGGCCTCTAATGGTAGTTGGAACTTCTGTTGTGTGGTATTTTGGATCTCCTTTTGCTACTGCACGTGGACGTGCTCCTCAGCCTATAATATAACAAGATGTTGTAGGCTGCAACTGCTTTTGTGCATAGTAATGTGCCTATCAACGGTGGCTGATTCTTTTGGACAATGTGGTGAAGTGATCAGCCATAAAGG
Organism: Eragrostis nindensis; assembly: GCA_012490785.1. Lineage (NCBI taxonomy): Eukaryota > Viridiplantae > Streptophyta > Magnoliopsida > Poales > Poaceae > Eragrostis > Eragrostis nindensis. The sequence goes on along the minus strand of JAAXCT010000015.1, from coordinate 888,957 downwards.
CCTATAATATTTTGCTGGTTGTGATGAATTGAGGTCGACATCAATCTGTTTGCAAGCCACCTTTCAGTAAGCATCTCTTTCTGCCTCGTTCATTTTTTTTGTTCCTGTGATGAATTCTAACATTCATTGTTGGCTTTTTCATGTGCACAGCTACTGAGCATTTGTGTTTTGTTCAGACCTTGTCACAGTAGATGGTGCTGCCGTTATGTGATCTTCTCGCTAGAAGGACCCTCTATGCAAACTTCTCTAGTAACCTGCCTTTGTAAAAGCATGTATGTATGCCTATGGCGAACATGTATGACGCTAAGCGCAACACTTGAATTATTATAATTATTAGTTGTCTTATAATTATGCTAGTTTTTACTACTCTGTATTTCTGTGTGATGTTACATGGTTGGAGTGGTAAGGTTACCTTTTCAATAGAAGGAGATAGCAGGAGGTGACTATAACCAAGTTTGGCTGTGAACCAAACATTTGCCAAACATATTTGCCAAACTTGTGGCAGGTCTTATGGTAACCATCCAAACGGTTGCCACATTTCATTTGCCACAACTTAACTGACTTTTGGCAGGCAACCAAACAGTCTCATCTTGCCACAAAGTTGGTCATGCCGCACCTTCGGCTCGCGCCTAACCTTAGTCGCGGCAATCTTCGGTCACCATCCAAACAGGCCCTAACACTCACTCCAGGTGACCAACCAATTTCCGATACATCTCACACCCACCAATGGAGATCAAATGATATAGCAAACGGCATTCCAGTACCTCTTGCACCGATCAATGGAGATCGAATGATTTAGCAAGCGGCATATGCTTCTGAATGGAAGTGTATATATTTTTTCTCTCAAACATGCAAAAGCAGGTGTATATCACATTCAGCTGTTCTAATTTGAAGGAGATCTGGTAATATATATATAGAGCTCTTTTTGTTCCATAATGCTATCATTTTTCTCAAGAGCGGAGACTGTACCGCCTATCGGTGACACCCCTATAAATAAAAAAAAAAACTTCATCGGCTCTTTTCATTTTTCCCATTTTGTCCAGTAAGCACATGACTTCCAAAATTACACGTGTCACTAATAAATAGAGGAAATAGAGTGTGTTATGTCTTGTACTGTTCGATATGTATCATTATGGTGGGTGAAAAGCGTCAAATGGAAAATGAAAATTTTACATGTCATTCTTGTCCAAGGGAAAAATGCGACTGATCCGGGATTAGTAGCAAGTGCAGTACCAGGTGGCCTGCTGTCCCGGCTCCGCATAATGTTGTACTCTCAAGAGTTTCTCTTCACATTCGGCACCGTGAGGCGTCCGGTGTGTAACGTGGCCTCGTTTTATTGTCGTGTTCTGAAAGAGCTGAAGCACGAATGCAATGTCCTGCCGGTGCAAAATCCATGACGGAGACGCCCATGCCGATGGAGAACAACGGCAGCGCGCGGCAGGAGAAGGGACCGCGAGCACACGGATGGACTGCGAGGAGCACCGGTGACACGGCTGGACGGGCCGCGCGCAGAGCATGGCGTGGCTGAGCTCGACGGTGAGCATGGGCCTCGAGGATGCCGACGAGGTCTTTTTGTTCATTTCTTGTGCAACTACTCGTAGGAGGGGGAGATGGCTCGCAGGTTACACCGGTCAAGTTGGGTTATGCCTTGTTGCAGAAACTCCCAGCGCAAATGCAATATATGGTTGATACTTGGTGACTAAGACTATCTCCAACGGATAACCCATTTTGGGTATTACATAGGATATAGGTCGCAAAAGTGAGAAAACATGTCTCCAACAGATGACCCAAAGCAACCACCCATTTTCGGAGTCCGTCGCTTCGACACCCACATATGCGTAAGCTCCACCCGCTCGACCTCGTCCAGAAAACATCGAATCGTTTTTTCCACGCCGGGAGGGAAGATAGGAGCGCGTCGGCGGACCAGCTCGGCCTCCTCCTCTCCCTCGCTGCCGGCCGCATCTCTCCCTCATCCTCTTCGTGGTGGCGCCGACGGCCAGTTGACGACGGAGGCGCAGAAGACGGCACCCAGCACGGCGACCCGAGCGAGCTAGCCCCGGAAGTGCGCACCGGCGGCGCGGGCGGTGCCGGAGGAGGAGGAGGAGGCGGCGTGGGTGAGGCACGAGAGGAGTGGGCTCCCCGGCCCCCGATTCCCACGCCTCCCCGGCCCGCCGCCACTCCCGCCCCCGATTCCACGGCGCCTGGTCTTGGGCTTGCCGATCTGGCCAACGGGCTCGCCGATCTGGCCGAGGCGGCGGCGAAGCAGCTCCTGATGGAGCTGGACCCGCCGGAGGCCGTGGCTGGCGGTGGCGGAGGAGGAGGCTGCAGCGGCGGGGAAGAGAGAGATCGTGATGGGGAGCCTGACGCGAACGACGAGGAGACCGGCGAGCGGGAGGCCACCATGGCCAGCGTCCTCGCGCTCTACCGCCGCTCCCTCGTTGCGGGACCACCTCGGCGCACGAACCACCACCACGGCGGCGCGGCGCGGGGACTGCAGCGCGACGGCGCGACGCGGGCATGGCAGCGCGACGACGCGGCGTGGGCACTGCGGCGCGGGCACGGCAGCGCGACGGCGCGGCGTGGGCACTGCAGCGCTCCGCGAGGAGGAAGAAGGTCTCGTGTTTTGGGTCCTCCGTTGGAGACGAGTGATTTTTGATCAGCTATTTTGAGGGAAATGACCTCCTATTTTAGGTTCAGGTGAGCTCCACCGTTGGAGACAATCTAACCTATTCCTAATACCTCTCATACCCACAGGCACCAGTGGAAACCAAATGATCTAGAAACAGCACCTGCTTCGGAAAAAAGGTGCTTATCATACTACTTAGTATTATTATTGTTAGTTTCTCCCGGTGGGCCCCGCGCTGCTACTGTGTGTTACTGTTGCCCTGTAGCAAACGATGTGTGCCGTCGGATTGCATTGCTGTGCTTCAGATCAAGCCGTTTGGTTCTCGCACCTTTGCCTGAACTGCATTCAGCCAGACGATTGACGGAACCAGCCCCTTCCCGAGTCCCGACTCTTCCTCTCGTCTCTATCCTCTCCGCCTCTTCCAGATTCTTCCTCCGCTGCACCCTAACCAAAATCGCCGGTGATACCCCATCCCGGCGACAGTCCACCGAGCACCACGCCTTCCTTGGTCACCGACCACCGCGCCTGCCGCACGGCGGTTCCACCCCTCGCGACTCGGGACTCCAGTGTAGATCGATCTGGCGCTGCCAATCCTGGGCTTCCCTATCGCTGCAGCGTCGCCAATGCCAGTGATCTCCAAACGGCGATAGCTCTGGGCTGTGGATTCAACTGGCGGCATCTGCAATCACGGAGGCTGCCGCCCTGTTCCTCCTCAACTGCGATTCCCAGGTCAGAAATAAGCAGTGTTCGATTGCATTGTTAGGGTTTGGTTGATCACCGTTTAGTTTTGTCGCTGTCGATTTAATTCCTCAGGAAAAGAATTAGAAACCACTAGAGCTCAGTGTATTGTTAGGGAAAAATGCATGTCCTGTTTCATACTTTATCTTCACTGTTTAGCCTCCAGTTTGACCAGCTGCCTAAATGCTTACCGTTCCAAATTCCAATTAATTTAGAAAGCTAGATTGTCTATTAATGTTTACCATGAAGTTGTACCCAGGTCTCAACCTTCTTCAACGACATATGTTAGTCCAAGATGTAGACACTGGCTGAGTTTTTTTTTCTGTGACTAGAATTTGGGAAACACCTGCTTGCTTTATAGGTTCAATTACTTTTGTATATTTTTGTCGCAGATTTATAGACATGTCTACATCAAGATCACCACTTCATGGGAGTTATAAACGAAAGCAGCGTACGTTGTTTCTCAGCTATTATTTTTCTTATTACAATCATACATGCATAAATGTATACCTTGGTCGTTTGTTGTCTTCATAGAGGACATCTCTTTTTTTTTTCCCCACTCAACAGCCACCATTTCCATTGAAGATAATGATGTATCATCAAATGCAAAATCATTGTGCCATGATGCTGATTTCCCTACCAGTTTCCATTCGGGTTCTAGGCGTTCTGTTCGGCGTCGTTTGTTACTTCAGAGTGCTGGTAAAGTTGTTTGATTACTGTATTTTTAAAGCTTTCAATATTCTACTGTGTTCTTTGATCCGCCTCATGTTAATTTGTGTTTTTTTATTATAACCATATTTGGGACCTATAAAATTAGATACGACGTAAGTTGCTTGCTAAATTCTCATTTGTACCATTATATTTCTTTCTTATTAGAGTCACATCAACAAGATCTAACACTTATTCCTCGAGGTCGTCGAAAACGTCCATTACTGGAAAGCAAATGTGATTTTCCCACGGACTTCCAATTCTCATCCAATCGTCGTGTCCGTTCCCGCCAGCCACAGAACTCATCTGGTATATTTGATTTTCTAATTTTATGGCTTTGTGGCTGTAATTTGTGCATTGCCCATGTGGTTTATACATTTATCCCTCACCTTAAGCGCACTTCCATGCTAGATTGCACACGGCCAGACACTCCAACTATTGCTCAGTCGGGAGAACAACACAAATCATACATACCGGCTACCGCGGGAGGAGGTATATTTTTTCTCCCTCCCATTTATTTGTATGCTTGGAAGTGTTTTATATTCCTCTACATAAATTCATTCTATCCTTAATAACTTTGATCCATCTGCAGGAACTGCAGTCTCTAGCAGCGCTCATAAACGTAAGTAGATTTGTTATGTGTCTTATTCTTAATCTTCTTTTATTTTTTGACATTTGTATTTCTTGAGATTCATGTGATCCTATCAAATCATGATGAAAACAAATACTGGCGCCATAAACATATTGATGATATTCGATGTCGAGGACATGCTAATGATATTCGATGCCAGGAACATGTTAGTAATATTTGATGCCGAGACATTTTAATAATATTTGATGCCAAGGACATGCTGGTTATAGCCAATGCCAAGGACAAGTTGAAAATATTCGTTGTCATAAACATACTGAAAATATTTGATGCCAATATTATGTTGATAATATACGATGATATAAGCATGATGTTAATATTCGATACCAGAAACTCTGTCGCTTATGTTGGATGGACAGTATACAGAATATTTGTATCAATGCATAAAAATCAGTCAGTTTCTTTATTAAATGTATCAAATTTAAGGATCTGTTGTTATGCCTCTTCCTCTTGATTCATACTGAGATGATACTTTTTGATCCCTTGCTTCTTAAGGTGATCATCAATATTTTTTATTGTCTCTTTTGTTAATTTACAGTAAGAAAATGTGTTTACTCAGTTATGTTTCTGAAGAAAAACAATATTCTTTATGCTCGACTATAATTTATGATTTTGGTGCTGCTTCCACATTATACTGATAACAAAAAACTGTGCAGTACAGATTTAAACTAATGAAATTTTGTATATCATTTGATTTCAGGAAGGAACTGCCAATCTTGCCTTTAGATAGATGCTTCAGTTCTCGAATTTTGCTTCACCGCCCATGGAATTCAACATGTTACCCATGGTATGAAGATTCATTCTATCTTAAGTTTCTATTTTATATGTATCGTTCCTGTAATCATCTCTATGTTAGCTCTGTTATTTCTTTTTCCTTTATCTCTATGCTTATACTATACTACCTCCATTCTTGAATTCTAGGCGTTTTGTACAACACAATTGAACCAAAACACATAACTGAGTTGCTGTATGAACGCCAGTATCTAAAAAACGGAGCAAGTAATCAGTTACTGCTTCTGTATTTTCATGCTTTGAATACATTCTTCTGGGTTAAGTTGATCTAATAAACAAATTTTTAGACGCTGAGACATGTTTTTGCTACTGAAATGTGCAAGCACCAATCAGTTTGTTGAAACAAAGTGCAGTAAAGAAGCCATGATGAGCGAGCATTCACTCAAATGGCGTGAAGCCATGGAGGATGAGCTAAAGTCTCTGAGTGCCAATGATGTATGGGACTTAGTAGAAATTCCTAATGGAGCCAAGATAGTAGGCTGTATATGAGTCTACAAAACTAAATATGACTCCAAAGGGAAAATCGAAAGGTTCAATGCAAGACTTATAATGAAAGGGTTCACGCAAAGAGGAGTTGATTATAACGAAACTTTCTCCCTAGTCTCAAAGAAGGATTCGTTTAGAATTGTTATGGCACTTGTGCCTCATTATGACTTAGAGCTGCATTGGTTATCGGTGACTTGCATGAACCCATAAGGACGCGTTTAACTTGTCTTCCGGACCCAAAACTTTCTAGTGAATTGCGCTGGTGGGCGGCGGCGGGCAGCGAGCGTGGCCGTGCGCTTGGGTGGCGGCGGCGGCCGGCCGGTAGCACGTGGGCAGCTCCGCCAGTAGTAGGCCCGGCCATCTTTCTTCTTCTTTTGTTTCGTGAAAATCGTTTCACAGGCGGGTGACGAACTGCCGATGGCTCCTCTGGACTAACACTGGCACTTGTCCTCTGGCGGTTCGAGAACCGCCTGTGTTGAGAGGCTCTTAACCGCTAGTGTTGTAGCCATTTTTGTGGCAGTGAGAGAAAATCATTATGAAGGATAAAAATGGTAGATAGCCTACAGTCACAAAGATTAGCATTGAAGATCGTGTTGACAAATCATCAAAACTCTATACCTTAGGGGGTAAAGGCAAGATCCTTACCCCATTTATCATTTCTGCTGTTATAGTGTTCGTTTATAGTGTTCTAGTGTTCGTCCATGTATGCTTTCGGCTGTTTTTTGTTACTATTATTGAATGTTTCAGTTTGTTGTATGATGCTGTTTGTCACCAGATGGGTTAACTCTGCTGTCGAGGCTACGAAATTGTCATGTGCCATTAATGTTGGAGTAACCACTGTCTCGATGATTGTTTCAATGATTGAAAGGCAGTAACAAGCTTTGAATTGTAGATGCGGGCAAAACATAGAACGGGTATGGACTGCCACTAGAACAATATACTACCTAATCTTCCATCACATTTTTCAAGCCACTCAATGGAATCGAAGGCTTCACAAATTAAATAAGTACTAGAATTGTATGACGTTGTCTCGAGTAGTTGCCCAACAAAATCCTGCTTGAAGATCCATCAACAAAGGGAGGTGGCTAACATTTGGAACAGCTGACTGCGCAGAAAAGAAGAATCGAACACATGTGCAACATTTTAGAAAAGAGGAGCCAGTGTTGTAGATGGATGTCTTGCCCGAGAGCCCGAGGGTCAGTGTATTTGTTTGGTTACTTTCAATCAAGATGCTTACGAGCTGGGCGGCTAATAAAGAGCAGTGTTTGTCGGCAGTGCAAATTCTATTCATAGTTCGATAGGTGGAGGTTGGAAATCAGAGAAGAGTTTATTGGAAGTTTGTGTATTTGTCGAACTCGTTCATAATCATAGGGCAACATATTTTCTTACATGTTTTTCGATAGCTAATATAATGGAACTATCATGCTGAGGTAGTTTGATTTTTGCACGACAAAAGAATAAACTTACATTCGGCTACTATTCAGGTATACTGCTAGTGTGAAAGAACCCGTACACCAGGGAAGGATCTTCCAGCGCTGGTTGTCGCCCTTGGCCCACTCCCAGAGCTTGATCTCGGTGCCGTCATATATGCCGCCGTGGTCCTCGTCGCCGTGGAAGGCGTCGAAGTTGAGGTAGATGTTGTTTACCATGCGGATGCAGCGGAAGCCTTCGCCGACGTCCCGGCTCTCCGTCCACAGCACCGATTCGTCCACGCAGTCCGGGTTGTATGGCACCAGCTTCACCTGAACGGCACAAGAGCAGTGTAAATTTGAGATCATTCCAACCTCTCTTAGAGGGGTTGTCGGATCAAGATGAGACGAGAATTCGCTTACAGGGTAGTCCTGGCCAGCGGAGTGCTTGATGGCTTCGCCGGTTGACTTGTTCACCAGCGCAAAAGCAGGGTACCCTTCCTCGTCCCTCATCCAGCTGCTGTGCCTCATGTCCTTAATCCAGTGCTGCAGCATATGCATCAGTCAAGCAGATTACTACGGTACCGAGGAAGAAAAAAAAAAAAAGCTACCGCTAGTAGTACTCTCTCTCTCTCGGTTCCGCAAAGACTTGATTTTTAGTTTTGTTCTAAGTCAAACTATCTTAAATTTGACCAACATTATAGAGAAAAAGTATTAATATCTACAATATCAAAATAAATATATTTTATGATAGACCTAAGGGCAACCACAATGTATAATTAAGGACTAAGTTGAGTGGGACATTAGTTATGACAAATCTCACAATGTTGTTGTTTCTAAGTAATAAATATGGTTGGTCTTATGTGGACTAGAAAATTCATTCTCTCTCTAATTCCTATGGCATACTCATGCATGCATGCATGTATAAAATAGTGTATTTTATTCTCTTATGGGTACCTCATACAGTAAAAGACTACTTTTGCCATAAATGCTGCTCCACAACTGGTTGTAAGGTCACATTTATTGCATAATTGTGGATGCTCTAATTCAGTGTTATAAATACTGGTTATCTTTTTGATACATTTGGTCAAACTAGATATCAAATGTCAATGGGACGGAGGGAGAAGTAAAGGTAGTAAGTAGAGTGCCTGATTCTCATCTGCTGGGTTGGTGGGAGCGAGGCAGACGGTGCCGTTGCGCACGGTGAGACTGTAGTCCTTGCCAGCCTTGCAGAACACGCGCACGGTGTGCACGGGGATGCCCCCGGTGGAGGCGTTGTCGGGCCCCGCCGCCGGCGAGTTGGCCTCGGGGCCCCATGGTAGGATCTTCCAGTACTGGCTATTGCCCCACTCCTGGAGCACGACGGTGGTGGTGCTGTTGTGCACGCCGCCATGGTCCTTGTTGACCATGCGGATGCAGCGGAAGCCATGGCCATCGTCTTTGCTCTCCGTCCATAGCACCGATGCGTCCTCCTGCTCCGGGTTGAATGGCACCAACTTCACCTAAACCCATACAAACATATACGCGCGTTCAACACAGGCAGTCAGGCACAAGGAAACCAAGTGGCCAAACTATCATGGACTTGAAGAACAGGACACTTTACGGGGTGGGACTGGCCGAGGGAGTGCTTGACGGCGAGGCCGGTGGCCCTGTTTACGAGCGCGAAGGCCGGCGTGCTCTCCTCATCCTTGACCCTGGTTCTGAAGCGCGTGTCCTTGTACCAGTGCTGGTGCTCGTCCCTAGGGTTGGCGGGGGCGAGCACCACGTTGCCGTCGCGGACGGCGAGGCAGTAATTCTCGCCGGCGCGACAGAAGATCTTGAACACCTGGTTCGGGCCCGACGCAGCCGGAGCCGGCAGGCTGCCGAACCACGACATCCTTCTCCTCCGGTGCAACGAGTGCGATGGGCTCCGGATGGGTCGGAACTGTGGCGGTGTGAGGAGAGGCGCTGCCCCGGCCACGTTTTATACGAATGCTCACTGCAATCATCCGCAGTGAACCCACACGGCTGGACGCTTCTTTGGAGAGCGTTAATGCCAGGTACTCTCCCTGACAGGTGGGGCCATTGTGTTTCTCTCGGTTGGGTCTCCCGTGATAAGCGTTTTTGCCTGAATTCTGTTTTGGAAATCATTTGGTTTGTATGATGCATCCACCAATAAACGTGCTCTGCAAAGGCACCCAAGTGTTGTCTTTTCGTATGGGCCTGTAAAGGATTGATTCGTTCGTAGTGGACTTGCTTTAGTTTAGTGCACGATTGATTCGTTCGTAGTGGACTTAGCTTTAGTTTAGTGCAAAAGAAACTTTTGTTACTGTTCGACATCTAAAGAACTGATTGGTTCGTAGTGCCTTGGAATCAATTCTCTGCCCCTTGCACATGTCCACCTGTTCCTCAAAAAAAAAAAAAACTGCTTTTCCCTCTTTACATCTACTTAGCTCGTACTTTAGTACAACTAGCCCGTCAACCCGTGCAATACTTGCACGGGCTAGTAATTTGAACATATTAGTTAAGTTTAAGAAACTAGATTTTACAATAATTAATATATTAGGCTATATGATCTGATTTTTATCCTACCATCCTCATTGTAGTATTATCGTTATATCTTGATTGTAAAAAAAAAAATAGTACCACTGACAAAGCCATGCTATAATTTTGGTACCATTGACAAAGAAATGATAAACGAACCGATCAGATATATCTGTTGTAACTAATCATATACGATTCTATCAATTATGAAACATTATTATAAGCTCCCTCGACCTCGCCGTTCGATTCCCTTCTCCCCGGTGAGCCAACCCTTGATAATAAATATAGCAAACTTCCCTTCATCCAAGGCATCCAAATCTTCTTATCCACATATAGCTACGTAAAAAAAAATCCAATATAGTAATAATGTTAAATAGGACCTGATACACTTAATCCCTCACATAAATTTTGTTGATAACAAAAGTAGATTATGTAACATTAGCACATCTTTAATAGATAAGGAAACTTTTTTTTAAATGCAAACATTGATAAGAAGGGACGCATGAGCAACACAGGCAATGGAAAAGAAATATGGAAAAATGTTAGGTGTTTTACTCTTCATAATACAAAATATCCATATTATTCAACATCTAGTAAAATGCATCATTTCACGATAATAATAAGAGAGAGGAAAACACATAGAGCTCGCTAAGTTGCGCATTATCTATAAATAAAAGTAGAGTAGGTAATTGCCTTTGTAAAATTAAAATTGATAATGGTTCTGCCTGACACATTGTCCAGAGCTCTAGAGAACAAAAGCTGACAAATTTATAAAGCATTTGGCAACCTATGACGATCCCTTCAATTGGTAGTTAAAAAAAAAATTGAAACTCATTTAAAAAAAAGAATCGAACCTTTTGAGTTAAGCAAAGGTAAAAAATAGTCTAAATAGAGCAAAGGGTTTCCTATGGACTATGGCCCAATATATAAAGATGTAAAAGGAAAAAAAATCTTTGTATTGCAATACAATAATGATTACCTTTTGGCATGTGAGGAACTCAATAGAATCGATTGGTCCTAAAAACAACTGCAAAAGGTACTTTGAAGTGAAAAAAAGATTTGAAATATTTGGTGATAAATTTATATTGATAAAACTTCAACCTATATGTCCATGCTGCGTCGATCACTGTGCACAAGGACGGTGGTGTTGGGATTAATTCCGTGACACTGCCGGCCAAAAAGGAAGTGATGAAGCTGAGGAGAAGCGCAAGGTCTTCGGTTACAGACGAGCACACGCTCGCCAAGACCGAACGCTTGGCAGCGAAGAAGAATCTGGAGGACACAGGTAAAAAATCCTTCACTTCTTTTTCGAATTCCCAAATAGAGACTAAGACTAGCAACATAGGGATATCGCTTGGTAGAGATGATAATGAAATTTCTTCTTCTATTGTCTCCTTAAAAAATGTAGAAATGGATAGGCTGTGTGTTGCTAGAAAGGTTTTTTCTAAACCTAAGACAGTCTCTGGTGTTTATGGGGATGAGGAGGAGGACAATTTTGATGCTATTCTCAACCACGCTTGTGGTCCATTAAATGAGAGTGCTCATGAAGAGGGGCTTGATCACGTTTATTGTGAGCTAAATGTAGCCCCTCAAAAGAAATTGTCTAACTCAGGTAAAAAGCTTGGGAGAGCTACACCCCGAAAAAAACCAAAAACAAAGTCAAATCTGTGTACCCAATGAAGGGAGTTTTTTGGAATAGCAGAGGTCTTGCTGACTTGGCTAAACACAGGTATTTGTCGGAAATGGTCCGTGAGGAGCAAATTAACTTTATAGCCCTCATGGAAACAGGTCGGGATGAATTCCCAGATTCGACCTTAAAAAACTTTTGTGCGGGCCGTGATTTTATCTGGCACAGTATGGCGCCGCATGGAAGGTCCGGAGGGGTCCTACTAGGGGTTGACCTCTCAATTTTTGATATTGGCTCCATTTCTGAAGGTGATTATTATGTAAAATTCACTCTTCGAAATAAGGATGATGGTTTCAAATGGGTACTTTACGTGGTCTATGGACCTGCCCAGCATGAAAATAAAGCATCATTCCTAGCTGAATTGGCAAACTCTTGTTCGCACGAAACTCTGCCTTATTTAATTGGCGGTGATTTCAATATTATGAGACGACCCCAGGACAAGAGTAATGACAATTTTGACCCAAAGTGGCCTAATCTTTTTAATCAGGTCATTGAGGTTTTAGATCTTAAGGAGATCGAGATGTCGGGTAACCATTATACTTGGGTGGGTCATGGAGACGACCCTACTCATGAGAAACTAGACAGAGTTCTCGTTAGCACGGATTGGGAAGAGAAATTCCCATTATGCACCGTAGAGACGAGAAACAGAGGTCAATCAGATCATACTCCACTGATTCTTAACACAGGAGCCTCGACTCATTGCTCTGGTCCCCCTTTATTTAAGTTTGAGAGGGGATGGTTACTCCGGGAGGGCTTCTTTGATATGGTAGCCGATATCTGGCGTTCGACCAATCAGGGAGACACCAGTCTTCAGAGGTGGCACAACAAAATTAGAACTGTTCGTAAACACCTCCGAGGTTGGGCAAAAAATACGGCGGGTCATTATAAAAAGGAGAAAAAGAAATTAATCTCTTTAATCGACTCGCTGGACAAGAAAGCGGAAAATTCTCCTCTAAAAGATAATGAAATTAACATGAAGCATTACCTCAGAGAAAGATTAGCAACTTTACTGAGGGAAGAGGAAATTAAATGGTATGAACGTGCTAAGGTCACTACATTATTAGAAGGTGACAATAATACCAAATTTTTCCACTTAGTGGCTAATGGGAAACATCGCAAGCAACACATTTTCAGATTAGAACAAGAAAATGGTGTTATTGTTGGTGATGAACAATTGAAATCCTACATTACAAGCTATTACAAGGGCTTGTTTGGACCTCCGGATGAGAATAATGTGTGTCTCAGGGAGGATCAGGTAGAGGATATTAATCGGGTAACAGAGCTTGAAAATGAGATTCTCATTGCTCCGTTTTCTGAGAAAGAGGTCAGAGAGGCTGTTTTCCAGATGGAACACAATAAGTCTTCTGGACCTGATGGTTTCCCAGCAGAGTTTTACCAGGTATTTTGGGAAGTTGTAAAAGGGGATTTACTCGCCCTCTTTCATGACTTCCATAATGAAAAGTTGCCGCTTCATAGTTTAAATTTTGGTATTATTACTCTATTACCAAAAACAAATGATGCGAAGTAAATTCAACAATACCGCCCGATTTGTGTGTTGAATGTCAGCTTTAAAATTTTTTCTAAAGTTGGCACGAACAGAATTAATACTGTGGCTGCTTCAGTAGTCCAACCCTCACAAACGGCTTTCATACCTGGGAGAAACATTATGGAGGGGGTGGTAATCCTACATGAGACTATCCATGAACTCCATACTAAAAAAATGAACGGGGTCATCTTTAAAATTGACTTCGAGAAAGCTTATGACAAAGTAAAATGGTCTTTCCTCCAGCAAACACTGCGCATGAAGGGTTTTTCTCCTAAGTGGTGCCGGTGGGTCGAAAAATTTGTTGAAGGGGGCAGCGTCGGTATCAAAGTTAATGATGATATCGGTCGTTACTTCCAAACAAAAAAGGGCCTTCGTCAAGGAGACCCTATGTCACCGATTCTGTTTAATATTGTGGCTGATATGTTGGCTGTGCTTATTAAAAGAGCAAAAGACGATGGACAGATCAGTGGCATCATTCCCCACCTTGTGGAAGATGGATTATCTATTTTACAATATGCAGATGATACCATCCTATTTATGGACCATGATTTAGAAAAGGCAAAGAACTTAAAATTATTGCTCACTGCCTTCGAACAATTATCTGGTCTGAAAATAAATTTCCACAAAAGTGAATTATTTTGTTATGGTGAGGCTGCTTCATTTGAAGATGACTATATGGAGCTTTTCGGTTGCAATGTGGGTGAATATCCCTTCCGTTATTTGGGAATACCTATGCACCACAGGAAACTCTGTAATAGTGATTGGAAAATGATTGAAGAAAGATTTGAACGGAAACTGAACTGCTGGAAGGCGAAGCACCTATCTTACGGGGGTCGCCTAACATTATTAAACTCGGTTCTTAGCAGTCTTCCTATGTTCATGATGTCTTTCTTTGAAATACCAAAAGGGGTCCTTACAAAACTAAATTTTTATAGATCGAGATTCTACTGGCAAGGGGGAAAAAATATTAACAAATACCGCCTTGCAAGATGGGATCTCTTATGCCGCCCAAAGGATCAAGGAGGTCTTGGAATAATTGACCTGGAGATCCAGAATAAATGCTTGTTGAGCAAATGGTCATTTAAATTGCTTAATGAGAATGGCATGTGGCAATCTTTGATCAGGAACAAATACTTAGGTTCCAAAACCTTGTCACAAGCCGGGACCAAACAAGGAGACTCACATTTTTGGCGTGGTCTACTAAAAGTCAAAGATGACTTCTTATCATGCATATCTTTTAATTTAAAAGATGGATCCCAGGTTAGATTTTGGGACGATGCATGGTGTGGAACAAGACCTTTCAGTGAGTTATACCCCAATATTTACAATGTGACTTATAACCCCCACAATTCTGTGGCACAGGTTATGGGAAGTGAACCATATAATCTGGCTTTTAGACGCACATTGATTGGGATTAAGCTCATAGAGTACAATGATCTGTTAGCCAAAATTTCTGCTACTAGATTAACCGGGGACAGGGATACTGTGTCTTGGAAGTTACATAAGAATGGGTTATTTTCTACCCGTTCTATGTATTCCTTTTTAATGAATCAAGGCATCCCTTTCCGCCATAAGTTAATTTGGAAGTTGAAGCTACCTTTAAAAATTAAAATTTTCCTATGGTATCTTGCTAGGGGTGTCATCTTAACCAAAGACAACCTTGCTAAGCGGAATTGGTCAGGAAGCCATAAGTGTTGTTTCTGTAACTGTAATGAGACAATACAACACTTGTTCTTTGACTGTCATCATGCTAGGACCATATGGAGGGTAGTTCAGACTGCTACAGGTCTTAACCCACCTAGATCAATAGCCCATATTGCGGGGGATTGGCTTGCTAATGTTAAATCGGGCAAGCGTAATATTATTCTAGGAGGGGTGGCGGCCATATGCTGGGCGATGTGGCGATGTAGGAATGATATTTGTTTTGATAGCAAAATATACATCGTTTATGCAGGCATTGTTCAGAGGAGCTTACTGGTTGCGGTTTTGGGCGCTGCTGCAGCCTGAGGAGGTTAGGGTCCATCTACGAGGGGTGAGCGCAGGATTGGAGGTCGCTGCATTGGAGCTATATGCCTCTCATGGATGGAGATTTAATAATAGACTTAATCCTCCTTAAAAGTTTTTTATGTTTCGCGCTCTTTTGGTCAATCTTTGAATTGGCGGTTATGTAATAATGAAACAAAAACAAAAACCGGGCTGCGTGCTGTGCAGAGGCCGGGAACTTAGGTTTCCATTATCTAAAAAAAATATGTCCATGCTGCGTACAATGAATTCTCATGGATTTGGAAGTAGATTAACCTAATTTAATAGAAAAAGTACATGCCACAGTAAATAGAAAATTAAAGTAGTGTGATAGAATGAAGACCGAGCATCATAGAACTTGCTGAATCCTAACATGTAAATTCATTCAAATAGCTAATCATCAACTTCAAACATTAATTGATAAATTATGAACTCTAATGATGATTAAACTACACCTCGAATTCACCATCAAATGATGTGTGTATAATTAACCACAGACAAATACATCATGTCTTATATGAAAATAATGAGATCTCAGATCCAATATAGCTATCATAGAAGATCACACTCATATGCTTTTATGAAATATATGGTCAATTAGATCAATCGTTAGAGAACCCTGCAAGTAATATATTAATTTTGTCAAAAAGCAAATAATTGTTTCTTCTTGTGTGCATCACAAAGAAATTAATAATACTATATTGATGAATAAAACAATTTGATGTGCTAGGGTTGTACAGCATGCTCAATGTGAATGCGATACCCTATAGTATCAATGAGTATTTTAAAACTTTTCTTGACATCCAGGCCAGATCAGAAAAGGAGAAATTAAAGTCAGAACATCATAATCCCATAAAACGAAACGTTAGGGCATTCAGAATACCTTTTTGCAGGTTTAGCCATGTCCCATTGCTGATTGCCTAAAGACCGAGGTGATACATGATTACCTATCGACATGAGACTGCATGCTGCATCTCCGGTGCAAGGATGCAGGTCGAGTGGCACAATTGTGCCGCCGTTGTAGCTGTAGGGAGTTGGGGACGAACAGAACACGATCTTCTTCGTCAGGCGCCCATTGGATTGAGATCCTCCCTTGTGCATTTAACAGCATACATATCCAGGCGTTTAACACCATCCCTGGCTGCATCCTTCAAGTTGTGCTCCTAGAATGGTGATCTGCTGGCGACTTGTTGAGGAACAATGAAAAGAATGAGATCAGGCGGACAGGAAGCTGCAATTGGAGCGCCCGAAAAGATTATCTAGTCGTTTAACACCATCCCTGGCCGCATTAGGTACTTCTGTGATCTGCTGGCGACTTCCTGAGGAACAACGAAAAGAAGGTGGTCAAAGAGGGAGGCGTACAGGAAGCTGCAAGGGGAGCCCCTGAAAATATGACACGGCATCGACTCTTGGCGGCTAGGGTAAGGAGGGCAGTAGGAATACGTGGGCATGTAGATGATCGATGGTTACAGTTTGGTCAGATGCAAATCAACGAATAGATGTCAGCCATGGTTGGATACGTACATACTCAGGACTTTGAATATTGCAAGGCTGCCGTGGTGTTACCGTGTTAGTAGAGATTATGAAGATCTAATGGCTACATTTTGTTGAGCATTCAAATAGATGGTCGGATGTTTTGCTTTTTTATGAGAATTTCTAGAATTTTTCTGCGATTAATGTGGAGGCACCGAAAGGAGCCTCTAATTAGTAAATATAAGATGGAATGATGAGACAAGATTGGGCGATTCGTCACAGGGTCAGTGCTAGGTGATCTGCAGCCAAAATATTTTATGTATTTCGGGTGAAGGAGTTGCGACTCAAAGGCTTATCGACCATGTTCTTGCACTGTGCTTATTCTGTAATCGTCTGCAGAGTACATATGTAATGTTCAGTCAAGAAGACTTAAAAATGAAATTGTCTTGTTTCTTATGTTAACGAGAACAAGACTGAAATGGAAGATTCACTAACATTTTAGCAGCAGTAGAGTCCAGCAAAATTGTGGTAAAGCATTTCAGGAAATATTTACTCAAAATGAAAATATTTCAAGCTTACGTGCGTTCAGTTACTAATCTCCAGGGTCACCGGTAAACAGGAGGACGCAGAAGACAAAACGCATTTTTGTCAGTAATTGCTGTTACAGAACGCCTCCTGGTAAGTGGTGCGCAGCATCAGCATGAAATCGATTTTTCAAGTGATGGTCGATTGATTGTTGCAAGCAGAGGATCAGGTTCATGAGCCTAAGCGCCTCCAGGAAAAAGCAGAGCATGGCACGCGTCAGGCGACAAGTAGGCTCCCGCACCGTCTCCGGCATTTCGATGAGCCGGACGCAGGCCTCGGGCGATCCAAGCATGGCGCGCGAGCACGCGAGCCCACGGCGAGACAAGCTTGACAGGACACCGAGGGCATAGCGGCAAGTCAGCGGAGTCGTTCGGAACTAGGCGGCGCTCTGAAGTGACGAGCCATGGCGAGCAGACCAATGCATGTCGGTCACGGACACACGGCCGCCGTGTCGGACGAGCGCCACGGCGTCGCGCCCGCCCACTGTCTTGATGCTTGCATATGTAGCTGCAAAGGCCAGCGATGACGCGATGGCGCGGCAGAGACGCAGCGGCCTGTCGTTGACGTCGTTGCCGAGGACAACGGGAGCTGGTGGCAAGAGAAGGGCCCGTGAGCACGCGGATAGACTCCGAGGAGCACCGACGACACGATTCCCGCGGCTCATCAGGGACGGCAAAGTCCTGGGCGGCACTCCGGCGAGCCATGGCGTGCAGAGGAGACGACGTCCATGCGAGGAACAGGAGTGGTCGCTATTCGAAACAACGACCACCCCTCGGCCCTGGCAGTCGTTTGATTGCATTCGTGCGGCACGGATCAGTGAATTGACTGGTCGTCGCTCGCAGACAAACTAGTCATAAGGCGCAGGGCCAGACGGCCGCGAGTGCAGAGCGTGGCGTGGCGAGGCTCGGCGAGTTCGTCTTCCATTTTCTTCTGGAACTGCTCACCCTTGTCTTGCCCCTCGTTTGTACGCAGGCCGACAGGTTCCGCTCCTTGGCTTTTCTCTCCTCGGCTCCGGCAGAGGTGCTTCGCATGGCGGAGGCCGAGGAAGGGATGACGGCGAGTTCGCGACGGCAGAGCGTGGAGCGCAGCGGCGGGAGCTGGCGGCGCGCCGGGCGTCGAGGAAGCCGGCGCCCGTCGTGTCCCTTCTAGTAATAGGGCCATGATCCACTTTTTAGAAAGTAAATGGTGTCAAATATTTAAAAACAGAGTACCTACTCCAAACTGGTAAAAGAACTACACACCGTGAGAAACTAATGCAAGAAACCTGACTACTGCACGATCTAGTCATCTATTGCCACAAAAAAACAACCACATTGAAGGACTGAAAACACACATTTTTGTCAGTGGTTGCTCAACGCCTGTTCCGTTGCCATGTTGTGCGCAGCATCGGCATGAAGTCAATTTTTAAAATGATGGTCGATTGATTGTTGCAAGCAGAGTAGCCCTCCCGCCTGGTGTTCGGCCACCGCGAGATGCCGACGGAGTCGTTCGGAACTTGTCGGCGCTCTGATAGCTGCAAAGGCCAGCCACCGTGGTGGCCCTGGCATGGCGCGCAAGCATGGGGACCGCGCAGAGGATCGGTGGCATGAACGATGGCGTGGCATGTCGGAGACGTCGTTGCCGATCGAGTACACAATTCCTGCGGCGCGTCAGGGGCGGCGAAGTCGTTCGGAACACGGCGTCCAGACGAGGCGACGCCCACGCGAGGACCAGGGGTGGTCGCTAAGTTGACTGCTTGTCGCCGCGACCAGAGAGCGTGGTGCGAGGCGCATTTACCACGCCGCATGGCGATGTAGTTGACCAGTCGTCACTCGTCGTAGTCAGCAAGTGGTAAGGCGCAGAGCGGCGCGAGCCGGCCCAGATCCGTGCCGCCAGCTCTTCCCGTCTCAGCTCACCGGAGCTCCGTTCGTCCGTGCGCCTGCAGCCGGCGATGGCGCTCGACTCAAGGAATCCATGCGCCATCTCAAGGCGGTCGTCCGTGACGTCAAGAGAGGACGTCGAGCGAGGGGCGCTCGTCGTCGTTCGCATCCGGCCCGCGCACCAGCCTCTCGTCGATCGTGCTGACATGGTGGCGCGTTCTCTTGCACCGGCGGCGGACGAGAGGACCATGAATCCATCAGTGATCCAGCCCTATACCTGTGTGCTTGTTCGACGGATGGTGACACTTCCGGGGGCCAGCAAGGGTTACACAAAGCTCACGGCATATCCTAGTTCAGGACTGAGACGAAAAAACTCGTTTCATATGTTCAGACAACTTAACAAAATGAAAAAAAAAAGTTGAAGTATGGCTCGATCAGCAACGAGGAGCTGCTAATACATTCACCAAAAATGTCGGCATGAGATCATTTTACCGGTCATGTTCAATTGGTTGTTGGTTACACTAGCGATGACTGTCGGGGCTCGTTCTCCCTTGCACTAGCGCCGGACTAAGGCACCAAGACCGATGAGCCTCAGCCTGTGTGTTTCTTCCACGGACAGGGACCTCTGCACGTGCACGATGACAATCAGCCAGATGGGGTGGGCGCCTCGGCTTCTGCTTGTTGAACCATAAGTAAACTAGTAAGATGGCCCGCGCATATTGCGCGGCTAGAGTCGCTATAATACGATAATAGAAAAAGTCCAAATTACTCCCTTCATTGATCTAATTGAACCCACTCGTTGCCATGATGTTGTTTTACATGTCAATCGCGGCACCAGTCATCCTCTTACACGCATATGACATACTGCACACCGATCCTTTGCCCATGTTACACGTGCTTAAACAAAAGGTCTCATCCGCTTGGATATGTGCCCCTGGAATAAAATGACCGTCCCCGTCTATTCCATATAGTTTCCTCATCCTTCTCACGATCAATCTGACATGCACTGCAGCGTTGTGAGTCCTTTCCCCATCCCCCTCTCCCGAAAATTCTCCCCAGCTACAGTTGAGAGAGGGGAAAGAGGAGGGGGGGGGGGGGGGGGGGGGGGGGGGGGGGGGGGGGGGGGGGGGGGCTTCCCTGCCGGTGATCTCCTTTGCCTCTGATGGTCCATGGGGCGTTGCGAGGTGGGTGGTAGTTTAGGTCCTAGTATAGCTAGGGTTAGGGTTCCTGGCGCCAGCGAAGCGATGGCGGCGGTGTTGCGACGGAATAAGTCCTCTCGGACTCTTTCTCGTCCTGCCCGTGCTTCACTCCGGGGTGGGTGCCGAGTCCGTGGAGGTGGGTCTCTCCGGGGTGGGTGCCGAGTCCGTGGAGGTGGGTCTCCCCGAGTGGAATTCCTGTACAGGAGTCCAGCTCCGGCGGTTCGACATCCTCGTGCGGTGGCGGTGTCGTCGGCCTTTTGTGGCAAGGGTGCAGAGCGAGCTCATGGCTTCGTGGAAGGTGGGTGGTTGGACCAAGCTCGGGCTAACCTCAACGGCGGCGGTCGTCGGCGGCGAGTAAGGGTCCAAGATCTCGAAAGCTTGGAGCGCGGCTCCGGTCGACGGGCGACCACCGATGGCTTCATCCTGTCTTGCGGGACGGGTGTCTAGTTTGACTCCTCTCGAAACCTTTGTGCGATGGAGCTTCTCCAGATCATGGCTGAGCCTGTCGTCTTCGTCGGTGGTGACGGTCAGCGATGGGGATTTCGGGCAATGGTGGCAAGCACAGGACCTAAGGACCTCTGTGTAATTTCTTTCTTCTTTAGGGTCTGTTGTGTAGTTTGGCAAAGACAGCTGCCTCTGTATCCTTTCTGGACGTATCTGTACCTGTATGCGTACTAAAAAATTTGCTCGATGATTCTTGTGACTTAAATTAAAAATTGAATGACAGTGTCCGCCTGATTTTGCCTCCCATACCCATTCTGCTTTCGTAGATCGTGCCCTGCCCTTGCCAGCTTCAGTTTCTCTTGATCATCCCCCATTGAGAAAACCAAATGCTTATTTGCCTGTGCGCCATAGCATGATGACCTGACGAACACATGCAACGACAGCCTTAACTTCCCCTGCCAGGCTATCTCTAGATTTACCGAGGCTACATCCCGTTGTTGCATCACCGACGGACGACGTCGTTTCCTGGTGCCAGTCAGTCACGCTTGCAAATCTTGAAGGGCATACGTACCTGGGAAAGATATAAAGCTATGTTCAAAAAATAGAGCTTTAATTGGATCTGGACTCTTGCTGTGATAGCAGGGGAAAGAGATAACGTTTGTCTTCAGATTTGGACTTTTTTTGTTCCCTCACTACGCAAGCACGCAAGGATTCTATAGAGTTTGGAGTTTGTTTTCTTCCTTCTTATTTTCAGTCCGAATTTGTATTGTATTTTATCTGGACTCTTGCTTTAATGTTGACCATTAGATTACATAAAATCTAACGGCTCACATTTTTGTTTTCTCGATTAATGTGGTAATTTCGTGTCCTTGAGAGCGAACGTGATTGCTTCTTTTTCCCTTCAAATACTAAGATAATAGATTGCCCACCTCTTTCCATCAGTTTAGGTTGGTGGGTGAGTTGGTTGGTGCATGCAGCTTAACATGGTATCAGAGCCAGAGGTCTTGAGTTCAAGTCCTGGTGATCGCATATTCCGCTGCGCCGCTCCTATTTCCACGTTTGCGCTCACGAGAGCTGCACGTGAGGGGGAGTGTTGAACCATAAGTGAATTACCCACCTCTTCCCATCAGCTTAGGCTTTTGGGTGAGTTGGTTGGTGCATGCAACTTAACATGGTATCGAGCCAGAGTCTTGAGTTCAAGTCTTGGTGGCCGCATATTCCGCTGCGCCGCTCCTATTTCCACGTTTGCGCCCACGAGAGCTGCACGTGAGGGGAAATGTTGAACCATAAGTGAATTGCCCACCTCTTCCTATCAGCTTAGGTTGATAGGTGAGTTAGTTGGTGCATGCAACTTAACACTGCTACCTCGCCGCTTGGCTTCATTATCCTCCACGGCAAAGTCGCAACGCTTCTAGACAGAAGCCACGGCGTGTTGCACTGAACAAGAAGATGGCAGCGACTTCAGAGTACTCTGCAGGTCCGACCAGGTGTGCAATTCATTTTCAGTTTCCCGACTTGAAGAACACGGACAAGCTTGGAATGCAAGTTCTGTACCACGTCTTCAGGTGAAGGAAGCTGCAAAAAGACATCAGTATTAATCGCGCTCATGGACACCACATAACAAAGCACCGGCACATGTATGTATGTCAACTACATTATCTCCATTGAATCAATTTTAAAGTCCGGGGTCGCATTTCAATTGTTCATGAGTGCACTAAATTGAGAAACTCACCATGTTGTCCGAGTGATGTGGCGTTTAAAATCCTGATGTCTCCCAAGCCCAATCTGGTCCGCCATATATGTGCATCTAATGTTTTTTTTTATGATGAAGTAGCATCAACTAATTCGGCAGGTCGTATAGGATAAGTAAAAAGTTTATAGAATGCAAAACATATATTTCTTGCGCCTGGATAGCCAAGCTAGAGGGGCACGCCACTACGACACCGTTTGGGAACATTAATATATAGAGAAACTTTGGCATGCTAAGGATGGGTTTGATGTATTTGAAAGGAGACAAAGATAGTACGGACAAGATTGCCTAAAAGTTGAAGTAAGATTGCAATAACTGCCATCTACTTGGGTTTCTTCAATGATCTATCGGGTGGGTTCCATCTTTTTGAAGGTGTACAAAAGCGCATGTGCTCTCTTTTTAGCACTTCAGAGAAACAATGTAGTTGTACAAACCATATTACATTCAAATCTAAATTTTTACTTCTGGTTTGGTCACTCGATAGGTGGAATACAGTGGCAACTCTGATTAAGCTAGCTACAAACAAATAATATTTATTTGTTGAAAGATAGCTTTATAAATAAATGTAGGCTCCACTAAGAGCCTATATTTACATACTTCCTCGCTCTTACACGAATTGCTAAAGCTCAGCAAGCTCTCAATGACTGTATACCCTTTTCCACGGAAAAGCAAAGATCCCACGAAATTATTATGTTTGATTAAGAAGAAACTTGACCGGTGGGGTAAGACCTCATCTTCACCGGCAAAGTTGCAACACTTCAATAAGGAAGCAACGGGAGCAGTTTTATGGTCCAAAATAATGCCCATTAGTTTCTCAAACTAATGGGCATTAGTTTGATCCAACGGTATAGAGCTAATCTTAGAAATCCGCTAATGATGGCCAGTGTTTTATCAAAATAAGGGTAATATCGGAAAAGAATAAGAGTGATAGACTTTGAATAAATATTTTTATTTTCATAAAAAAATCAATTTAGTAATCTGATCCATTCCTAATGTGTATTAGTCTAGTATAATCTGTTCAAATTAAATTAGCGTTGCGGCAAAAACGACATCAGAGGACTGGCTTTGCATCAATCCCCGCCGAACGGGAGGCCCATCGACATGCATGCAGTCGTCGCAGAGCAGGAAAACGTTCGCTGGGCTTTGCGTGCTGTCTCCGAGTGACGCAGAGTGCCGCCGCCGTCGATGAAGCAGGAACTCATTCGCTCTTCTTCCCGCGTTTTCGCTGCCGGCTGCCGCTGATCTTCATGGGCAGCTGAGAAGAAACACATGACTGGTGAACGAACAAATGAGGAGAGTAAAGGTTCGATTGGATCCGATTTTTAAGGATCGTGACGGGGTGGTTTGGATTTTGGGCTGGGTCAGGCAGAGCCTTCAATTAAGAAAATTAAAAATCGATTATTAATTAGGAAAATTCATCAATTAATAGTATAATACCAATTTGCCCTCAAACTAATGGCCATTAGTTTTGACAAACTAATGGTCATTATTTTGGACAGTAAAACTTCTCAGCAACGGACATGTTGTATTGGATAGGAAAATGACAGTGACTTCATAGTACACTACACATTCTATGATGAAGTGATTATTGTCATAATTACTCAATATATATGATTGGCCAAAGTTTTTTTAGAACGTAATTAAATGGTGTCAAATATTCAAAAATAGAGGGAATACTCCAAACTGATAAAAGAACTAACACACCGTGGGAAACTAATGCAAGAAACCTGACTACTACACGATCTAGTCATCTATTGCTCATGCTCTTGCCCAACTTTGTCCTTTCGCACCAAAAGTTGACCAACATTGAACACCCGAAAACAAAAATAATCCCTTCAAATTCTTATAATGATCGTAAATTTGCTTAAGCGTACCATATGATCCTTGTTGTCAACATTGTTTTGGAAGACAATGATTATCCCAACTAAGTTCAAAGAAAAACAATCCCTAATGAGACCAGAAAAAATAATTAAGGAACAAAAGGTGCAGTGAAAAAGTACATAACAAAATAAGGAAAGAATTTAATGAAATCCACTAGGACATGAAGCATAACTATGTTATATCGATATGATATGATTTGCATTCATAGGATAGACTCATGTACGATTCATGCATATATAAATTAATAACTAAACAAAACTAAAATATGTGGTGCACACCACCACACTGCCACCCTGTCTATGCATATGCATATGGCTCCTTTAAAACCTTCTTCTTCTTCTTCTTCTTCTTCTTCTTCTTCTTCTTCTTCTTCTTCTTCTTCTTCTTCTTCTAGTCTCCCACCATTGCAGTTACACGTGCTTAGATGAGGCATCTTCCCCTTATGCCTGACATACTCCAACCATTGCTTTAGTGGCTGTCTCTACTAGTGGAAGACCCATTTTCGTTGTCCTGTCCGTCACACATCCTTCTGATGTTGATCTATACCAATCTGCTGCAGCCCATCTGATCCCATTGCACTTCCATCATCGATGTTATGCCCATGTTGTGTCCCTTCACATTGATGATGCTCTCCCAGTTGTGTAGTTGCAGTTGCACTGCCACCACCGACTGGTGCCACGTCATGTTGGTCACCCACATTGTCATGATGCACGACACCGAATCCAAACGAAGGTGGCTGCAACATCTCCATTATCCCTTTGCCGCCATAAGGTGCTGGCCCATAGAAACCATCATTGTCCTGATGGTCGAGAGACCCTCCTCTGAGTATGTCCAGGAATGATAGCGTTGTCATCGTGGAACCTCCTCCAAGAACTAGTGATGGTGGCAGGCTGCTGGACAAGGATAGTGGTGGCGCCAAGGGCAAGGAGAAATCGAAGTAGGTGGACATAAATGTGGGGAGACCATTGGGGAAGCTTGTCGATGCTGAAAATGTAGGCAGGTTGTTGTTGATCACCCTAGTAATGGTGTTGGAGCTGGATGGTGATGCCAATGATGAAGAAGAAGAACGCTTGCTCTTGCGGCACCCACCTCCAATGGGTACATTGCGGAAGGTGCCACCTTCGGTCCAGTAGCGACGACATGCCTTACAGAAGTAGCGTGGCTGCGACATATTGTAGTTGTTGTAGTAGCAGAACTTCGTGTTGTTGGAGGCACAACGCGGACACTTCAGCGTCTCCATTAATTACTGCGGTCAGGCTTCTGCACCCCGTCACCACTCACCGCATGCTGCTGTCGTGCCTGCTTCACGTTCCTTGCTTCCTTCATTGTGTCAATCTCATCCTGCATGCAGCCAATCATATATAATTAGATATCACCATGTGAAATTAGAATTATTATGTCATGTGTGCTTAACATACATATATAAGTGTTTGTTAGAAAAATATTAGGGGTCTAAAAACTTGTGTTTCAAACACTTCCCTGCTGGGAATGTGTATATTTTCAAACCATTTGATTTGTAGTCAAACTAATAAGCAAGAATTTGACATAGTCAAAATATATGTATGTGGAATATATTTTATCCATCTTGTGATGCAGAACAAAAACAGTTTAAAGAAAGTAAAAAATTGACGTCATATTAGAGAGATGATGTTTAAACTTTCTAGAGGGGTAAATAATATGCTTCGCATGGGCCGCATGCGGTTGCATACTAGGACTCTGGCACAACCTCACACGCTTTAGACTTTTCATTGCAACAAAAACCTGTCAATCTCATATATCCCTCTGGTGGCTCATGTGACGTTCCCGACAATGGCATGTACATGATCATGAAAAATTGCAATGTTGGGTAAATGAAATTAGTTCTAAAAAAGATACCCCATTGAATGGTAGTGCTAGTGCTATACATAGATACCATAAAACTCATCTAAATCTGGGTGATAAACCAATGAGGTATACAGAACAAAACAACACCTAGAATAAATTAATATGTGCATCACTAATGATAGATGCCTAAGAATGAAGATTTGCTTAGTCGAAGGTTCTCAGCCATTGGATAGAAAATGGATGCATCACTTCATCTTCTACCTTCTTGTTCAAACGTGCATCGTTGTTCCATCACGAATTAAGCCAGCCCCAACACCCTCACCTCCCGCCCTTCTTCCTCTATCCCAACGGGTCCCACCATTTCTAAGAACGCTTCCAATCTCCCCCCCCCCCCCCCCCCCCCCCCCCCCCCCCCCCCCCCCCCCCCCCCACCCTGGTCAGCCCTGGTCACTGTCTGTGGCATAAGCGCCACCACTGGCACCTTGGTGCACCGCCTCAACACTGCCCACTGCCGGTGCACACACCTGCCCCAAAACCTTTCCTAATTTAATCTTGAATTCGCGAGAGAAACCCCAATCCCCAAAACTCGAACCCCTAAGTAGAATGAGAGAAGCATTCACACGATCATATTTTGTGCGTGTGATTTAGGATGTGATTAATATTGGTACGACTAGTACTAGCGCTAAACAAAGTAGACAAATTAAAAAGAAAATCTGATTCATATTTTCTAGTCCAGTAAATGGAGAATACATTGCGGCAGCTCTCATATACACATATATGCATACATATCAAGAGACTTGGACTGCTTTAATTAATACGCCCTCCAAAAACAGAGAGATTTCTTTTTAATTCGTAGCTAGGGTACATATGGCATACAAGTGATAGCAAATCACCCATGCGTGAAGAACACAGATGCCCATATTCTTATGCATCTACTCTTTGATCCTAGTCCAAAATACTTGCTATGCTCAAAAGACTGGCAATCACAAAGATACACTCCCATAGAGTCAACATGGAGTTCACAACCGGAAGATGATGACTACCGGAGATGCAAGCGGCATGGATCCATCATCTATACATGCATGTAACTACCGCCTCGCTCCATAAAGTAGTCAGGATCATATAACAAAGAAATCCAATAAAGGACTCGAGATTACCTGTCGGCAGTGATGGTGAGCAGAAGCGGCGGTGTTGTTGGACTTCTTAGAGGTCGTCATCATGTCTATAGACACACCACCCAAAAGCTTAATCGTTAGTATACTCCTAGAAAAAAAGCACTACTGCCAAATGAAGCAAAAAAGTTCATAGACAAAAAAAGTGAATCAAATGATGGATGAATCAAACGTGTGAAGATGGATCTGGGGAGTAGCGTATGTGTTTGAGGGAAGGAAGAGCTTACCTAGAGTGCTGCACGATGGACTCTGATCTCAACACTGCTCTGCTACTTTGCTGCTATGCTATGTCAATCTATAGAGAGAATCTAGAGAGAGAGAGAGAGAGAGAGAGAGAGAGAGAGAGAGAGAGAGAGAGAGAGATGTCTGTCGGGGCTCGAATTTTATAATCAAATCATCTTGGGAGAGGGGAAAGTGATGGGGGGTGGTGCATGGCGTGTGTGAGTAGATCAAACGGAAACGGAAGGCTGGCTTTCCGTGGAAGCAAATACACTGGCACGCACTCTTCACTGTCACAAAAACAAAAGGCGTCATGGTCTGGTGAGCATACATGGAACCCATCCGTTTAGATAGAGCAAGAGAGATGCGAGTCCGCTGTTTTGTTGGTGGCATGATTACATGAAACAGAAACGGAGAGAAGAGACAACGTGGACAGGTGCCCACGGTGCAACGCCAACTCACCGGCTTCCTTCGCAAGCCTCTCTTTCCATTGTTTGTTTTCTTATATATTTGTTTTGTTTTCTAACCGTCATCATGATTAGCCTTGTTTGCAAGACAGATAGGATGTGCCTAAAGCTAGGTGTGTTAGTCTGCATATGCTTGAGGATCCAAGTAACACGTTTTCTCCCCGCTGCCCACTGTGGCACAATGGTCATTGCAAGGAGAGAGATGTTCTCTGTCAGGACCTGGGTTTTAATCTAATCATCCCACGGAGAGGGAAAGTAATGGGAAACGGTGCATGATGGATGTGAGGAGGTGAAACGGGAAGGGAAGGCTGGTTTTCTGTGGAAGGAAAACACGTTGGCACATGCTCCTTGCTCTCACAAAAAAAAGGCATCACGATCTGGTCAGCATACATGGATCCCATCCGTTTAGATAGAGGTAGAGAGATGAGAGTCCACTATTTCGTTGGTGGCACGGCGACAAGAAACAGAAACAGAGAGAAGAGCCTTCCCTTGCAAGCCTATCTTTCCATTGTTTGTTTTCTTCCATCTTTGTTTTGTTTTCTAACCGTCGTAATGGTTAACCTTGTTTGCGAGACAGTCACGATATGTGTGAAGCTAGGTGTATTCGTATGCATGTGCTTGAGGATCAACGTAACGTATTCCCCCACTGCCAACTGGCTTTGGACGGCCAAGCTCTATTCCCCAAGTCAAGGATATGGACGATTGTTGCTAAGCAGAGGATGGGGGTCATGAGCAGTGTTGCATCCGTGAGAAAGCAGAGCATGGAACGCGTCAGGCGGCCAATAGGCTGGCTCATGCATGGTGTGTATGGCCCGTGGTTCAGCAAGCGTGACGGGCCGCCAAAAGCGTAGCGTCAGGCTGATGGACCATGAGGTACAGATGAATGTGTCTTGATTCACGCACGATAAGCATGTCAGACAAGGATTGTGATTGGCCATCTTACCAAAGCTGATAAATTACATGAGTGTGTGTGTGTGTGTGTGTGTGTGTGTGTGTGTGTGTGTGTGTGTGTGATTGTGTTTTACTATTCTGTCTACCACGGCATTAGCCTTCATATTTGAAATCTTACAGAATTGTTTTCCCAACGGTGATCTTTTGAAATAATATTCGAACAAGGATTGAGATTGGCCATCTTACCAAAGCTGAGAACTACCCGGCAGACTCATGAAATGAATGTAACTGGTCTCAGTTGGATCCTTGATTGTGGTTTTTTGTCAACTGATCATACCCAGAAATTCAGAGTCCTTTTTTCTTTCACAAAATTCTTTTTCAAGTATAGGAACATGCACACAATTTAAGGAATAAGAGATGAACGGAAAAAGTAATTAACAAAAGCGAATAATCAATAAAATCCAATAGGACATGATGCATAACTAGGTTATTTTGATATGATATGATATGATATGATTCACGGCACACAAATCATGCCACCCAATCCCATCCTCAACTGCATGGGGTGTCCTTGCTGCTTAGCACCTCTCTTCTTCTTCTTCCTCTTCTTGTGCCCCGCACACTCAACAGTTAATTACATAGGCTCAAATGAGTCCCCCCTCCCCTTATGGCTGACACACTCCCAACATTGCTCCAGTGGCTGTCCCTACTTGTGGATTGCCCATTTTACCCTCCTGCTGCTGAGGTACACCAACCTGATGCAGCCCATCTGATCTAGCTGCACTTCCATCACCGTTGTTATGCCCTCCCAGCTGTGTAACTGCAGTTGCACTACCACAACCAATCGGTGCCATGCTATGGTTGTCACCGACGGCCCCATGCTGCATGAGACCACGTCCAAACAAAGATGGCAACGGTATATACATCTCTTTTCCACCACTAGTCGTTGGCCCATAGAAACCGCCATTGCCCTGATGGTCAAGAAACCCTCCTCTCAGTATGTCCAGGAATGTCGGCACTGTCATAGTGGCACAATAAGGAGCCAGCTCTGGTGCCAAGGGAAATGGCGGGGCCAAGGGCAAGGAGCACTCATAGTTGGTTGACATAAATGTGGGGTGTTGACGGTCCTTAGACCCAGTTTTGGACCGTCAATTAGCTCTATAAATAAGGAAGAACTAACACTTGTTACTTGCATTTTGTTATCAAATAACCTATTTCCACGTGTACCTCTAGATTTGGATGTGCAGGTGGAAAACAGGGATTTCCAGGTGTAAACAAGGCCCAAGGCGACGATTCCAACACGTCCATCAAACGACGCTCGCCGCGGGAATATAATTCAAGGATTAAAGGCCCAGAATCACCCAGAATATCAACTGAGGCCACGCACCTGGAAAAGAGGCTAAAAGGCCGAGGGGAGCCAACCTGCCAAAGCCCAGCCCAGGGGGGGCCAGGGCCAGGTCGGCCGACCCCAAACCCTAGGTCGGCCGACCTGACAGGGAGGCCCCCTGGGTCCATCTTCTTATGGCGGTTTGCAACCGACTTCAGGAGGTCGGTTCCACCTGCAATCAATGCCACCGACCTACGGAACCGCCTCAATTCCACCGCCTTTGAGGGCTATAAATAAAGGGGTACCCCCTCCCCTTGGAAGACACACAACACAAGAGGCTCATTCCCTCCTCCACACATCCAGAGCTAGGGGCTCTCTAGTTAGGCTTAGGCTGAGTAGTTGGGCTGCCCTTTTGGCTCCCAAGTCCCTTGGAGAGTTTGGGGTATATTCCCTTGTATCCTTTTACTCTCTTTGTAAGACTTATTTCTTTATCAATGGAATATCATCGTTCTTGTAGTAGTTATGTGCTTATGCTAGTTCATCGTTCATCCTTGATCTTGGATGAACGTTCTTCGTTCGTTCATGTTCGTTCATCGTTCGTTCATCGTTCATCGATGTTCGTTCATGATCGTTCATCGTTCGTTCGTCGTTCGTTCATACTCGATCATCGGTTAACGATGATCGTTCTTCATCGTTCATCGTTCGTCGCTCGTTCTTGAGCGACGAACGCCTATGCTTAACGTAGTGCTAGCTTTGATCCTTTGTCTAAGTAATCGCTTGCTAGACCTAGTTGTTCCTTTTGCTTAGTCATCGGGTCCATTGTCTTGCAAGAGTGCTCTAGGTTTATCGCCTTGCGAGGTGCCTCGAGGGATCTAGAGTTGTGGTTAGTTACGCTAGCATGGTGCTAGGGCTTCCTTTCCACCCTTGGATGCGTGTTCGTGCCCCACGGTTTGTAGAGGTAGGCGGCAGGTGGTGACAGCCCTGTCCGTCCCTTGTAATCCTCCACGTTCGGGTATGGCGTAGGAGTATATATGAAATGTCCGGAGATTGGGGCAGACTCTGATCGCTGGATCTCCCGATGATGGCTCGGCAGTAGAACAGCTTAGTCTTGGCTTGTGTGCAGCTTAGGCTATAGGTAGATGCTACGCACGCTACTTGACGATGTACATTAGGAGTAGCAGTTCTTCTTACTTAACCTTAGTCTAGCCTAGAGCCGCCTCTCGCCTTTTATCAGAGAGTGGAAATGCCTGCTGTGTGTGTCGCACTATCCTCTATCCAAACATTGCCTTACCCCTGTATTTGGATATTGGTTATGATCTATCATTTGTAACACCATGAGTATAAGTACACACTTGTCAACCACGTCTTCCTTTGGGAAAATATAAATAACGATACCCTGGAATACTCTCGGGTGAAATGCTACAACGGGTTATCCGTGCGCTTGCGGATTATCTTTTATGATTAAATACTAATAATACATATCTGGCACTCGTTGCTAGTTGTGGATTATTATGTATCCTAAGCAAGTAACTTAACCCCAGGTATTTCTGGCGCCGAACCGGGAATATTCACTCTAGGCCTAACCAGCCTAAGGTGGTGTTTTCTGTTTGGTGTAAGAAATACCAACAAGCATTTCTGGCGCCGTTGCCGGGGAAGACAATTGTTGACAAGTGTATACAATGATTACTCATGATTACACTTGATGTGATTTAACCATTTCCATTGCAGGCTAACCTTGATCTGTTTTCTCTCTTTGATGTGAAAACAGGATAGTGTATGCGTGGATTCAACCTGCCGGAAAACTTCGTTGATAATCCAGAGTCGCTTGTAAGGAAAGTCCGACCCCGCGTCGACTCTCCCTCACAAGCAACAGTCCCGACAGACGAACCCACATCATCCGCACCATCATCACTTATTGACATGGCTGATCAAAGGACCCTCCGTGACTACTCTGCTCCCTCCGTTGCCAATGTTCCCGTTGGGCCCAATGTCAACGCCGGTGACGCAGGGTTTGCAGTCAAATCAAGCCTAATCACTATGGTGCAGGCCATTCCCTTTTGTGGAAAGGCCACGGAGGACGCCAACACTCATCTCCAGCAATTCCTTGAGATATGCAACACATCGGCAACCGCCGGAGTCAACCAAGATGCTATCAGACTTCGTTTGTTTCCCCTCTCCCTCCTTGGGAAGGCGAAACAATGGTTCTATGCCAATCGTGCTAGCATTGACACTTGGGACCGCTGTTCTACCGCGTTCCTCGCAAAGTTTTTCCCGTTGGGTAAAACCAATGCCCTTCGTGGGAGAATATCAAGCTTCCAGCAAGCCAACAATGAAACCATCGCCGAGGCGTGGGATAGGCTCCAAGATTACATATCCGCCTGCCCACACCACGGGATGGAAGAATGGCTCATTCTTCAACATTTCTACAACGGGTTGACACCAACAACCCGTGGACATATGGATGCCGCTGCTGGAGGAGCCTTCTTCTCAATGACCGTTGCTCAAGCTAAAGAACTTATTGAGAAGATGGTCTCCAATCAAGGGTGGAGCGATGAACGTCTCCAACCACGCTCTAAAGGCATACACCCTATCAAGGAGGTGGACTTATTGTCCGCCAAGCTCGACCTCGTCATGAAGCGCTTGGACGACTTCAACACGCATGGTAGTGTTCGTTCACTTGACTCACGCATCACGTGTGAGGAATGTGGCAACACTGGCCATATGGGGAAGGATTGCCCCAACCATACCCATGAAGAAGCATTCTACATGAACAACAACAATGGGTATCGTACAAGTGGAGGTCAAGGTTTTAACCAAAACCGCCAATCTTATCAAGGAGGTAATAATTTCTCTGGTTTTAATAATAATCAGCCTTCTTTGAAAGATTTGGTTTATGGCCAAGCTAAAATCAACGAATCAATCAACAAAAAGCTTGCTGCCAATGATCAAAATTTAGAGAGTTTAAATTCAAAAATAGAAGGTCTTTCTTCCGCTTTCAAAAATCAGTTGAGCTTTAATAAAATGATAGAAACTCAGTTAGCTCAGCTTGCTGCTCTTGTTCCTTCTGCTAAATCTGGGCAGATTCCTGGGCAACCAGAATCTCCCATTGAAAAGGCTAATGTTATCACTACGAGAGGAGAAATGTTCTCTCGTAGGACTAACCATGCAGGGGAGAACAGGCAAATAAGAGGAGAACCTTCTACAATAAAATCTGATCCAGGCTTTCCAGTAATCTCTTGTGCAATCAAGAGATTCCACTTCAACTATGCACTGTGTGACCTTGGGGCCGGCGTAAGCATTATGCCCAAAGCAATCTTCGAGCAATTAAAGTACAGATTCCTCACACCAACAGCGATGCGGCTACAATTGGCCGACTCATCCTTTCGCTTTCCAATGGGGATTGCGGAGGATGTGCCGGTATTCATAAGAGGCCACACCGTCCCGGTGAACTTTGTGGTGCTTGACATGGATATTGATAAGGAAACGCCCCTCATCTTGGGACGTCCCTTCCTTAGCACCACAAAGGCCCAAATTGATGTTGGAGTTGGAGAAATCCGCCTCTACATCAATGGGAAGGAGGAGAAGTTCGAGTTTCAACCTCGGAAAGAACAATGCTCGATGATCAAGGTCAAGTATGGGCCAAACACCTCCAACATTCAAGAAGTTGAAGTGACAGCCAGGAAAACGGACAGCCTCATTGCTCTATGGAAGAACTTGGCAAAGATTGAGAATCCATCGCAGTTTCAACCAAAGAAACCTGCGACCACGAGGCCGGGATTATGGGCCAAGAAACCCGTCCCAAAGTCCGAGAAGCCACCTACACCATCAAAGATGAAACAAGTGTGGCAAGTCAAGGCGCAGCCCTCTACATCCTCATCTCCAAGGATCGGGTCCGCGCCACCAAGCTAAACCCGTTGGAGAAGTCTTAGCCCGTCGGACTTTAAACGACACGGCCCTGGCCGCCAGGAAAACCGGCATTATCATTCGGTTTGATTCTCTTTTCTTTTTGAACTTTTCCACCACATTTGCATTTGGATTTCTTTCCAAACCACTTTGCATATTTATTTCCTCCACCAAAAATTTATTTGGATTTTTCCGCCAGCATATTTGAATTTTTCCCTCGCCATGCATTTAAAAATCAAAATTTTCAAAAATATTTTTGCGTTCAAAATGACTCATCTTTGGATGAAATTTTTGGACCACCCTTGTATCATCATGGAAAAGCCAAAAATATTTTTGCATGTTGAAATTTTTCATCAACATGTCGATTTTTGATTTTTTTCGAAAAATTTTGAATTCGAGGCAACCTTTTATTTGAAAATCTTTTTGAGCAAATATTTTTGAGGAGTTTCTGGACATTGCAACCATGGTCAATCTCCATTTGGCCGTTGGGGGCTGTGGGCCAAAGAGGGAAGCAAGTGGACCCCACAGGGGGTCGGCCGACCCCGCTTGGCAGGTCGGCCGACCCAGAGGTGCCGTTGGGCGCGCTCCCCTTTGCCCCAACGGTCACCTGTCCTGTCCTCTTTTCGAAAATGGCCGTTATGGCTCATGTATATGAGGAGGTGGCCGGCCACAAGCTCTCTCCCTCTCACACTCTCATTTCCACTCCTCAACTCACTTCACTCCATTGCTCTCAAGTTTTCCATTGTGCTCATTGATTTCTTGCCTCAAAATTCTGCAAAAATATTTCTCCTTTGGTTTGCTTTGCAGTTTTGTTTTGGTTTGGTTTTCCGAGTTGCGTTTTCTCGCTTGCAAGAACACCGACGGTTTCATCGATTGGTTTTCACTCTCATAACCCGTTCGGAGTTTTCGTTCTTGCGTTCTTGCTCGACCTCGCTGCAGCATGAAGCGCGCCGGCAAAGCCTTCGCCTCGCTGCTCCGGTCCGGGAGCACAGGCTCGGGTTCATCTCGACCTCGCACTCGCGCCCGCACCGCCACCGAGCAAGTGTCAAGCCCTCAACATGAAGCCGCAACGGAGGAACAAGCCAACACCGAGCATCGTCTTCTCATCGACACCGACCTCGACTTGGTGGGCGACGAAGAGATGAGCGCCTACGAAGCTCTCCGACTCCGAACATTTGCTCCTACGCGAGCATTTGATCCGGAACTGCTGCAAAAGATTGGTATGGATGCTGAATTTTCTCGAGTATTTAAAGCAATAGGGTAGGATAAGTTTGCAAGTGTAGATGAGCAGGGTTCCCGCTTACTTACACTACAGTTTTTATGCACCCTACGCGTGGTAGATGATGGTATTACCTTTCGGTTTTTCCGGGAGGAATATCATTTGACATGGAAAATCCTTAGTCAATGCCTCGGCTTTAATTCTCGCTGCACCATTGATGTTGATAGTTCGATTCCGGGTTACTCAAAGTTAGCTTTTTGGCAAAGAATTTCTGCATCTCCTACTTGTGAGAAACCCCGAACTAATCATATTCATCATCCTACCTTGCGCTTGTTGCACATGTGGCTTGGCATTACCTTGTTTCCTAGAAGTGATATTAGGATTGTGCGCGAGGATGATCTGAAAATTCTTTATGCTATGGTTGAGAAAATAAAGATTGCTCCTGTCATGTCCATGATTGCTCAGTGGTTAGAGAATTTTAGAATGACTGGACCAATTGAGTGCACCTCGTTGATTACACGTATTGCTGCGGGTGTTGGTGCTTTGCATGATGCTAATGTTGCTTATATTGATACACCCCGCTCTCTTATCACCGAGGATTATCTTATTCAAGGTCATACACTTAAGCATGGTCCAAATAATTCTCTCATATTTTATTATGTCGGTTATACAAATGAATTCCCGTTACCTAACCGGGAACTTCGTTTGTATGGCTGTAAAAATCTAACCACACCTCTAGAAAAAGAGGAGGCTGCACGCAGGAGTACTTCTTCTCGCAGGAGGACGCGCAGGCCGGAGCCGACCGCCGACACCGGGATACCCGCACCGCAGCCCATGGCCTATGCACATGGGCCAAGCTACGGTCACGCCGGGTATGGTCCCGGTGGGTACACCACTCCACCACCGTTCGAGGTCGGCGGCTCGTCGCAGCAGGGTGCGGGCCAAGCCCAATGGACGCACCCTTCCCGCGCGCAATGGGAGGAAATCTCCTCCGATTCGACGTCCTACTCACCACGGGCCGGTGGGCGGCGTTCGTCTGCAGCTCGTGATCCATATCTTGAGCAGCAAATGAATGCGCTCACCGAGCAAATGGGACGCATTGAGACTCGAGGAGAGGACGTTGAGTACACTCTCAACCAACACGTCCTGCAGACCCATCAGTGGCAAGAAAACACAAATGCCCAGCTCACCAACCTCACCAACATGACGCAGCAGGGCCAAGCCGATATGTTGGCTTACTTTCGCCACACCGGGTTCAATCCTCGACATCACCCATGAGCAAGAACAAGCTTGGGGGGGATGCCATACCCCCCGCTAAGGTATCATGTATCGCAACTTGTATCCTTTTGTTTCTTTTGTTTGCTTGTTCTTGCACCTCTCATGAAAAATACCAAAAAAATGATAAATCTGAAAATAAAATAAAAATGACAAAACTAAAAAGAACAAAAATAGTCTTTAGTGTGGTTTCTAGTTTTTCGTAGTTTCTCTTCATATGCGAGTATGAGTGTTTAGCCTTCCTTATGTTGAGATGATGAACAGTTGCTCTGTTTTATCTCTTGTTTGTACCTAGTCACAACTTAGTGCTCTCCCAAGTTTTGAGACTTTTGGCTTATGCTTACCTAGAACTTGAAACTTGTGGGCTGCATAGTGCTTGATCTAAGTCTAAGTTGTTGTGAGATATGATATGGTACAAATAGGGCTGCCATGATCTTGTTCAAACTAGGACTTGACTTCCGGAGTTTTATTTTACAAAATACAAAAAAATGATAAAGTTCCTCAATGATCAAAAATTCCTACCAAAGCCATATGTTGTTCTTACATTGCAAACCCTTACACATATGCTGCTTGTCATTGCATTGAGCTTTATCAAAATTGTGTGACCCTAGTGAGAAGCTTGTCATACTCTCATTGATCAAGATCACGTACACTCCACCTCGCATGCTAAACTTCTACACTGGAAGTTAAGCAATACCACCACACTTTCCATCAAAATAAATACTCCAAAAATTCATTGTTACCTCTCTCTCAAAATGTATCATTGGAGACATGGCTATGCAAAAGAAAGAAAAAGAATAATCCCCTGCTCATACAAAAGTAGAGCATGATGAAGAAAAATGGGGAATAAAGAAAGAAAAATGTTGAGAAAAAGAAAGAAAGCAAGATAGCCATGTTCTCCTCAAAAAATTTCAAAAAGAGAGAGAGGAAACAAATAAAAAGGAGTATAGTTCTTCCACCTCACCACCACCTTACACACACATGCACATCTTGATCAAGGTTGTATGACTTGCATTCTCCATGGATCCACTCTTTTGGTTCAGCAATATGTGTGATGCAAGTATGCCTCATATCATCCCTACCTTGAGCTCCACATACAAGCCTTAGAAGTAGGATGACAAAGAGGCAACACAATAATGCCTTGGTGAGGAATATACACTTATTGAGCGATTCGAGAGCATCATTTGAGGAACTTTGCTTTTATTTCAAAACTTTTGAAAACCTCCGGAAAATAAAAGTCAAACAATGGACAAGTGAATGGTGCTCTGTTATAACCGTTCTATCTCTCAACCGCCCAAGACAAGGAAAAAGCCATACGCCCCATAAGGAGTAAGGTAAAGGGTGAGTTGCCATGCCAACTTTTTCAACTCAAAGGAGAGTATTTTGTTGTGTGCATGGTACCTATGAGATATGAAACATTGTAGCAACTCCTGATCAACATCCTAAGTCCTACTTCTTGCTCGGGACGAGCAAGGAGGACAGCTTGGGGGAGTTGTTGACGGTCCTTAGACCCAGTTTTGGACCGTCAATTAGCTCTATAAATAAGGAAGAACTAACACTTGTTACTTGCATTTTGTTATCAAATAACCTATTTCCACGTGTACCTCTAGATTTGGATGTGCAGGTGGAAAACAGGGATTTCCAGGTGTAAACAAGGCCCAAGGCGACGATTCCAACACGTCCATCAAACGACGCTCGCCGCGGGAATATAATTCAAGGATTAAAGGCCCAGAATCACCCAGAATATCAACTGAGGCCACGCACCTGGAAAAGAGGCTAAAAGGCCGAGGGGAGCCAACCTGCCAAAGCCCAGCCCAGGGGGGGCCAGGGCCAGGTCGGCCGACCCCAAACCCTAGGTCGGCCGACCTGACAGGGAGGCCCCCTGGGTCCATCTTCTTATGGCGGTTTGCAACCGACTTCAGGAGGTCGGTTCCACCTGCAATCAATGCCACCGACCTACGGAACCGCCTCAATTCCACCGCCTTTGAGGGCTATAAATAAAGGGGTACCCCCTCCCCTTGGAAGACACACAACACAAGAGGCTCATTCCCTCATCCACACATCCAGAGCTAGGGGCTCTCTAGTTAGGCTTAGGCTGAGTAGTTGGGCTGCCCTTTTGGCTCCCAAGTCCCTTGGAGAGTTTGGGGTATATTCCCTTGTATCCTTTTACTCTCTTTGTAAGACTTATTTCTTTATCAATGGAATATCATCGTTCTTGTAGTAGTTATGTGCTTATGCTAGTTCATCGTTCATCCTTGATCTTGGATGAACGTTCTTCGTTCGTTCATGTTCGTTCATCGTTCGTTCATCGTTCATCGATGTTCGTTCATGATCGTTCATCGTTCGTTCGTCGTTCGTTCATACTCGATCATCGGTTAACGATGATCGTTCTTCATCGTTCATCGTTCGTCGCTCGTTCTTGAGCGACGAACGCCTATGCTTAACGTAGTGCTAGCTTTGATCCTTTGTCTAAGTAATCGCTTGCTAGACCTAGTTGTTCCTTTTGCTTAGTCATCGGGTCCATTGTCTTGCAAGAGTGCTCTAGGTTTATCGCCTTGCGAGGTGCCTCGAGGGATCTAGAGTTGTGGTTAGTTACGCTAGCATGGTGCTAGGGCTTCCTTTCCACCCTTGGATGCGTGTTCGTGCCCCACGGTTTGTAGAGGTAGGCGGCAGGTGGTGACAGCCCTGTCCGTCCCTTGTAATCCTCCACGTTCGGGTATGGCGTAGGAGTATATATGAAATGTCCGGAGATTGGGGCAGACTCTGATCGCTGGATCTCCCGATGATGGCTCGGCAGTAGAACAGCTTAGTCTTGGCTTGTGTGCAGCTTAGGCTATAGGTAGATGCTACGCACGCTACTTGACGATGTACATTAGGAGTAGCAGTTCTTCTTACTTAACCTTAGTCTAGCCTAGAGCCGCCTCTCGCCTTTTATCAGAGAGTGGAAATGCCTGCTGTGTGTGTCGCACTATCCTCTATCCAAACATTGCCTTACCCCTGTATTTGGATATTGGTTATGATCTATCATTTGTAACACCATGAGTATAAGTACACACTTGTCAACCACGTCTTCCTTTGGGAAAATATAAATAACGATACCCTGGAATACTCTCGGGTGAAATGCTACAACGGGTTATCCGTGCGCTTGCGGATTATCTTTTATGATTAAATACTAATAATACATATCTGGCACTCGTTGCTAGTTGTGGATTATTATGTATCCTAAGCAAGTAACTTAACCCCAGGTATTTCTGGCGCCGAACCGGGAATATTCACTCTAGGCCTAACCAGCCTAAGGTGGTGTTTTCTGTTTGGTGTAAGAAATACCAACATGGGGAACACATTGGGGAAGCTTGTCGGTGATGGCAATGGAGGCAGGTTGTTGTTTATCACCCTAGTAATGGTGCTGGAGCTGGAGGGTGATGCCGACGATGAAGAATAAGAATGCCTGTTCTTGCGGCACGCACCGCCGATAGGTATTGCGGAGGGAGCCACCTTGGGTCCAAAAGCGGCGACAAGACTTTCAGAAGAAGCGTAGCTGTGACATGCTGTAGTTGTTGTAGTAGAAGAACTTGGTGTTGCTGGAGTCATAGCGCGGGAACTTGAGCGACTCCACCAGCTACGGTCAAGGCTTCTGCACTCTGCCACTACTCATCCATTGCTGCCGTGCTTGCTTCACGTTCCTCACTTCCTCCGGTGTGCCAATTGCATCCTGCTCGCATGCATGCAAACATTCATATATAATTAGATATCTCTATGTGAAAGCAGAATTATTATGTTATGTGTGCTTAACATACATACATAAGATCTTGCTAGAAACATATTAGGGGTCTAAAACTTGTGTTTCAAACATTTTTCCTGTTGCAAATATGTGTATGTTTAATACAAATGATTTATAGCTACCAATAAACTACAATGTGGCATACTTCAAATATCTGTATGTGGGACATTTCTTATCACGTAGAACAAAAATGGTACAAACGAAAGTAAAAAACTAAAGGATATACATGAAACATTCTAAAATTTCCAAGAGGTGTAAATAATATGATTCACGGTGGACAGATAGCAGGCTGCATGGCCCACGTGAAGTCACACGCTTGGACTCTGGTGCAACTTAACTCATTTTAAACTTTTTGTTCCAAGAAAAAAACTGCCAATATTGTATATCCCACTGGTGGCACAGATGGCGTCACCATGACATATACAGGAGCTTGCAAAATTGCAATGGTAAAAGATATTATTTACTAAAGACATAAATGTTAAATAGTACCCAAAAAATACCCGGTAAACGCCATCTAAATAAATTGGGATAAAAAACCAATGAGATATATAGAACTAAAAACCACATAGAAGAAATTAATATGTGCATAGTAGATAATCAATAGATGCCTAAGAATAATGATTTCCTCAGCCAAGGCTTCCCGACAGTGGATAGAAAATGGATGGCATCACTTTGTTTTGTACCTCCAGCTCGACGTGTAATATTGTTCTAGCACGAAATAATCAAGCCCCGACAATTCTAGAGCTCGCCAAAGAACCTCAAATTCCCAAAACCGAAACCCCTTACCTGCGGTCATATTTTGTGCATGCGATTTAGAGGTGAAAATTAATATTGGTAGGATTACCTAGCTCTAGCGGTAAAAAAATGAGAGAAATTAAATGGAACAGCCGATCCATATTTGGTGGTCCAGTTGAGGAAGAATACATCGCAGCAGCCCCCATATACACAGAAGCTGGCTAGGGTACATATGGTACACAACAGATGGCAAATCACGCACCCATGAACAGCACACATGCCTATATGGGTATGCATCTGCTCATCAATCCTAGTCCGAAATACTTGCTGTTCACAACCGGAAAAAGGACGACTAAACTACTGGAGATGCAAGCGGCATGGATTGATTATATATGAAACTACCACCTTAGACGATGCTTGTGAGCGGATGCAGCGGTGCTTCTGGATCATATATCTATGAAAATCAATAAAGGACTTGAGATTACCTGTTGCTGATGCTTGTGAGCGGATGCGGCGGTGCTTCTGGACCGCTTAGACGATGTCATCATGTCCACAGATCCACCACCCAAATTCTTCATCGTAGTATACTCCTAGGGAAAAAAGCACGGCTGCCAAGTGAAGAAAAAAAAGAAAAATTAGAGACAAAAAAAGGGAATCCTTGATGGATCAATCAAATGTGTAAACATGGATCGGACGAGTAGCGGATGTGCCTGAGGGAAGGGGAGAACTTACATAGAGACTTGCACGACGGACTCTGATCTCCTCGTTGCTATGCTTCTTTGCTGCTATACTATGTCGATCTAGAGAGTGAGAGATAAAGATAGAGAGATGTTGTCTGCTGGGGGCCCGGCTTTTAATCTAATCGTGCTAGGGAGAGGAGAAAGTGATGAAGGCCGATGCATGGTGTGTGGGAGGAGGTGAAACGGAAATGGAATGCTGGTTTTCCGCCGAAGCAAACGCGTTGGCACATGCTCCTCGCTCTAAAAAAAAGGCGTGGTGGCCTAGTCGGCCTCCATGGACCCCATCCGTTACATAGAGGGAGGGAGATGCCGATCAACTGTTCTGTTGGTGGCATGATGACATGTAACAGAAAGGGAGAGACGAGACAATGTGGACAGACGCCCATGCATGGTAGAGCGCAACTCATCGGCTTTCGTTGCAAGCCGCTCTTGCCATTTTTTGTTTTCTTCTATCTTAGTTTTTTTTTTCCTAACCATGGTCATCATCAGCCTTGTCTGCAAGATAGGATATATGCATGAAGCCAGGTGTCTCCATATGTGCTTGAGGATCAAAATGACACCTTTTTCTGCTG
This sequence comes from Eragrostis nindensis, assembly GCA_012490785.1. Lineage (NCBI taxonomy): Eukaryota > Viridiplantae > Streptophyta > Magnoliopsida > Poales > Poaceae > Eragrostis > Eragrostis nindensis. The sequence goes on along the minus strand of JAAXCT010000015.1, from coordinate 846,455 downwards.
CCAACTGGCTTCGAAGGGCCAAGGTCCATTCCTCAAGAGTATGGACGGTCTGCGACTTTAAGATGGCACTTATGTCTCAAAATATGTATTACTTGCAACTCTTCGGATCTCCATTCGTGAGTGTGCAGGTTTGTAACAAGATCAGAGATAGGTGATCTGGAACCAAAATAGTTTAACGCGTTTTCCAGGGAGGATTGGCGACTCACGGGCTCCATGACTTTTGCTTGTCCCACAATCGTCTGAAGAGTACATATGTAAGGTCCGGATGATAAGACTAGAACGAATGGTCGCTGCGTTGACTGGCAGGTAGCTGTCCCGCACGGTGTTCGGCCGCGCCGGTGGAGTCGCTCGAACTTATCGGCGCTCTGATGTGTGCCAGGGGTGGTCGCTGCGTTGACTGCTCGTCGGCGCGACCAGAGAGAGCGTGGCGTGAGCATTACCACGACGCGCGGCAATGTTCACGGCCATCGAGGAGGCCTGCGAGCTTGTCGTCCTTATTCTTCTGGAACGGCTCGCCCTGGACTTGCCGTCGTCTCTACGCAGGCCGGCTGGTCGACAGGGTTGGTCCTTGGCTTCTGTGTGCTCGCCTCCGACAAAGGTGCTCGGCATGGCGGAGGCCCAGGTGGGGATGACGGCGAGGTAGTCGACGGTGCGCCGGACATCGAGGAAGCCAATGCAGATGGTGAAGCAACACCCAGAATATACTCTAGCTAAAAGGGCTTCAAAACGCCAGTCAGCAAGGGAACTTGTTAGACCTTTCGTCCACTCTGGTCACCGACTACTTTCCGATACCTCTCACGCCCAATAATGGAGATCGAATGATCCAGAAAGTGGCATTCTGATACCTCTCACACCCACCAATGGAGAATGAATGATCTAGCAAGCGGCATTTGAAAGCAGGTGTATATGTCTTGATTTTCTGGAACATGCAAAAGCATGTGTATCAGGTTCCAAATTTCTAGTTCAAGTGTCATGTATATAGAGCTCTTCTTGTTGCATAGTGCTGTCATGTTGCATTGTCTTACGCCCAAGAGCAAGAACTTAATGTCAACGAAAGGCTCTGCCACAGATGCAATATTTTTCAGTCAAGTGACAAGGACCCCGATGATCAAGTAGTTAAACGCGCAACTGACTGAATTTTGGGATTCTGTCTTCCACGGCATTGATTTGTGTCGTTCTTGCCTAAGGGGTCCATGGGACCATCGGATATATTGATTTTGTGCGAACCACCACCATGTAAACAAGGTCAGTACATGGTGATGTTCGCAGGTTGCTAGCTAGATTCTTCAACAATGGACTTGTGCTTCTCGTCCCACAGTACGTCATCTAACAAAAAACAAACGGTGATAGTACATCTCAGAGAAACAATTGCTAAAAAAGAAAATACTTCAAACTTCTATGCCCTCAGTAACCAATCCCAGGGATCCTGCTGGCTTTAAATCGAAATTTCAATAGTGACGGTCGATTGATTATTGGATCGGGTTCATGAGATGACCAAAAGGCCACTAGGTAAAATCAGAGCCTCCCGCACCGTATTCTACCACCTGCGACACGAAGCCCAAGGTCGCTTGATGTGACAGCCAAGGCACAGCAGTGTCGTCTCGGTGGTGCTTTGGTATAGGGAGTCATGGCCGCGAGGCTGAGGGGATGGTTGCTGTTTGAAATAGCGTCCAACACTGGGTCGTGGCACCAGATCCAAGTGATGTAGAGTTTCAAATCCCAATGTCTCCCAAGCCCAAACTGGTCCCTCATTCCTGCATCTCTACTGTTCTTTTGTTTACATGCATCAACTGTTTCTGCAAGTTATATGTGGAGGGATACCGAAGTTTACAGAGTGCAAGTATATATTTCCTGCGCCTTGATAGACGAGCTAGGCAGGCACGCTACGGCAAGACTGTTGGGAAACATTTATTTATAGGGACACTAGGCATACTATTGATAGAACCATTGAATATCAGGTGCACATGAACTATTTGGTGCACATGTGCACAACCTCATTGAGAAACATTGGATTGCATCTAAACGACTAAAATCATGGGTGCAAATTTGCATTTATAAAACACATGTTTTTGGAAACATCGATTCGAATCATGGATGCTAAAATTATGAGTAGGACTTTCCAAACTTCATATATTTCAGCCATCGAGATTAAATTAATCTGATGGCCCAAAAAGTTTGTGCACATGTGAACCAAACAGTTCATGTGCTCCTTGGTATATTGGCAAGTAGCAACTCTTCAATTGTTTTTACTTCCTTTCGTTCAAGGAGAAGATCATTTAACTAGTGGCAGGTACAATTTGTCACTATTTGATAAAGACAAAAGTACATTAGATCTCTTAAAATGCGCACCATCACTATAGTGGGTTAAAAACACCAAACTGAAATCTCCGATCACAAACTTCTAGATGTTATCTGCGGTCTCATTACATCGGACGATGGAGCAAGGTTGTCGAAGGGTTTATCGTTTATCAATCATAATTAAGTCAGCAGTGTTTGGTGATCACAGACCATGTCATGACAACTTCAAGTATGCCTTGCAGGTGGTGCCTCTTGCTTGGCCATTTTGGAGACAACATTGAGAACACAATCTCAAGAACATGAACGTTTCCATCAGGTTTACTCGATGTCCAACCAGAGTTAGTTGAGCCCAGCAAGATCGATTCAATGCAGAGCCTGGAGACAATACATACTATAAATAATTCGTTGTTTCTACTGTAGTAACGACATCGAGGGTTCTTCAGCCAAGAACTGAACAGTATATGTAAAGTTCATTCAGAACAACCATCGCCTCTCACATCGCCATAGGCTGAAACTGAACCTTGTCACAATATTCTTGTCCAGAGAAAACCCTGAGATAGATTTGGAGAATTAGTAACTGCTGCTTGTCTGTCCTGCATGTTCAGGGAAGAAGACTGAAACTGAAGTTGTCCATTTCGTATTTTATTTTTTTAATTTCGCATGTTCCGACAACAAGACTGAAAGGAAGGATTGACTAACACTCGATCTAGCTAGTACAATTGAGGAAAAAACTATGGCCAGAACGAAAATATTTCAAGGTTGTACGTCTTCGGCATCTAATTGCAGGGTGTTGCCGGTAAACAGGCATTTGTGAAAAAAAATTGGTTTCGAGCAATGAATTGATTGCGGAACATCTGCCGGTGCTGGTGGCGTTCCGCACCATGTCCCATGAGGATACTGCACTCCAGATGCCAAGGAGCCGCGGCCGTACCGTAGACGAGAAAACACACCATTCACGGCGTCGCCTCAGCCGTCTGATTTATCTTGGAGCCTGACATAGGTCTCGCTTGTCTGTCTCGGAACGAAAAAGGACAACCGCCGCCACAATGCCACATCACCCGCGCCGCACGACCACGCAGATCGACCGCGCGGAGCGGCGCCGCCGATACGACGGCCGCAGCGCCGAACTCTTGACGCGCCAGCGAAGGCGCAGGGGCAGGCCGGCGGGGTCATTCATCGGAACTCGCCGGCGCTCTGGCGAGCCATGGCGTGCAGCGTAGCGAGGACGATGGGCGGTCGCTATTCGAAACAGCGAGCGGCCCCTGGTTCTCGGATTCGTTCGATGCGATTTGTGCGGCTCAGATCGGGCGAGTTGACCGGTCGTCGGCGCTCGCGTTCAGCAAAAGTCGCAAAGGCTCAGAGCGGCTCGAGCCGCCCAACTCCATGCCGCCGGCCGGCGCTCCCCGTTTCAGCACGACGGAGCTCCGTTCGTTCGTGTTGGCATGATGCATGGTGCGTTCTCTTGCACCGGCGGCGGACAAGCTAGAGGGCCATGCATGCGTCCATGACCAGCGAGCCTATGCCTGTGTGCTTGTTCCACGGACGGTACGTGATACTTCCGGGGCCAGCTAGGGGTACGCAAAGCTCACGGCAGATCCCAGCAGCGGAAACACGGTGGCGCTCTGATCCCTGTCCAGGCCGAGGATAACGGGAGCGGGTGGCAAGCGAGATTGACAGTCTTGCCAAAGCTGTCAAATTTGTATTTGGCACATACGAGACGGCATTAGCCCTCAAATACAAATCTTAGACAAACATTGTGCCACATGCGCCGTTCTCCCTACAGTTATGTTCTTGATTATCGTTCAGACAAGGACTGAGATATATTGAGAGTCTCGCCAAAGCTCGGAACTAGTAAAATGTACGTCTCCTGTTTGGTCCTCCCTACTACTTAATTTACGTGTTCACGAACGTGATGTTCGTTCTCTCTCTAGAAACATCACGTGAACAAGATCACCAGGTTATAGAATTGCGCTGCAATTAAGCCTGCCATATAGCATCATCAAGTACGTCTCTACATGTTTCGATAATTTGCAAGACTTTTAAGTTCTCAGAGCCAATGCACACGACTGAGAGAAACAAAAGAAGTACTATTTGGTAAAGAGGCTTTAAAATTCCACTAAGAATTAAAGAGCAATCTTACAAACTCACACCCACGAATGAGTATCAAATAATCTTGCATGCAATCTGTATGTATTTCGAGAAATAGATACCATCTTATAATTAATTCATGTATCATATACATATCGCTCTTGAAGCTCCACATAAAATTATCTCATGCATGTTTCTCAAAGATGATCGGACTGCGTACCGGTGACATCGCAACACCTATATAGCCGGCAAGGTCAGAGGTAACATCTTGGATTATAAAGGGAAAAAGTAGAAAGGGTGGCCTGGGCTTATTGGGCTTGTTTGGAGTAATTGAGGCCTCAGTAGTGTCCAATTCGAATTAGAGAAGACAACAAACTAGACCTATAGGTTCAAAAAAACAAACTAGACCTATTTTCCTCACCCACGGCTCGTGCCGTTTTCGCTCATTTGTCCACGTATTCCCTTCGACCGTTCTTTAATAAGGAGAGAAACAGAATCGCTATCGGCGTCATCGTTCCTAGGGCCAGCGATTGCTACTGTGATCAATTCCCTTGCAAGCTACGGTGTTCGAAATTCAACTTAGCAAGGGCAGTTGTAATAAACCACACTCTGAACAACCGATTTCCAGTACCTCTCATACCCACTTAGAATGACCTAGCAAGTGGCACATGCATGGAAATGCAGGTGGTGTACTGTATCATCTTGTAATTCAAGTATAGAGAGCTCTTGGAGCACCATAATGCTCCCAGTTTTCTGAAGTGCTGAGATTGGACTACATATCGGTGGCATCCCCATTCATATATACCTGGCATGAACGGGGTTAATAAGTTGTTTTCCTTCTGTTTTTATTCAGTACTATGTAAGCAACTGAGCGCATGGCTTTAACTAGTACCACACACATGTTGCCATTAAATAGTGTGACCTCTTGTAGTGTGTAGCACGTATCGCTATATGGTGGGTGGAAAAAAATAACAAAACATGAAAATAGCACATGTTGTTCTTGTTATGGTGTGTGAATGTCAAATGCTGAAAACAGTACATGAACTCATTGGGCGAGACGTATTGGGGTTAGTAGCAAATTTAGTACCAAGTGACCGGTTCGCAGGCTAGTTGACGATGGATTGTGACTCTTCCTGCCTTCATTGGCAGAGCAAGTATGTACAGTTCAAACATGAGGACTGAAATGAAACACTTCTGCTTTACATGCTCAGACAAGAGAACTGAAACGGAGGATTCTTGCAGCAAGAAGAAGCCGATATATTTCAGGAAAGCACTACTCAAATGAAAATATTGCAGCAAGACCAGAGGCGGACCCTCCAATATGGCATGGTATGGCAGCCGCCATACCTAACTCCGGCGCAAAATACCTAGTACCCCCTGTTCCTCAGCCTTGCAAATCAGTCTTGACGCCATGGATTTGAGCTTTGGAGCTGTTCGTTGTCTGTTTTCTGGAGAAAGAAGATGACCAGTGATTGTTGTCATGTTGTGAAGGGGTATGGGCTTTAGTGGCACAACTGGGCTTTATATTCAATTAGCCTACTGTTTTGTTTTCAGTAATAGTCCAAAGACAAGAGGCCCATACGAGTGGATCATTTGCCAACCTCCTCCATTCAGCCAGCGCCGGTGCAAGCTAGCAACATTTCCAATTCGCTTCCGAAAGTTTCCTTCTTTTTCCTTCCTGTCGATTTCGCCCCCAAAAATCAAAAATCGCCCGAAACCTAGTCTGGGACTCCAGCCATGGTGGGAGGCGGCGCGTCAGCGCTGGCTATGGGCACATTCTGTCAATGCCGGAATCGATGGGCCTGGAGCGGGGTGTGGACGAGGAGTAATGGGGACGAGCGGCGTAGGGTGAGGGCGAGGGATTGAAAGTTTGGAACCGATCCAAACCAAACTGACCGACATTGGAGCTTTGGCTGGCTCCACAGGCGGCATAGCGCCAGGAAGCATAGATTCGAGCTGCACGGGTGCTCGAAGGAAGAAGCGCTACAAAAATTTAGGTAAATGATCCTGTTTGTTTATTAATTCCGAAAATGAGATGGCTGCTGGCAAACGTTTGTTACTTTGTTGATTAGTCAATTGATTTTTTTTCTTTTTTAGATTTGAAGAGCTTCTATAGTAGAAGCTCATCAAACGGCATCGGCTCTAGCCAAAACACCGATGCATAGTTTTCGATCAAGTTTGCGTCAATGCTTCGCCATACCATAATTTTTTTGCTGGGTCCGCCACTGAGCAAGACGCAGCGGCGTGACGGCGAAAGCGTCATAGTCGGCTACGTCCTTAATTAATGCCGAGGAAAACCGGGGCGGGTACGTGGCAATAGATGGGCTGGCAAGCACGAGGGACCACGAGGTGAACCGGCAGACACGCGCCGCGGGGAGCCATGGCGTGTAGCAATCTGGACGTGGACATGACACGGAGTGGTCGCTATATTTCACCCTTGTCCTGGCAGTGGTTCGATCGATCTGACTCTTGCGGCTCGATCAGATCGGTGGTTCCTCGTAGACTCGTAGTCAAACTGGCTTGGAGGACGCCGGCGAGCTAGGTCGCCGTCCCTTCCTTCCGCAACGCCTCGTATACGCTGGGAGATGACGGCCGGCAGGTTCCGCGGCTTCTCTCCTTTCGTTGCCGCCGGCAAAGTTGTACAGCATGGACAAGGCCCAGCTGATCGGGTTGACGGCGAGTTCGCGACGGCAGAGTGGCCGGCGGGGGTCGAGCTGGGCATCGAGGAGGCTGGCCATCGCACGCTCCTCATGGTCGCCTGCGCAGGTTGTCTCGTATGTGGAGCAATGGCTGTCTCGTAGTTTGCTGGTTGCTACCATAGATTGTTGGAAGCCTGGACTACTTCCCAGCTGGTCATCAAAAGGAATTGCTTGCTTATTATGGTTGGATTTTAATACGAAAGACAGAGCAAGAACGAACATAATATATGTCAACTTCGCTTAGGCAAAGACTAAGAACTCAACGTCAATGAAAGACATTAGCACAGATGCAATAATGAAGTACTTGAGTGCGCAGCTGACTGAATTCTGCTATTCTTTCTACCACAGCATTGGTTCCAAAGCTCGAGTCTGTGAACAACCTATTCCCAATGCCTCTCATACCCACGAATGAGGATCAAATGATCTAGAATGCAATCCATATGACTTTCGAGAACCATATACCATTTTCTAAGTAAATTTATGTATCGCATACGTGTAGCTCTTGAAGCCACTTATATAATGCTCTCATGTTTCTCAAAGATTCGGGCTGCGTAATGGTGACATCCCAGCTCCTATATACCCGGCGATATTAGAGTTCTTCGGTTCTTTTTTATTTCCTTGTTCAAAGAGCACATGGCTTAGTGCCTGGTACAATGCATGTGTCATTAAATAAAGATAAAGGTACATCTGATCTTTTGTACTATGCGGTACGTATATAACTATAGGGTGGGTCGGAAAACATCATACTGAAAACTCCGATCACACATGTTGTTGTCTGGGGCCTGCTATATCGGGCGATGGAGCTAGATCGTAGATAGGTTCATTGTACAATCAAAAGTTAGTCCTAGATGTGTAAACATTACAGAGTCCTGCCACCTCCGGACGAGCAAGGTCCACGAGTGGATGAGGTCGGCACCAAGGCGAGGGAACATTTACAATTTGATGGCACTGGCAAAGCAGCCTATTGCACCATACCGCGTGCCATGTCCTAGTTTTTTATGTTGTCTCAAGCTGAAGAACGAATGCAGTGTCACGCCGGTGCCAAGGCCAGCCAGTAGGGTGGCTCCGAGGAGCGATGGCACGACGCCTGCGCTGACCACAACGCGACGGCAGGATGGCAAAATCAGGGACGGTGATGTCCTTGTTAGTTGCATGCACCCATGTTCTCTTCTAATACTGGGTCCAACTCTCCGCTTCGACTTCCAGTTCCTCCTCCAACGACGAGCACTACGGCTGGCAGCCACAAAAGGGCGTCCTTGCACTAGTGGCAGTGTTATCGTTGCTGAAATTACTCAACATCAATACCAACGTTCCTCTTGTCATCGAGCGCATTCATCCCTATCGGTAAAGCAACAATTTGCATACAGCCCATACCGCTCAAGCAACAACTAGAAAAGTTTGGCTTCAATATTCCATTGAGCAAGGGCACTTGTGATACCATAGGACTCTAGCCCACCGAATAACCTATTCCCAGTACCTCTCATGCCCAACAATGGAGATGGATGGCCTAGCAAGTGGCAAATGCTTTGGGAAAGCATGTATGTATGTATCATCTTATTGTAGTGGCATATATATAGAGCTCTTGGAGCTCCATATGCCTCACAATTGCTATTTACCAGTGACATCCCCATTCATATATTCACAAGATGTAATCACCACTAGTAAGTTTTTTTTTTTCAGCTTTTGTTCAGTAAGTACATCCGACTTAACTAGTGCAATGTACATATATACGTCACGATCACAATGGTGGGAGCGAAAAAAACATCATATGCGAACTGAAAATCCCAGATCATAAGCTTCTGCGAGCTACACATTCTTTTTTCTTGAGGGCAAAGACAAAATGGAAAAATACTCTCATTTCATATGTTCAGACAACAAAACTGAAAAATGATTCAGTAACGCTCTACCATCAACAAAAAGCTGAGAGCTGCCTATATATTTCAGCAAATATTTGTTCAAAATGAAAATATTTCAAGGTGCTATGTATGACGCGGATCGCCTGACTTTAGTGCTATTTACTGCAAGGGTGCAGTAAGCCTCTATCTTTGACGGCGGTGTCCGGCCACCGTGGGATGATCGAGGCAGTAGCTTTCATGCATCGGTCTGCTCTGCTCGCCATGGTTTGTCAGACAGTCAGAGCTCCGTCAAGTTCCGAACGACTCCGCCGACATGCTGCTGCGCCTTCAGCGTCCGGTCAAGCTTGCCTCAGCCGTGGTCTCGCGCGCCATGCTTGAACCGTCCGAGGTCTGCGTCCGGCACATGGAAATCTGTCGGACGAGCGCCACGGTGTCGCGCCCGCCCTCTTTCTTGATGCTTACATATATACTTCCTCTGGTTTTAAATTGTTGACGTTTGGCTATTTTTGAGTTACGTTTGACCATTAGTCTTATTCAAAATATTTTAAAAATTATCATAAATCTTGTTATGATAAGACTTATAGTTTTGCATACATACATGCTTTCAAACGTAACGGTTTTGCATACATACATTTTTGAGTTGCATCACTAAAGGAAATTGAAATATAACTAATAATTTTGCATATTTAAGTTAACATTTTGAATAAGACAAACGGTCAAATGTAACTCAAAAATAGTGAAACGTCAACAATTTAAAACCGGAGAGAGTAGCTGTAAAGGCCAGCCACCGTGGCGTGGTTGCTCTGGCATGGCGCGCAGAGGAATATATGGTGGCATGACGCGATGGTGCGGTAGAGAGACGAAGTGGCAAGTCGGAGACGTCATTGCCGAGGACAACGGGAGCTAGTGGCAAGCGAATGGATCGACTACATGCGAGACACGATTCCCGCGGTGCGTCAGGGCCGGCGCGGCGCTCCGGCGAGCCATGTCGTGCAGAGGACCAGGGGTGGTCGCTATTCAACTTGTGCGGCTCCGATCGGGCGAGTTGACCGGTCGTCGCTCGTCATAGTCAGCAACTCGTGCCCAAATTCGTGCCTCCCGTGTGCTCCCTGTCTCAGCTCGCCGTCCATTCGTTCGTGGGCTTGCAACGTACGTTCAGCCGGCGAATGCGAGCGAGCCCATGGAGTGGCGTCCATGCATGCGCTAGCTGTCTCAAGGCGGCGCTTCAAGCAGGTCCTTGTACTCATCGCAAAAAAAAAAAAAAGCAGGTCCTTGTACTGCGCCCGCCGCCGACTCCGCCAGCAGAGAGACATCCAGGCTGGTCCGCGGCACAGAGGAATGGGGACCTCTCACACCCACCCAAAGAGATAGAATGGTCTAGCAAGCAGCACACGTGCTTTGGAAAGAAGGTACATATCATCTTCTAATTCAGGCATCAAATATATAGAGCTCTTGGAGTTTCATAATGCTGTCCTGTCATGTATCTCTATTGCAGAGATTGAACCATGTATCGAGTACATCCCCATTCATACATACCTGACGCGTGGTAAGTGTTTGTCAGTTTCTCTCTTTTTTTTTCCTTTTGGTTCAGTAAGAACATGGCGTTATCTAGTGGCAAGTACATGTGTCACTAAATAGAGAAAATAGTAATTAAATGATCTCCATGTACTATGCAGTATATATATCACGATGGTAAGTGGAAAACATCAAATCCAACCGGAAAACTCTACAACAAAACTTCTTTGTGAGCTCCACATGCACCTTCCATAGGACAGAGATCTCTTGATGTTATCTACTATCGGCTCCCATCTGATTTTCATAAGCCAATGGAACTAGCTAGGTCGAAGGTTTCATTGTTCGATTACTGAGTCAGTCAAGAACATTACACTGAAACATTCATTCAGAACATGTCGGTTTCCATCATGATTACTCCACCATCTTTGACTAGAGTTAGTTTAACCAGAAAAGAGCCCTTAGGTGCAGAGCCCTGCCAAATCATACTGGCTACATATACTATATTGTTTTTCCTGCAGTCATTTTAGTTCTATAAACGTTCAGACTCTTCCGCCACAAAAAGTGAATCGAAACACTCATTCATTTCAGAACAACCATCCACCTCTGACATAATACTAATGCTGAAACTCCTGCATCGATCATCTCCTTATCACAAGCGAATCGTGAGACATGGGGGTATTCGAAACAAGGTATCAGTACTAGTGATCTGCAGCCAAAATATTTTAACGCATTTTCCATTAAGATTTTGTGTCTCGCAGTCGAAGGCATATTGACCATGAACTTGTGCTTTGCTTGACCTGCAATCGTCTTCATAGGAAGTTCTGACAATAAGACTTTCACTACTACAGAACCCCAAAACACAGACGGGGAATTTTGGTCATCTCAGACGGCAACCCGCCCCGTCTGTGCGTCGGCGTCTGTGATGTGAAGTCATCACAGACGGGGGTGTTCGCCGTCTGTGATGATTAATATCACAGACGGGTAGACCCGTCTGTGATGAATGACATTACAGACGTGACAGGACTCCAGTACCCCGTCTGTGATGACACAGCAGCCCAACAAAAAAAAAGGCCGTTCCCACCCCCATTTACATGGATTCAGTGCAAACCGAACAAACTCATCAATTCAGCCAACAGTAACACAGGGGCAATGTCAAAATAAATCAAAGAACATCCACTAAACATCTGCTGCATCTAAAGAAACAACAGAGAAGATTCACAAAGAATTTAGACAGTATGTAGAACTAAGAACTACTATTTTTAAAGAACACGGATCAACTACTTGGTTCTAAACTGATCTAGTTTCTCGCCTGCAAGTTTTGGTTATAATCCATCATTTCTCCATCTATGTCCACCCAGTTCAACTGCATAATTGCATTGTAAAATGTTGATTAGAAAGACATTGAAGTAGTCTAGAAACATCTACAACCAAGGACCAAGGACTTAAGTAATCTAGAAACATTTATGTGGCGAGCATATAAATGAGCAATCATGGTTCCTCACACAACACATATTCTTCAAATCAGAAACTAAATTCCTGAAACTTTCTCTAGTCTTTTAGTGGAGCAACACTGATATATTCCTAGAAGTCAGAGTGACAATATCATTGACTGTGGAACAAAGTGTATCAAAAGAGAGATTGAAGAATCAGTGCAACATTTTTACTTCAAGGAGTGTCCAAACATATATTTTAAGTAGGAAGGATGCAAACAAGTTTTTGATTCTCCCTATGTTGACCACTCCTAGTGTACAATTCTAATTACGATGACCACTCCTAGTGTACAAATGATTGAGGTACTGAAATAATCAGGCTAGTCATGGCAGGCAAAAAACAAAAGCTATAGATCAATTTACAGGTGCAGGGATTACAGACAAAACATGAGCAATACTTTTTATCTATGGAAGTAATCGCAATAGGGTCGAGAGAATCACACCTCTGTTATGAATTTGAGCTGAGTAGCATCTACAAAGCTTTGGGACAATCAGACTTCTGAAAAATCCTGCAGTTTTCAGTCACATAAAAAGATGATATTACAATACAGTCATGTAGAATAATGCTTCCAGTTGAGGCAACTACTCAATTCAAAATGACAGTATGAAAGTATAAAGAGAGTTGCTCTGTATGAAACTTCGAGCATGCATTTTTCAGTTTAGAAACAACTGAACACTTCATTAATCCATAGCAACAACTAGTACCTAATAAACTAAGGACAGGACTTGATCACTCACACCTGCCATCATCCAGATAAATGCTTGCTTTCCATTTGGCTGAGCAATTGTTGCTTCATTTGCTCTGTGCACTCATCTGCAAATAGGAATACTAAGGTACTTCATCATAAAGAAAATTAAGTCAATTTAGATGCATATTAACTCTATTTGTTTAACTTGCATAACTGAAACAGAGTACGGCTAGGCTAGTTAACTGGCTCTACTTTTACCTTAAAACATATATACTGATAGAAATTAGCACTACCATGGATATTGCCACTATTTTATTTTCTGATATAAAACTGAAACTGGAACTAGGACTATTAGCTTTTGTAATAGAAGTGTTCCCCACTAATTGATTGATCAGTAAAAGGTCAGAAACAAAACCAATGCTACACTATTTGTATATTCCTACTCAAATTGTGCACTGATGGCGAAGGTTAAGACTGCAGCTTGCTATCTAATTATTTACTGATGGTGAACTGCCTTCCTAATTGACTTCTCACACTCAAGTACACATGCTGGTTCAGTTAACTGAATGTGTGCTCTCTATGGATCCTTGGCATGACTGAATAAAAGTGTCAGTCTAATAAACTTACTCTATTTTCACTATTGCACCTGCAACATCACTATATATATGTATATGCACCTGACAGTACTAAAGAACCTGCAAAATCACTATCACTATTGCACTTTTGCTCTGAAACTAATGCTCTGAAAATTCAGAGCCACGAGCTGATTGCACAAAGCCGCTAGCTTCGCTGCCGGTGATGGCAACAAGCCAGAACACATGGATTGCAGAACAGGAAAAGGAACTGCAGAGATAAGCTTGAGCAGCCCCTTAGGCAGGCAATAATCTATCGAACACTTGGTTTGCTTTGCGTAGTACAAAAGGAAGAGAAGAGGCGAGGTGTGAGGGGATTGACTTACAGATAGATGATACGACAGACGAAGGGAAGGAGGCGGCGTGTGGGGAAACCATGCGAGATCCAAGGCGTCGCTCCCTCAAGTTCCAGGACGACGGCCTCACAAGCTCCCGGACGGCGAGGTGTGATGCTCGGGAATCACGTCGAGGTACACAGGGAAGATGCCGCATAGCTGACCTGCAGGATATGGTGGGTGCTGACGAGGAGATTGCGACGAGGAAGAAGATTCGGGTCGCGGCCGTCCATGCGCCGCAGATCTGGGGGAGGAAGTACTTCCTTGGCCGTCCATGCGCTGCTACAGATCTGGGAGAGGAAGTCCTCCCCTGGACGTTGGGGAGGAGCTCGCCCTGCTAAATAAACTGCGCTGCCGAGGCGTAAGGCAGCGCCGCCGCCACCGGGAAGAAGGCTGCCCCGCCCGGATGCCGCCGCCGCCGAGCCTGGGCCCAAATGTCGCCCGGTGCTTGTCAGCTGACCGTGACGACGGCGCGCAAGCAGCCTTTTCATCTTCCAACGGGAAAAGGATGATGCGGATCTAGTAAGGGGAGGTGGTGGTGGTGACGACGGCGGCGGAGCAGCTAGAGGGACGGTAGTGTGTCTTAGGGTTGCGAGAGAGATGCCGGCGGGGTGTCTGGTTGTGGTTGGGGAGAGAAGGCTGTGCGGCGCTCGGACGCGAGGATTGGGATGAGTTAAAGTGGAAGAACTTTTCGGGTCCGGATCCATCGATGTATAGGGTAAGCACAGACGGGATATACAAGAGCGTAAGCACAGACAACAGTCAACTCCCGTCTGTGATGACTTTAGGCCAATATCACAGACGGGGATTAGGCTTTCCCGTCTGTAACGTGCGGTCAATCTGGCCTAAAACTGAGCCTAGCAGCATATAACAGACGCGGATAGACAAATCCCGTCTGTGATAATGAAACTACAGACGGGATCCGGTCTCCCGTCTGAGATATGGTGTCTCCTATTTGAGGTTTTGTAGTAGTGTTTGAAATGAAAGTGTTTCATTTCATATGTTCAGACAACAATACTGAAATGAAGCTAGGATACACTAACGCTTCATCAGCAGGTGTCCCAGCAAAAAGGTGCTAGCACATTTGAAGAAGTGAACGTTCCCTAGGCCCTGTGTAGTCATTTGATTAGACTCGTATGGCTCGGATTGGGCGAGTTGAGAGGTCGTGGGACGCAGTCAACTAGTCATAAGGCGCAGGGCTGCACGCAGCCCAAATCGCTCGTGGTGGCATTTCGAGCTGGTCGTTCTCTGCCGCCGACTCAATAGAGAGCTCCAGATGATGTCAAGCGAGGCACTCATCAACAGCTGCCCGGTGCGCCAATGTTGTCGCGCTCGCTCTCTTAGTGCTGGACATGGTTTGCGCTCTTGCACTGGTGGCGGATAATGGCTGTAATACACCACCCAGCCCAGTGAAGAACCGATTGCCAGTACCTCCCATACCCACTAGTACATATCTAGAATGACCTGCCAAGTGGCACATGTATGGAAATGCTGGTGATGTGTATCATCTTGTAATTCAAGTATAGAGTGCTTTTGAAGCACCATATATAATGCCCCCACGTTTCTGAAGTACTGAGATTGGACTGCATATCGGTGACATCCCCATTCATATATACTTGACGTGAACGGGGTTCGTGACCTCACATGTTATCAATAAAGAGTGTGACCTCTTGTAGTGTGTAGCATGTGTATCCCAATAGTGGGTGAAAAAAAATAACAAATCATTAAAATAGTACATGTTATTCTCACTATGATGGGTGGACAACGTCAAACGCTGAAAACATTGCATGTCATTTTCTACAATGCAGCTACCCACTCCAGTTGAACACTCATGTGGTCTTAAGAATCTGCTCCAACTTGACCTCAAAACAAGCTGTACTAAGATAAACTTGGCACTTGGTATCTTTCCGGTATACACCACACACCAGCATACGTTTTTTGCCATCAAATGATCAGCAGCTGATCAGGAGATGTGCATAAGCAGCATACTTTTGTTAGCGTTCCATCGCAGAACGCCTGCTGGTATATATGTGGTGCGCAGCATCAGCATGGAATTGACTTTTCAAGAGGTGGTCAAAGCACCTCCAGGAAAAAGCAGAGCATGGAACGCGCGCGTCCGGTGGCCATTAGGCTCCCGCACAGTGTCCGCCCACCGTGGGAATGCATTGCACGGGGCAGTATAGCTTTCTGATTTCCATGTGCCGGACGCAGGCCTCGGGCGGCATGTCGGCACATGGAAATCAGACACTGAAGGCGCAGCGGCATGCCGGCAGAGTCATTGGGAACTTGACGGCACTCTGACTGTCTGACAAAACCATGGCGAGCAGAGCAGACCAAAGCATGTTGGGCGAGCGCCACGGTGTCGCGCCCGCCCGCTGTCTTGGTGCTTGCATAGCTGCAACAAAGGCCAGCCACCGTGGTGTGGTTGCTCTGGCATGGCGCGCAGAGGAATGGTGGCATGACGCGATGGCGCGGCAGAGAGATGATGCGGCCAGTCCGTCGGAGACGTCTCATTGCCGAGGACAACAGGAGCTGGCCGGTGGCGAGAGAATGGATCGACTCCATGCGAGACACGATTCCCGCGGCGCGTCAGGGCCTGCGAATTCGTTCGGAACTGGGCGGCGCTCCGGCGAGCCATGGCGTGCAGAGGACCAGGGGTGGTCGCTATTCCAAATAACGACCGCTCCCTGGTTCTCGGATTTGTTCGATCCGACTTGTGCGGCTCAGATCGGGCGAGTTGACCGGTCGTCGCTCGTCATAGTCATCAACTCGTGCCCGAATCCGTGCCGCCGGAGCTCCGTTCATTCGTGGGCATGCGCTGTACATTCAGCCGACGAATGCGGCCGAGCCCGCGGAGTGGCGTCCATGCAACCATGCGCTGTCTCAAGGCGGCAGCGCTTCAAGCAGGTCCTTGTGCTGCGCCGCGGCCGACTCCGCCAGAGAGACATCCAGGATCGTCCGCGACACAGTGGAATGAGGACGTCATCGGCATCCTGCAGGAGCGCCAGCCTCGTCGCGCTGGCAACGTGCGTACGTTCTCTTGAACCGGCGGCGGACAAGAAGACCATGAGTCCATGACCAGCGGCAGCGAGCCTACCCTTCTGTGCTTGTTCGACGGACGGTACGTGATAGTGCCGGTACGGCAGCGCAAGGGGTTCGCAAGCTCATGGCAGATTCCCAGCGGCAGGAACGCGGCGCCGACGCACTCTGAACCCTGTCCAGCTAGATTTGCTACAGATCGAGGTGCCAAGGTATACGCAAATGCAATATTAATTATTGTTCTTCAAGTCACATGGACCTCACCAAGTAGTTGAGTTGAGTGCGCAAAGCTGCCTGAACTTTACGATGACATCTTCCATGGCATTACACCTCAAATTTATAGCTTGGAGCTGTGCCTCTGATGAGTTGTCCTCACCTAGCTATGTGCTCCTGAAGCCTATCGTATGAAAAAAAATCGAGCCGCATGTCCGAACCATGATTGAATACCGTGCATGAGTTTCAGCTAGTGGAACTAACAATTGCGGATCCAGCAAGAGCAGCGATGCAACACAAAGAATAATATCTTGCTAAGGAGACTTTACAACTCCTCGATGCAATGGCACTTGTAAAACAAGTTTTTCAACTCTTGGTGAACAACATATTCCTAATACCTCTCACACCAAGCCATGGAGATGGAATGATCTAGCAAGCAGCACATGCTTTGGAAAGGAGGCACATATCATCTTCTAACTCAAGCATCAAATATATAGAGCTCTTGGAGTTCCATAATGCTGTCCTGTCATGTATCTCTAGTACAGAGATTGAACCATGTATCGAGTACATCCCCATTCATACATACATGGCGTGGCAAGCGTTTGTCAGTTTCTCTTTTTCCCCTTTGGTTCAGTAAGAACATGGCGTTAACTAATGTCAAGTACATGTGTGACTAAATAGAGAAAATAGTAATTAAATGATCTCCATGTACTACGCAGTATGTATCACGATGGTAAGTGGAAAACATCAAATCCAAACTGAAAACTCTACCACAAACTTCTTTGTGAGCTCCACATGCACCTTCGAGAGGACAGAGACCTCTTGATATTGTTCACTATCCACTCCCATCAGGTGATTTTCAAAAGCCAATGGAACTAGATTGAAGAGTTCGTTGTTCAAAATTGGGTCAGCCACTGAAACATTCATTCAGAACATTGCGGTTTCCATTATGATTACTCCGCAATCTCTGACTAGAGTTAGTTTAGCCAGAAAAGAGCCCTGCATAATCATACTGGCTATATATACTATGTTGTTTTTCCTGCAGTCATTTTATATGTATAAACGTTCAGACTCTTCAGCCAAGAAGAGTGAATCGAAACATTCATTCATTTCAGAACAACATCCACCTCTGCCATAATACTGTAATGCTGAAACTGCAGCATCGCTCATATCCTTATCACAAGCGAACAGTGAGACATGGGGGCCATTCGAAACAAGGTATCAGTACTAGTGATCTGCAGCCAAAATATTTTAACGCATTTTCCATGAAAAATTTGTGCCTCGCGAGCTTATTGACCATGAACTTGTGCTTTGCTTGACCTGCAATCGTCTTCATAGGAAGTCCGGACAATAATACTTTGAAATGAAAGTGTTTCATTTCATATGTTCAGACAACAATACTGAAATGAAGGATTCACTAACGCTTCATCAACAGGTGTCCCCAGCAAAAAGGTGCTAACACATTTGTAGCAGTGAACGTTCCCTGGGCCCTCGTAGTCATTTGGTTAGACTCGTATGGCTCGGATTGGGCGAGTTGACAGGTCGTGGGACGCAGTCAACTAGTCATAAGGTGCAGGGCTGCACGCAGCCCAAATCGCTCGTGCTGGCATTTCGAGCTGGTCGTTCTCTGCCGCCGACTCAATAGAGAGCTCCAGATGATGTCTGTTGGCACTCTTTATGACCACCTTTTAGTGCCAAATTCTCTTAATATGTCTATAATGATTCACCATATTGTATTGATTATTGCCACTAATCATGACGTTTTGCTTCTTTAGTGTCTTTTTGTATCTTTGTGTCATTTTAGGTGAAATACAACATATAATGCAAGCGGGACGAATTATCCATGAAACATGGGTCGAAGCTTCAGCCCGCGGCACTACAAGACACCTCTGGACGTCCATGGAACCCAACATGCAAGCCCAAGGTCGTGGCCCAATGCCTAATGATTTCTAGAAGGTTTATCCGGAAGGAAAGATCAATTCGCGCAGTCCAGAAACAGCACTGTATTGTCATGCGAATTTCGAGTTCAAGACGCGCTCTAATGGGAATCTAATGTAAAGGAAAGTTGTAGATCTCGTCGAGAGCTTTCCGGAACATATATGGATTGTCCCATTTGGATTCTGGAGGTAGGAGATATGGGCCCGCAAGGAAACCTGCGCAGAGGAGTCTGAATCAGGACAGATATTTTGGCATCGCATATTTGGGAACCAAGACGGCCGAATCTGGAGATCCAATGAATAACAAAGTTGTAGATCTTTTCGAGGGCTACAAGATAGAGTCCAAGTTTGCTTCATTTGGAGTCCGGACG
This sequence comes from Eragrostis nindensis, assembly GCA_012490785.1. Taxonomy (NCBI): domain Eukaryota; kingdom Viridiplantae; phylum Streptophyta; class Magnoliopsida; order Poales; family Poaceae; genus Eragrostis; species Eragrostis nindensis. The sequence goes on along the minus strand of JAAXCT010000015.1, from coordinate 827,293 downwards.
GTAGAGATATAATTTTTAGAAGGCGGAGCTGCGAAAAAAGAAAATTGAGTCCGAGTTGTACACGTTTCGCGCCGACCGGCACAACCCTTGTGCCGACCGGCACCGACCTAGATTGGGTGGAGGACGCCTTCAGGCACCTCCTCATTACATATATGTCCCAAGGGACGTCCCCCTTTGGACGCATTGTCATATAATCAAAGTATTTCGAGTTGAGAGCTAAAACTTGCGGCGTTACGCCGCCGGTTTCACCATGTAGCCTAGTTATCTAGATTTCTTCTAGTTGGCTACTTGGAGGAGATGGCTAGGGTTCTAAGAGAAGTCAACCCACGTGGTGAAGCTCTAATTAGGCTCTAGTTAGTCTATGAATTCAATTAGACCAAGGTTCAAGAGCCGGATGTTGTCGTCGTCGCGGTAAGTGATGGTGATGATTTTCTATACGCTATATCGATTGATCTATCTTGTGTTCATGCTTGCTTTCGATCTTGTTCTCCTCTATATCTTTCTTCTTGTTGCAATATGCTATACTCATGTCGTGCCGACCGGCACAACCCTTGTGCCGATCGGCACCATCCTTGGATGCAACAGAAAGGTGCGTTGTTTATCTTGTCAGTGTTGTTTAGCTATTAGCGCTATTAGCCGCCGTCGACAAAGGATCGCAGCAAAAACTTAATAGTGATGCAATGCTAATAGATGCTCAACGTGGTACCTTTTCCTTTGCCTTATTAGCCGCAGCCGTGACAGGGTCGCAGCAAACAGCTTAGGTGCATGGGTGCGGGATTAGAGGAGATGATAAATTGATGTGCTTCATTGGATTTTAGTAGATTACCTTTTGCTATGAACTGCAACTTGTGCTACTGGTGTGTGCTTTATTCATATCTAGCTAAGACTCGTTTACTTATATTATTGGCTTTGCAATTCTGCTCTGTTTTTGTTGTTTCTCTCTCTGTGCCGATCGGCACAGCTCTTGCGCCGATCGGCACATCAACACTTCACCCAATTTCTCTCCTGTTTTATATGCAATTGTGCTTAATGCTTAGATTAGTTTGATGTGCTTAATAGTAGATTGCTTATAGTTTGATTGCCGGTCCTTGGATTCGATAAACCTTAGAATACTCTTCTAAGGGAAAAGCTACTACAACTGACCCGTGCGCTTGCGGTCATAAAAGGTGCGCGTATCCCGCGCCAACAATGTCAAGCGAGGCACTCATCAACAGCTGGCCGGTGCGCCAACGTTGTCGCGCTAGCTCTCTTAGCGCTGGACATGGTTTGCGCTCTTGCACTGGTGGCGGATAATGGCTGTAATACACCACCCAGCCCACTGAAGAACCGATTGCCAGTACCTCCCATACCCACTAGTACATATCTAGAATGACCTACCAAGTGGCACATGTATGGAAATGCAAGTGATGCGTATCATCTTGTAATTCAAGTATAGAGAGCTTTTTGAAGCACCATATATAATGCCCCTATGTTTCTGAAGTACGGAGATTGGATTGCATATCGGTGACATCCCCATTCATATATACTTGAAGTGAACGGGGTTCGTGACCTCACATGTTATCAATAAAGAGTGTGACCTCTTGTAGTGTGTGGCACGTGTATCGCAATAGTGGGTGAAAAAAAATAATAAATCATTAAAATAGTACATGTTATTCTCACTATGGTGGGTGGAGAACGTCAAACACTGAAAACAGTGCATGTCATTTTTTACAAGAATTTTGCAGCTACCCACTCCAGTTGAACACTCATGTGGTCTTAAGTCTGCTCCAACTTGACCTCAAAACAAGCAGTACTAGATAAACTTGACACTTGGTATCTTCCGGTATAGTACTGCACCACACATCAGCATACGTACGTGTTTTCCGTCAAACGATCAGCTGATCAGGAGATGTGCATAAGCAGCATACTTTTATCTTCGTTCCATTGCAGAACGCCTGCTGGTATGTGGTGCGCAGCATCAGCATGGAACTGACTTTTGGAGAGGTGGTCGAAGCGCCTCCAGGAAAAAGCAGAGCATGGAACGCGCGCGTCCGGTGGCCGTTAGGCTCCCGCACTGTGTCCGGCCACCGTGGGATGTACACGAAGGCCACGGCCAGGCAAGCTTGACCGGACATAGAAGGCGCAGCGGCATGCCAGTGCAGTCGTTCGAAACTTGACGGCACTCTGACTGTGTGACAAACCATGGCGAGCAGAGCAGCCCCATGCATGTCAGACGAGCGCCACGGTGTTGCGCCCGTGGTGTGGTGTGGTGTGGTGTCGAAACTTGATGCTTGCATATATAGCTGCAGAGGCCAGCCACCGTGGTGTGGTGTGGTTACTCTGGCATGGCGCGCAAGCACGGGGAGCGTGCAGAGGAATGGTGGCATGACGCGATGGCGCGGTGAGTCAGGCGGGCAAAGTCGTTCGGAACTGGGCGGCGCTCCGGCGAGCCATGGTGTGCAGAGGAGGCGACGTCCACGCGAGGACCAGGGGTGGTCGCTATTCAAAATAGCGACCGCCCCTGGTTCTCGGACTCATTCGATCCGACTTGTTCGTCTCAGATCGGGCGAGTTGACTGGTCATCTCTCGTCATACAGTCAGCAACTAGTAAGGCGCAGAGCGACGCGAGACGCCCAAATTCGTGCCGCCGGCGCGGCGCTTCCTATCACATCTCGCCGGAGCTCCATTCATTCGTGGGCATGCGCCGTACGTTCAGCCGGCGAATGCGGCCGAGGCCGCGGAGTAGCGTCCATGCATGCGCTGTCTCAAGGCGGCGCTTCACGCAGGTCCTTGTACTACGCCGCCGCCGGCTCCGCCCACCAGAGTGACCGCGACACAGACGAATGAGGACCTCATCAGCATCCGGCAGGAGCTCCAGCCTCGTCGCGCTGGCAACGTGCGTACTCTCTTTGCACCGCGGCCGGCGGCGGACAAGAGGACCATGAGTCCATGACTAGCGAGTCTATGCCTAACTGTGTGCTTGTTCGACGGACGGTACGGCAGCAAGGGGTTCGCAAGCTCATGGCAGATTCCCAGCGGCAGGAACGCGGCGCCGACGCACTCTGACTGAACTCTGTCCAAGGCCAGGGTAGATTTACTACAGATCGAGGTGCCAAGGTATACACAAATGCAATATTATTGTTTCAAGTTACATGGACCTCAAAGTGGTTGAGTTGAGTGCGCAAAGCTGCCTGAACTTTACGATGACATCTTTCAAAGCAAAGTTATAGCTTAGGAGCTGTGCCTCTGATGAGTTGTCATTCCCTATATGCTCCTGAAGCCTATCGTATGAAAAAAATTGAGCCGCGTGTCCGAACCATGCACCTTCCATGGAGATTGAATACCCTGCATGAGTTTCAGCTAGTGCAACTAACAATTGTGGAGCCAGCAAGAGCAGCGAAGCAACCCAAAGAAGAATATATTGCTAAGGAGGCTTTACAACTCCTCGATGCAATGGCACTTGTAAAACAGTTTTTTCAACTCTTGGTGAACAACATATTCCTAATACCTCTCACACCCACCCAAGGAGAAGGAATGATCTAGCAAGCAGCACATGCTTCGGAAAGGAGGCACATATCATCTTCTAACTCAAGCATCAAATATAATATATAGAGCTATTGGAGTTCCATAATGCTGTCCTGTCATGTATCTCTAGTGCAGAGATTGAACCATGTATCGAGTACATCCCCATTCATATACACTAGCCTATCAACCCGTGCAGCTGCACGGGCTAGCTATAATTTTAGAAGGCCAACGAAGAGTAGAAGTTTGTGAAAAAGTTATACATATCTAGGGTTAATTATCAAGCATAACAAAATGTTGTAATTGAGTGTCACACATTTCACAACATGGAAGTGTTATTATTTACAATTTAGCCTATAGTTAACCTATTTAGATTAAATATCTAATACCCTTCTTTGTAGTTTCTCTTCTATCTCAACTTTATCTTCTTTCTTCTTTTGGCGCATCATGTTTTCAGTTACTATAATATGGCTGGACATCCCTCGTTTTTGTTCTATTTTAACAACCATATCTATTCATCGCTGTCACTGATCCAATATTTTTAGTGACTATTTAACATTAGCCTAGATACCTAAGCAAAGTGATCATATATATTCAATTTCAATACAATAATGTAAGTCTACAGGCTGCATCTATATAACATATATATATTGTGTCCCGAAAATGCTTGTGGACCTATGTTCCAATAACAAAATTAGTGCCAGTGCAACAGGGCATGTGCGTTTGTCTTGGCTTCTGAAATTGAACGTTGAGACATTTGTAATGTACATTTTAATTTTCTACCCAACATGCATGTAGACTATATCCTTGCTAGTGTAGTGCACTTGGCTGATTGTTTGGATAGCAAGAATTGAATACGCATCAAATGCACGTGAGTCACGTACTGCAAAAGAAGTACTGGTACGTCAAGTATTATAAATCAAACCTTATGGAGTCCGGCTTCCACGCATGCATGGAGAGTCCTAATCTTGTCACGAAGGTCATGCTGATACCAAAGAATATAATGGATTATCCTCGAAATTCCTGCAATTTTTTGCTGTATTCTAAGGTCAGAGCTACCCCTTTTTGGGGGGTCAGCTAACACAGATAATTCTTGAAAAATTAATGAGAAATCACCGTGTTTCCTGGTGTTAACCATAGCCTGTAGTGTTGTTGACCCTGACGCTCCTCTCGCTAGCTTCGCTATCCCTTGCCACCTTGTGTAGTTTCTTTCTAATTTCTGGAGATTAATGAATCAAAGCATCTAACCATTGCATTATGTTATACTTCTAATCAAATACTAAAATACAAAATGCAGCAAGCAAGGGTGGTCAAGAGAGAATGTATATCCCCCCCCCCCCCCCCCCCCCCCCCCCCCCCCCCCCCCCCCCCCGAAAGCAAGAGAGAATGTATACATTCAACTCACTTTGCTTCTTCAGCGAGCAATCCTCTATTCGCCATGCAAAGGCCATGTACTGGATGGAAGGAAAATGCTGATAACCTACGTAGAAAATTCTCCTGAAAACAAATGACCAAAGAATAGATAAGGCCTAAATGATATTACCTAATGGCAGAGTAAAGCTTAAAAGCTTGTTGACGTCCTCCTGAACTCTCGTTCGATGGCTGTTGTGAAGGCGTCGAGTTCAAACATTGACACGCCCAGGCAGCTTGCCGGCAAGTCTGTTTGAGCCTGCAAGGCAATAACCCCTAGGCAAGACACATCACAGTCACCGATATTCACCAATGGTTGGAACTCCCGGCAAAGGCGAGGAAGCCGTCGAAGATCTGATCGCCATGAGGCCGCAGGTGTGGTCGTCCTGGAGATCGCCACGTCCAGCTGATGGCCAACGGCAGCCTCACGCGTACCTGTACAGATAGCAGGCGGAGCGCGCTTCTGTACCTGCATGAGAAGCTCGAGGGGCACATCGTGCACCGCGACGTCAAACCGAGCAACATCATGCTCGTTCGGCGCTAAACTCGACGACTTTGGGCTGGTGAGGCTCGTCGACGACGGCCAGCGGTCACACATCACGGGCGTCGTCGACAACCCATGTGTGTACATCTTCGGCGTCGTTCTCCTCAAGATCGCTCGAGATTAATTGCCTACGGCCGGCGGCGCCTGGTTTAGAGGGTATGGTAGTCGTAACCTACGCTTCTGACGCCTGGCTGGACGGCGAGTTCGACGCCGGGGAGGTGGCGTAACCTACGGGCCGCTGGCCGGCTGTTCTGGCTGTGCAACATCGTCCGCAGATGCGACAGCAGCCGGCGGCGAAGACACCTGTTATAGAATAGTTTTCCGGTTGTCGCTGATTCTCGCGTGTGCCAGCCTAGGAGATTCCTTTTCATATTCCATGGGTTCATCTTTAGGATCGATTGCTAATTATAAAGTCCCTCGGATGTAACGGCTACAATTGTTAAGCATGTAAATTAACGGTCGGATGTTTTGCTTTTTTGTGAGAATTTAGAGGATTTTCCACCGATTAACGTGGAGGCCTCAAAAGGAGCCTCTAATTAGTAAATATAAGATACCTGACGTGTAAGGGTTAACTAGTGCCAAGTACATGTGTCACTAAATAGAGAAAATAGTAATTAAGTGATCTCCATGTATTATGCAGTATATGTATCACGATATGGTCTGCGGAAAACATCAAATCCAAACGGAAAAGTCTACCACAAACTTCTTTGTGAGCTCCACATGCACCTTCCATAGAACAGAGACCTCTTGATGTTGTCTACTATTCACTCTCATCAGGTGATTAGCCCATGGAGCTTGGTTGAAGGGTTCGTTGTTCAATATAGAGTCAGTCAAGAGTAGTAAACTTTACTGAAACATTCATTCAGATCATGTCGGTTTCCATCATGATTACTCCGCAATCTCTGACTAGAGTTAGTTTAGCCCAGCAAAGAGCCCTTAGGTGCAGAGCCCTGCAAAATCATACTGGCATATATTATGTTGTTTTTCCTGCAGTCATTTTAGTTCTATAATGTTCTCTAAAAAAAAATTAGCTCTATAAACTCTCAGACTCTTGAGCCAAGAACAGTGGATCAAAACATTCATTCAATTCAGAACCACCACCCACCTCTGACATATAATACTAATGCTGAAACAGCTGCATCGATCATCTCCTTGATTATCACAAGAGAACAGTGAGACATTGGGGCTATTCGAAACAAGGTATCAGTACTAATGATCTGCAACCAAAATATTTTAACGCATTTTCCGTGAAGATTTTGTGACTCGCAGGCTTATTGACCATGAACTTGTGCGTTGCTTGACCTGCAATCGTCTTCATAGGACGTCCTGACAATAAGATTTTAAAATGAAAGTATTTCATTACATATGTTCAGATGACAACACTGAAATGAAGGATTCACTAAAGCTTCATCAGCAGTAGTCCCCCGCAAAAAGGTGCTAACACATTTGAAACAGTGACCGTTCCCTTGGCCCAGGTAGTCATTTGATCAGACTGTGTGGCTAGGATTGGACGAGTTGAGCGGTCATGGGACGCAGTTAACAAGTCATAAGGCTTAGGGCTACGCGCAGACCAAATCTTGGAGTGGCTTTCGTTTGGTCCGGCGTCTCTCATGGCGGCACTTCGAGCTGGTCGTTGTCCGGGGCGACTCCTCAGAGAGCTCCAAACGACGTCAACCGAGGCGCGCATCAACAGCTGGCCGGCGCACTGATGTTGTCGCCTTTTCTCTCTTAGCACTGGACGTACGTGGCTGTGCAATCTCTGGCACTGGTGGCAGATAAGGGCTGTAAGACAGCACCCAACCCTGTGAAAAACCGATTCCCAGTACCTCTCAAACCCACTAGCGAATATCTAGAATGACCAAGCAAGTGGCACATGCATGGAAATGCAAGTGTGCCGTATCACCTTGTAATTCAAGTATAGAGAGCTAGCTCTTGGAGCACCATAATGCTCTCATGTTTTTGTAGCGTTGAGATTGGACAGCATATCAATGACATCCCCATACATATATACTTGACGTGAAAGGGGTTCACCAATTTTTTTTCCTTCCCTTTTTATTCAGTAGGCAACTAAGCCCATGGCTTTAACTGGCCACACACATGTTGTCAATAAATAGTGTGACCTCTCGTAGTGTGCAGCACGTATATCGCTATAGTGGGTGGAAAATAACAAATCATGAAAATAGTACATGTTATTCTCACTATGGTGGGTGGACAACGTGAAAATGCTGAAAACAGTGCGTAAATTGGGGATTAGTAGCAAGTTTAGTACCAAATGACGGGCTCGCAGCTAGTTGACGATGGCACTTGTGCTGACTCTTCCTGCCATCGTTGGCAGAGCAAGTATGTAAAGTGAAACATGAGGACTGAAATGAAACGCTTCTGTTTCACATGGTCAGATAAGAAAACTGAAATGAACGATTCGGTAGTGCTCGGCTCGCAGTTTGCAGCAAGAAGAAGCTGATAAATATATTCCAGCAAAACACTGCTCATGCAAAATGAAAATACTTCAATGTGCTAATGTTAATGTATGCGGTGCGCAGCATCAACATTAGTCCGGTATAATATTTCAGTCATGTTTGTTGCCAGGAGAGGAGAAAACAGAGCATGAAACTCATCGTGTGGCCAGTGGCGCACCCCATGGGACTGCCTTGCGGGTATTAATTGTACCTCCCGACGAGCAGAAGGACGTGAGGGACAGGGGTAGGTCGGCGGCGCCTTGCTTTGTCGGACCGTGCAGCCTGCAGTGTAGAATGGCGGCGGCTCGGTTCTAACACTTGAATGTCTTTGTCGATCATCGGCCCATGCAATGCAAGGCCAGCCCAGCCACTGGGGCGATTCGAGCATCGCTTCGCCGGAGCACGAGAACCAGCCGCGACACAACGTCCGCGCGCGCCACCGAGGATGCCGAGGCGCTCGTCGGCAGTTAGCCGCCCGGCACAACGTCCGCTGGTGCGAAGGCCAGCCGCCGGGGGTAGCTCTGGCATGGCACGCAAGGACGTCCAGATCGGGTGCACGACCGACGGCAGTCACGCAGCGTCCATGCGGATCGAGGACAACGGAAGCGAGTTGCAAGAGGACAACGGAAGCGAGTTGCACACTGTCATAAGGCCACCCAGGATCTCCATCGCAAAAAAAAAAAAAAAAAGGCCACCCAGGATCATCACATAGGATAGAACCCTCACCAAGACTAGCAAGGCAGTAACAATACCCAGACCATGGGCCACTTTTCTCAGCTGCTTTTGCCATGCCAGAAACGCCAGAGGGTCAGAGGGACGAAAGCAAATGGAAGTCCGACCGCGAAATGGAGCGCCAGGGAAGATTGGTCAAGCAACAATTAGAGGAACTTCGGCTTCGAAATTCCATGAAACCTGTGCACTTGTAGGCCATGTTCTAAGACCCTCTGTGAACAACCGATTCCCAGTACCTCTCAAACCCACTAGTGAATATCTCGAATGATCTAGCAAGTGGCACATGCTTGAAAGAGCAGCTGATTTGTATCGTCTTGTAATTCAAGTGTCATATATATAGAGCTGTCGGAGCACCATAATTAATGCTCTCAGGTTTCTCGAGTAAGTGGCACTGGACTGCACATCAGTGATATCCACACATTCATATATACATGATGCGAACAACACTCATCAGTTATTTTCTTTCCCTTCCGTTGAGTAAGAGCATGGCTTATGGTTTCGGTAGCTGCCGGCGAAATAGAGTCCAGCGTGGGCAGCATTAATTACGGTGCGACAGCAGCAGAGAGTGGGGCAGAGCTGAGAAAGCGACATGCAGCCAATGCAATTGATTAGCACTGCGGCAGTACGCTCTTTGCCCGCTTTTGGCTGCCGTCTCGCGAAACGCTCGCTACACTCTCTCCTGCTTTGGGCCTGTTCGGCTGGTAGAGAATCGGCTGGCTGCTACTGGTTGGTAAGGGGAAGAAACATCAGCCATAACAGTACTTGTGAGAGGAAGAAGCACCAGCTCCACGTAAGACGTCGCCGGCTCTTCGCCCATCATAATACTTGCTCTAAGCAACTAAGCATATGGCATTAACTAGTGCCACGTACACTCTCATTAAATGGAGAAAGTTGTACAAGTGACCTCTGGTGCAGTACGTATCGCAACAGTGGGTGAGAAATATCAAATACTGGAAATAGTACATGCCTTCCTTGTCGAAGGGAGTGATGAGACATGCTGGGATAGGCACCAAGTTCAGAACAAGGTGAAAGGTTCGCACGCGCACTTGTACATGGACTTGCGCAGTTCGTCCTGCCGTCATTGCCATAGAAACTAGTATGTCACGTTGAAACACAGACTCAACTGAAAGGACTTTCATTTGACTTGTTCAGACATGGAAACTGAAACGAGGCAGGCTAGCTAGCGGACTTGACCGGATGCACGCATGCATTTAGTGACACGCATGCATCCAGTGAGCTGCAGCCTATTTACAATTTTCTCCCGGCTGAGAAATCAGCTTGAGATACATCTCAGTTGGGACGAAACTTCTTTGAAAACGGTTGGAAAAGATTAGAATTCTTGTAGTGTAAAGAGTTGGTTTAGCACGGCAACAGCCCTAGAACATATATACTTAAGCCAAGAAAGTGAACTGACATATTCATTCAGACCAGAAACTGAAACTAAACACTTCCATTCCACATGTTCAGACAACAAAAGTGAAATGAAGGATTCAGTAGGTGCTTATATAATTCAGCAAAAAAATGATAAACATGGATATATTTCAAGTTGCTAGTTGATGTGGGATGAGAGCACTTTTTCAATCATGGTCGATTGGCCGCTGCAAGCAGAGCAGTGGAGAAGGCAGAGCATTTGACGCATTGCGTGGCCAGTGTATGGCCTCCCGCTGCGGCGCCGCTCCCCACGCCACGGGACCGCGTTGCAGCCATAGCACCACCTGGCAAGCAAAGGGGTTGCGAGAGGTAGGGGTATGACGGCGTCAAACTGACGGAGCCATGCGCTGCGGCGGAGGTTGGCTTCACGCCGGCATCTCTGTCCGCTGTCGGATGTCTTCGTTAGACAGTGCAAGGCCCACCTGGCCACCGGGGCGATTCGAGCATGGCCGGGTTCGCGAGGACGCGGATAGACAGCGACGAGCCCCCGCGGCACGGCAAGGCAGCGACGGAGCTCGACGGTGGCCGCATTGCTCGAGGATGCCAGCAGCCTTGCCGTTGCTCCTGACAGTCTGGCAGAAGCACGTCAGTGGGTCGTGCTAAGAACTTGTATATCGTGGCGCCGGCGACCTCGCCGTCCCTTTCGATCTTGGGCATCCATTTACAGTTTGCAGACGGCTGAGGAACCATCTTCAGATCATGTCTCTCAGTTCGGACGAACGAAATTGATTGATGATTACATGTTCAACGGCTTGTTCATTGTTGCCTAGTGTGAAACATTAGATAAATCTATTATATATATATATATTTGACGGCGAAAAGGAGCCACCACGTTCGCTCTAAAATGCTAGAAATTCTCACGTTAATCTGAAAAAATAAGAAGAGAAAAATACCCACCACTGCTATTATGAAACAATTAGTTAGAAAACCCCTTAAAAATATTTATAAAATAGCTAAATTCAAAATAATAATAAATAGCCAAAAATACCCCTCACACCTATTTAAAAATTACCCACCATGCAATTATGAGTCAAAAAAGAGCTAAATTCGAAATAATAAAAAATAACTAAAAATACCCTTCACACCTATTTCTAAATTACCTGCCATGCCATTACAAGTCAAATCAAACTAAATTTGGATTATAAAAAACAGCGAATTATCCCTAATTCTTATTTTTTATTTACCAACCATACAATTATGAGCAAATAGATAAATTTAATCCTGATTTCTAAATACACCGTTCTAAAAATACACCATGATATTCTAGCTAGAATGGCACATTATCTTATTTTTAGCATGACACATTTCATTCGAAAGATTTATTTGTAGCACGACACAATCTTTTTTCCTACCATGAGATATGTTAGTTGTTTAGCATGCCACGTTTGAACTAACCTCACTTCTAAAATAAAATTAAATACACAGTTAGATAAATGATGACTCATATCACACTCAAATTGAGGGACGGTGAGAAATTCTCTAATCTATTTTCTACCATTTTATAAATATAGAGTATAAAATAGATAATAACATAAACTATGTTAAACTTCTACAATATAAAAATATTTTAAATACTATAGTAAGTCTAGCCGCGCAAATGCGCGGGCAGCCATACTAGTTAAGTATAAAGCACAACATCATCTTCGTCTGAAGCCAACTCATGCCTTCCGTCTGGTTGGCAACATTGGTACTGACGAGGACGCTGGCGAGCTCATCGTCGTCCCTTTCTTCTGGAACGCATGGAGATGGCCGGCAGCTTTGGCTGGTTGAAACGTGTGTGCTGGTCACAACGTTCTTCTGTAAGACTGTACAGGTAAAGAGAAAGCTCCCAGATTTTAGCCTCGCTAACCTTGATAGGCATCCGACATCCATACAGTTTAGACTTCAGAGTGGTATGTACCGACCCTCAAAAAAAAACAAGAAGAAGATTGACGTATACGGAAAAAAATATTTGCATAAATAACACGGAGATACTATTCCAGTTGGTTCCTTTCAAATTTGGCATAATTAAGACGGGCATTTTAAAGTTTCAAATACATCTGGCTTCAAAATAACCAGCCGGCGCCACTTGCCGTTATTCCTCTTCTGGCTTCGTCGCGGCAACTGCTCAGCAAAAGGAGCCAAGTTCCTCTCGTCATCGAGCTAGGTGCACAAGATTGGTGGAGAAATAACTTTGCAGGTGAATTGAAGAGCCAACGCAGACTGGCCAGGCAACAGCTACAGGAAACTTGGCTTCAATATTCCATTGAGCAACTGTCACTTGTATGACCGCACTCTACATTCTGGCGACCAACCAATTCCCAGTACCTCTCAAACCCACTAACTAGGAGATCGAATAATCTAGCAAGTGGCACATGTTTTGGAAAAGTAGGTGTATCTACATCATTTTGTAATTCTAGTATCATATATATTGAGCTCTTGATGCTCTCATGTGTCTCTAGTGTTGAGATTGGACTACACATTGGTGACATCCCCATTCCTATATACCCGGTGTGTGATAAGAGCTTTTCAAATCTTTTTGTTTTCTTTTGTTCAATATGTCAATAACTACAGAAAATAGTATGTGTGAACTCATGCACTGTGCATTTCTTGTCGCTGCGGTAGGCGGAGAACATCAAATGCAAACATAAAACCCATACCAGAAACAGGAAATTTAGAATACTTTCTTCCTTGGATTTATTCTCTTGGTCGAGTCGTTTGGCGACTTTCCTGGGGCAATACGGGAGCTAGGTTGAAGAGTTCGTTGCTCAATAATGATGATCACGGAGCATGTCAGGACATCTTGAAGTGTGCCTTGCAGCTAGTTCCTGTGGCTGGCTTGGCCGTTTAGGACATAATATTGCAAGCACAATACAAGAACATGACAGCTTCATTAAGAGTTAGTTTAGCACGGCAACAAGGCCTAGAACCTGCTGAAACTGAAAATGCAGTCGTTTTAGATGTGTAGGCGTCCAGAGTCTTAAGGCAAGAAAGTGAACTGAAACATTCATTCAGAAGAACCATGACCTCTGACACAGTGATATACTGAAACCGAATACAGTTGTCATTCATGTCCTAGGGAAGGACTACACTGACTGTGGATTAGTAGCAAGTCCAGGTGGTCTGCAGCCAAAATAAAATATTCCACGGCATTTTCCGTGATCGATTCACGACTTCGCAGACTTGTCAATGATGGACTTGTCTTACGTACTCGTCCTGCCGTCATCGTCAGAGCACAAGTTCAGACAAGAAGACTGTGTAATGAAACACTTTCATTCCACATGTTCAGAGCAGAGGAGAAAACAGAGCTATGAACGCCGGCCAGTGGCCTCCCGCTGCAGAGCCGCAACACGACTTACACGGACGGCAAGGGCCGCGAAGTTTCGCCGTGTTTCCGGCGAGCCCTGGCGACGTGTCCCTGCGTTTGCTTCGACTTCCGTCCACCGTCTCATGTCGTGTCGGCGCTTTGAGCAGAGGACCTTGTCCGCCGCCGCCTCAGACGCCGAGGACGTCGAGGCGCGCGTCGGCAGTCAGCGTACAGTCCTCGTCGCGCTCGCTTTTTCAGTGCTGCAGTCTTGCCGCTGCTCCCGTCACGAGTCTTGGGCATCCATTTATTAGTCACTTTGGTTTTTAGTCACCGGATCCAAACGCTACCTTAGTACAGTTTTCAGCCGGCAGAGGAACCAGCTTCTGACGATGTGCCTCAGTTCGGAGGAAAATGAAACTGATTGATGATTACACGTTCAGCAGCATGCATGTTCATTGCTGTACGGTGAAAGATGAGATAAAGTCGTTGAATTTAGCTAGCATATAGCCACTCGCAAAAAAAAAAAGAACTTAATTAGCATATGGCCACATCATCTTCGTCTGAAAGCCAATTTATATCTTCCGCTTGGTATCTGGTTGTGGCATACTCCCTCTAGTGTCAAAGAACTTGTCGTTTTGAGTTTGTCCTAAGTCAAACTTTTTAAATTTTGACTTGAAATATCTTTTTATGCATTAAGTTTAGAAATATGAAAATGATACGAGTAGATTCGTATTGAAATATGATTGCATAAAAATACACTTTAGCTATATTTTATAAATATTTTATAGCAAAAAGTATTAGTCAAAGTTGTGTTTTGAAGACCGTGTCACTGTCCTAAACGACAAGTTTTTTGACACTGGAGGGAGTACGTTTTTTATGCGCGGCATAGAAAGTGGCCATCGGTAATGTGTCCGTTGACGATTTTTCACCATTTTCCATTGCAAATTCCTCACTCTGATATCGTATTGAGCTTGTGCACCGATCAAGTACTCCCAACATGATAAGTTGATGAGAATGATGGACAATTCATTTAATCAATGAGCCCGTAAGATTGTTGGTGGAAAAGTAATCTATGAAACTTCAAGAACAATATACGTTGTACAAATATTACATGCCTAATTTAATTGGATGCAAAATTTAAGTTCAACTATATATCAGTATCTTTCATAGTATCTATTATATATATATATATTTGATGACGAAAAGGAGCCACCACGTTCACTCTAAATACTAGAAATTCCCACGTTAAACCGAGAAAATAAGAAGAGAAAATTAGCCACCACTGCCACTATGAAACAATTAGTCAGAAAACCCTCTAAAAATATTTAAAAAATAACTAAATTCGAAATAATAAAAATAGCCAAAAATACCCCTCACACCTATTTAAAAATTACCCATAATGCCATTATGAGTCAAAAAATTGATAAATTCAGACTAATAAATAAATAACCAGAAATACCCTTCACACATATTTCTAACTTACCCTCCATACCATTACAAGTCAAAAAAACTAAACTTGGATTATTAAAAAAAATAAAAATATCTCTAATTCTTATTTTTTATTTACCAACCATTTCATGATGAGCAAATAGCTAAATTTTGGAATAATAGAAATATTCAATAAACACTTCATCCTGATTTCTAAATATACCGTTATAAAAATACACCATGATATGTTTAGCTAGAATAGCACATTATATTATTTTTAGCATGACAAATTTCTTCTAAAGATTTATTTGTAGCATGACACATTGTATTTTCCTACCATGAGATATGTTAGTTGTTTAGCATACCACGTTTGAAGCAACCTCGCTTCTAAAATAAAATCAAATGCATTGATAGATAAATGATGACTCATCTCACACTCAAATTGAGGGATGGCGAGAAATTCGCCAATCTATTTCCAACCATTACAAATATAGAGTATACAATAAGTAATAACAATAAACTATGTTAAACTTCTACAATAACGTAAAAATATTTTAAATAATATATTAAGTCTAGCCGCGCAAATGCGCGGGCAGCCATACTAGTTTCAGATTGAGAACATGAATACATACCAAAACTGCTTTCATATACAACTTTGACAGCATTGGCTAAAGATATGAGCATTTGTGCCCTTTCTCTGCTTCCATCGCCATGCTGGAGGCGCAGAGTGTCGGCGATCTTCGGCACACTATTAACAGAACCAGGAGATCAGATACCGGCAAAAGATTAGAATTAGGTTTGGGCATCGCATGCAGCCAGAATTGTTCTCAGCCTAATCAAAGATGTGAGTAGCGCTGTTGTTGCCTTGTGCCACACCAACTAGTGATATGAGACGACAAAATGTCTTGATACCTCTCACACCCATCGAATGGAGGCTGAATAAACTAGCAAGCAATCCATACTTCGGGAGTAGGTATTTTATTTCGTGTATCATATATACAGTGCTCCAAGGAGCTCCAAAACCAAAATGCTCTCATATTTGTCAAAGGGCTCTGTTCATAAATACCTGATGGAATCAGCATTTATCAACTTTCTTATTTCTTTCGTTGAATGAGTGCATGGCTTAGCTCGTTCCACAGGAACATGCTGCTAAACAGAGAAAAAAAATACATGCAACCTTATCTACTGTTCAGTATCTACCAAAATGGTGGGTGGAAAACATGAAATGCAAACTAAAAACCCAATCACAATCTTCTTTATGAGCTCCTGATGTTGTCTTTTTTCACTAGTTACGTTCACCGAGCAATGAAGCTGGCTAGAAGGCTAGAAGACAGACTAAAAAACTCTTTCCTACAATGAAAAAGGAAGCTTAAGCACCTCCCCTGTCCATGCTCTACTAATTCAAAAGATAGATTGGAGGTCTGCAGCCAAAATAATCTTTAGAGCACATGTGTAAGTGTAAAGTTCAGACAAGAAGACTGAAACGAAAGTGTTTCATTTCATATGTTCAGGCGACAACAATTTTTTTTTTTTTTGAACCGAGGTTTACCCACCCCCACCCAAAGGCGGGGGTCCAAGATTACATGGTTTACAGCAGCAGATCGCGAAGAAAAGAAAAGACAAAGACTCCACCACCCCAAGCTTGCTGCCAGATCTCTAGAAACAGCAAAAATGGGGAAAGGTTGGAGAGCTGGCTGGTCGTACTGACCATGAGTTACATCGAAAGTTTTTGACAAAAGCAACTACTACTAACACAGACTGAGAACTAGCTTTGATAGCGACGGAGGACACACTACGCTTCTTCATCTCCATTTGCTTGCACCTTCTTCTGGAGCTTCCTGGATTGCCATCACTTGTCGTCCAACCATGCCTCGCCCTTGCCTCTTGAGAATGCTGATCGCAGTCTGCATCATCGTCGCCGCCCCGGCCTTGATAACCTCGCTCATCTCTGGTGAACATAGACCTGACCAAAACCGCAACAAAGCACAAACATGGAAAACAACGTCACATGGATGCTTAATAATGACTTTGTCAAAATAAGCTTTGTTCCTGGCCTTCCAGATGGCCCAACAGATAGCCGCAAGCCCTTCAGTACAGAACTGTTCACCACCCGGCAAGGCCACTTTGATCCAATGCCAAAATTGAGAAAGACTGGTAGGTCTAGTATTCATATGAAAGCATAAGGCCACCACACCCCATATTACTTTAGCCACACAGCACTCAAAAAAGAGATGATTGATTGATTCCAAATGAGGACAGCAGTGACAAGAGGGGTCGCCCTGCCACTTCCTTCTCACCATGTTGTCTTTTGTAAGGATTGCATTATTTTCTAGTAGCCATAGAAAAATCTGAATCTTCAGAGGGATCTTTGCTTTCCATATGTGTTTGTATGCTTGACCCTCATCATGCCGAGTCAAGTGGTCATACATCGATTTGACAGAAAAATTTCCATTTGCTGTCCATAACCATCTCACACTATCTTTATCATTAGAAATAATCTGTTCATTCAACTTACTAGCCAGGGTATACCACTGATCATGCAGAATGCTAGGAGATTATATTGAAATGGGACCACCCAATGGGCAGCAGTACATTCTGCTACTGTCATGTCTTTGTTTGCACATAAGGCAAACAGATAGGATAGGAGATGCAGAGAGGTTCCTCACCAATCCATCTATCAGTCCATAATCTGATTCTTTGGCCATTACCAAGAATCATTTTTCTACCTCTCATGTAAAATGAAATGAAGGATTCAGTTCAATAACGCTCTGCAGCTTGAAAAAAGTGCTAATACAATTCAGGAAAAAAAATGATCCAAATGAAAATGTTTCAAACTTCAGTAGCTGGTCTCAGTCTCAGGGGTTCACGGTAAACAGGTTGAATGTCAGAAGAAACTCATATTTCTCGTCAGTGGCTGCTCGGTTGCAGAGCATCTCCTGGTGGGTTGTGCGTAACATCAGCGTGAGGTCGGGTTTCACGTGGTGGTCGATTGGTCGTTGCAGGCAGGGGATTCCGTGAGCGGAGAGGGCCTCCGGGAGGAAGAACAGAACAGGGTAGCAAGCAGAGCAGCGCCATGAGCGGCCATAGCACCTCGCGACGCTACCGTGCTGCCTGCAGCCATAGCACGTCGCGACGAGCAACGGCCTAGATCGGCAGGCGTTACGCACTGACGAGGGGAGCTCCATATGCGTGTGCGTCGGCCAGCGGTGGGGACGGCGCCTCGGCTGCCTGACGACGTAGGTCTCGGCTGTCTGTATCTGACCGTGATACCGGAGCGATTCAGGATCCCGGTCGCCGGCGACATGACACCAAGATTGCATCCATGACCATGGCGCAGCGACAGGCCGAAAAAGTGGTTCGGAACTCGGCGGCGCGCCGGCGATCCATGTCTTGCAGCGGACGCGGCGTCCTCGCCATGACCGGGGGTGGTCGCTATTCGAAATAGCGACCACCCCTGTGTCCTCCCAGCGGTTGGATCCGACTCGTGCGGCTTGGATCGGACGTGTTGACTTGTCGCCGGTCGTAATCAAAGGAGTCAGAATCCTCCGGAGCTGCCGCGAGAGCGGAGTGTGGGCGTGGCGGTGATCGACGGCGAGCACGGGCGTCGAACACGCCGGCGAGCTCGTCGTCTCTTTATTCTGTAACGGCCGTAAGCAGGCAGGGGAGATGGCCGGCATCTTTGGTCGATCGAGAGCTGCCGGGCGGTTCGGGAGTGCAGAGCATGACGCCGACGACCTCGTCGTCTCTTTTCTTCTGGTACGACTCGTACCGACCTTGCTGCTCGTCCGTAAGCATGCGGTGGAGACGGCCGGTACCTTCGGTCGGTCGACTTGTCCTACCTTGCCACTTGACGCCCTCGTCGGCGCCGGTAAATCGCAGTGCAGGTTGAGAGCGACGGGACGGGTTGAGGAAGAATGAAGATGGCAGTGACGCAAACTGCTCCCTTCTTTGCAGGTTCAGTTCGAGCTTTCCTTCCAATATGCCGCAGCTCATTTACAGTCTTTGGGGCGAACCTGGTTGGTTACTGGTCGAGTTGTGAATGATAAGGACCTGAAGAACTAGTTGAGCTAATGTTTTTCTTAGTTCCTTGGGTCATTTTGTGCACTAATGTTCCGTGAAATGATTTTCAGTTTTTTTTTTTTTCGTTTTGCTAGCTCACTGCCTTGAAGATGACCTATTTCTCATGCTCGATTAGCACACATGTTCATTGTTGTCAAAGGCGGAAGACGATGTAAATGTCGGGATGCATGTAGTTATCAGATCTAACACTAACAATTGTGGAGCCAGCCCACGGTGGTTGAATAAATTCTCGTCATGAAGGCTTCAAAATATCACCCTGCAAGGGACATGTAAAAGAACATCCCAACAATGCTCGGTGGCAAAGCTAGCACTCAAGACACCCGAGTGCCACTTCAGCTTGCACATGACAATTTGGTCCACATTTTTTATATTAGTTGGGGGCATATAGGATGGAAATCTGATCCTAACCGTTGAAATTTGCTTTGGATACTGTTGACGTTGCACTCAGGTGAACTACTGTAGTGTCACCCCTCACAAGGCATGAACAACCTATTCCCAATACCTCTCACTCTTACCAATAGAGATCGAATTATCCATCAAATGAAAGCAGGTGTATATCATCTTGACTTCTTCTAAGGTCCTATCATATATATAGAACTTTTAGAATTCTATTATGCTCTCATGTTTCTCAAATGCTGGTCAGATCCCACTTTATATACACATGATGCGATCAGTGTTCTTCAGTTATTTTCCTTTTCTTTTGTTCAGTAAGCAAGTAAAGCACATAGCTCCAACTACTCTGCCTAGCACATGCCACAAAATAGAGTACTTCGAACATATTACCTCTTTTACTGTGCAGCACGTATTGCTATGGTTGGTGAAAAACATCGAATGCAAACTGAAAATTCTCTCGTCATTTTTCGTGGATCCTATAACAAATTTTCCATGACCGATTCACGACTCACAGGCTTGTTGACTGTGGACTTGTGTTGCTAATTAATATGTTCCAGCAAAATGTTGGTAAAAAGGAAACATATCAAGGTGCCAATGCATGTGGTATGCATCATCTGGGTGAGGTCACTTTTTTTTTTCAGGCATGACATGCAGAGCAGAGGAGAAAACAGAGCTTGACCACGTCACGCGGCCGTGGCATCCCACATCGTGTCGGCCACCGCGTACGTGGGACGGCAGTAAACTGGAGGAGGCATGCACGGCTGCGGAGGTCGGCGATGTCTCTGCATTGACTCTTTTCTGACCGTTCATCAAAGGCAGCCTGGCCACCAGGAGGATTCAAGCATGGCCGCCTTGCGAGCATGCGAGTAGACAGCGACGAGCACCCGCTACGCAGAGCGCAGAAAGGCTGGCGCAGTCACTTAAACTTCGTGGCACTATGGTGAGCCCTGGTGATGCTCCGTCCCTGCGTGGATCAGGGGTGGTCGCCATTTGAAATAGAGACCGTACTGCACACAGGGAAATATTGATGGACAACGTTGAATATTTCCGACAGTTGTTCGATTTGATTCGTTAGGCTTGGGTCGTGTCAGTTGACTAGGCGTCGATCGTCTCATGGCGGCGCTTCTTTCAGCAGGTCCTTGTCCGCCGCCTACTACTCCACAGAGACCTCCAGAGTCCTTCCACTACTACAGAACGTCAAATCACAGACGGGGAAAAACATAGATCACAGACGGGTACCAGTCCCGTCTGTGCGTCGGCGTCTGTGATGTGAAGTCATCAGAGACGGGGTATTTCCGCGTCTGTGATGACTGTTATCACAGACGGGCCTAGATTAAATACCCGTCTGTGATGACTAATATCACAGACGTGATATGAGGAAGACCCGTCTGTGCTGGCCGATATCACAGACGTGGTTTCAGTAGTACCCGTCTCTAATGACCCAGTGACCAGGCAAAAAAAAAGTGGTTCCTGCCCTACATTTACATGGATCGAGTGCACTGGACAATAGTATAGCCAATGGATCGAGTGCACTGGACAAAAGAAATTAAAGAAGATCCACTGAACAGCTATATGTCTCAAGAAACACAAGAAAATATTTGCAGAACTACTATTTCTAAATAACATAGATCAACTACTTGGTTCTAAACTGATCCAGTTTCTCTTCTGCAAGTTTTGGCTATAATCCACCATTTCTCCATCTATGCCCAACTGCATAGTTGTAAAATGTTGATCAGAAAAACACTTAGAAATCCAGAAACATCTACAAGCGACTAAAAATGATGGTGTCTATGCAATGTTATTCCAAAATACTAGAAATGTCTACAACTAAGGACCAAGGAAAAATGAACGATACCATTGACTCGGAAACAAGAATTCTTACCTTTCTTGTGAAATCCATTTCTTTTCGGAAGATTGACTGGAAATACAATATCCTTTTTCCTAATCAGTTAGCCTGCATGTTCAGAACACACTTATAGGATTATTACTACTGCAGAAGATCACAAACATATAACATTTACAAAGTTATAAGTACAAATATAATGCTTCCTAACCAATGTCCAAGTAGCAATGAAATAGAGCAGGGAATGAGCTCACCAGTTGACATATAATAAAATAAATTGTGACAAGAGGCTCACGACAAGTTAAATGGCTGTCATATGACTAGGAAAGTTCTCACAGTTCATGAAACAAAACAATCTGCATATGGAAATAAGTGGATGTCATATCAGAAGTAAATAAACGCAGCAAGTTCTCACAGATAATGAATTAGTGCCTCTTATCTTTCAGAACCGGAAGGAAGCCATATACCAGCAATTACCTGAGAGAAACTAAAGAAGCTGCACATGGAAAAATAGCAATACTTCAAAGCTATCTTGCAATGTTCAGTTATTTTTTCACAGAAAACAGCTGGTCGTCCTTGTCTGTTTTATACTTCGCTGAGATCTTCTCAGCTGTGGGCTCTGCTTACAAGTCCCAAATAGCACCTAAATCAAGTTAGCGCAGCTTCACTGATTTAAAATGTATATCATCAAGCTATCTTACCTTGTTCTGAAAATGCATAGGCAGGTTTGAGATTTCAATTGAAGTCATTGTTAGCAATAAATCTCTGGTTCTGCTACGCCCCTTATTCAAATGGACAAGTAATTAAGCAAGGCACAAGTCAGACATGTCCAAACTAAAACTCAAGGCCCTTTGATGTTTCAGAAAAGTAAAGTCAAAGACAGAAAAACAGAAATTGATAGGGTTCCCAATGATCTGGAAAAGCAGATACAAAATTTTTATTCTTTCTTCAGCCTTTCATTGTATCCCGTTTTCTCAATCCAAGACAGTACAGCCATCAATTTTCTGAATACATGTTATATTTATTTAGTCAGATCTGAGGAATTGATCCCAGTTTCATTGCAACGCACTCAAACCATGTAGATCGGAGGGATGAACGAGCACAGGACTGAATATTACCTCTATTGGGGCGACCTTGACTCGTGGTGGGTTGCTGGCAAGGACGAAGCCCGCTGTGGTGGAACTACTTGCGCGACCGGGTGGAGCAGGCGCAGCAGCAGCAGTGCCTGCATCGCCCACCATCAGGGCGCCGCCATTGCGACCCCCCGTCTCCATAGATCCAGATCCAGATCCAGGCCGCATTCCGCCAAGATCCGATCGGGCCTCCTCCCTCCCAGCCGAGGACGAGGCGGTGAGGAAGAAGAGTCGGGTGGGCTGTCGCGTGCGCGCACTCCCCGCAGGCGCCATGCCCCCGCCCTCCTGCTCCCTGCTCCGAACCAGTCCCCTTCCCTTTCTCCATGCCACCGGCTCGGCGGAGGAGACTGTGGTTCTTAGGGAGGGTCGAGAATGAGGCTGAGGAGCAGATCTACGGTGGCGGAGCTCGAGTGCAGCGCATAGGCTGGGTGCTGAGGCACGGAGTGGCGGCTCTCTCGGGGACGACGAGGCTGAGGAGCAGATCTCGGGAACAGAAGGCGAGGGGTGATGGGGAGATAGAGGAGGCTGGTTGGACGTGGTCACGTGGGTGGTGGGTGGACACACGGACGCGAGAGTCGTCTGCGAGGAAACTAGAATTGATTAAGTTTTCGGGTCCGGGCAACAGGTACCGCAGACGAGGTATAAAAAAATTGACTTATCCCGTCTGTGATCACTCAGCCTCAGACGGGAGACCATAATCCCGTCTGTGATGTGGTAGTCATCAGGTCTGGAATTAGACCTAGCAATATATTTGAGACGTAACTTGGTAAGTCCCGTCTGTGATCACTAAATTACAGACGGGATCCAGTTCCCCGTCTGTAATATAGTGTCTCCTATTTGCAGTTCTGTAGTAGTGTTCTCCGTCGAGGCGCTTGACGGCTGGCGCCCGGTGTCCTGGTCTCGTCGTGCTGGTAATTTTCTCAACGCTGGGATAAAGTCTTTGAATTCAGCATAAAGGCCAAAATCATCTTCCTCTGAAACCTAGTCCTACCTTCCATCTGGTATTTGGTTGTGGCATACGTTTTATGTGCTCACATTTGAAGTGGCCATCGGTAATGTAAAATATACATTGTATACAGCTGGTGATAATAATGTTTCGTGAACCCGTAAGATTGTAGATGGAAAAATAATCTATCAAACTTAAAGAACAATATATGTTGTACAAATATTAAACTGCCAAATTTTAATTCAATGTAAAGTTCAAGTTCAATTATATATTGATATCCTACAAAGTATTTCAGATTCAGAACATGAATACATACCAAAACTGCTTTCATATACACTTTTGAGTCATATTGGCGTCAGCGAACGTTAATTTTGTGGCGGCAACAGACATCAGTGTTGATTGCGCTAGCAGTCAATTCTCCTCCTATACTCTGAGGGAAAGATGTTCCAGTACTCATCGGCGCGGCAGACATCGACGGGTGGTGCTAGTGACCATTTCCCCTCCTATACTTTTGGGTGATTGGGTCACGATTCCGCCGCTTCTACGGTGATTGGCATTCATTCTTCGAAATTGTCGCGCGCACAGTGCTGCTCGAGTCACCCTTGGTGATTGATTTCCCTGATTACTCTTGGGGAGAGTAGGTCATGGAGGCAGTGGCAGACATGAACATTGGTGGCACAATAGCGGAGTTGCCGCCCATGTGGATCAGCAGATTGATGAATCTTCGGGTGAGAACCTAAATTCGAGAAGTCGGATGGGCGTCGGTGTTGTCAACAACACATCCTCGTTGGAGGCGTCGCCTTGGAGATTCCCCTCACATTGCTCAGAGGATCTTTTGGGCCAAGTTCGTCGGGAGTCTCAAACAATAAAGCTGTAGTGAGGATCGTTTTGTTTTTTGAGTGTTTTTTATTTCACCAGTGCGGCAATTCTTGCACGACTGATGAGGACTGTTATTCTCGGTGATTATATTTGGCTGTAACTCTCTTTTGAGAGCCAAAGCTGGGTTTAATATAATCATCCCATTATCTAAAAAAAATATACACTTTTGACATCACGGGCTAAAGAATCAACGAGTCTTAATTATGACGCAGATTATGAGGGTTGGAGACCTTTCTCGGCTTTTGCGGCCATGCTGGACGCGCAGAGTGTCGGCGATCTTCAGCACGACTTTAACAACATCCGGGAGATCAGATGCCGACACAAGATTAGTATGTGGTTTGGGCATCGCAATGCAGCCAGAAGTATTCTCAGCCTATTCAAAAGATTAAGTAGCACTGTTGTTGTTCTGTGCTACGGCAACTAGTGATATCAGACGACAAAATGTCCTGATACCTCTCACACCCATCGAATGGAGGCTGAATAATCTAGCAAGCAATTCACACTTTCGTAGCAAGCAATCCATACTTCGGGAATAAACATTTGACAACACTCTTATTTCTATCGTTAAATGAGCACATGGCTTAGCTCATTCCACAGGAACGTGTTGCTAAATAGAGAAAACAAATACATGTGGTCTTTTTGCACTGTGCGATTTGTACCGCAATGGTGGGTGGAAAACATCAAATGCAAACTGAAAACCTCATCACAATCTTCTTTATGAGCTTTTGATGTTGTCTTCTGTCAACTGGTGGTGACTTTCACCAGGCAATGAACCTGGCTAGAAGGCTAGGTTTCATTGTTGAATGATGAGTCAGTCCTGTAGCTGGTGATAACCAAGAATGTCAGGACACAACTTTAAGTGTGCCTTACAGCTGGTGCCTGTTGCTTGGCTGTTTGGGGGGACAACCGTTGCGTGCACGATCTTAAGAACATGGTGATTTCCGTTAGGCCTACTCCTAGATAGATCTCCATTCCGTTAGTTTAGCCCAGCAAAACACAACATTAATTTATTAGTGGCCGGTGGCAGTGATCAAGCAAATCAGCGCCTGGAACGCAGCCAGTAAACTCCCGATGCTACCGTGCTGCAGCCGTGGCACCTCGCGACGAGCAAGGGCCTAAATCGGCAGGCATTAGGCATTGACGGAGGGAGCTCGAGCCGCCTCGATCGGCTGCCTGATTTCTTCGAGCCTGACGACCTCCGTCTCGACTCTGTATGACAGTGACACCGGAGCAATTCAAGATCGCGGCGGCCGGCGACAGGGTTCCAAGCTTGAATCTATGACCATGGCGCAGCGGCAGGCAGAAAAGTGGTTCGGAACTCGGCGGCGCGCCGGCGATCCATGTCTTGCAGCGGACGCGGCGTCCTCGCCATGACCGGGGGTGGTCGCTATTCGAAATAGCAACCACCCCTGGGTCCTCCCAGCGGTTGGATCCGACTCGTGCGGCTTGGATCGGACGTGTTGACTCGTCGTCGGTCGTAATCAAACGAGTCAGAATCCACGGGAGCTGCCGGGCGTACCGCGAGAGCGGAGTGTGGCGCGGCGGTGATCGACGGCGAGCACGGGCGTCGAACACGCCGGCGAGCTCATCGTCTCTTTCTTCTGTAACGGCTGAACCTGGTCTCGCCGTTCGTCCGTACGCAGGCAGGGGAGATGAGATGGCCGGCAGCTTTGGTCGATCGAGAGGCCAGGCGGTTCGGGCGGCGAGCACGGGCATCGACGAAGCCGGCGACCTCGTACCGGCCTTGCTGCTCGTCCGTACGCATGCGGGAGAGACGGCCGGTACCTTCGGTCGGTCGAGGCCTCCTCGATGGACTTGGAAACTGAAACGAAAGATTCAGCAGCACTCGACCTAGGGACGCAGGCAGGCTAGCGGCGTTGATCGGACGGACGCATGCATCCAGTGAGCTGCAGCCTATTTTCAACTTTCTCCCGGCTGAGGAACCAGCTTTGAGATACATCTCATTGGGACGAAACTGATTTGATTACACGTTTAGCAGCATCTTCATGTTGTCAAAGGTGAAAGATGAGATAATTGTTCATTGAGTTTTGCTAGCGTAAGGTCAATGTGCATACAGCACTACGGGAAACCCACCTTTTGCTGTGTGCCATAGCGTTTGCCGAGAGCTTTATTTCGGGCACTCGGCAAAAAGATCTTTGCCGAGTGTCGCACTCGGCAAAACACAGGCACCCGGCAGACAAGGGTTTGCCGAGTGCCAAGTGTCCGGCACACGGCAAAGAGCACACTTTGCCGTGTGCCACATGGACGACACACGGCAAAGGTGGCGTCAGGCACTCGGCAAAAAAATACCTCGGCAAACTTTGACGCCCGTTAGATTTTTTTTGACGGTCGTTGAACGAGATGGGCCCGGCACTCGGCAAAAAGGAACACACGACAAAATTTTTATTTTTTGCCGAGTGTGCCTGCGTGGCACTCGGCAAAGAGGCTCCTTTGCCGAGTGTGCCTGCGTGGCACTCGGCAAAGAGGCTCCTTTGCCGAGTGTGCCTGCGTGGCACTCGGCAAAGAGGCTCCTTTGCCGAGTGCCCCACACTAGCACACGGCAAAAAGGCTCCTTTGCCGAGTGTTTGAGCCATTACACTTGGCAAAGATTATTTCAATGAATTTTTTAGGCCTCTAAATTAATTCAAATAAAAAAGTTTTGAACTGCAAAGTTGTATATTTTGACAACATCTACACTTCTTATTTTGGTATTTTTTCATTCGACAAAGCGCTAGTAAATTTGTTCACAAATCCTAGAGCTCCCGGATAGTTTCCGAAACACGAAGAGGCATATTTGGAATATGTGGACAACGTGGCTACAATTATTTTGGAAAAAAAAGGACCAAAATAAAAGTTGTAGATCTGCATAAGTTACACATCTTTTCTGTTGAACACTTTTTTATTTGAATTCAAATTGTTAGAGGAAAAATTGTTTGAATTTCTCAAATTTGAAAATTTGAATTTTGGAAACAATTTCGGATGGAGAAATACTAAAAATAAAAGTCATAGATCTCGAGAAGTTATGAAACTGTCATGTTGACAACTTTTTTATTTGAAATCAAATTGTCAACGTAAATTACGTTTGAATTTCTCAATTTTTAAAATTCGAATTTTTAAAACAATCTCGATAGAAAAATTCTGAAAATAAAAGTTGTAGATCTCGAGAAGTTATGAAACTTTCATGTTGACAACTTTTTTATTTAAAGTCATATTGTCAACTATAAAATTATCTAAAACAGAAAATTGTGTGTTGTAAAAAAAAAGAAAAAAAATTGCTTTGCAGTGTGCATCTGGCCCTTTGTCGTGTGCCCTGGGCACACGGCAAAGGGGGGGTTTCCCGTAGTGGCGGTCAGGGCGGAAATGTGGCACGAGAAGAATGGCGGGAGAGCTAGCTGGGCCAAAGAGATCCTCTGCGCACTCGAGGTCGTACGTGCGAAACTCCACACCACAAACAACCCCACCCGCCGGGGTTAGAAATTTGGAATGACATTTGACGTTTTATTTGCAGTGGTAAATAGGTGCAGTGCCGCGTCTCCATGTGAAGGTGCCTTGCTAATTCATGCCGACGGCTGAACGTTTTGTTTTAACGAAAAAAAATGCTGGGAAAGATGACACATGCATTTTGCGTCACTGGAAATAAAAAATGGGCTGGGAAAGCACCTTTCAGCGATCACCACAAATGGATTTTTTCTTCTTCCTGAAACGATGATCAGCACGAATCAGGAATCACCACATGAGGCAGGTAAAAATGGGAGGAGTCCAACAGTTAATGGGAGTAGCAGGATTGTACGAAAAAAAAAACTTTAACCAACAAAGGTTTCTAAAACAGAGTTCTTCGAAGCTTGGCAACTGGTTTCTCTCCGTTCCAAGCGAGTGTCTTCAACAAGTTTGGCAGGCAAATGTATATTGCTCCCTGCTGCACAATGGTGCTGATTGTGTAGGTGGCGTAGCTTGCTGGAAGGCGGGAAACTAAGGTCCAATTCCTCCAGCACATTCACGTACTCTCCCTTCTAAGTACTCTTTATAGATGTGTTCCTCGTGCAAATCAACAAACTGGATAGGGATGTATGTTTCGAATCCTACTATTAAATTAGCCCATCATCAAATATTTAAATTATATATATCGTCAAGTTTGATTGAAGTTCAAAATTCAAACTAGGGGCATATGCCCCTATGCTCGTAAAATCCTCACTCGCTGAGTAAGACCACGCTTGGAATAAGGGCGGTTTGTTCATGCAAATGTGTCAATGTGCAAGCCGTTGTTTGCAAGTCATAGATAGAAACATGTTTATCATTGTTTTTGCTACAATATGTCTGTTCGAGAGCCGAGGTATCAGACAAAATGACAGGGTCGAGGGCTCAGACCAGAGGCTCGATATCATCCGCCCAAACTGAAGCTAACTCATACCTTCCATCTGCCAAGTGGCAAGATCACTACACCATGAATACCCCTTTTGCAACGGACATATGCGTTGCTAGATGTTCCAATAAGCGTTGGTAGAGGCTTTACCAACATATTGGACATGCGTTGCAAAAAGTGGCGTTGCAAGGATCTACAGCAACACATACTTATGCGTTGGTAAGTGAACAAAAGAACCGTTGCAAAGTAGCAACGCATACCAATTGGAAAGAGCAACGCATATATGCGTTGGATTTTGTACAGAGCACATGGCAATTATAATTATTGCTCGCTGCCGAGGCTTCCGTAATATTATAGAAAAGATAGAACAGTGTGGGGCAACAAAATCATATTTCC
Source organism: Eragrostis nindensis (assembly GCA_012490785.1). NCBI lineage: Eukaryota > Viridiplantae > Streptophyta > Magnoliopsida > Poales > Poaceae > Eragrostis > Eragrostis nindensis. Next base: position 798,475 of record JAAXCT010000015.1, on the reverse strand, counting down.
AACTCCTTGTATTATTAACTTTGCTTTCAGTATGTTACAAAAGATATGTCAGGTACATATACCATACACAAAAAGGGAAAATGAATGCATCTAAGAACTGAACAGCTCTAGGAGAACACTCGGCCATCTTTCAAACATAAATCCTAGCTACTGCTATCCCACTTGAAGTATCTGTTTTTTCTTGCCTCACGTGAAATTGATGAATAAGTATTCAACTGAACTCCAGGATCTGCAATGGCAATAGTTACACTGTAAGTCCACAAGCTAAGAGGATAATCATGTCAAGTATTTTACTACAAAGATAAGAAAATAATTTGCATTACTGAACTTCGTGTTGTTACTTTAATATCGAACAATTGATATATAAGTACATGTCTAGACAAATACCTCTATATCTATTATTGTAACTGGGAAAGTAAAAATAGAATCCAGCTGGGAACACAGAATGAAAAAGCTGAGTTCAAACTTGCCAGCAGGATACTAGCCTAACTAGAGTGAATCGATTGTTCTCTACTGGATACTAACCCTAACTACTAATTGTTCACACAGTAAACTGGGTTCCTTATAAAGCTCTATGCATCAAAACTGGGATATACTATGACACCGAAAATGTAAGCAGGTTTTATTGCGAATCCATTAGATAGTGTAGTAGTATTTCCATCTCTAGCTTCTAAATAGTTCTGAAATTTGGTGATAACAGAGCCAGGACTATAGATTGACAGCAACGTTTTCTGAAAATATATTAGAGTGGTGAACCACAACATAACTGAAATCATTTCCATAGCAGAGCTACCACATATCTCAGAGTAATCTTGTAATTAGCAATTAAAGTTTGATTGAGTGCAGAAATAAAAGGGTTGTTCTGAACACATTGTAGTTACAAAGGTCAGTCCTTCAAGAAATCGCAGGAGCAGTTGCATCTACGATAAATAAGCAAATAATGAATGAAGAAACAATAACAAAAAGGGAAGTTAGAGATTGCGGATGATTTTGTTACTCCCGTATGTCTGCATATCGTCAACCACGTCATTGACCTTCCCTGCCAGGCCACCCGTGACCACCACTCCTCTGCTTTGCTGTCGAGTTACAAATCCAGAATTAGGTATCCGAACCTATGAGAAATTCGAATGAAATAAACAAGAATCAATTGGGGATCAAAAGAGAAGCTGATGCTTACGAAAAGAGGATGGGAATCGCACAGATTAGTTACAAAACGAAACCAGATCAAAAATGAATCGAGGAGATAATACCAAGGAAGGCAGAAAAAACTCATTGGTGAGGAAGGACGTCGACTTTTCTTCAGATTCCGACGGCTCCCGGATCAGAACTCGCCGTGAAGGTGGAATCTGCTGGAATGAGGGAGGCGTAGTCGAACCAAATCCCAGATCGAATGGAGACCGGTAGGCTCTCGGATCTTAAGAACTCGCCGTGCAGGCTGAGGGCGTGGCCGATGGGAGGGCGCAGGCGGCGCAGCGAGAGATGGAACCGTCGCTGGGAAGAGATGACTGGGTCGTGGTGGAGCCGTGGAGGGTGTGGGATGACTGGGTCCAGGCGGGGATATGTCGGATGGCCGCAACACATTTGTGTTCCGTTGCAATCGAAGGGTTGCTAAAGGGCAGTTGGTGTTGTAGTGGATGATCTATCCTTAAGTTGGTTGTGGCATCTATGTTTTATGTGCGTCTCAAAAGAACTGGCTAGCGTTTCTGCAATCTTTAGGAGGCAATTGGTCACCATTTTCGGTTATAAAGTCGCAGTCAGCCATGGTTTCGACCGACATCATGTAAATTTATTTTTCCCTATAAAATTATAATATTACCTTTCAAGCTAGTTTCCAATGCTTTTTTTCAAACTATGTTTCTATTGATTTATTAGAAAAAGTAACATATATTGGCAGTACTCCTACTGGCATAGTTAGCCTCCACAATCTGAAAGGAAACAAAATATAGTCTCCCTGATCTTGATGAACATCGTCTGACAGACATATATGTTCAGAGTGAGTAGTGACACACAAAATATTAGCATAATAGATGGAGATGCTACACCAGTCGATTCATTTGAAAATTGCTCAATAGTCTAATGTGAGTGCTGGAAGGAAGGAATTAGGTCTATAGTTCACAACGAAATTATTAAAGTTGCGAAGTCCTCACTCGGGTTTTTCTTCTCAAGTTTTACCTGCATAACATTTTTCCTTCTCAAGTTTTCCAAATTCTTTATTAGCATAAATATAGTACATATAGGCAGTTCTCCTACAGTTACTGGTTTCGAAACTGGGGCTCTAAGGTTTTGCCAAACAGGTGAAGTAACAACTTTGCGAGTGAATTGCACAGCCAACACAATCTGCTCAAGGAAAAGCTGAACGAAGTTCAGCTTCAAAATTCCATCGAGCAACGGCACTTGTAAGATAGAACCCCTCAAGCTTGGTGACCAACCTATTCCGAATACCTCTGATACCCACCAATAGAGATCAAGTAATCTTGCCCGAGGCACATCCTTGGGAAAGAAAGTATACGTATATATATCATCTTGTATATAATTCAAGTATCATTAATAGAGGTCATGGAGCCCTGCAATATCTCATTCTTATAAAGGGATGAGATTGAGCTCTGTATCGGTGACATCCACATTCATATATACCCCGTGCGATCAGATCTGTATCAGTGGCATCCATGTAGATATGTACCCTGTGCGATCATAGAATTTTTTTTCTTATTTCCTTTCATTCAATATATATGTCACAAAATATAGAAAATAATACATGTGAACTCTTGTACTGTGTAGTTCTTTATCGCTGCGGTGGGTGGAAAATATCAAATGCAAACTTAAAGCTTAGCTTACTTTCTTCATATGATCTATTCTCTTGATCTAGTCATGGCGACTTTTCTATGGCGATAATGGAGCAAGGTTGAAGGGTGTTTTGCTCAATAATGAATCCGTCATATATTGGTGATCAGTTTCCATCAGATTTGCTACTCATTAAGAGTTGGTTTAGCACAGCAACAGCCCTAGAACCTGCTGAACTGAAATGCAGACATTTTAGACGTGTAAACGTCCACAGTCTTAGGCCAAGAAAGCGAACAAAAGTGAAACGAAACACTTTCATTCCCCATGTTCAGACCACAAAAGTGAAATGAAGGATTCAGTAGGCACTAATATATATACATGCGCTGACGGAGCCAGGCCATACGCTGCGGCAGAGGTTGGTTGCACTCCGGCATCTCTGTCAGCTGTTGGATATCTTTAATTTGTCGGACAGTGCAAGGCCGGGCTTGCCACCGACCGGGGCGATGGGAGCATGCATTGGTTTTGCGAGCATGCGCAGCGACCTTTAATTTTTACTCGTGGCCACGGCATGGTAAGGTTGATGAAGTCGTGGTTCGAAACTTCACGGCCGGTGCTCCGACGTCCGCTGGCGATGTCCTTGATACGTGGACCAGGGCTGGTCGCTGTTTGAAGTAGCGACCGCCCCCCTGGGTCATGGAAGTCATTCGTTGTGGTTTCGACTTTCGACCGTTTGAGTTGACCTGGCGTTGGTCGTGGTCAGCATTGGCGGAGCTACAGGGTGGACAGGGTGGGCCGCGGCCCACCCTGAGATTTCGGACGCGGCCCACCCCCACCCCATTCCCACCCAGCCCAAGTCGACCTCTGGCTGCTCGATTGCCTCGGCGAAAAAAAAAAGAACGAAGCGAGCGAACGCACGACCAAGCGAGCGGGAGAGGAGAAGGGAACTAGGGTTAACGCCGGACTGGCGGAGGCCGGCGACTTGGTGCCGGCGACGGCGACCCCCGGCGCGCTCTCCTCCCCTTCGCGGCGACCCCCGGCGTGCTCTCCTCCCCTGCGTGGCCTCTCCGCCCCGGCGCGGCGGCGCGCCCTCTCTTCTCGCCCTTCCATGCGCGGGCTGGCGGCGGGCTGACGGCGCTGCGCCCAGCGACGGCGGGGCTGGCTGGCCTGGTTGGTGGCGGCGGCGGCGACGCGAAGAGTAGCCCCTCGCTCAACTCCCCTGCGCCCCGACAAGGTTCAGCTCCCCTGCCCTCTTGATTCTTGAAATTGAACATGAATGCTATTGAATTGTTTTCCAATTTTAGTTGAACAAATTAGATAATGGACATTAGGATTTACCGATTTAGGTAGCAGATTAGTGACATTTGGGCATTTGGATTGCAGATTGGTGAAAATGAAGAAGAAAGATGGAAATATTGCATCTCTTTTTCGGAAAATGGCAGCAAAGAAAGCGGAGTCTTCTTCACCTTCGGTTCCCTCGACCGATGCAGCAGCTCACGGTTCAAATGAAGACACTGGACCATCAATTCCCTCAACCAATGCCTCAAGAATAAGTGAAGACATTGTGCCTGCAATTCAATTGACTAATGCCTCAAGAGCAATTGGAGACGATATGATTTTGGAGGAAGAGGAAGTGCAAGAGCAAGTGGGCAGTGGCAGCACGCCTACTTCGATTCCACCAATGCCCCCCCCCCCCCCCCCCCCCCCCGGTTTATGATCCGGATCGTCTTCCACAAGACCCCACCGAAAGGTTGCCCATTGTAAGTTATCCTGTAAATGATCAAGATGCAGTTCGAAGAGCATATATTTTGAAAGGTCCAAATCAGCCCACTACATATCAATTTAAGAAAAGGAAAATTGGTACTAGAGATCGGTGGTTCAATCCTATATGGTATTATAGATATAATTGGATAGAATATAGTCCCAAGAATGATGCTGCATTTTGCTTTGTATGCTTCTTGTTCAAAAAAGGGGGGAAGACTAGTCCATTTACTGATGGTGGATGGAGGAATTGGAATAGAGATGATGCACTAGAGAAGCATGTGGGTGATGTTGGTAGTGCACATAATGCAGCCCAAGGGAGGTTCAACTCTTATTTGACTCCTAGTACAGCAATTGATAATAAAATTGTGGAAGTTAGTAGTGAAGAGATGCGGCTTTACAAGATTCGATTGACTTATTCACTTAGATGTTTGAGGTTTCTTTTGAATCAAGGATTGGCATTTCGTGGGCATGATGAAAGTGAAGAGTCCAAGAATAGAGGGAATTTTTTAGAGCTTTTGAAATGGTTTGCAGCTAATAATGAAGAGGTTGATAAGGTTGTCTTGAAGAATGCTCCTGGTAATTGTACCTTGACTAGCCCAGACATACAGAGGGAAATTATTCAATGTTGTGCCATAGTCACTAGAAATAAAATAATTGAAGAGGTTAATGAGGGTCACTATGCAATCTTAGCTGATGAGGCAAGCGATGTTTCACATAGACAACAACTAGCTGTTTGCTTGCGTTATGTTGATAAAAAGGGAAGACCATGTGAACACTTCCTTGGATTGGTTCATGTGGAAGATACAACTTCATTGTCATTGAAGGAAGCAATTCAAGCTTTACTTACTGGTCATCATTTGCCTATAACTCAAATTCGTGGTCAAGGTTATGATGGGGCTAGCAATATGAGAGGCGAAATCAAAGGGCTGAAAACATTATTCATGAAAGAGGTTCCTTCAGCTTATTACATTCATTGTTTTGCTCATCAATTGCAGCTAGTTCTTGTTGGTGTTGCTAAGGGAAATGATGAGTGTGTTTGGTTCTTTGATCATGTCTCTACATTGCTTAATATTATTGGGGTTTCTTGCAAGCGTCATGACATGCTGCGGAATATTAATCTTCAGAATATCATGAAAGCAATTGAATGTGGTGACATGCATACTGGAAAGGGGTTGAATCAAGAGATGGGGTTAGCTAGGCCCGCTGAGACTCGGTGGGGCACTCATTACAAAACTGTTGTCCACATTATTTCTATGTATCCAGCCATCCGTGATGTACTCATAAGTCTTGGGCAGGATACTACAATAAGGAGTGACTGGCCAAAAATACGAGGTATGGAATTGGTGTTCAATCATTTGACTTTGTTTTCAGTGCACACTTGATGGCCACCATTCTTGGATACACTAATGATCTATCATTGTGCTTACAAAGAAGAGAGCAAGATATTGTCAATGCATTGTCTCTTGTTAGTGTGGCCAAGAATAGAATGCAACAATTGAGGTCTGATGGTTGGCTTGTATTCTTTCAAAGAGTCACTTTATTTTGCAACCAACATGACATTGATGTTCCTGAAATGGATGATAATTATGTGCCTTTTGGAAGACCATCTAGGTATTATCCAAACCAAACAAATGATGATCATTTTAGAAGAGAAGTATATATTGGCATTATTGATCGAATTATTCAAGAGCTTGATACTCGATTTGACGAGGTGAATATGGAGTTGCTTTCTTGTATGACAGCCTTGAATCCTTCAAATTCTTTTGCTTCCTTTGATGCACAGAAGGTGCGTAGGCTTGCTGAATTTTATCCCAATGACTTCACAAGTTCAGAATTTATGAGACTTGAAACGCAACTTGATAACTATATTGATGACATGAGGAGAGCAGATAGCTTTCAAGGTCTAAACAATCTTGTTGAGCTCTCAGTTAAGCTTGTTGAGACAAATAGGCATAATGTGTATGATTTGGTATATTTGCTTCTCAAGTTGGTATTGACTCTACCGGTGGCCACTGCAAGTGTTGAAAGAGCATTTTCAGCGATGAATTTTGTTCAGAATAAGTTGAGAAATAGGATGAGTGATGGTCTCTTAGATGATTGTTTGCTCACTTTCATTGAGAGGGATGTTTTCTTGAATGTGAAGGAAGATGAGATTATTGAGACCTTTATGGCCATTAGAAGGCGAAGGCCCGATAAAAAGAAGTAGTAGTCTCTTATCTTGTTTTCATCATTTTAATCGTGTAGGCTTGTAACGAACCATTATTGTTGATTTACTATGTTTGTAAGACATTTTATCTAAGTTATCGAACTTCTATTGTATGTTTGCCCTTCAAATTTGTTGGGCGGCGAAAAATTTTTTTTTGTCGGCCCACCCTGAGTTTGAATCCTAGCTCCGCCACTGGTGGTCAGCCGTCATAACGCGCAAGGCGTGGAGCCAGTTGAGCAGGACCTTTAATTTTCGCAGCCGTCTGAGACGCTGAGGACATCGAGCCGCACGCCGGCAGCCAGCCCGGCCTCGTGGCGCTGCCTTTCTCATCGCTGGGAACGTGCTGGCCATGGTTCTGAGCTGTCTATGTGCTGTAGAGGACCACGTCCCTGTTCTGGTGTTGAGCGCGTGAGCACGACGGAGCTCGAAGGAGACCGCGTTGCTCAAGGATGCCGGCGAGCTCGTGGTCCTCTGCAGCACTCAGATGTGCAATGTTCATTGTTGTCTAGTGTGTAAGATGAGATAAATTTAGCATACGGGAAAAGCTCCACTCAAAAATATATGTGGTTTCCATCAAATTAAAAAGAAATTATGTGCTTTGCATAAGAACTAGACATCAGAAATGTGTCACGTGGCAATTTATCACCATTTTCCGTTGCGAATTCCTCCCTCGGCAACGATTTCGGCCGGCATCATGTATAATTTTTTTTTTTGCCCACATAAAAGTATAATATTTTTTGCTTTTCATGTTTTCCAATGGTTTATCAGCATAAGTAACATAAAATTGGCAGTTCTCCTGCAGGTATATTTCTGAAAAGCTAAAGCAAAGTAGCTCTCAAATATTGGCAAATTTTTCGACCATATGGCTCCAATATCACTGTGCTAGCTACTATGCACAGACCAAAACTACTGCCAACATGCTAATTAAGCCGATAGTGAATTAAAGGCAGATTATAGGAGGATGAGCTATGAAACTTAAAGAATAATATATATGTAGTGTAAAATGTGAAGTAAAATGGGGTGAACAGTGCAATCACAAAACTTCCAAATTTTACTTGGAAGCAAAATTCAAGTCTAGCTATATATCAAGAACATGGATACATACCAAAACTACTTTCGTGTACAAATTTGTCAGCAATCACTAAAGAATCCACGAGTCTTAGTCTTAGGTCCTAAGAAACGACCACAAAACCTCACCATCGATCGTTCTTCATCTAGGTTAAGTCATGTAGTGATATCAGATGACAAAATGTCCCCAAATGTTCACTACATTGATTTTTGCCAGAAAAGTCAATACGTGTAATGGCATTCACATTTTCCCGATTTGAAACTATGATTGGGTCTATTGGCAGTCTAATCACTCATCAGCAGCCTTCTTCAAACACCCGCACAAGTACCATCACCAGCTTCCAAATCCTCAGCATGACAAAAGCCCGAGGATAACATCACCGACGACCCTGAGTGACTTGTTGGACTTGCAGACCACCATAAGCCCACCAGAATAATCACATAAGCAAGCTACGATATCCGAGGATCCGAAATCTTCCGGCACGACTTTAATCGTTTCTGGGAGATATCATCTACCAATTAGTGAACGACTTATTCCCAATTCCTCTCACACCTACCAATGGAGATCGAATGATATAGCAAGCAGAACAAGTGCTTCGGAAAGCAGGTGTATATCATCGTCTGAAGTGCTGATTCAAGTGTCATATATAGAGAATTCTTAGAGTACCTCCATAACGCTCTCATGTTGTTCAACTGCTGAGATTGATTGGATATAGGTGACATCCCTATTCATATACACATGACATGATCAGCTTTCGGCAGTTAATTTCTTTCCCTTTGTTTAGTAAGAAACTAAGCACATGGCTTTAACTAGTGCCACGTACATGTCATTAAATAGAGAAAAAGTACATGTCATCTTGTACTGTGCAGTACCTATATATTACTATGGTTGGTGGAAAACATCAAATGCAAACTGAAAAATCTTATCATTGTTGTCCAAGGGAACAATGAGAGAGCCATTGCTGAAATTGCGCCATTTCATTCTGGCCAAGGGCACGATGAGACAGATTAATTAGAGATTAGTAGCAAGTTCATTACCAGGTGGTTTGCATGCACAAAATTATCACGTGTATTCCGTGACCGATTCACGACTCGCAGGCTCGTCAACGGTCGATTTGCGCTGCTAGTCCTGTTGTACTCGTTAGTGTGACATCCTAGCCTAAGGCTTAATAGGATTGATAAGAATACTCATATCAACAAGTTGCAACTTCTTTTCCGGAAGCTCATCTCGAAAGAACTTCAAGGTTAAGCGTGCTTGGCCTGGAGCAATTTCGGGATGGGTGACCGACCAGGAAGTTCTTTCTGGATGCGCATGAGTGAGGACAAAGTGCGTAGAAAAGACTTATGTTGGTCTGTGGGGGAAGTATTGAGATCCTAAATAGCTGCCAGGTGTAAGCGAGCCCGGCTCGGGGAGCAGGACAGTTGCGCAGGCATGGGGTGCATGGCTGGTATGGGTCCGGAGTGGTCACACAGCATGACACATGCGCTGGCACTGGACACACGGACGTGGCCAAGAGAGGACTAGACTGGGGTTGAGCGATGAGGATGTCGGTCTTCTAAGGGGGTGAGTATGTGACAGCCTGGCCCAACGCTAAATAGGATTGATAAGAATACTCATATCAACAAGTTGCAACTTCTTTTCCGGAAGCTCATCTCGAAAGACTCCGAGGTTAAGCGTGCTTGGCCTGAAGCAATTTCGAGATGAGTGATCGACCAGGAAGTTCTTTCCAGGTGCGCACGAGTGAGGATAAAGTGCGCAGAAAAGACTTATGTTGATCTGTGGAGGAAGTCTTGAGATCCTAAAGAGCTGCCAGGTGTAAGCGGGTCCGGTTCGGGAAGCGGGATGTTACAGTTAGATCACATATGTAAAGTTCAGACAACGCAACGAAAGTGCAATGAAGAATTCGGTATCGATCGATCAGCACTCAGTAGCAAGAGGGTGTCGATATATTTCAGTGAATCTTTTTTGGTTAAAATCAAAACGTTTCAAGGTGCTAATGCATGTGGTGCGTAGCATCAATCTGAGACCGATTTTTCAGCCTTGTTCGATTGGTCATTGCACGCAGAGCAGAAAACAGAGCCTGCGTTCCCATGGGACTGTTCTGCAACCATAGCACCTCCGGACGTGCAAAGGCGGCGACTAGCTTTAATCTGACGGAGGCATATGCTGTGGCGGAAGTCAGCGGCGCCTCTGCCCCAACTCAAGGATGTGTTTTATCGGACTGTGCAAGGCCAGAATGGCCCCCAGTGCCATTCAGACATAGAATACACTTTTAGGAACACCAGAGGTACCAGAGGCGCCGGCGAGCTCGTCGTCCGTACCTCGGGCATCTATTTGCAGTTTTCAAACGGCAGAGGAACCAGCATCAGATGTGCCTCAGCTCGGCCGAAAAACTGATAGAGGATTATACGTTTAGCAGAATGTTCATTGTAGTCTAGTGTGAAAGATGAGATAAATATAGCATAAAGCTCTACATCATATTCCTGATCTTTTTTTGCGACTAAAAGAGAATTCATTGGTCACTCAGGAATAAGATTACATTAGCGAGCGATGACTTGCTCGATACACCTCGGCCATTGTAGACGCCAAACCACAGTATGGGTCGTACGCTTAGCCAGCTGCGCGAGCTCATGAATAGCGCTATTACATTCTCTTTTAACGGCACGGAACACAACGTCACGCAAGGACACACACACTGATCTAATGTCCTTCAGCACAAAACAAAGCTGCGAACGAAAATCGCCGCCCTTCTTGAGGCTGGAGATAACTGAGGCACAGTCAGACTCCAAAACTGTGGGTTTCCGCACCCACTCCGCCGCCAAACTCAGGCCTTCCAACAAGCATGGGCCTCTACCTCCTCCGCTGATCGCATCCCAAAGAGGACCCGCCAGGCCGTCAACTGCACCCTGCCATCCTCATCTCTAATGACCACACCAACCCCAGCCTTCCCAGTCCCATCGTCAAAGGCTCCATCCACGTTTACCTTGACCCATCCAGTGTCGGGGGGTTTCCAGGATAGCTTCTTCCCAAGCATAGCATCAGACGCAGGTGTGGACTTACCGCGCCCAGAGAACGGAAGCAGTATCCCCTTTCCCTTGCCACCCGCATACTCCCCCGGTTGCCGGATCATGAACAACGTATCAAAGTAGCTCCATAGGAAGCCAACTGATGACTCCACGGTGATTACCTTGGATTTGTGCACCACCTCATTCCTCACATGCCAGCATCTCCAGAGCAGCAGCACCAGCTTGCACGCTTCCTCATCATCCAAATCCGCTAACAGGAGTAGCAGCCACTCGCCATCAGCATGACGTAAGTGTTCATCCTCCGGCAGTTGCCAGTGCTCCCTCATCGCCTCTCTCAAAATGCGCGCACTCGTGCAAGCAACAAGAGCATGGTGCTCTGTCTCCGGTTCCAGTCCACACAGCGAGCACGTGTTCGTAACCTCCAGCTTCCTTCTCCACTTGTTATATTTCGTTGGTATCCCCTGCACAATGGCGCGCCAGATGAAAACACGCACCTTCTGCGGTACCGAAATCTTCCAGACTCGATTCCACATTGGCCTGTCACCCCATGGATTGGAGCTTGAAGATTGCCTATGCTCCTTCTCCCCCAAACGCACAGCTAGCCGATAGGCACTCCTCACAGTAAACTGCCCATTCCTTTCTTCATGCCAATCCTTCTTCATGCCAAGCAAGTATGTCCTCTCTCTCCTGATCAGGTAATTTGATGGACTTAATGGCATCAGCATTATGCGGCCAGAAGAATCTCTCAAGCAGCCTCATGTTCCAGGACCCATCGAGGATGAGCTACGACACCGTTCGGAGCCTACAAGGCCTCCTGGTACCACAAACAGCCAGTTGTGTCTTTTGATCTTCACCAGCTTACCATCTCCAATTCTCCAGATGAGTCCCTTTTTTAGTAGGTCCTGTCCATACACAACAGAGCGCCATGTTGGAGACGCCACTTGAGGGAAGGCCGTGTCTAGCAGGTCCCCATTCGGATAATACTTTGCCTTTAGCACTCGTGCACACAAACTTCCTGGGACTCGAGAAGCCGCCATGCTTGCCGGGCAAGAAGAGCTTGGTTGAACAGTTTCAGGTCCCTAAAGCCCATGCCGCCGAGACCTTCGGCTTTGTCATCGTATCCCAAGCTATCCAATGCGTCTTCCGCTTCCCCCTCTTGGACCCCCACCAGTAGTTGCGAATCATTCTCTCCAGCTCCTCGCGCAGACCATCCTGTAGTCTAAACACCCCCATAATGTACGTAGGGAGTGCCTGGGCCACACACTTAATTTGCATCTCCTTTCCTCCGTGCGACAGCTCCTTCTCAGACCACAGCAGCAGTCTCTTTCCTAGTCGTTCTCGAATATACTGGAATTTATCCCGCTTCATCCTTCCCTCTGGAGTAGGCAGTCCCAGATAGCGTGGCTCAAACTCCAAAGACTGAACCCCTAGGACCCGGCGCACATCATCACTAGCACGCTGGGGCAGTGTTTGGCCACCAGCAAGGAGCACTTCACAGGGTTAACAAGTTGTCCGGTGCCCCTACAGAATTTGTGGAGCACATCCTTTACGCGACCAGCTTCCGCAAAGTTTGCTCTGAAGAACAACAAGCTATCATCTGCAAACAGCAAGTGAGAGACACCCGGTGCCCTTCTAGTCACTTTGAGCGGCGATAATGTTCCTTGCTCCTCCTCCTTGAGCAAGGTAGAAAGACAGTCAGCCATAAACAGAAATAAATAAGGAGAAAGCAGATCACCTTGTCGCAATCCCCGAGTCGGTTGGAAGGAGTCCAAGAGAACTCCATTGAAGTTAACTGAGTAGCGAACAGTGGTAACACACAGCCACACGCACTGCACCCATTTGCTATGAAAGCCCAGCTTCAATAACACCTCTTTTAAAAAAACCCAATCGACCCGGTCATACGCTTTGGCAAGATCCAGTTTGTAAGCACAAAATTCATTCCCCTCTCTTCTATTCTGTTGAATGCTATGGATGCACTCAAAGGCAATTAGAGTATTATCAGTGATAAGTCTACCCGGAATGAAAGCGCTCTGATGCGGAGAAATAATTTCACCCAACATAGCCTTAACTTGTTCACAAGGCACTTTGACACCACTTTGTAGATGACATTCCAGAGACTTATCGGTCGAAAATCCTTGAGGTTTTCTGGCTGGTCTTTCTTCGGGATCAGCACAATAGGCGTCTCGTTGACACCCTCCGGCATAACACCCTCCTCAAAAAATCTCCGAACAGCAACGATCACCTCTGTCCTCATTAGCTCCCAATTCCTCTGGAAGAACCTGGCCGGGCACCCATCCGGCCCCAGCGCCTTGAGCGGCCCAATTTGGAACATTGCATCTCCAATTTCTTCATCTGAGAACGGCCTGCATAGCGAGTCGTTCATGTCTTCAGTCACGAAAGCCTCATAGAGATGCAGTACACTATCCGGCTGCACCATGTCATCCTTAGTATACAAGGTGTTGAAATAGTCTGTGGTCATCCCCTCCATCTCATCCTTGTTATCAGTCCAAGTACCATCAATCCGCCTCAACTTCCTTATACGATTTTTGCGAGCCCTCCACACAGACTTCCGATGAAAATATTTTGTATTCCTGATCTGAGCCAACTTATACCTTCCATCTGGTAATTGGCAAGGGACTCTACGAGGAGTTTTAGTGTTCAAAATAATAGCCATTAGTTTTGTCAAACTAATGGCCATTAGTTCAAGGCTAAATTTGTAATTACACTACTAGTTAAGAGAAATTTACGCTTTATGTCACAAAAGATAGCTGCCACGTTAGACGGAAAAAATGATAATGATGAACAAATTATTTACTATATTAGATTTCGAATTTGATATCTGCATTAGGGATTAATTAGATTTTGAATCTAACTTTATTTATAAAAATATAACTACTTATTACAAGTCTACCGCTCTTATTTTTTCTGATATTACCCTCAATTTGATAAAATAATGGCCATTAGTAGTGGATTTTCAAGATCATATCTACACCGTCGGATCAAATTATAAACTAATGGCCATTATTGTGGACAGTAAAACTGCTCGTCTCTGTGTATCATTCACTTGGTCATTGTGGCATGTGATTTATGTGCCTCGCGAAAAAACTTGTTATCAAAAATGTGTCATTTGGAAATTTGTCACCATTTTCCGTTGCGAATTCCTCACCCGGCAATGGCTTCAACTGGCATGTTATCATAAAGTTTTGTCTGCCCCACATACACTTGGTCTTTCATAATCCTTTTTTTCTTTTCAAGTGTTCCAAAGCTTTATTAGCATAAGTAATAAAATGGCAGTTGTTCTACAGGTACATTTCTGAAAAGCAAAATCAAAGTATCCCTCAAACATTGGCAGATTTTTCAACCCTCTAGCTAGCTCCCAACAAGGCAGATTATAGCTGGACGAATAAGCTATGACTTAAAAAATAATATATATGTAGTGTAAAATGTGAAGAAGTGAAATGGGATGAACGGTGCAAACATGAAACTGCCAGATCTACTTCGATATAAATTTCAAGTAACACTATATTGATATCTTTTAAAGTCTTTTATATTGAGAACATGGATACAGACCAAAACTGCTTTCACATACAATTTTTACAGCACTGGCTAAAGAATCAACGAGTCTTAATTAAGTCCTAAAAACTGACCACAAAAGATCACCATCGATCATGCTTCATCTAGGTTAAGCCAACTAGTGATATCAGATGACAAAATGTCCCCAAATGTTAACCCACAACAATGGTTCTTGCTAGAAAAGTGAGTACGTCCAGTGGCATCCACATTTTCCGGATTTGACACCATTATTGGCACGCTAATCAGTAATCAGCAGCCTCTTACAGCCCTCAAACACTCGCACTAGCTTCCAAATTCCTCATATACTTTGGACAACAACAGCCTGAGAATAATCAAACAAGCAACTTGTGTGATTTGTTGGACATGCAGACCGTCATAAGGCCACCATGAACAATCACACAAGCAAGCCCACCAAGAAAAATTCAGCAATCTTCAGCATGACTTTTACAGGATCTGGGTGATCAGATGCCGATCGTCACAAGATTAGTATGAGGTTTGGGCCCAATGCAGCCAGAATTATTCTCAGCCTTGTCAAAAAATTAAGTAGCACTGCTGTTGCCCTGTGCCACGCAAACTAGTGACATCGGACGACAAAATGTCCCGAGACCTCTCACACCCATCAATGGAGGCTGAATAATCTAGCAAGTCCATACCTCGGGAAGTAGGTATTTTATTTCGTGTATCAGATGTAGCAAGCAATTCATACCTCCAAGGAGCTTCAAAATGCTCTTATGTTTCTCAAAAGGTTCTATCCATATATACCTGATGGGTTCAACATTTGTCAACTTTCTTATTTCTTTCGTTAATTACAACGTGATGCTTACCATAGAAAAAATACATGTGCTCTTTTGTACTGTGCTGTATGTACCGCAATGGTGGGTGGAAAGCATCAGATGCAAACTAAAAACTCTTTATGAGCTCTTGATGTTATCTTCTTTCAACTGGTGACTTTCACCAGGAAATAAAACTGGCTAGAAGGCTAGGTTTCCTTGTTCGATCATGTGTCAGCCCTATAGTGGCGATAATTGAGAATGTCAAGACACAACTTCAAGTGTGCCTTACAGCTGGTGCCTGTTGCTTGGCTGTTTGGGGGATAATGTTGCGAGCACGCTCTCAAGAACATGGCAATTGCCATTAGTCCTACTCATCTTATATTTACTAATTGGAGGCTCCTTTTGAGGTCTCCACATTAGTCGGAGAAAAATTCTAGAAATTACCACAAAAAAGCAACACATCGGACCGTCAATAAAGTTGCTAAAGAAAATCTAACTGTTGGATCTAGGCTTCCTAAGATGCAGTAGTACAGGAGTCGGAGAGATTTGTGCACTGGAATTAAGGAAAGTTTAAACAAATATGACACCGTATCCAGTTATCGTTTACCCACGAACAATGCACTTTTCATATCCTAGCCGTGTGGTGGCACGGGCTGATAGGCTAGTCGGTCTCTAATAGAGCATGCAAAGCAAGACACAACATTAACTTTGTGTACAGCATGCAAATCATACACGATACATATACAATGTTGTTTCCCCTGCCGTGAGGAAGAGAGAAACCATTCATTGTGAACAACTAGGGGTGGAGGTAGCCTTTTTTTTTTGTTGGGATCACCCAATCCGGGTGAAATTTCGAGGGGATTGCTAAAAATTGCCCAGGCAATCCGTTGCTTTCTAGCGTCCATATTTTCTTTCCTACATATTCTTCTCAAGTTGCATGTATGAATGGGTAAGAAAATAAAATTTAGGTATTTCTAAGGCCTGAAATACCTGAATTTTTTCTCACCGTGAGTTACACCCAATATATATCGAAGTTACACTCATTGCATACCATATTTACAGCGATTATTTCGGTGTAATTCTTGAGTTTGAATGGTGTAAAAAAAATTCAGGCGCTAGGATCCTTTAAAATGCCTGAATTTTTGTTCTCTACCATGTGAGATTAAATCTCATCCACAAAAGACAGATCTGATGGTTGAAAATTCAGGCATTATTATCCTCTAGAATGCCTAGGCAATGTATAGACGGGCCCAATTTCGAAACGCTCCAAGATTCGGTGATCACCAGGTCAAGCTAATGGATCAGGACCCGATGACGCCGATGTTCATTTTCCCGGCTTCACCAGACAGGAGTCACAGGACAACCGTCCACCTCTGACACAATCATATAGAGCCGTGTACTTATTGAAGTTGGCTTAGAAAACACTAAGCACCGTTAAAAAAAACACTTTTCTACAATGCAAAGGACGCTTAAGCACCTCCCCTGTCCATGCTCTACTAATTCGAAAGATAGATTGGAGGTCTGCGGCCAAAATAATCTTCAGAGCACATGTGTGAGTGTAAAGTTCGGACGAAAGGGTCTCATCTCACATGTTCAGACGACAAGAATTAAAATGAAGGGTTCAATAAAGCTCTGCAGCTAGCAAAAATGGTAAACAGGAGAATGTCAGAAGAAACTCATATTTCTCGTCAGTGGCTGCTCGGTTGCAGAGCATCTCCTGGTGCTTTTTGCGCAACATCTGCGTGAGATTCGGCTTTCACGTCGTGCCCGATTGATCGTTGCATGCAGAGGACTTCGTGAACGGAAATGCCTCAGGAACGAAGAACACGGTATCGTTGCACTGCCAGGAGCGGCCAGTGGCCTCCCGACGCTACCGTGCTGCGGCCGTCGCACGTCGCGACCAGATAGGGCCCAGATCGGCAGGCGTTACACACTGACATGGAGGGAGCACCAGATGCAGGGCGGCGTCGGCCAGCGGCGGCGGCGACTTTGGTTGCCTGATTTTTTCGAGCCTGTCGACGTATCGGTCTCCGCTGTCTGCAACTGAAGATCGAGGTCGCCGGCGACATGGCGTCATTCTTGAACTGACCATGGCACAGCGGCATGCAGAAGAATTCGTTCGGAACTCAGGCGGCACGCCAGCGATCCATGTCTTGCCGCGGAGGCGGCGTCGACAAGAAGACCGGGGGTGGTCGCTATTCGAAATAGCGACCACCTCTGGGTTCTCCCAGCGGTTGGATCCGAGTCGTGCGGCTTGGATCGGGCGTGTTGACCGGTCGCCGGTCGTAGTCAAACGAGTTAGAAACCTTTGGAGCCGCCGGCCTGGTCGGGTGAGCAGAGCGTGGCGCGGCGGTGCTCGACGGCGAACACGCGAATCGAGGACGTCGGCGAGCTCGTCGTCTCCTTCTGCATACGCAGGCGGGAGACTGGTCGATCGGGTGGTCGGCTGCTTTAGTCGGCCGTCAGGCGTGCTGGACGGAGGCCTCCTTGGCTTCTCGCACCTTGCCACCCGCCCTCCCCGTTGCCGCGGACAAATTTGCAATCTAGACTGAAGCGACGGAAGGGCAATGACTCAGAGTACTGCCTGCAGGTTCAGTCCGAGCATCCTTCCAATGTGCCCCAGCTCGTTTACAGTTTTAGACTGACCGCAACAGTTGACTGTAAACAACCCTGGACTGTAAATTTAGAAGGTCACGGCGTCTGCATCCGTTGCAACAACAATCGGTAAACGGACCGGCATCTTCCAGGTCGCGTCTCCTCTCCGCCAAATGTGGTGGGCGGCGTCCCATCCGCCAAATCCCCACCCCCGGACGCGGACTCGACCCCGCTCTTCCTACGCCCGGCGATTCACCCGGTCCTGGCGTCCACGCTCGCCGCGTTCCTCCACCGCGCGTCCTCCCTCGCGCCGCACTACCTCCACGGCCACCTCTGCCTGCTGCTCGCCGACGCCGGCGTGGACGACGGCGCTGCCTCCGACCCCGAGCTCCTCCGCGCGCCGCTGCACGTCCTTGAGGCGTTCTGGCTAGGCCACGTCCGCGGGCGGCGCCATCGCCGTGCGGGAGGGCGTGCTCATCCCGCGCCCCGAGATGGCGGCGGTGGTCGACATGGTCACAGATCGACGCATTTGGTTGGTGCTTCTCCACCGAGGCGCATGCTGCTTCGACGGCCGAGCTCTTGTCCCCTACGTGGCCGTGCCCCATCTCCTCCTTCCTCTTCAGCTGGCGGCGACCAAGAACGACAAGCAGCAGCAGCCGTGAAGGACTCAGGACGAAGCCGGTTCTGCCTGCTCCAGCGTGGTTTGTTTTCCTCCCAAATCAATGCACTTTCCTTTCAAATCGAGACCTCTTCCTCCCAAATCGATTTATTTTCCTCCCAAATTGAACCCTCCACCCAGATCGATCTCTTTCCTTGGATCGAATTCTACCGCCCAGAATCTTTCAGCTCCGGGTGGACTCGGACAAGAGCTCTTGTTGTTCCAGACGCGATGGGAGAGAAGGAATTGAAGAGAGCGAGGGCCGCTGTGCTGTTCTTCGTTGCTTGGTTCCCGAATCCGTGGCGCTGCTCGTTGTTCTCGCGATAGTTTGATTTCTTGGCTTCTTCTTGATCTGTGAGTTTTTCTGCAGCAGCAGCTGCTTCTCCGCTTGGTCAATCCGTTGGGTTTCTTGGTTCATCCCTCATCCGTGCAGGCTGCTGTTCTTGATCCTCTTCCGTCTCCAGAACGCTTGGTTCCCTGTCTTATTTCCTCTTCACTGTCATTTCTTGGTCGCCCTCACCAAATCGAAGAGCGCCTAGCCGCAGCACGCCGGAGCAGGGGAGCGCGACGAGCAGGGGAGGCGGCGGCGCGCCGGAGCAGGGGCCCGCGGGAGGGCAGTGAAATCCAATTTGGAGGAGAGGATACAGTTCCACTGTTGCAATAAAATTCAATTTAGAGGATGGGATCTTTTACAGGAGACATAGAATATTCTTTTAGAGGGTGAAAAATAGAGGCTACTGCTGCGGTCAGTCTTATGTCGGCAGTACAATATTCTTCAGAGATGCCTTCAGTGAATGCTAACAAAATACTCTGCCTATTTTTCGTCAGCGACTGCTCGATGCGGAACTATCCTTGTGGTGTGTTTGCGCAACATCAGCATGAGATCGGGCTCTGATCGTCGTCGAGTTTGCCACTCCAAGCTGGTGAAGCAGAACGGGGCTCTGTAATACAGCACCTCTTACGCAGTAGAACAATCATATTCAGAATTCGAAGAACAATCTGGTGCAGACCTACCAATGGAGATCGAATAATCACTCAAACCGTACCTTGGAGCTCCGTTATGCTCTCATGTTTCACAAGTGATGATCGGACTGGATCTCGGTGACTTCCTATTCATATATACCCGGTGCTATCGGAGCTTTTCGATTTAACCAGTGGCAGGTAGACTGTGTCAAATAAAGCAAAATGTACCTTGATCTCATGTATTGTGATTAAATAAAAGTGCAAAACAACTACTGACAGCGTGCAAAGAAGAAGCATTCTTGTGGTGCTGCAGACTACCCCGTGCGATACTAACATCTCAGAAGAATGGTGTAATATATTTTCTGTAATTATGTAGCCTCTAGTAATCCTTCTCCCATGTAAAACTACTCTATACATGTACCGAGCCAACTTGGGCTACCATTAAATTTTAATGGAAATCAGGTGGGAATTTAAAATCCCCCCATTGGCAGTAAAAAAAATAAAAGTGCAAAATAAATTTATTTACGCATTAAAGATTTGCAAAGATGAATCCCAAGTTACATAGGGATCTCTTGGTTCACCTAGGCCTGGACTAGCATAACGAGCTCGAATTCTAGCTTCGCTCGGCTCTTTACGCTTGCGAGCGGCTCGTTTTGACTCTCGAGATGTACATTAGTGTGACTGAAATAAGATGAGAGATGTTAGTCTAGATTTTTAGAGGATAAGAAACAAATCATGTTAGATATACTTCAAATAAAAGATGAATATCACACTTTAAGATTTGAGAATTGAAGCCTCGTTGCATGACTCATTAGGCTTGCGAGTAGATTGTGGGCTGGCTCGAGCTGAGCTAGCTTAACAAAATGAGCTAAATCTTCACCTTGGCTCATTAACATTTGCAAACCAAGCTGAGCTAGGAACTACCTGAGACAGATTGCGTGCTTCGAGGTTTTTGTCCAGCCCTAGACGTATGTCCCCCTCCCCTGCCGCCATGACCGTCCACGCTCTCCCGCCCGCGGCTCCGGCGTCGCTACCGCCGGTTCGCCCCCCCCCCCCCCCCCCCCCCCCCCCCCCCCCCCCCCCCCCCCCCCCCCCCCAACTCCCCAAAACCCTCCTCTAAAGCCACTGGAACTGGAGCTCCATGAAACACTAATTGTCGCCTCCCTCCTCCACCAGCTCGACAACCCTAGAACCCTAACCCCGCCGCCCTCCCCTACCTCCAACAAACGCTGCGGTGACCTCGCCGTCGTGCCGCCCGCACCTCCTTCGCACTCCACCTCTGTTCTGGCTCGCTATAGCTTGTTCTACGTTCGCTCGTTGGCTTGCTTCTGCTCGCTAATGGGCCTAGACCCACCCAGAAGGCAGCCCGGGCCGCGCTCATGCGACCTGTTAGCAAGCTAGACTTTCCGTTATAAGGAGTTACATTTTTTTTTTTTGAGACTATCAGGAGTTACATGGCCGGCCCTGTTGATCAAACAGAGCACACAAACAGGCTGGCCTGTGATGTGATAGCTTGATGGGCTTTTGTTGTTGCGTACAACACGCATGGTCGTCACTCAAAGAAAAAAAGAAAAGAAAAGAAAACACGCACGGTCACGCCGCGTCATCATCGAGATGGCGACTCCCAACAACGGCGACGGCGTCCCGGTTGATCTCGAGAACGGCGGCGGCCTCATCAGGGCAGACGATCACAGAGAGACGGCGACTCCTACCTCCGACGATGGCTTGAAGGTTGATCTCGAGAACGGCAGCGGTGGCCTCAGCAGTGGGCCGCCCGGCGTGGCCAAGGCCAAGAAGAAGCTCAAGAATAAGTCCAGCAAGACGAAGGATTCGGTCAACCCGTGCTCCGTGAGTCTACTTAATTCACAATTTCTTTTTCTCCAAAAATTCATTCATGTCACGAGAAAAATTCACAGTTTTCTCGTTCTTCTTTTCCTGCATTAATGCGTGATTTGCACAAGTTTGAATCCGGATGTGCCAAATCTGACACTTTCTGTATGACAATTGAAAAAAAACAGAGAAGGCTGATCAGATTGTAGATCAGATTTGAAAATTTAAAGTGGGAGGCAGAGAGATCACGTTATTATTCTTTTAGGTTTTTGTTCGGATTTTGATGTATTGTTGTTCTAATCTGTTGATGTTAAATTTATTTTTGTAGAAAACCAATCTGCTCGCTTTAATATTATTTAACTTTTCTAAAAAAGTCTTTGCATACAGCTTATTTCCCTCCCTCAAGTTTATGCTTAGCTGTGACTAAATTTTTTTCCGTGTTTTCTGTTAACTATGACTGAACACTGAAGTTCTTCTGAGCTTAATAAGTTTCACAATTGAAATGCTTCGGAGCAATTCACACTGAATTTGCAAAAAATAAATAAAATGCATACCAACAATTTCATTATTTATTCGTACTCAGACGCACTGAATGCTGACCATAAGTTGCCTACTTGAGGTGCACAGCACTTTGCCTGCCAGTTGAACATATGTATATTCATCTAAAATTGATGGGAAAAATCTTTTTTTTTCGTTATTACGTTTACCGCCTCTTGCTGGAGCCCGTCACCCGGGCGAATATGTTTCCGTCTAAGACACCAACCAGTTTTATGCAGTGTTTATTTTTTTGGCTCTGATCCGATTCTATCGCTCTCCTTATTGGTGACTTTTTGCATCATGCAGGGGGCAATCCTGATGATGCTCGTGTTTTACTACCCATTCTTTGTAATCTATATGGTCGGCTTCTCAGAGAATTGGTGGCATGCGGCGCTGGGTATCACTGTTGCGACAGCCATCATCTTTCTGTTCTTCTGCATGGCAACCTGCAGTAAGGATTTTTTTACAGAACCCGGAGAAGGCAGTGCCGCGAAGGCTCCTGATGGTGACAGTGATCTTGGCAAACGACTTCTGGAATCTGAAAATTTAGATGCCGATGCATAACAAGTGGAGACTTTTAGTGTTCAGTAGTAGTAATCAGTGTGGTTCTTGTCAGATTAGTATCCAGAATAATTTATTAGTATTTTCTGGCCCTTGTAAGTTCGTCTTGGTTTTTTCTAGCGATGATATTATACTAGGGGTATCTAATTTGATAAAAAAAATTTGCTGGTACCTAACTTGATAATTGACCGGCAGTTTTCGAATTTCAATGTTCTCACTTTGACTGTTCTTTTTTTTTTTTTTTGCGGGGCTTTGACTGTTCTTTTCGGAACTAACATTACCTAGTTCTTTCTGATGGCAAGTCTAGCAGTACCTTTTCGATTTTACTTGCTAAATATGGAGAAATATTGTTCTTCACAGTTAGAAGAGTAAAGTTAATATTGCAATCATAAAAAATGATGGTTGTACAACTCTGTTAGTCGAACAGTAGAGCAGCAATAACTGAGCTACTGAAAGGACTGGATGTTATTTAGTTGAACAGCATTTAAGAGTTTTTTGATGAGGCAATGAATAGAAGATCGATAGGAACACATCATATTCATGTTACTGATTAGCCAATATCGATAAACATCAGAGAAAATATCTGACCAAAGATGAATGAGGGAGGAGTACACTAACGACACTTTAAAGTATGAATAGAGATCATTTTCTTTATTATGTGCTGTTGGTGACAGTATTACTGATCTGTGTTTACTCCTGATTCCTCCCAGCCCTACAACCCAGGGGGGTTCATACACAATTGATTTTGTCATACATGTAACATGATACACGTAGATTGTGTCTGGTTCTTTAGCTCCCAAATGCACACATATACTAGTGTCCATGCTACCACCCTACGTACGATGGATTAAGTTTTATTTTATTTTGGTAACAGGATGATGACTTTATTTATTGTGGGGATCGTTGCAGATATCTTTCTTCGGTGAAAGACAAGTTTCCTGGAAAATTTGAATAATAAAGACATAAATGACGTCTTCCTAGGAACAGATTCTCTTTTCTAGAAATATATAATGCACGTGTAGTAGTCTTGATACATAAAAATTGCACACTACATTGAGGCTTAGAGTAGCATGACAAAGTTTGACCAAAAACACAAATATAATTAGATGACATATGTATATAAATAGATGACATATGTATAATTAGATGCACACTCACATATACCCATGAGAACTCACCCAATGAAGACATGCATGCACAGCCTATTCTTATGAGCGCCAACGAGTGACTGAACCGGCCAATCTTGAGATCCACTAAGTCTTTATATGTGTCTCTCTATTGAACGAAGGATTTCATTAGAGCCAGTGGTTCATCAGAGTTTTGTGTACGGTGCCATGAAATGTGTTTCAACACCAGCAGGCAGCAGCAACGTGGTTCAGTTCTGCAATCAAGGAAGCTCAGCGACCCTTGTTACAGGGTTAATTGTCATGTACTCTGCTACATGATCCCTGCAAGTTACGGGCTGTAACTGGGATCCTTGTTGATCAAGCGCGACATACATTAAGGTCAAGATCTCCTAGAATATCCAAGCAGCGGTTGCGGCACGAAACAGTGGGCTGGGCACCATCTCGACGCCGCCAGGAGGGGTACCACTCACCTCGCAGGAGGCTTCTTCAGCCGAACCAAAGCTTTGCCATAGTCGCGAGCGAAAGGTCGTCAGCTCCTCGTTCTTTATTTCGTTGGGCGACCCAGCAACGAAGCCGTGCGTGTTTCTTCATTTCGGTGTTGGCTGGATCGGCTTGCAGATCCGTGAAGGCTACATGTTGCTCCATTCCTGAAATCGGGGCTGTGCTGCAAATTAATCGGTTTGGAGAACTTCAGCACAGAATTTTTTGCAATCATAACGCGGAGGTGCCATCGTCATAGACCGGCATGAGAAGAATTCCTGATGACTCCCATGTCCAGTTGTCCTCAAATCCACACTGTATGTTGGTCTCTTTGCATGGCATCTGAATGACTGATGCATCATATGTACGACGTACAGTCATGCTTCAACCATATGCCATCTCTCCCTCTCTCTGGCTCTTCGTCGCATGGACTATCCGACACACTATAGTGCCGGAGTTTATATGGTGCGCACGCAGTGGTCAATAAACCATGTGTCCCAACTGCTGTACCTGTGATGTATATATATTGTGGGCACGTGGACTGACATGCTGAAGTTCTTTTTTATCATGGCTTTATTTACGTCTCCTGTAGTATATATATATATGGCAAATGTAATTAACAGGTAATGTGGTGGTTATGGTTCCCATGTTTTGTTAGTTTGTACTATGCTACTTCCACCTCACCTTTCCTATCAATTTTTAGGTATAATTAGGTAGCAATTTAGGTAGGCTGTTTGAGTTGTTCGCATTCCCGGCCCTTAGTTAAAATTAATTATTGTTGTGTGATAATATATACTCCCTCCGTTTTAAAATATATACAGTTCTGGCTTGGTACGAGGTTCATTGAACATTCTCTGAATCGGCACAAGCATATGTCTGATTCATAGAAGATTCTATGAATCTGGACACCCAGAAACAACGGAAGAATTAACACAGTGTACGTAAATCACCATCCTAGATAATTGTTTCTGAACGTAGGTGTGCAAAGCGGCTAGACTAAATTCAGTGCTCACACTTTGACTGTCCTTATAGCAAATAATAATCCAATAAGTACTTTTTGTTTTCGAACAGGACGAAAATGGGAAGTAGGTGAGAGACGGAAGACTTGGAGGACATAAAAGGAACTTCACTAGTAATCACCCAACAGTATCTCGACCTTTTTGTTATCGTTTTATGCCGGAAGCATATCACACTTTGGCAAATGAGATATGCCATCTAAATATTAGGTTACTGTTGCGAAAGAAGTTGAGTAATATTTTTTTTGTGGTTATTGTGCACTAGATTTGTGGTTTAGGCTAAAAAATGGGGTCATACAATAATATCAATTATTTTCAATGAGTACAGTTACTGTAACCAGACACCGGAGAAATCCTAAATAGTGATCATGCATGCCAGCGATTTTGTATTACTACAGAGAATGCAAACCAAGGAATGGATAAATTGAATTCCTGAAGACTCTCACTCCCAATATCCAACATCCCATGACGAATTCTACATCTCCGAATGTTCTCCGACTACAGCAGCATATGTCGAGTAGTTCATACGTGCCACGCACTATCATGTATATATATGTTCTCTCCCTCTCTCTCTCTCTCTCTCTCTCTCTGTGTGTGTGTGTTGGCCCTGTTCATTTCCTCCCCTCCTAAATTTAGTTCCTGCCACATCAAAGAGAATCTTGCTATTCAGGAGTGCTAAATAAAGTCTAATTACAAAACTTTTTTGACAGATGGGTGCTAATTTACGAGATGTATCAAATGAGCCTAATTAATCTATGTTTTACTACAGTGATGCTACAGTAACCATCGTCTAATCACGGTTTAATTACCTTCATTAGATTCGTCTCGTGAATTACGAATTAGCACAGGAGTTCTGCAGTTGGTTTTGTAATTATACTTTATTTAATACCCCTAAATGATAAGATTCTACAGGCTTAAATTTAGTCCTAAAGAAACGAACAGGCCCTTAGATCCGTCAAATCAACTCTATGACGTGCAGTGCGGGGAGGCCGGAAGCCCAGAACTTATATGTTGCATCCTTCGTGGTGGTGGTCTCCATGCGTCCTAATTGCAGCATGTTAGATACAGTGTAATGCGAACAGATATCACATACTCCCTCGGGTTCAGAATGTTAGCATTCGAGGCTTTCAAACGCTCAAATAGCAGGAGAATAAAATGACGCATCTACCCTCAAGAAACCGCGTGACATTAATACAGGCAGGAGGAGTGGGAAGAGAGAGACGAATCGGGCGAGTGGTGGTGGTGCCTGGGGTCGTCGCCGGGGTGGTGGCCGGGGCCGCCGCCGCCGCACGCGGTCGACACGGCGCAGTGAGGCGGCCTGACGCATGGTCGCGGCGGCGTGGGGAGGAGGCCCAGGCGCCGCAGCCTCGTCTCCTCACCGCGGCATAGGTGGCCGGGGCCGCCGCCGCGCCGCGGTCGCCTCGGCGCGCGGTTGCGGCGGCACGGGGAGGCGGCCCAGGCGTCGCCGCCTCGTCTCGTCACCGCGGCGCAAGTCGGCGGCCCGGACGCAGGAGGGAGGCGGCGGAGATTTCACGCGGAGGAAGACGACGCCTGAGATTTCACGCGGAGGGAGGCGACGCTGGAGATTTCACGCTGTAAGGAGCCTCGCCGCCGCCGTCGTGTTGAAGGAGCCTCGCCGCCGTCGCGAAGGAGCCTCGCCGCCGTCGCGCGGTCTCATCTCCTTGGCCCAGCGCGCGCCTCCGAACCCGTGCTAGTGTCGCCATCCGCCGCGAACGCCTCCCGACGCGATTCGAGGAAGGATGGCGGCGACGATTGAGGAGCTAGCGGTGGCGCGGCTGGGGGACGAATGGGCGGAGCGAGCAGTGCGGCTGGGAGGTGGAGTAGCGGCGCCTGGGTACAAAGATACGAAGCGATAAGGTTTCCCAAGGCTTCTCTTGCGGGGGCTGGGTCGGACGGGTTGCTGCATCTAATGCAGTGGGGCCCGCCAATAGGTAGGAATGCTTACAATCCGGTAAAACATTTGAACCCTTCGAATGCTAATATTTTGACCCGGAGGTAGTACTACTCTTGGCGAGCCACCTATTGTCACTAAATAAAGTACAGTAGCAGTTCTAGGCTAAAGTGGTTCTCTTAGTTGAAACAGATTTTCATTATAGGCCAACAATAATGAATTGAAGGTTGGATCTGTTGGTTGTACAGCAGAAAACCTGTAAACCCAAACTTTAACACGATTTAGCCATTGGATCTTCATCCTTTGGCTCTCCTCTTTTCTTCCCTCGTAACTCCTCCAAGCACGTTCTTTCTCTTCTGCGGCGAGCTTTCAACTATTCACTCCGTCCATAAATATAATGTTAATTTAGTTTTGTTCAAGTCAAATTTTGTAAACTGACTATTAATTAGGAAAAGACTATAAATATTAACAACACAAAATGATGTCAACCATTGGATCTTTGTCGTTTGACTATCCTCTTTTCTTAACTCCTAACTTCTCATAGCATGTTCTTCTCAAAGCTTTCAACTACTTAGTTCTTCCGTTAATCTCAAAGCTTTCAACTACTTAGTTCTTCTGTTCATCTCTACTTAGTTCTTCCACATATATAGGTTCTGATCTTGAGAAGTATCACCCCTGTGCACGCAAATTTTGATCAAACTCGCAGAACCGATGTGCGTATAGTCTAGGACTGATAGTAACATTGAACACTACTAGAAACCTGGCTTAATACACACATACATGCCGCACCATGCCCGCAACACCTTCATGTGCTTTGCATTCATGCATCCATGGAAGGCCCACGTACACGAGAAACAGCTGGTGCACACCATCCGTCGGTCAACCCCGTCGAACGTGCGCCCCTACTCTCCTGTGCTCTGCGTCACCTGCCAATGGCGCAGGGTCAGCCAATACCTGCTACCGTCCGCCGGCCATGAACAGGGCATGCAGCACCGCGCCACATGGCACCGCACTTGGCAGTGCATCATTTCTGCATTCCTATTTCCTGGCGCCTCAAAAGCCTATAAAACTCGAATATGTATTTTGTAAACCATCGTGCAATTAATGTTCAAGAACCATCACATGAGATTTATCATCCGTCTTGTCTCTTCCCCTCATGCATATATACTATACGTGCCTTAAGCTGAGAAGTTAGTTTCCTTGATGTGGCGTTGAAAAATACAGCCCTTGAGCCTGCCTACTGGCTGAACTTAAATGATAGTTCCCTTCCCTTTGCTTTAGGTGAAGCAATAATATAGAAGTAACTCTGGAATTATGTGCACATGCAGCAAGAAATGCCATGTTTCTGAAATACTTCGTTATACAATACTCGGTGCCTACAGGACAACGACACCAATGCACGTCCTTTTTGTATTGGTACATGTGAAAGAAAATAAGAGAGAAACTGGTGAACAAATAGTTCGATCTTGCAAGCCTAAGTGTATCACATTCCTCGCATCAGACATCAATACAGCATATCAGGCCGAGTCTCAACAATCAATTTTGTATTCAAAGCCTCGTGAACGCTTAAGGTCCAACAGTAATTTGCGCACAAGCAACTCAAATGTCAATTGAAACAAGGCACAACGAAGATCTGCTGTTGCTGCAGCTCCAGGTTTGTATATATGTAGCTTCGTCTAGACTTGGAACTGGACATTTCGGGCCGACCGAACATGCATCATGCAGCACTGCTCCTTCTCAAATCCAAGAACTTTGGAAATTACCACGCTGGACAATGCAGGCTGCTCCAGTCAGTGGACAGGGACCTGCACAAGGATAATCAGCATGGAGAGCGCAAGAGGTTGGACTCCGGCAGCATTTCGACCTGTGAAGAGTGGAGAGCTTAGTTCAGTATCTCAGTTGTTGTTAACATGTTAATTAAGTTGTCTAAGAAGTTTGGACTGCAATATATTTTTGAGACATGGAAGTGTCAATATCTCAGGTGTCGTGTTGTTGTGCAATTTCATGATCTGGGTGTTGTGGTTTCTGAATAAGGCGCGCGCTCAAGCTAGAAGCACACACATTTTTTCTTTTGCCAAATAACGATCAGCAATGTTTGAAACTACTTACAGAGTAAGAATTTGACGTCCGGTATAACATGAATTCCAGATGACTCCCATGTCCAATCGCCCGAAAAACCACACTTCATGTCGATTTTTTTGCATGTTATCTGACTGCAGCACCATATTTCCAATTTCGTGGCCTCATGGGCTCCGACGTGCTCTAAAGCGCAATCCCGGAACTCATTATATGGTCAATCCATGTGTCCCAATAGCAGTGTATGTTTGATGTAGTATGTTGCAAGCACATGGACTGACATACTACTCCTCACGAGTCATACTGTCACTTCTAGTACAAGTCAGAAGCTCTTATACCTATGCCAGTATAGAGAAAAAAGGTTGGGCTCGAGTATTGTGGGTCGAAAATGAATTGACTTTAGCTTATCACAAAAAATGCATCAATTGGATCAGACCAACAGAGTAATACCAACCATGCAGAGGTGCACCAACAAAATATGCTTGATCCTGACTATTCCTGAGAAGAAGAGCAGACACATGCATCAATGCATGGCTTGCATGCCTCGAAGAAAACCAAGCACAAGATTGCATGCATTCGCCACGTAAGCACGAAACCGGAGGCATGCAAGCCACTGGAACACGGCCCCACACGGTCAACCTTCCACTGAATGCGCGCCCCGGCCTGCTCATCGCGTCCCATCATCGATCTTCTCTCCTTCACGTGAACATCCTGGGCTAGCCAACGCCCCCCACCGGGCAGGAAGCTGACCAATCCCCCAACCATTGGAGCTGGATGGATAAGCAGAACCCTAGCAGGGGCCCAGAAATGCTGCATGTATCCATGTACGTGTCCGAAGATCAGCAACCGCATCCAGGAACGTAACCCGGCATCTGCACTTTACTTGTAGAGCCAGAAGCGATGCGGCAGCTCCATTCATGATGCCTCCTATATTCTCATCCTAATTCATATTATCAGTGCCAGGAGGTACGATGATCGATTCACGGTGACATGACTTTCCCAATCTATGGTGCCGTTTGTCCTGGTCAGGACTTCGTGACACATGTAGGAGCTAGCTAGCTAGCTCAAATTTCAAAGAGGGATTAGTGAGTGTGGCACATGTGTATATATGGTTTCACCTGCAGAAGTGGTGACGTAACTGTGGATAGCTACCAAGCTGAAGTTTTTGTGCTGGCTTTATGTCTCCTGTAGGACAATATAGCAATTTTAACTAACATGCGTCTGGTGGTTGTGGTTGCCATATTTTGATAGTTAGTACACTACTTTCTATCTT
Organism: Eragrostis nindensis; assembly: GCA_012490785.1. Lineage (NCBI taxonomy): Eukaryota > Viridiplantae > Streptophyta > Magnoliopsida > Poales > Poaceae > Eragrostis > Eragrostis nindensis. The sequence continues at coordinate 768,258 of JAAXCT010000015.1, read as the reverse complement.
TCCCATATATATCCCTCTAGGATTCGCACACCATTTAGGCCTATCGTTACATCTATTTCCATTTAGAATTCAAATAAGTCTAAAAAGAGAACATACATATAATTAAACATTTGGGAATGGATGGTGTTTAATTATATGTATGTTCTCTTTTTAGAATTATTTGAATTCTTCCCTTCTCAAATTCATCAGTACTGAGTTTCTTCCCTTCTCAAATTCATCTTCAATTTTGACAAGAAACATAAGGGCTTTGAATCGGTGTAGTTTGGATGGTGGACACATGCATAGTCCTATTTATTTATTTTATTTTTGAAGAGAACTGGAGGGGTCGCCCCCTACAGCATTTTATTAAATTTTATAAACGATTGTTGTACAGAAAGAAAAAAAAAAAGAGAAAGCAAAAACTGTAAAAGATTACAAGTGCGACTGTGTACGTATCCATTCTTGTAGCTGTTGCACATGTCTTTGTCGAGCCCTATGGACAACCATGGACATCTCTTTAAGGAACTTCCTTCTGCAGCTTTGGACTGTTGAATCGATGTTACTGAAAATCCAATTATTTCTTGTTACCCATATACTCTAGCACCTTAGTACTATGATTTCCATGAAAAATGGCACAGCAAGCTTCCTTTTTAACCATTGAAATAACTGGAGAGGCCTCAGGTGTGTTGGGATGTTGATGCCAATTGCTTGCCAACAATTTCTTGCAAAAGTGCATTTGATGAATAGATGCCTGACAGTTTCCTCTCTCTGGATGATGCACAGTTCACATGAGTATGACTCCAAAGCCATATTTTTCTGATGCAATAGGCCCCTGGTGTTTAGTCTGTCATGAAGCAGTAGCCAAAAAAACACTTTATGTTTCATTTGGCACATCGATCCCCAAGTCCATGTGAAGGCAGGGTGAACTGGCATATGTCCAACCAGTTGTTTATATACCCTTGATGTTGAATATTTTCCAGTCTGCCCAATGTGTCTCAATATATCCCTTCCTTGCTGTAACTGAGTGGCACCAATAATTTGGTGGAGCAGAGTGAATTGTTCAAGTGCCTCAACAGTCAATGGTAGATGGAACAAAGATATAAGGGAGTCTTGTATGGCATAGTCCTATTCTCACATGCTTCCGGTAAGTAATTTTTCTTATTGATTAGAATTTGTGTTTTGTATGTCACAACTACTGAAATAAGGACTCCTTATCACCCACATTCTTAAGACTTGGGAGTTACAGCTGCTGATGTGGAAGATGCAATGAACAAGTAAGCTGCTTTGTCCATAGAGACATCAAGCACTTAAGTACCAGTCGGTAGCTTCATGCTCAGTGTTTGACGAATTGCACATTTGTTGTATTTTTCACGTGTTTGTGGACTCATAATCAGTGGGAGCCAATTCAGGGTCAATGCCTGTTGATGGGTGAAGCAGCAAAACGTATCCATGCCTCTCCAGACAAAGGGCATGAGGAGTCTGGTAGGCCAACTCCCCTGATCTGCTCAAAGAAGATATCACACGAGTAGAAACCTGATGCATCCCGTGCCTATATCACAAGTTCACAACCTGATCACTGACACCATGAGGTTGCTAATTTCTTATATGTCAACGTTCTGGTCAGTGTAGTGCTCGACATATATATATATAGAGAGAGAGGCATGTCTGGTTAATGTTCTTATTTTCTTTAGTCATATTTTTTAGAAAAGAGAATATATTGAATAATGTAGTACTGTTGCAATTTTTATTGTTGGAAGTCCAAGCGTTTGATGCAAAAATTAAAATTGCAAACAATCGTGTCAAAATTCAATGCTTGGAGTATATATACTGGTGATCAGTCAGTTCACTTATACGTCACACAGTCCATCTGACCATCTCCAGTGATCGATCTGTACAAGAGAAATTTGCTATCATGCATGTCTCCCATTTCTCTTCGCCTAGAAGTTCGTTAGAATTTTGGTTATGATGGAAGAATCATGAAATCCTTTACAACGAAGCGGGAAACATCTAGTACTGCTATACGGTTCATGATGAAGTCTGTCAAAGGGATCCTCGTTAATCGAGCCCAACATCAAGGTCAAGAAACTCCTGGAATAACCTGGCACCTGCTGCAGCTTCGTGCTCAGTGAGGCTGAACACAGCAGAAGTGGTTGGGGCATGCTTACGCTTCATCCAGACCACGGGTTGTCACAGGTTACCTTAACGTTCTTGTTTCAATGTTTCATTGGGCAGTACGACAACAAATTCATACGTCTTTCCTGGGCTTCCAGTTAGATGGATCGTGGGAGCCTCTGTAGGTGCTTGAGATCTGTGGAGCACTGCAACTGGTTCATGTAGTCTTGAGTTAACTTTGCTTCAGATATTATTAGTTGGTTGAGACGAACCTTGTGGATTACTGGACGGTGTGTAGAAGAATGATGATTTCATTATGGGCCAACATTTAAAACTCCCATGGGCCAAAGCAATATGGAGCTCAAAATGTGAGTCAAAGTGCAAGTTCTTTGCATGGCTTGCATGCCTTAACAGAATCAACACTGCAGATATCATGAAAACAAATAACTCGAATGCAAATGAAACCTGCTCCCTGTGCTACTGCCTACCTGAGACTGCGCAGCACCTACTAAATGGTTGCAACTATACTGAGGCATCATGGAAACTCTTGACTCTGCAGGCCAACAGACCAGACTTGGCGGCAATTTATCATAATGTTGATGATCTCAGTGACAAGAATATTCACAAACAAAAAAGAAACGAAGCTAGGAACAGGAGTTCTGCTTTACTTCTGGTGGGGAATCTGGAAAGAGAGAAACCGACGTGTATTCCAGAATAAGGAACAATCCCATGCAAAGACAGTAGATGGCATCATTGAGGAAATTAAGCTCTTTCATAAAGCTTCTTTGACTTTGTAATTTTTTCTTTTTCTCTCCTTTTCTTTTTTCTTTCTCGGCACTCTTTCCCTGCAGCTGTTTCTGCAGACAAACTGTACCTGTAATTCTTTTGTACTCCTTTTTTCCTACCTTAATGAAAAGGGCACTCTCCTGCCTACTCTCAAAAAAAATTATGGGCCAACATTAATGAACTGAAGTTTGGGTCTGTCCGTTGTACAGCCACCTAGCTGTAAACCCAAACCTAACAGTTTCAGCCTTTGGATGATCATCCTTTGGCTCTGGCTCCCCTCTTCTCTTTCTCTCTCTTCTCTGCAGCGAACTAAGCTATTACACCTATATATATGTGCAAATTTTGATCATACTAGAACAACCAAAGTGCGTTAAGTTAGTATAGGAATTACAGTAACATTGATTCATTGAGGGAATAGTAGAAACTTTTTTTTTTGTGAAAAGGAATAATAGAAACTTGGCTTCGTGCACTCACACACCGCCTTGATAACCAAGAATGGCTGCACGCACGCACTCATGAAAGCACCGCGGATACGTGCACAAGATGTCCCTGACCAGGGGGGCCCAAAGGAAGAGCACTGGTCGAACCCGCGGCCACGGATACGTACGCAAGACTTTCCTGAACCGCGGCCCCGAGCATTGTGAACCCCGTCGAACGCGAGCCCCTGCTCATGTCGTCCCGTCTTCTCTTCTGCTTCGCGTCGCCCGCCATTGGCGCCGGACGAGCCAACGCCCGACACCGTCCACCAGTCATGAACAAACCATGTGAAAGCACTCACAGCTGCACGGCACGCTGGGCACCCCGGCATATTTGCGCTCCTGGTGCCTCAAAAGCCTAGAAAACACAAATATCTACTACGTCTGGTTGAGCAAACCCTACACCTGTTTTATAGACCATCTTACTAACACGTCAAAGAACGTACCATCACATGAGATTTATGTACGTACTCTCTCTCATCTCTTCCCCTCCATGCTTTCGCATGTCTAAGCTGAGGGTTTTTCCTTGATGTGCGGTCAAAAAAATGCAGTCCTTATGCCTTCCTACTGTCTATACTTATTTGATAGTGCAGGGGTGGTTTCCCTTCGCTTTAGGTGAAGCAATAACATAGCTCTGGATTTAATTATGTGCACATGCATGTAGTCACGATTTTCATACATGCAGTAAGAAATGGCATGTTTCTCGAGTACCGGTACAAAGTGTGATCAGTCAATATATTTTCTCCCAAAAATGCAATCTAAAGAAAACATTGACTGACATTCTGCTCTCTTGAGCCATAGCGTCATTAGTACAATGTGGTAACTCTAGTTGTCAGCAGCTCTTATACCAGTTTAAAAAAAATATTTGGCTCGAATTCATTTGGGTGTTGAAAATGAACTGAGATTCACGTAGAAATGCAAGAAATATTGATGTTGTTTAACTGCTATCTAATTTGTCATGAAAATGCAGCAAATGGAAGTTAACGGTTACATAGGGGCTCAGACTCAAGAATAGCATAAGTTGTTTCCTTAAAGAAAGTATCACACATCCTTCAATTACGCTCTGTATATTGTTTACGGGATAAATCACATGAGATTTGCCATGATGGTCTCTTCATTTCCATGTGACTAGTGCTTGCATTGTTACTGACTGATATATGCTATAGCGCTTGTTAATTTTGATCAGATGAAATAATTTCAGGACATAGACGGACACTCCATCCATAGCATTACAGCGCCACCTCACCTAGATTGGCCTGACAGCACTCTATCAGTCTACCACATTATCACTCACCCATGCATTAGATATTAATCTCCGGCGTCAGCACTCTATCTGGCCTCATGATCTTCTTCAATTCCTTGATCATCAGAGTCTCGGCTTTGCTGACACGGCTTCCAAAGGAGTTTCACGAGTAGTTCTCCATGTGCTTCAATGAACAGAGGATAGCCCAGTTCTTGAGTAGGACCAAAATCTGCTTCCATATTGTTCTCACATCCTTCCAACAGCCATTCTGAAAACAAACGTACGTTATTCCTAATTAGTTTCCACACACACCCACATGCTAGCAGCTGTGGACATATTGATATTGTCAACAATGAATTTCTTACTACTGATCCAATGACCATCTATTTTCTCAAAATTTGTGATCTTTTCAAGCCTAAAAACCTTAGCTAAATCAGTTCAGATCCTCTGAGGTACCACACAATATATCAAAGGAAAGATGCATTATACCATTTACTTTGAATGAGTACAACCACTCACCAAAACTCAAAATAAAGCATTGTAAATAGTGATCATTCTGATTACTTATAGAGCATCGCAAGCAAGGAATGGAAAATTTTAATTTCTGATGATTCTCATTCCCAAAACCCAATAATCCTTGGTGAATGCTTTTACATCTGCAAATGTTCTCCGACCACAGCAGCATATGTCCATTAGTTCATGCGTGGCACGCAGTACTGTCATGTATAGGTTATCTGTCTCTGTAACTGCGTGCCGGAACTTATATCCTCGTGGTGGTGCTCTCCATGCGTCCTAACTGCAGTATGGTGAATATTTTGTAATGCGAGCATATACGACATACTGCTCTTCACGAGCCACACTGTCACAAAGCACAGTAGTCGTTCTAGCCTTTAGTGGTGTTTATTAGTTGAAAAACAAAATGATGATTTCATTATATGCCAACAATAATGAATTGAAATCATTTCTGTTAGAAAAATAATTATTTAAAGTTTGGGTCAGTCGGTTGTACAGCCACCTGTACACCCAAACTTTCTCGGTTGACAGGTTTCAGTGGTTCAGTCGTGATCCTTTGGCCCTCCTCTTTTCTTCCCTCATAACTCCTCCAAGCACGTTCTCTCTTCTGCAGCGAACTACTTAGTTCTTCGACAATGGTTCTGATCTTGACAATATTACAGTATTACTCCTATATAAACATGGCAATTTTGATCATACTCGCACAACCGATATACTACTTAATTTAATATAAATTACAATGACCTGACTAATACTGAACTGGATTCATGCACTCGCACATGCGACACCATGCGGAAACATCAAGCACGTTCGCACGCTTGCATGAAAGGACCAGGTACACAAGAAACTGTCAATAGCACATACGTGGCTGAAACAAGAAGTCCAACAGAAGATCAGCGCGGTCAACACGTGCCCCTGCTCCTCTCATCCCGTCCTCGCTGCTTGGCATGGCGTGCCACTGACACGGGACCAGCCAACGCCTGCTACCATCCACAGGCCATGAACAGGCACGCTGGGCAGCGCCACCGCACAACCTGAACGGCAGTAACGCATATTTGCATTCCTGGTGCCTCAAAATCCAACAAAACTCAAATATCTACCACAAGAAGAGTGAGCCCTATGTACCGATATATTTTGTAAAACATCTTTCTAACAAAGTCCAAGAACCATCACATGTCATTTATCATCTCTCTTGTCTCTTCCTCTCCATGGATATGTCTGCCTAACTGCCTAAGCTGGAAATTTTTCCTTGATGTGGCAGTGAAACATGCAGTCCTTATGCCTGCTTGAGCATACTATATGATAGTTCAGTGGTGGTTTCCTTTTGCTTTATAGGTGAAGCAATGATGTTACTTCATTAATTACGTGCACGTACATGCAGTAAGAAAGAGTATGTTTTTTTAAGTGCTACACATGGAGGATTCTAAATGATCATCCAATTAGTAAATATAAGATGGTCAATGAAATTGACACTTCAATTGAGTGCATCACCTTTTTTTTTTTGTATCTTCACATCCCACATCAATGCATAATATACATCAGGCGTGTGGCTGATCCATCTTATCTGCAGATACGTACATCAATACAGCAATATAAAAATGAACAAGCTTGCTGAATGGACGTCCACAATTGATTACGGAGGAAGAAGAGAACTACTACGCGCAAATTTTGATCATTCTCGAAGAACCTATGTGCTTAATTTAGTATAGGAGCGATAGTAATCGAGCGAGTATCAGAAACCTGGCTAGCTTCATGCACTCATGCATGCCGCGCCATGCCTTAAAAACAAAGCACGTTGGCACGGTTCAATATGCATACATGCATATGGAAGGGCCAGGTACACAAGAAACCGTGGATGCTCAGACGACGTCCCCAGTACCCACGTGAACCCCTGCTCCTCTCGTCCTGTTCTTTCTTCTTCTTCCACTCACCAGCCATTGCCGCTGGCCCAGGCTACGCCTGTCACAGGCCACCGGCATTGAACAGGCCATGCAAGAGAACACACCACCGCACCGCACACTGTGAAGTGCGGCATATTTGCTTTCCTGGTGCCTCAAAATCCCACAAAACTGAAATATCTATACTGCTAGAAGAGTGAGCGCCACCCATGCATTTAGTCAACCATCTTATTAACAAGTCCAAGGACCGTCATATGAGATTTAACATATCACTCTTGCCTCTTCTCTTTGATGGATGTGTGTCCAAGCTGAGAGTTTTTCTTTGATATATTGGTGAAAATGCAGTCCTTATGGCTGCCTACAGGCTCAACTTATATGATAGTGCATTGGAGGTTTCCTTTTGCCTTAGGTGAAGCAAATAAAATAACTCTGAAATTATGTGCACGTGCAGTCATACATTTCGCACAGTGTAATGCGAACAGATATGACATACTGCCACATTATTGTCACCAAAGTACAATAGTAGTTCTAGCCTAAAGTGTGCTTATTCTTAGTTGAAACAGATTTCATTCTATGCCAACAGTAATGAACTGAAGCTTGGGTCTGTCAGTTGTACGGCCGCCATCTGTGAACCCAAACTGTAACAGGTCTTCAGCTAATTGGATCCTCTTTTCTTCCCTCTGAACTCCTCCAAGCACGTTCTTTCTCTTCTGCAGCAAGCTTTCAACTATTTAATTAGTTCTTCCGTTCATCTCTACTTAGTTCTTCCACATATATAAGTTCTGATCTTGAGAAGTGTTACCCTGTACACGAAAATTTTGATCACACTCGCAGAACCAATGTGCGTTAGTTTAGTCTAGGAGTGATTGTAACGCTAAACAACTACTAGAAACATGGCTTAATGCATGTAAGGGCCACATACACGAGAAACAGTTGATGCACACACGTCACTTAAACAAGGGCCCCACAGGATGACTAGCATGGTCGGTTCTTTGGAGCGCGCTCACCTGCTCCGCTGTGCTGTGCGCCTGTGCGTCGTCCATCCACTGTCCACCGGGCATGAACAGGCCATGCAAGACAGTACGCCACTGCACCGCACGCTGGGCAGATCGGCATTTCAGCATTGCTGTGCCTCAAAAACACACAAAACTCAAATATCTACAGCTAATAGTAGTAGAAAGACTAGCTATCCGCTATACCTAATTTTTAAACCAATTAATAATGAATTAAAGTTTTTGTGTCGCAAATTATTTACCGACTCCGCCGGCGGCGAACCTTCAGTTATGATTAGTTGGTTGGGACGAGCCTGGTGGATTACTAGACGGTGTCTAGAAGAAAAATGACTTCAATAATGAATTGAAGTTTGGGTCTGTCCGTTGTACAGTCACCTGTAAACCCAAACCTAACAGTTTCAGCCTTTGGATCATCATCCTTTGGCTCCGGCTCCCCCGCTTCTCTTTCACCTCCTAAGACATTCTCTCTCTTTTGCAGCGAACTAGCTTTTTTTTTTTGCGAGGACACAAGAATAGCAAAAGTTGTTTCGTTAAAAAAGGTATCGCAGGTTCCTCCACATCAATTATTATCAGCCTGCTCCGTTCAAAAAAAAAATTATTATCAGCCTGTTGGGGATAATGCTGAAGCCTGAACGAAGGGACTAGACGCCTGAACGAAGGGTGGCAAATACGTAAAGGCAAATGAACAAGGTAACGTTTACGGTGGCCTTTTGGTGTAGTGGCGGATGCTGATGAGACGACGTCCCTGAACCACAGGACTTGCGTAAACCCCGTTGATGGTGCACCCCTGCTCTTCTTGTCCTGTTCTTTCTTCTTCTTCCACTCACCAGCCATTGGCGCTAGCCTAGGCTACGCCCGTCTCTGGCAACCGGCAACGAACAGGCTATGCAGAAGCGCACCCAAATGCATCGCGCCTTGGGCAGCGCGGCATATTTGCTTTCCTGCTGCCTCAAAATCCCACAAAACTGAAATATCTATGTATGCTGCTAGAAGAGTGAGAGCTATACCTATTTTGTCAACTATATTATTAACAAGTCCAAGAACGGAAGAACCATCACATAAGATTTACCATCACTCTTGCCTCTTCCATTCCATGGATACGTGTGTCTAAGCTGAGAGTTTTTCTTTGATATAGTGGCGAAAAATGCAGTCCTTATGCCTGCCTACAGGCTCAACTTATATTATATGGTAGTGCGTTAGTGGTTTCCTTCTGCTTAGTTGAAGCAAATAATAACTCTGGAATTATGTGCACATGCAGTCATGCATTTCGCACAGTGTCGTGCGAATAGATACGACATACTGCTCTTGGCGAGTCACATTAATTGTCACCAAAGTGTTCTTATTGTTAGTTGAAACAGATTTCATTATATAGGCCAACAGTAATGTACTGAAGCTTGGGTCTGTCAGTTGTACAGCCGCCATCTGTGAACCCAAACTGTAACAGGTTTCAGCCATTGGATTCTCTTCGGCAGCCAGCTTTCAACTACTTAGTTCTTCCGTTCATCTGTATTTAGTTCTTGGACATATATATAGGGTCTCATCTTGAGAAGTATTACCCCTGTACACGAAAATTTTGATCATACTCTCAGAACCAATGTGCGTTAATTTAGTCTAGGAGTGACAGTAACACTAAACAACTACTAGAAACATGGCTTAATGCATGGAAGGGCCACTTACACAAGAAGAAAGAGCTGATGCGTACATGTCACTGAAGCATGGGCCCCAATGACCGGCATGGTCGGTTCTTTGGAGCGTGTGCCCTGCTCCGCTGTGCTGTGCGACGTCAATCCACCGTCCACCGGCCATGAACAGGCCATGCAGATGCAGTACAGTACGGCACTGCACCGCACGCTGGGCAGATCGGCATTTCAGCATTCCTGGTGCCACAAAAGCCCACACATAACTCAAATATCTACTGCTAATAGAAGTAGAAAGACTAGCTATCCGCTATACCTAATTTTAATCCATCTTACAAAGCTCAAGAACAATCACGTGAGATTTATCATCCGTCTAGTCACTTCCCCTCATATATATCTAAGCTGGGAAGTTAGTTTCCTTCATGCATGTGGCGTTCAAAAGTGCAGCCCTTGAGCCTGCCTACTGGGCACTGGCTACTGGCTGAACTTGTATGATAGTTCCCTTCCCTTTGCATTAGGTGATGAAGCAATAAGATAGAAGTTACTATGGAATTATGTGCGCATGCAGTCATGCATTCGCAGGTGCAGTAAGAAATGTCATGTTTCTGAAAGTACTACTATGTTAGAAATCGGTGCCCACAGGCCAGCACCAATGCACGTCTTCGTGGTATTTGGTACATGTGAACGAAATAAGATAGAAACTGATTCTAAATATTTTCATCCATTTTACAGTACTGAGTGCGCATCACATTCCTCACATCCGACATCAGTACAGGTGTGACGCTGAGTCAACAGTCCAATTTTGTATGCACAGCCTCGTGAGTGCTTAAGATACAGAAGAAAATTTGCGCACAAACAACCTGCCAATACACATGCCTGAAGATTTGGTACCAGCAAAACAAGTCATCTGCGAATATCCCTGACGAATGCAATTAAAAGAGAACATCGAATGCAGATCATTTTAACGACCTGTTCTATATTTGAAATCCACTTTACTCCCCTCGATCACCTATTGCATGGGTTCACATAAACCCCTTAACTATAAAATAGTATACTTAACTCCCAGTTTCTCAAAACCGGTTTACTTTTAATTCATCTTTAGCCACAAACCAAAACCACTTTTACTAGTTAGTATTATGTAGGGTACTGAATAGTACGAACTATTGTGTAAGTTACGTTTCCTGCAACGTAAATTAATTCAGTACATGCATCATACTGATGACATGTGAAATTTATCGGTTGATTCAGTGCACGGTGAATGCTAAGATACAGTTGTAATTTGCGCGCAAAGAACGGGGTAATACACATGCCTGAAGATTTGGTGCCCATAACAAGTCATCATCTGCAAATAATTATCTTTGAAGAACGCAATTTCAAGACAACATCACACATCATTTAAATATTTGTAACTACCGAACAGCATGGAGAGTAAAACAAAAAAGACATCTGAGTCACACTACAAGAGAAATGGCTTGTAGAGGCACATTTTTTATATGGTAGAGGCATTTTCAAATTGTCTCTACACAATCATAGCGGCACTTTCTAAAATGCCTTGCCATGCATTGACTCTAGGAATATAGTGGCATTTTATAAAACGTCTCTATCGAATTTTTGATAATTCATATGTAGTGTTAAATATGTAAACATAGAGGCAATTTTATATGTAGTGTTAAATAAATTGAAAAAATTATGGTAGTTATGAAGTCTCGAACTCAAGACCTCATGGACTCATAATAACTCATTGAGCCTTGCTAGCCAACTCACCCCCACATCACACCGTGCCTGTGTTTGGATTATTATTCTTATGTAGTTTTATTAACAGCCATAAAATGTCTCTAGAGGTTCAAAAAATGTCTCTAAAACCCACTACAAGATATAGGCATTTTTAAGATGTCGTAAGAAATGTCTCTATATTTTTTATACGTGGACACTCTTCAAAATGCCTCTACTATCCATATGACACTTTTGTTTTCAAAATTTTCACCGACTCTCTCATTAGGTTTGAGACATATTTGAATATGTCACAAACATATGCCTCTACAGTGTATTAGAGGCAAATTAGTAAAGCGTGCCTCTAGCACAATGCCTCTATTAAAGGTTTTTGTTGTAGTGGTCATGCTCATAAAAGCAACAGTTCATCAAAACCATCTTTTTGTTTCTGTCTGAAACTCTAGACAACCTAACATCATTGTTCGAGGATGGTAGCATGTAGGGCTGGATTACCGAGCCAGCTCGGCTTGGCTCGGTCCAGCTCGTTAGGATAACGAGCTGGCTCGGCTCGGCTCGTTAGGATAACGAGCTGAAATGCTGGCTCGGCTCGGCTCGTTACGAGCTCGAGCTGGCTCGCGAGCCAGCTCGTTAAGCTCGTCAAGTCGTCATCGCTCGCCTCGAGCACTCCCGCTGCGACTTCGAGAAGAAGACGATGATCACAACGTCTGGTACATCTTCACGCTCTTGCGCATCATGGCACGTCGGGCGGGGAGGCGGAGGCCGACGTCGCGGAGGTGGTCGCAGCCTGAAGGGGAGGGGCTGGTGAGGCCGGTGACGTGGAGGAACAGTGGAGGGGGAGCCGGCGCTACCGTGTGAGATGAGGAGGTGGAGGGGCGGCACCACTGCGTGAGGTAGAAGATGGTGGCATCGCCCGGCTTGAGCTGCCGACTACCGCGCATTGCACCGCCTATCCACGGTTTGGATCTTGACTCGGTCCTCTTTCGCCATCGCCATCGTATGGGAAGAGCGGTGAGGACAACGAGCTCATGCTCACCATGAGCTTTGGTGTTGATGGCTACAACGTCGATGACAGAGGGGAAGGGGAAGGGAGAGGGGAGTGCTGCGATGGGGGAAGAAGACACCGGCAACCTCATGGAGCTCCACAAGGCGAGCCTCTTCCTTTTTCCGATGGGCTCGTTTGGCTCGCGAGCGGCTCGCGAGCCAGCTCGAGCTAGCTCGTTAAACATAACGAGCTAGAAACCTGGCTCGGCTCGTTAGAAAAAGTGAACGAGCCGAGCCGAGCCGAGCCGAGCCAGTCGCGAGCCGAGCCGAGCTAACGAGCCACGAGCTTTTCGTCCAGCCCTAGTAGCATGCATGTTATTACAGAACATTCTGCTGTTGTGGCAACTCGAATTTTTTTATGTTGTTAGCTCCTTCTAAACTTGGAACTGGTACTTTCCAGGCATACCGCACAGACCGAACATGAATCACGCAGCACTGTCCTTCCCATATCGAAAAAGTTTGGAAATTACATCGCTGGTACAGGACTGTGACGAGGCACTGCAGCAGATGCCGGATGGATCACTTCACATACCGTGGTAGGGACTGTGACGAGGTCAACCAGCACGGGAAGTGCAAGAGGTTGGACCGCAGCATATCGACCTGTGAAGACAGGAGAGCTTAGTTCAGTATCTCAGTTGTTACCATGATAACTTATTTAAGAAGTTTGGAGTGTAATACTTTTGAGACATGAAAGTGGCATCATCTCAGATGTCGTGTGTGTGGTTGTTCTATGTGCTATTCTTTGATCTGGGTGTAGTGGTTTCCAAATATGAAATAACGGTCATATAATTATTAGTACTACATTTTTCGAAACAATTTGTTCTCTGAAAGTCATATAATTGATAGTATTATCACTGGAGCACAACTACTGTAGACGAATCTCAAAAGGAGAAGCATTTTTCTTTTGCAAAATTACGATCAGAAATGTTTAAAACTACTTAGAGTATGAATGAAAGCTCTCTTGTGCGACATGAGTTCCAGATGACTCCCATGTCCAGTCGCCCACAAATCCATACTGCATGTTTGTTGATCTCTCTTTATTTGCATGTTATCTGACTGCAGCACCCTATGTCCAATCTCATCAGGGCCTTAAGGTGCAACACCGGAATTTATTATATGCTGCGGGCGTGGTGGTCAATAATCCATGTGTCCTAACTAATTAAACTGCAGTAATTGTTTGACGTAGTATGTTGCAAGCACATGGGCTGACGTACTGCTCTTCACGAGCCATATACCGTCACTTACTAGTACAAGTAGCTAGTTCATGGGCAGCAGCGTTTACCAGTAGAAAAGAAAAACGTTGGGCTAAAATTAAAAATGAAATGACGTCAATCTATTTACAAATAGATTACCTTCGACCGAGGTGTGATGTAAAAAAAAGATAAATAGTCTATAAATTCTCAAAAAAGACAAAACATCATGTCTTTAATCTTGTATCCATAAAAACTCGTATTAACATCTGACCCTACCTATGCCAACAAATTCAACATTCATATTGGGCGATGCATTTGATTTTTTGAAATTATTTTTACGCACACACTGAATGGATATCTTTCCTGATATTAGTTTACAAGTTAAGTGTATTTTGTTCACATTTCCTCTGATACCTACGAAAGTAAGTTCGATCATGTAGACGTTTTCACTTTCCTCTCGTACAAGAAAGATCATGATTTCATAATTAACAAAATTATAGAATATTTAGGACCACGAAACATGATTTCATAATTAACAATATTATACAGAAAAAATATAATGCTCAACTCAACGGTGCTGCAAACCAAGTAATGATTTCGTACATAGGACAAGTGGATTTGAAATAACTAACAATATTTAAAGCTATGATGTTTTGTTATTCATGTTTAGCAATTTTTTACATTTGTTGGTTCACATAGAAAAAAAGAGAGGTTAAATGGTAATGCACAACAAAATAGAATTATAATACAAAACAGTAAACAAAATACGGAAACTTTTCTGCCAAATGACAGTCTTAAATTATGAACATGTTCGTGTTCAAAACCAAAATACACCTCCCTTACCGGACTATGTAATCTAGCCCGCGCAATATACGGGCCATTCGGTCTAGTTTATCATGAAAAGTGCATCAAATGGAGGAGACCGACAGAGTAACATCAACCGGAGGTGCAACCAAAGAAATATACTCGATTGATCCTAAACGTTCCTGAGAAGCGGAGCAGATATACGGATCAACGATGGATTTCAAACGCCACGTACGCACGAAAGAGGCATGCAAAGCAACACAAGGCCCCTGGAACGCGGGCCCCATGTGGTCAACCTTCCACCGAACGCGCGCCGCTGCTCCTTTGTGTCTCAACACCCGCCACCGGGCACGAAGCTGACAGATTCCTCTACCATTGCAACCGGATCAATGAGCAGCACCCAAGCAGGGGTCCAGAAATGCTGCATGTATCCATGCGCGTCTCTTGCTGGTGATCACTACACTGTAACCCGGTATTTGCAGTTTACTTCCCGAGCCAGAAGCAATGCGGCGGCTCCATTCATGATGTCTCCTATCCTTATCCTAACTCATAGTATTATCAGTGCCAGGAGGCACGATGATCGTTTGTCCTGGTCTAGCTAGTCGTCTAGACTTCGTGACATAGGTAGGAGCTAACTAGCTCAATTTTCAAATAGGGATTGGTGTGGCACATATGTCTATATATACGGTTTCACCTGCATAAGTGATGACGTTACTGTAGATAGCTACCAAACTGAAGTTTTGTGTTGGCTTTATTTACCGTCTCCTGTAGTACGTATAGCAATTGTAACTAACTAACATGCGTTGGTGGTTGTGGTTCCCGTATTTTGTTAGCTAGTATACTGCATCCACCTTTCCTATATACATCCCTCTAGGAGTTGCAAAACATTTTATTGCTATTTAGACCTCGTAGCCAAATCAATGATACTAAATAAATTTAGAATTCAAATGAGTCTGAAAAGAGAATGAACATACTAATATAATTAGATACGGTTGTGTTCATATCAAATGCTGTACATTTAGGTATGGATATAGTGTATTATTCAGTACCAACTTTCTTCCCTTCTTAAATCCATCTTCATTTTGAGGAACTTATTTGGAATAATTTTCACAATAAATAATGTTTTTTTATATATTTTGGATGGTGGAACATTTCTATTAACCAGTGGTACGTGATAGTTCCTGCCGGCTGGCCTGTAATACATCTTATTGTTTTTGGATGACAACATCGGAGTATACATGAATCACCTTTCTGGATAATTGTTTCCGAAGTAGGTGTGCAAAGCGGCTATACTTGCTCAAACTTTGACTATCCTCAGAAAACAATACCCCAATGTACCATTTTTTTCAAACACAGCACAAGGGTAAACTTGTTTTTGAAGAAAAAACACACACAGTACAAGCGTAAACCTTTTTTAAAATAAAAAGACACAGTACAAGTGCAGACACTCGTACACAAACCCATGCACACACACAAGAACCATACCGGTAAAGGCATAGGGAAGCTAGCGCTTCTAATAGTAGAATTACAGTTTTCATTTGTTAACTAACATTTAAATAACTTATGTCTGGGTTGTCTTTTATTAAAAAATCAGTAGTGGACTGATAGGGCTATATATACAGAAAATCTTGGATTCAACAAGCTGCTGGAGTTTGGCTTTTTCACATAAAACTCGACCTGAATTCTGTCATGCTTCATGGCCTTCAAGCTCAATACTATTTAGCCTACATATGAACATTTTCATCCTGAATTTCTGCAATAACATTTTAATCCGTAATACCAGCCAAAACGGTCATTCCGTCCAGTAACGGACAGTTCCAGTCATTTCGGTACTTCTTGATCGAGCTCTGCCTGCTTGCACCACACCGATAGCTCGATGCACCGCGCTCGCACTCCCACCCGTCATTGATCCACCACGTAGCCACTGCTGTGAGCCTACCCCCGAGACCAGCACCGCCCGCCACCATGCGCTTCCCACGTCAAAGCAAAGTGTGACATGCAGGCTTGTAGGCCCCCTTTTCTGATACGCTCAAAGCAGATCTCACACGACTAGAATCCTGATGCCTCCCATGCTTAGGCGCCTACCTGACTGACACCATGAGGTTGTTAGTTTTGTATATTATAACGTTCTGGTCAGCATCGTGCTCAACATATATATAAAAGCATTTCTGGTTTATTAACTTATTTTCTTTGGTTATATTTTTTAGAAAAGATAATATGTTGAATAATGTTAGTACCATTGTAATTTCTATTGCTGTACCTCCAAGTGTTTGATGCAAAAAATTAAATTAACAAACAATTTTGTCAAAGTTCAATGCTTGGAGTATATATATCGTAGCGACAGCCTTCAACAATTTCTTGAACATACATATATATTTTTCATTCATTGAAATTAAAATGGGGATTCATTGTCAAAGAGGCACATGCATGTGTATCTTGCAACTTGACACCATTGGAAGGAGATACACATCAAACGTCAATGGCAATCACCGCTTCATGAGCAAACATTACCTGACCCAACTAACAATGCTTAATGGCTATAGCAAGAACATTCAAACAGAATATGCTAGAAAGCTATTAAATATGTACTACTAGTAGCTTACAATTTAGGTTACATTACCTAGTTTTCCTAAGCTTGTGTAATGGTGATTAGTCAGTTCATATGGACGTTACACAGGACATCATAACCATCTCCAGTGATCGATCAGTTTGTAAAAGAGAGATTTGTTACCATGCACGTCCTGTTTCTCTTCGCCTAGTATATATGGTTTGTTAGAATTTTGGCTGCAATGGAATAATGAAATGTGGTTCAATGTTGCTACCAGATCGAGCAGATCGATCGACAATCATTGTTAGAACGAAGCAGGAAAACATCTTCTGTGATATGGTTCATGGAAGTCTTACAAGGATCCTTGTTAATCGAACACGACATCAATTAAGGTCAAGAACTCTTGGAATAACCTGGGCACCGTGAGCTTTTTTTTTAGAAAAGGGAATATATTGCATATCCCAGCCTCTGTATCAATTAATACATGTAGCTGTTCCATTATTACAATATCTCCCACCAAAAGGTCCACGGTATCATAAAAACAAGGTATATATTGATCCATAGTCACAAACTTCTGGTACTAAAATAAATCAATCAACAGGTGATTCTATTGTTTGAACACCACCCATTATCTATTATCTTAGTATTTCAAGAGAAAAAAGAGCCACCACGTTCGCTCTCGAGGCCATGAAATTCCCACGTTAATCGGTGGAAAAAAAGAAAAATCTTAACCGTTTATTATTCTAGAGTCTACCCTCACCGTTAGATGTAACTTAAGTTAAATATAGTATATGCGTTTGCGTTCTACGGTTTCTCAGCCGGCAACATCAATTAGATTTCCATGTTTAAACGATTCTCAATAAAACTCCATGTCGGACACGATCCTCAATAAAAATACTCCATGCCGGACAATAGTTTTTGTGTTCCTATCTCTGTCCGCAACATCAGATAATATTTCCATGTCGACACGACTCTCAATAAAACTCTAGGTCGGACTAACACCGAGCCTAATACTTGCTCCACCAATATAAAATTCGACCAACTCGCCATCATTGATTCAAGTTTTCTCGACAACGCATTGGCTTTGTCGCCGGAATCTCTAGCTTCTCCGGATAACCTTGGCTTTCTCGACGAATTGGCTCCACCAGCGTCGCCGAAAAATCTCTCGAGCGTCGGCGAAAAAACTCTAGCTTCTCGGGATCACATTGGCTTCCTTGCTGGATTTAATCGAAAAGCAGGCACACAAGATTACGTTGGTCATCTTGCCGGAATTCTGGACAGCATTGACGCAGATTGGTTTCTTCATCCTCTCCTGTACATCCCCAAATATTTACATCAGGTTCAATATCTCTTCATGTTACCTCTTCTTCATATACTAGAAAAGAAAAGTGATCATGCATCTTTGTCATATACTGCTATTGTTTATACAATTAACATCAAATTTTTTGTTGTATGTAAGGGCAGTGACACTATGGCATACAAAAAGCTGAGACAGTTGACAATAAGCAAACAAGTAGGTTGGGAGATTAAAGTCAAAATCATCCGGATGTGGAGATCAATTAACAATGTAACTGATGAACTAATAAGTTTAGACATGATTCTTATGGATGAACAGGTACATCGTTTTTAGTTTTTTCTTCATAACATATTTATGAATATATCAAGTAGCCAATTAACATTTGTTTTAACAGGGAGAAACAATTCGTGCTACAATTTGGAGTAATCTGATTGAAAGTTATGAATCAAAGATCATTGAAGGTTCTGTTTATGCACTAAGCAATTTCAAGGTTCAAGAGGATTCTAAATATCGTCCAGTTAAGAACACATTGAAGATAGTTTTCCTGTACAACACAAATGTCAAGGAAGTTGAGGATCAACCTGAGGAGTTTCAAAATCATTACTTTGAATTTGTATCTAAAGATACTCTTTTGGAACGAAAAAACAATCCAACACAATGCTCAGGTCAATCTCTATAATATTGTTATGTTTTTAGATGTTATTATATTACATTTTTTAATAACTATGTCATATTTGCAGATATTATTGGATTGCTGACAAAGATTAAAAAAGTTGAATCTAGGATGATAATGAAAAACACCCCTAATCCGCGGTTAAGAAAACACATGATCTAATTTCAAACTATAACGACATTTTTTAAGACATGGTTCAGACGCTCGGCAAGACTAACGAAAGGGGAACAGTATAAAATGCATAGATGCAAAATTAACAAAATAAACTATGGAGACATTTCGTCAGACACGGTTCGGACGCTAGGCATTTATAAAAGAACGTTGAGCAATATGAAATGTCTAGATGCGAAATTGATCAGTTGAAAAAAAAACTTTTGTCAACCAGACAAACAAGAAATTTACCATCCAAAATACCTCAATCGCTCCAAATTTAAGCCTTCTTCGGCCACCAGGAACAATCCACCAAAAAAAAAATGGAACTGGAGACGACCAGACCTAAATAATGCACAAAACCTGCAGCCAAAGGGAAAAACGAGCCATCAGCAAGGAGGGGAAAGAGGAGAGGGGCAGAAACTTTGGAGGAGACAGAGGGGATGAGCCAAAGCTTTGCTTGCTCGATGGGGGGATAACCTTTTATTTCAGATACGAGAGACAAGCTGTGTTGAAGAAGATGAACAGTGGAGAGAGGGTGAGAGAGAAAAGGATGGGAGGCGCTGCTTGCTACATTGCTCCGTTCTCTCTTGGTCTGGCAGAGGGGATCAAAATGGGCCAGTTAAGTAAAGTGGGTTGGGCCTGAGAAAATATATGACGGCCCATTTAATTATATTACGTGATTTCTGGATAAACTTTAAACTGCCGAAAAAAGGGAAAAATAGTAATAGGAATCGGAAACAAACTGTATCTCTTCCTTGGGATTTCCAAACAGATTTTGGTAACAACGATGGAACATGTATCGGATACATTGACAACAGAATACGAATCATATTGCTTGGAGCTTCTTATATACAGCTTGGTACGCACGTACGAAAACACGAAAACAAAACAACACCTGAAACAAGAAAAGGCTCGGAACTAGACGACATCATCGGCAACAAAGATATAGGCGGAAATTACAGGTACCATAAGAAATATTCAATACAAGCTTATGTATTTTCTACAATACTCCAGGCTAACTAAACTTCTACACGTGATAAACTCTACAGATTGAGTTCTGGAAAAAATTCAAGAATCAACTTCCACGAATAGACATCCAATATTCGTCTACACGTGACTACCTCTACAGATTGAAAATCCAGTATTCGTCTGGCTGAAATCGGACAAGCCTCGCTTACTGCTTTCTCGCCGACAACATCTACAGGTATGGTTCATGCCCTCCTATTCTTCATACATGTTCCCTGGATAAAAAAAAAGACAAAAAAATACAGCTATATTACATAAAAAAAGTTAGAAAAAACTTGCTTGCAAAAAAGTAAATTATAAAAACCTGACACAACCCCAAAAAAGCAATAATACCATAAATAATATAAAACTTAAAACTAGGGATAACCCGCAGGTAGAAATTACAATTTTCAAATATCGTTGATATTTTACCCAAATGACAAACTTTATCCCACATGTCTTAACAGGCGAAGCAATGACAGACAAGGAAAAAAAAGCAAGCGACAATAAACAGGAAAAGGAGGAGGGAGAAGATTGAACTCAGAAGGAGCAAAAGAATCAACAGTGCAGTCTACCACGCGCATGAAGCAAAAGGAGAGCGATACTATCAGAGGATACTCCGCAACACAATTAAAGAGCAGACGCCTTTTGAAGACATAAAAACATTGGATGGAGTCACCCACCAAACATACAGATCAGCGTGCAAAGCAATAGGTATTACTGATGACTACGGTGAATACATCGAATGCATAAACGAAGCTGAAGCACGTGCAAATGGACAAGAGCTACGCCACCTATTCACCACAATATTGTCAAACTGTGGAGTACAAGATCCACAGATGATGTGGGAATCAACATGGGAGTCGCTATCCAAAGGCATAGAGGACCAACAAAGAATTATCCAGAAAGATCCAACACTGCACCTTACTGCAGATCAGAAAAAAGAAAACCCTCATCGAAATAGAGAAAATAATGCAAGATAAAGGTATGTCTCTTGGGGACTATCTGCAGATAGAGCAGCAGATAAATCTTGGAAAAGAAAGAGTACAAGGAAGAAACTCCTACAACACGTGCAATCAGAAAGAAGACACTGTCAATGTAATGAAAAAACTGAACAGAGACCAGCTACATGTTTTCAACTCATTATGCAGTCGTAAATAAAGGACATGGAAAACTATTATTTGTTGACGGCTACAGCGGAACGGGAAAGACTTACCTATGGAAAGCAATCACAGAGAAGTTAGGCTCTGAAGGAAAGACGGTAGTTGCGGTGGCATCTACCGGAGTAGCTTCCCTTCTGCTCCACGAAGGAAGGACAGCGCACTCAACATTCCGCATACCACTACATATCACGGATGAATCCAAATGTGATATACAAGAGGGGTCCAATCTCGAAATGACGCTGAAAAAGGTATCGCTGATAATCTGGGACGAAGCGCAAATGGCGGATAAAAAGTGCTTCGAGGCACTGGACAGAAGCCTAAGAGATTTAACCATGGGAAATAAGGAGCAGAGCCAAAACAAGCCGTCTGGGGGAATCACCGTTGCCCTGGGAGGAGATTTCAGACAGCTAATTCCAATGATGCACAAAGGAACCAGAGTTCAAATAGTCAACGCTTCGATAAAAAAATCCTACCTGTGGAAGCACTTTCAAGTCTGCAAGCTAACAGAAAACATGCGCCTGGGATGCAATATGGAAAGCAAAACAGAGGACCAGCAGAACAAATCATTCGCTGAATGGATACTCTCCGTCGGCGAAGGAAACAAAGAATCAGACGAAGGAGAAGAGTGGATCAGAATCCCTGGCGACCTAATCATACAGAAAGGAAATGACCCCAGAGAAGCCATCACTCAAAGCACATATCCAGAATTGCTCAACAGCTACAGAAACAGAGAATACCTGGAAGAAAGAATGATACTGACCCCAGCGTACAAAACAGCAAAGGAGCTAAACGATTACATATCAAAGAAAATACCAGGAGATACTAAGACATACCTTAGCTGCGACACCACGTACAGAGCAACGACAGACGTCGCTGGAGCCATGTATCCTATGGAATACCTCAATGGAATGAAACATCCAGGGATCGCAGACCACGAGATAAGTCTAAAAGAAGGACTCCCGGTGATGCTACTACAGACAATCAATCAAGCTGCAGGTCTCTGCAATGGAACACGAATGAGAGTAATTAAACTCGGAAGGAAATGCATAGAGGCTGAAATAATGACAGGAACTCATGTGGGTAAAAAGGCATACGTACCAAGGACGGTAATGAAAGCGATCGATTGTAGGTGGCCGTTCGTCCTGAAGAGAAAGCAATATCCGCTTTCGGCGTGCTTCGCAACTAAAATCAACAGAGCCCAGGGTCAATCTCTTAACACTGTCGGACTGTATTTAACAAAACAGGTGACCAGCCACGGACAGCTCTACACAGCTATCTCTCGGGTCACAGATAGGAACGGACTGAAGCTGGTGATCGACGACATAAACAGTCCAGGCGAAGATATGGCGAAAAATATAGTCTACAGAGAAAATTTGTAATTTATCTGAAATTCGTATCATGTATAAAAGTGCCTGGGATATTAAGGATTATATATATACATAAATAAAGTTTAAATCTTACAAACATCCCTCTTGGAGATCGACTCAGAAGGGTAACAGTACAAAGAAACTAACATGTATTGTTAATCCTCTTCCTGATTTTTCTCTAAAAGCAAAACCTGGAAAAGGCTTCGTCCTACACGATGAATACACTACGGATCACAATACAGCAGAAAAAAATCACAAATCAAAAAAAAAAAACGCCTTGGCTACGCAGGCATTCCGTCGAACACTAGCAACACACGAAGCACATGGTTTCTTCGTACCTTCAGTACTTCGATCCAGAACTGATGGAGCTCGATCCCGCTCTGCTCCAGCAAAACCGTGCGTGGTGGACGTCGTTGTGCATCGCCGTGGACGTGGAAGCCGGCACCAGGAAGGACATCACCGTCGAAATAAAACAAACAACCGTACCTTTTCGCCTCGAAGCTGATGGAGGCGACGAGCCGCGGCAAGGGAAAAGCAGAGATGCGCGTTGAAGGAGTCCGATTGCGGCGACGGCGAGGACCTGGGCCAGCGACGGCGGAGAATCTGCACGCGGCGAGGGCCGGCGTGCGCGCCGCAGGAAAACGACGGCGATCGACCTTGCGCGGCGGAGGAAGGCCGGGTCGGCCACGAGGCGGTGCCATTGCTTGCACGCGAATGCGCAGCGGAAGAGGGACACCACATCCGATACCCGAGCGAGGATCTCGACGACGACGTCCTCCGGGAGTGCCGGGCAGCAGGCCGACGCCGCCGCCGCCGAATCATTTTCTAACATCTCACCACCAGATTCCCCGTTCCTCCAACACTGCTGTGCTGGATCTAGCTGCGTCGATCGAGGATGATGTGGCGGCGTCACCATTCGCTGACGGCAGCGGCGTGGGGGAACAAGGCCGGCGAGGTGCGCATCTCGGGCGGCGGAAATGCGGCGGAGGCTGTGCGTGACTGCGTGAGGGGAAATGTGTTTTGGTGGGCGGCGGGGAGAGAGGAAATGCTGTTGCGAAGGAGAGCATTTTGCGGGACGCGAGTATAAGTAAGGAGTCAACCCAATTGTGTTTATGGGCTGGGCTGGAAGTTAATGGGCGGAGTCCTGGAATGGAAAACTAATGGCGGCCCAACCAAAGTTTGTTGTCATAAATTCCCTAAAAATGATGCAAACTTAAACAATTCAAATGGTAAACGAATGCCGTTGGTGCAATCAAAGTTCAGGTATGGCCCAGAAAAATTACGCTAGAAAATGACAAATAAGCATTTTACATGAGTAAATGGTCATAAATAGAAGCTTTCGTGCAGTATACCTATTTTCTATAGAGAAGAAAATAACCCTTTGGTTTCGATGTGCAGTTGGGCTGGACTGAATAATGATGGGCTGCTACTGGAGAACAACCAGGTGGGCTGAAACCAATAAGGACAAAGGGATTACACCGACCCAAAATATTAAGAAAACGTATGTAAAAAAAATTTACAAACATGAACCTTCAAGATTATTCAATGAACAAAATATTAGTTCTGGCTAGCCGCGCGATCTGCGCGGGCCACCTTGCTAGTTTGAGAAGATTTCCAAAGATGCAGCTTCAAGCCGGCTGCACGCCATCTTCAACAACGGGCGATCCACCCCCTTCTGCAGCAGGGACCAGAAGCGAGCCCAAAAAGTCCCAAGAAGCGGCCTAGTGCTCAGTGAGCTTGAAGAGTAGATCTAGAAGAGATTGCACACGATCTTGACGACGGCGGGAACCGCAGGCTTGACGTCGCAGGCTCTTCAGCTTCAGCCAGACCTCATGTATTCGCAATTTACCATAGCGTTTTTGTTTTGCTTGGCGAGACGATAACAAAGTGCAGCCCGGCATGAGATGACTTCCCGATGACACCCATGTCCAGTTCCCCAAAAATCCACAATGCATGTTGAACTCTGGCTCCTCGCCTCGTGGGCTATCGGACACACTACACAGCTCTAAGATGCAATCCCGGAGCTTTTATGGTGCAAGCACGGCTGTTAATAATCCATGTGTACCAACTGCGGTATATGTCATGTATATTGCGAGCACATGGGGACTGCCATACTGCTCTTCACGTGAGGTACTGCCACTACTACAAGGTTATATGTGGACAGCTCTCAACAGTTGAAGAAAAGGTTATAGACACGCACGAAAAATGCCGTTCGACTGATCTCTAATTTGTTATGAAAAATGCAAAAAATGGACTGAAGTTAACATTTACACAGGGACGCAAGAATAGCAAAAGTTTTTTTGCCTGACAAAAAAAAAGGAATCACGTCCTTTATTTAAGCTCTATATAGAGTGTACAGGGAAATATAGCTAAAATCTATCAAGCTACAGGAGATTCATCTCGATCCCGTTCCCTCCATGTGCATCTATGTCTCCTGCCTACTGATCTTGCATGCTACTCGCAAGTTGCATTGGTTCCTTTATACCAGTTAATTGAAGTAACAGCAAGACTCATGTGCACAAGCGGTCATGCACATGTGCCACAGAAAATTTGTGGTGCTGCGCACAGAAAATTGACTTAGTATATGCCTCGCGTAGTACACTTGTATAGGTTGAATTAGCGTCCTAAGAAGGTGAGTGACTGAAGATTTCTGTAAGAAAGGGAAACTGTCTCTGAAGAACGCAATTGGGAGAGAACGTAAACAGCAGCTCGATCACTAGTAACCACTCGACCTTTTTGTTGTCTTACTGTCCCGGGTTCAGCTTGCACTTCTGTAAATGTATGCCATTAAAATATCAGATCTTGTTATCCATTCAGATCGAATTCCAAGTTGTATAAGAAGTTTGGACTAATATTCTTTTGTGTGGTTATTGTGCACTAGAATTAATCAGGTTATTGTGGTTTTAGTTATGAAATGGAGCCATGCTATCATACCACTTACTTTCAATGAGTACAGGTACTGTAACAAAGCTCGAGAAAGAATTGTAAATTGTGATGTTGTGCATGTGTGCAAGCGATAGTTTGGATTATACTCACAGAGAATGCTATCCAAGGAATGGAAAAACTGGATTCCTGATGACTATCATTCCCAATATCCAATAAGCCATCACGAATCCTTTTAAATGTGCAAATGTTCTCCGATTAGAGTAGCATATGTTCATTGTTCATACGTGCCACGCACTGTCATATATGTGTTTATCTATCTTTGGCTCTGTGACTGTTGGAGTGCTTCTACTCACTTCTATGAAGCACAATACCGGAACTCATATGGTGTACTGCTCTTTATTGTGGTACATAGGATGGGTACGGTGTAATGTGAGCACATACGACGACATTGTCGCCAAGTAGTAGTTCTAGCCTTTAGTGGTGCTTATTAGGTGAAAGAGAACAATGAATTCATTTTATAGGCCAACAATAATGAATTAAAGTTTCTGTGCCGACACAACCTATTTACCTATTCTGCTGGCAGTTAACTTGCTAGATATGATTAGTTGGGACGACCCTGGTTGATTACTAGACGATGTGTAGTGGAGAAGAAAAATGATTTCATTATGGCCAACAATAATGGATTGAAGTTTGGGCCTGTCTGTTGTACAGCCACCTGTCCTAAACCCAAACTTAACGGTGTCAGCCTTTGGATCATCGATCATATCCTTTGGCTCTGGCTCTCCTCTTCTCTTTTACCTCCTAACTCCTTCAAGACGTTCTCATTCTTCTGCATTGAACTATTACACCTATACGCGCAAATATTGATCATATATACTAGGAGAACCGAAGTGAGTTAGTATAGGAGTTATAGTAACATTTTCATTGGAGCAAATAGTAGAAGCCAGGCTTCAAGCACTCCTACACAATGCTGCGCCATGCCTTAAACACCAAGAACGTCCGCACGCACGCATGCATGGAAGGACCGCGGATGCGTGCACAAGATGTCCCTGAACCATGGGCCCCAAACGAAGACCACTGCTCGAACGTGCGGCGGATACGTACGCAAGACTTCCCTGAACCACGTGCCCTGGCATGGTCAGCTCCGTCGAACGCGCGCCGCTGCTCCTTGATGTGCCGGACCAGCCAATGCCTGCCACTGTCCACCAGTCATGAACAAACCATGCGAAAGCACTCGCAGCTGCACGGCACGCTGGACAGCCCGGCATATTTGCATTCCTGGTGCCTCAAAAGCCCACAAAACACAAATATCTACTACTTCTGGTTGATTAAACGCTATAACTATTTTATAGATCATCTTTCTAACATACCCAAGAACCATCACATATATGATTTGTAATCTCTCTCGTCTCTTCCACTCTGTGCATATGTGTGTCTAAGATGGGGTGTATTTCCCTGCAGATGTGCGGTCAAAAAATGCAGTTCTTATGCCTGCCTACTGTATGAACTTATATGATAGTGCAGGCGTGGTTTCCCTTTGCTTTAGGGGAAGCAATGACATAACTCTGGAATTAATTACGTGCACATGTACGTAGTCATGCATTTCGCACATGCAGTATTTCTGGAGTACTATTTTATACCATTTGCTACGGTCCAACACCAATGAACATCTCCACGGCATTGGTACATGAAAAAAGAATTAGGTAGAAACTGATACATAAATAGTTTGATCCGTATTATAAAACTGAGTCCATCACGTTTTTTTTTATCCTTACATCCGACATCAAGCATATCAGGTGTGAGGCTAGGGTAATTTCCCTTGTTACTTCAACTCCCCACCTCGTCAGGATCCAGGCCGACGTACGGTTTCCAAAGTCGTCCTCATTAATTCACTCCCTGTTCCCCGTCGGACAAGCACCACTTGGTCATTGTGCGCTGCATCGGTGCCAGAGTTGGCCGCTTTCTCCCGATCGTTGTGTTCTCCTATATATTCCAGACCTATGAGTTATACCAGTCATGTTGTTCATGTGTTCCGCCATGGTGAAAATGCCGAAGTACAAGCAGTAGGACGTGATAAAAAGTTTCTTCTAAAATGGCAAACGAATGGCACCAAAGTATGTGTTCATGTGTACGTCTTGGCGGTCGCAAAACAGATTCAGCATACTAAGATCGGGGGATTTCGATTTGCATACATTTGCTCTGCTGTAGAGGGACACAGATACAGAAAAAGCGTGACCGGCATAGAAGTAGGAGGGCACGCGATATCCAGCTTACCAGAGCTCGACAGTCGACAGCTACCATGTTGGAGCTCGACGGGCCGCAGTACAGCCGTGGCCAGCAAGGACATGGCGACGTCGTCGAAAATCTTCTTGTTCCGTCTCTTCCACATGACCAGAAACAGAGCAAGAAAAAGCGTGCCCCTGAGAGTTGGATGCCAGGCTTGGAACATGGCAGATATGGCGCTAGACACGTCATCGACCGTGTGTTGGACGCCAGACGACTGGATGCTCCTGCTCCTCTCATCCCGTCCTCTCTGCTTCGCATCAAAGTTGATTTCGGCAGGGCCAGCCAACGCCCGTCACCGTTCATCGGCCATGAACAGGCACGCTGGGCAGAGGTACCTCACAACACCTTCAGCGGACACGCATATTTGAATTCCTGGTGCCTCAAAATCCCACAAAACTTAAATATCTACTGCTAGGAAGAGTGAGCGCTATACCTATTTTGTCAATCATCTCACTAACAAGTCCAAGAACCATAGCATGAAATTTATCATCCCTGTTGTCTCTTCCCCTAAAATGGATATGTATGTCTAAGCTGGGAGGTTTTCCTTGATGTGGCAGCGAAAAATGCATTCCTTATGCCAGCCTACTACTGCTTGAGCTTATATGATAGTGTAGTGGCGGTCTCCTTTAACTTTATAGGTGAAGCAATGACGTTACTCTGGAATTATGTGCACATGCAGTCATGCATTTTGCTCATATGCAGTTAGAAAGGGCATGCTTTTTAATTACTACGTGGAGGATTCAAAAGGAGCATCCAATTAGTAATATAAGGTGCTCAATGAAATTGCCGCTTTAATGAGACTACATAAAAGCCAGTGTAACTAGTGTCTATAGCTACTCATTCAAATGTTTCATAATATAATAAGAACATGCGCGTTGATTTTAATTAATTACAGAAATGGAGTCATAACTATTTTGCTGATCCAAAATACATATAACATAATATCCATTTAAAAACAGATTTGGAATTTGCACAATTCAACAAACAGACGGTTGACAAATTTTGTAACATCCCAAATTTCAAGTCAAAAATAAAATGGAATAAAAATCACTCCGATTTTGAATTTTGTTTATTTCTTTCCTCCACATCAAATTTTAGAAATAAAACTAACAAAAGTAATTCAAACTTGGTGGAATCTGAAATTTTTCAAAATATAAAATCTATGCTCAAGTGTATGTCTACATTTAATATTTACTAAAAGTTTGAACTTTGGAATTTACAACAAATTAAAATTTATTTGTTAAACCCTAGTAAATTCACCTCGAATTAAAAATCTTGAATTTTAAATTTGCGAAACTATCACCATATGCATTTTGGATTTAATGGTTTTATTTGGAGTATTTATTGAAGTTGATCCCCTTCTCAAATTTGGATTTCATTCAAATTTGAAGTTCCCCAAACCCTAGAAAATGTTTAAACTCCTTTTCTCTTTGGGCCGAACCTTTCTCCTTTTCTCTTACCAGCCCAGCCCAATTCTTCTTTTCCTTTTTCCTTTTCTCCCGCCGCGGGCCGCTCCATCTCCTTCTTCCTCTCTGGCCCAGCGCGGCCCGTCGCAGCCTGGCCCAACTTCCCCTCCTTCCTCCTCCAGCTCGTCTCTCCCTCGCCGACGCGTCGTCCGACGTTGCCGCCGATGTGCCGCCGTCCTGCTCCAGCCTGGCGTCGCGCTCGTGCACGTGGACCGCCGCCACTCCAAGTCGCGACGAGCTCCCCGTTCACACCGCTGCCGCACATCTTGACCAAGCGAGCTCGCCGTGACCTTGTCCTCGCCGTCCAGCTGCCGACCAACTAAATCGCCGCCGTCCTTCTCTTTTCCCCCGTCGCTTTCTTCGGTTCTGTAGCCACTCCGTCGCTCTCGTCATCACGGACACATCGCCCATGCCGCCGCTTCCCTTGACTTCGCGCGGACCGAAGCGATAGCTTCGCCGCCGCAAACCTTGACCGAGGCTCGCTTCGCCGCGAAGCCTCCTCCCTCTCCGTCGCCTATTTAACCCCTCCTCTCGCCTCCTTTGTGACGTCTCTCTCTTTCTCTCTCTCGCTCTCTCTCCCGAAGCCGCTCCGCTTCAAAACCCTAACCCTAAGCCGCGCGCCGCCGTCGCCATTGGCACCGAGTAGGAGCTCGACGCCGGCCGCCCTCCCGGCCTCGTCTGGATCGCCACGTGCGCGCATCAGCACCGCCACGTCGCCGCGCACCTCCCCGACCCACACAAACTCGTCGAGCCGCTCTCCTTCCTCCTTCCCGTCGAGCACCGCCGCCGCGCTCAGCGCCTCATCGTCGCCAGCCTTCCCCGTCCCTCCACCGCTTCGTGCGACCGCCCAGGTGAGCTCCCCACTCCCTCCTCTCACTTCCGGTCCAGATCTCGTCGAGGATGAGCCACCGGAGCGCCGTCTCGGCCTCCTCCGGCGATCCTCCGCCGCCTCCCGCGCCGTTCAATCGCCGCCGACCGCCGCCGCCTCCTCCCCTTTTCCCTAAGTCGTCCAATTCCCATCCAGCGGTCCAGATCGGTCTGGTCCACCATAGACCAGTGGACCGCAGTCCACAGAGCCCGTGGACCTGGTCCATGGGTTTTCCAATAGAAAAATAAATCCAAAAATTCTAGAAAATCCCCGGCCTCTGTACGTTTACAGATACACCCCTCTAGTTTATCCTATTTCTGTTTAGGTCCTGTCTTTTTACAGAAACACCCCTATACCTTTCTGTAATTACCTTTTAGTCCCTACCTTTTTACATCAAGGCCCCTCAACTTCTCCATAATTACAGCAAGGTCCCTTAAACTTTTCTGTTCTTACATATGGGTCCTTAGAATCTTTTCTGTAATTACAAACAAGCCCCTAAAGTCTTTAAACGCCTATATCTTTTCCACCCAAGCTCCGTTTTGAGCGATTCTTGCGCTCACGCGTTCGTAGCAACGCATAGTACCTTTTGGTACTGCCTTTAGACTCCACGCCAGATCTACAAATCATTCATACCCTAAAGTTTCCATCTCGCCCGATAAAACCTATCTCGACAAATCATTCTTCGCTGATCTCGCATAGCGCAACTGTTCTTTCACCTGTTAGTGTTGAACCTAACCCCTCTTGTTGAACCATTCCACATCTTCTCGTCGTACCGTCCCACCTCAAGTATAGTAACCTCTTTTCATCACGACCTAGCTTTAATCCTAGCCTAGCTCAGTTATCGCTTAATCAAACATAATTCAGTGTTGTCCTCGCCATTTATCTAGTTAATTGATTTATCCACCTCTTTTATTTGATGTCAGTTATTTGAGAATTTTATTAGTATTTCATTCGCTGTTATTTGAGGCTATTCCTTTGTTATTTATTGTCATCTTAGCGCATGTCATGACTGGATCATATAGCTAATCTTGCACCATCATGCATTAAATCTTTTGCATTTGCATATCCTCTCCTCAAACCACTCATGTTCTTTAATAGAAATAACTTAGAGTTTATATAATAGATATGCACGCAATCACCATCAATAAAGCATATACATCTCATCATCCTCGCCATAAGGTTGCACCCTTGTTTCTTTTAAGAGAACTTAGATAATTAATAGTTTGCCTAGGTGAATATGGCCCTTATAAGGCCATAAATATATCATATAATAAATAATCTTTCATAAATAATGTGCACTGCATAACCATAGTCATTTCTTGTTATTGATTCTTCTTATTGGTTCTTCTTATGGAGTTACTTGGATTTTATTGGTTCTTTTCGATCTTTATTCTTTTGCGGTAGTTGTTTATACGTAGTGTTTCTATGCGCTAGTTTACACGAGTTTCGAGGAAGAGCCAGAAGAATTCAAGGAAGACCTAAAAGATCCAAGCTTCGAGGATGAGTTCAAGAATCCAAGCCCGAAGACGAGTCAGAAGGTACAAGCTTAAGAGGAGGACTCGAAGACATCAGCTTCGACAGAAGATCTGAGGACCAAGAATTGGAAGATTAGGATAGCGTTTTCAGGCAAGCTCTACTTCTCCTTGATCATGATTGAACCTACTATTTTCGCAATGCACCTATATGACCTGTTCTCGTACTTTGCATTACTTGTTATTTTACTAATTGTGTAGCTATGGTCCCACTTGCTTATTGATATTGATGTCTGTTACTTAGGCGTTAATATCAGAATCCTTGCTTACCCTTGATTTACCTGTCACCTTGATAACCCTAGGATAGTTCCATCATTTCTATGATGGCACGTTCACCTTGCTATAGAACTGCTTAGGACCCTGCAATGTTTCTACATTGCCACACCGTACTCATATATTATGCTTTATAAATGTGTTAAATGAGTTTGGTGGTGTGCGTAATATTGGGGTTGGGACTAGCACAACTGTGTTAGGTGATAATGATGGTGACGGTGAGGGGATGGGTTGGACTGCGGGCAAGGCCATTAGTGAATTGTGATGGATTGTGCGTTAGTCCCCTAGTGCGGGAGACATGGTGCTTGCCCGGCCACATAAGGACCGGTTCATTCAACCTTTAACAAGATGATTCTCGTACAACCACGGAACCTGTATGGGAAGGACTTACCCTACCTTCTTGGTACTCTTACATTGTCCATTTGGAGGCCAGTAGAGGCAACGGAAGCTCAGGAGCAGACCCGGGGAAACGTGCCCGTGGTTCGGTTGCGGAATCCTATCGTTTGTCGGGGAACCCGTTGTAGGTCACGGGAATGCCGCCTGTCCCGGTGTTTGTCACAGGATCCTGCAAATTATTACAGGAGCACGACGTACCTGTTATAGGTGTTGTGCCGTAGTGTGACATATCAAGTCACAGGCCCCTGAGTGAGATTCCGTGGTGGACATGTGAGATTACTCGGAGAAGATAGACTAAGCGTTATGTTACTCTCCGTACAAGAGTGCATAGCCCGTGGGAAAAGATGTACAACCTCTGCAGAGTGTAAAATTCATCCGGATGGACGTTGTCACAGCATATGACGCATCTTTGTTGAGCTCGATATGACTAGCCACCTCTCATTCCTTGAAGTGTGAGTGAGCAGTAGTCTGCTCGTGTTTTGGAAGTAATGGCAAGTGTGCCGGGTCGGTATGACCACTGAGGTCAGAAGGCCCAACTAAAACTTGGGAACTGGCGGGAATGCTTCATACTCCCCCAGGGCCAACCAACTAAAATATTGACAGTTACTTCTCTGTTTTATCTAAGAATTCCTTCACTTGCTTTAGTGAACCTTGCATAAAATTTGCTTGCTGCAAATAAACCATACAGCCTATTCCTTGCTAAGACCGAATATGCATATATATATATATACCCCTTGTGTAGTGTAGGGCTTGCTGAGTACCTTATGTACTCACGTGTTTGCAATTGTTGGTTTAGTAGGAGAAGACTTCGTAGAGAACGACGACGAATTGGGTTTTCGGTTCTGCTTCTCAAGTTTGCTTGTGGCGTTGGGCCATGGTTTCCGCTGTCTGCTTCACCTCTAGTGGGTCGGATGTACTTGGATAGTTTGAATCCTTGTCGTACCGCTACTAAGGGTTTTATATCAGGTATCTTACTTATTTATCTATTCGAAGTATGCTTTTGATTATCATATCTGTGTTTCTGTGCGTATCAGCTACTGATCCAGGGACTGATACAGGATGCACAGTAGATTCCAGAAATGGGGTCTGACAAATTTATTCTTTCTTTTTATCATGGTGGCTTATACTATTTGCTTTCAACAGTTCCGCCCTATCATCAACTTACTTCACTTCGGATTGCCGCCATCAACCACAATTTGTTATCTCTGCTTCTAGCTGTCATGTGCTTGATAGAATCCAGGAGTACTGTATAGAGATTGCCGAAGAGAGCTTGGCATATTTGCCTTTTCCTGGTGCCTCAAATCCCACAAACTCAAATATATATCTACTACTAGAAGACTAAACGCATGTTAAAATAATTATGATAATGTTTTGATATTGTTTACATGGTTTAACAACAATAATGTTATATGCAATCAAATGATATCATAAAAATAATTTAAGCTTCAAATTCCACTTGTAGACCGAGAAATAAAAAAAAAGAGGCAAACTTCAATAGGGTGTGTATTGCGCCAAATGAAATTGTTTGAGGAAGTAAAGTAAGCCATCATTTTGTTTAGGGTGTCACACGGACAAAGCGAATTGCTGAGAGGAGTAAAATAGACTTTTTCGTTTATAGTACTATCATAGGAGCACAACTGTCATAAATGAAACTCAAAAGCATATGCCCTTTTATCTTTTACAAAGTAACGATGAGAATTGTTTCAAACTATTTATACAACACAAAGAAGCAGGGCGGAGCCAGGTTCAGGCCAACCTAGGCTCCGGCCCTCCCTTGCTTTGTGAGATTTGCTGAAAAAATTAATAGTGCCAATGTTGTTGAAGATAAAATTATGAGTAATCACCATGTATATCAGCTCTGGTCTTCGATCTGATCCCTCCTTGCCGCTAGCGCTAGCTGGCTCCGGAGTCCAGTCGTCTGTGCAAAGCTGAGATGAAGTGTGACATTAATTCTCGATGACTCCCAGTCCAGTCGTCCTGTATCCACACTGCATGTTGACCTATCATTCTTTGCATGTTATCTGACTGCAGCCCCATACGCCCAATCTCATCGTGGCCTTGGCTCCTCCGAAATGTTCTAACAAGGCGCAATGCGTGCTGGAGATTTATTATATGGTGCATGCCGGGCGTGGTGTCAATCCATATGCCCCAACTACTGCATTTCATACATGTGTCGATGTATAGTAGCAGTTACGTACAAGCACAGGGACTGACATCCTGCTCTGCATGCATGAGCCATTTACCGTCACTTTAAAGAATGATTTGAGTTCAGTTTTATCATAACAAATGCATCAAATGGGTGAGACCGGAGGTGCAACCACCAGCGCTGGCAAGGCAACCGATCCTGACTATTCCTGAGAAGAAGCTAGAGCAGAGACGCATCGATCAACGCATGGCTAATTGGCTTGCATGCAAACGCTTCAACCACGGGTTGGGCAAACCGGCGGGCAAACAGTTCGGCCCCATTTGAACTACGGATGAATAGTGCCCTAGTTCATTTACTGTTCACGCTTTGTACAAAATGTCTTTGTGGGAGCCGAACGCCACCTACACACGAAACAGGTGGCATGTGAAATTGCGAAGCCTCTGGAACGCGGGCCCCATGCAGTCAACCCCCACCAAACGTGCGCGGTGCGCCCCTGCTCCTGTCGTCCCGTCCTGTCCTCAGCTTCGCGTCTTGCCCGCCAATGTCAGGGGAGCAGCCAACTCCCGCCGCCGTCCGTCCACCACCGGCCAGGAGCGAGCGCCACCGCTGCGATCGACATAGAACATTTCATACTTGGTGCCAATTGACAGGGACTATCACCAGGCCAAGTAGTCAAGTGGCAGGGGAAGAAAGAGAGGTTGGACTACGGCAGCATTGCAACCTGTGAAGTACAGGAGAGAGCTTAGTTCAGTACGTATATCAGTTGTTATTACAACGCTGAGTTGTATAAGAAGTATAGACGGAAATACTTTTGAGACAAAGAAGTCTCGTGTGGTTGTTCTATGTGCAATTCTTTGACCTGGGTGTAGTGGTTTGAGAATATGAACTGGAGCCAGGCGCTCAGGCTAGATGAACATTTTTCTCGAGAAATTAACTTTTGTTTCAAAGTGATATTATCTCTATTATGGTAGGAGCACACAACTACTGTAAAAGAAATAACTCAAAAGCGCATTTGCAAAATAACAATCAGAAATGTTTCAAAACAACTTACAGAGAGCAAAGATGAGGTTTAGTGTGATATGAACTCCAGATGACTCCCATGTCCAGTCGCCCACGCATCCACACTGCATGTTGGTATCTGTATTAGCATGTTATCTGACTGCAGCACCATATAGAGGCTGGAACCATGTGTCAGACCCCATTTCTGGAATCTGTTGTGCATCCTGTATCAGTCCCTGGATCAGTAGCTGATACGCACAAGAACACAGATATGATAGTCAAAAGCATATACTTCGAATATGTAAATAAGTATGATACCTGATATGAGACCCTTAACGGCGGTACAACGAGGATCTATAATTATCCAAGTCCTTCCGGCCGACTAATGGTGAAGCAGATAGCGGAAAACCATGGCCCACAGCCACAAGCAGACTTGGGAAGTAGAACCAAAAACCTAACCGTCGTCTTCACCTACGAAGTCTTCTCCTACTAAACCAACAATTGCAAACACGTGAGTACATAAGGTACTCCGCAAGCCCTACACTACTCAAGGGGATATATACATGCATATTTGGTCTTAACAAGGATTAGGCTATATGGTTTATTTGCAGCAAGCAAACTTTATGCAAGGTTTAAGCAATCAAGGATCATAGATAAAACAGAGGGTTTGATTGTCATATTTTAGTTGGTTGGCCCTGGGGGAGAATGATTCAATCCCGCCAGTTCCCATATTTTAGTTGGGCCTTCCGACCTCAATGGTCGTACCGACCCGGCTCACCAGCCATCAATTCCAAAACACGGGCAATCTAATACCCACTCACACGCCAAGGAATAGAGAGTGGCTAATCAATGTGATCTCATAACATAAATGTGTCATATGCCGTAACAACGTCCAATCGATTGAATTTTACACTCTGCAGAGGTTGTACACTTTTCCCACAGGCTATGCACTCTTGATCGGAGAGTACATAACGCTCAATCCATCTTCTGCGAGTAGTCCCACAAGCCCACCACGAGGATTAGGAGCTTCCAGATAAAAGAGGTGTGCGACACCTTTGGCCAAGAGTGCGGGTATTCATGCCCGAGGTACAACTTAAAGTGCTCCTAACGTCCGTTTGCCACTACTAGCCACCAGGTGGAACTTGCTTGCAGGAGGTACCAAGAAGGTAGGAAAAAGTCCTGCCCATTAACTGGTTCTGTGGTTGTACGGAAATCATCATGTTTACAGTCACAAAAACCGGTCCTTATGCGGCCGGGCGAACGCCAAATCTTCCACATAAGGTGGATTTCCACACAAACACCATTCTCCACTGATCACTGTGGCCTCGCCCTCAAACCATACTGTCGGTGTTTGGTAACCGGCCGACGAGTAGATTTGTGTGCGGTTCGACGGCGATCAGAATGTTTTCGCTCGACACAATGGGTTATACTGGTTCAGGCAAGAAAAGCCCTACGTCCAGTTTGAGGTTTCGCTCGTGTTGCACGTAGTAGGGGTTACAAGCCGTGTCGAGAGAGGGATTCGCTCCCAAGTCTCTATCTCTGTGTTGTGTGTGTGTGTGTGTGAAATGAGCTTTTCGTCAGCCAAAAGAACTCTCTCCTCCCTCCTGGGCCCAATTCTCCCTTTTATACATCAAGGAAGAACGGTACAGATGGAGGAAAGAAGAAAAAGAAAAGAAAAGGAAGTAAAGATTAGTGAGAAGGCGACGGAGGCGAAGTCGGGCCGTCCTCGCTGGTTCCGGTGACTTCCGCCGCAATCTACGCGCCAGGTGGTGTGGCGATGTTATCAGCGTCTTGTCTGGGCGCTGTGGAGAGCCCATTCCCTGATCCGCACTGTTGATCACTGTTGATATGCTGTAGATACCTGTGGAGTTGGGCGACGGTCATTTCGCGCGCTGTTCCTACTGTGTAGCGTACTTGATGCATGCATTCGCCGTTCCACGCCTGATCCGGACGCGACGCCCCCACGCGGCCGTACGTCAGGCATAGTGTACCTTCGCACCTTCCAGGAGTGGATATGGAGCGTCTTCTTATCCGGATCTGGCTGGCCGTACACTTGGGTTTGACCAATGCTTCCATGCCGCTGTCGAGCTTGCTTTCCGGCCGCGGTGGTCGGGTTCGCTTCGGGTCGTGTCCCTCCGCCGATCCCGACCACCGCCGGGGTACATGGACGGCGGACGGCGGCTGGCCGGAGTTCGGTCGGAGGCGTCGCTCGACTCCGCGGCGCCCGACTCCCACCGCGGGGAGTCGGGTTCGTTGCCACGTCCAAGCCGGGCTCCTTTAACGCTGGACCAATCGCGGTCCTGGATGGGGGGCCGCGCTCATGCAGCCACGTGCGCCCGGTCCTTTAGCAGGCCGTGAGGAACGGAGGCTCTGTGGGCCAAAAGGCCGTTGTTGCGCCTTCCACCCGACTGGGCCACCCCACGGGCCCAGCATCCCATCACTCAGCTATAGACAAGGCCTTTGGATCTCGGACGGCTCCCATACCTCGTTATTCCGTATGTATACCGTATAGGGTACCTAGAAAATAGGTATCCGACAGTAGCCCCCGAGTCCTGGCGAGAGCGCCGTGCTGTCGTCGGGACTGGTACGGCTGCCAGACGTTGCCATTCAGTTCGCCGGTGGGTGCGCGCGAGCGCACCCGCCGGGTGTAGCCCCCGAGGCTGGGAGCTAGTAGGAGACTAGCTTCCAGGCTTTTCTCAGGTTTTCTCTGTGTAACGCGGCAGCGTGCTGTGTCGTTTTCCCGTAGCTACGATGACCGAGCCTCCGGGCCCCTTCTTTTGTCCGAGGGGGAGTGCGTTTATCCTGCGGGCCAACCGGTGCCCGATGGACTTCTCCCTGCCCTCGCTCAGAGGGCGCGGCCGCCGAAGCCTGCAGCCCACGGGCCGACTGTGGTGGGATTCCATCCTTCCTCCGCTTGTCGCGGCGTGTGGGGGATTGTCCACGTGGCGTCGATGCGGTTGGGCAGTGCTCTTCGGCTTCCGCAGCCGCCCCCTTATGCACCCGGTCCATGCTAGTCCGGGCGGTGCGCCTATAAATAGGCTCGCACCCTGAGCCGGGTTTCTTTGAACTCACCATGCCTAAGCATCAGAAATCTCGCTCGCGCAAGAGAGACTCGAAGGGAAGAGAGGGAGAGGGCGTCGTGTCCCCTATTCTAGCTTCGCGCCCTTTGCCTTCTCCACCTCCAAGCACTTGCCAAGATCTGATTCCGGTGGTCGAAGCGGTTCCGCTCGCGGTGGTGCCGCCAGATCCGGTGGCCGGGAGCTCGGCGCCCGAGTCGGAGAAGCCTGAGGTCATCATTCTCTCCTCCGACGAGGGAGGAGACGATGACTCGAGCCAAACGACCCAGGCCGGCCGTCGACGTGCGGCCGGTGCTCGCCGGCGCCACCGCAGGTTTTCGTCCTGCTTTGGCGTGGCCCACCGAACTCGGAGTCATTCCCGCGAGGATTAAACGGGCTCTCGTCAGCCCTCGGCGTCCCAGGAGTCGCTCCTGCGAGGATTACGTGGCCTTGGTTTGAGCACCGCCACCCTCGAGGGAGAGCCCCTGGCGCCATCATGCTGGTTCCACCCACTCATAGGAGTTTTTGCTGCGGGTGGAGCCAGCGCGGGCCTTAGGCCTCTTTATCCAGCCACCTGTGGCCAATCCATGGATTCATGGGACTAATGTAATTTCTTTTCTAGTTAACGATCTTTCGATCGACTTTGTACAAAGAAAACCATGGAATAAAGAAGCTTATTTCGCGAGACCCGTTTTAGTTTGTGTTGCGACCACGCTGTTGGTCTCCTGTGCGAATGCATGCCTTCGAGCCCCCGATCGTTTCGGGGGTCCGGCCGAAGACGGTTTCGACTTCGTTCGTTTCTCCTTCCGCATCCTGTCGGGAGGATGGAGGATCGGGGCCGTCCGCGCCATTCCTCGATGGTTCGATGGGCGGTGCCATTTGAGTTGCAAACGGGCTCGTTCGAGTGACACCCTGGTTTGCCCTTAGCGGGGACCCGGTTGAGACCAGCGGGGGTCAGTGCCATATGATCCGGGAGATTGTCCCATTTAGTTTCCGAGTCCATTCGACCGGTCTCGGCGGCTCGTTGCCAGCTCTCGATGAGCAAACCATGGGCTTATTTCGTCCTCGGACTCGGACGTATTCGACAGGGGCCCATATGCTTCGCGCACATAGGTACTGGCCGCTGGTGCCCCCCTTTGATTACCCCTCACTCTTGTTTGACCCAGAGTGGCCGTTCGAACCCAACGTTGGGCCGGCCTACGAACTCTTGGGCCGGGAATGGGCCGTCGGTGCGTTTACAGCTCCTAGCCGCTTTACCTGGGAGCCCAAACAGGCTTCCCTACCAGTTGGGCCCGTGAGGCGTCGGACGCGAGGCGTCGCGTCGCTTCGTCGGCGCGGATCTAGAGGCGCGGCGCTTGGACGAAAACGCAGCGGAGAGGCGTGCGTTATCTCCACCTGCACACGTTAGAGCGGAGGAAAACGAAGGGACGCGAGATTTAAGGCGGGAAACGGCACAGCGCCGGTTCGGCGCATATAAACAGGCCATACCTATCCGGGGAGTCTTCTCGCACACCCCAATCGCCCGTTACTGTTGGCCTTTCTTCTCCCTTGCAACCGCCTTCGATTCTTCTCGCTCTGCGCTATTCTTCGCCCCAATCGCCACCATTCGCCGTCCGCTTCGCAGCCGCCGTCGGTCGATTCGATCCCGGCGTCGTCCGCGCTCCCTCATCCCGTTGAATCCGATGGCGGAGGAGGGAGACGAGTGGCCGGAGTCGGTGGTGACGTCGGAACTGCTGCGCGGGCTGGTCGCGAAGGGTCTCCTTCGCCCGCTCTCTGACGCGGTGGAGTGGATGGTGCCGTCGGAACGGTCGCCTTCTCCGCCGGACGACTACATCGTCTCGTTCTTCCACTTCCACTCCCGCGGATTCGGGGTGCCGGCGCACCCCTTCTTCCGCGGACTTCTGGGCTACTACGGGATCGAGGTTCAGCACCTCAATCCCAACTCGATCGGCCACATCGCCGGCTTCATCACGCTGTGCGAGGCCTACCTCGGCATTCCCCCCAACTTCGACCTGTGGAGGTACTTCTTCAGGGCGTCGCTCCAGCCCGTCCGCGGGCGAGTCCCGCTCATGGGCTCCGCGAGCCTGCGTCTCCGCGTAGAGCGGGCGTCGGGCTACATCACGTGGGTGCATACTTCCTCCAACTCCGGGTGGCACGACCGGTGGTTCTACTTGAAGAACGAGCGTACCGGCCCGCTGCCCAAGTTCACCAACGCCCGGTTGTCCGGGCCCCCCGATTGCTGGCACTGGGGTCTCGGAGCGAAGGAGATTGCAGCGATCCAACCCCTCCTCGACGCCGTGGCGGTGCTGCGCGACCGGGGGGTGTCGATGGTCGGCATCACCGGCCACTTCCACAGCATCCGCGTGCTGCCGCTGATGCGCCGCGCGCTCCCCATGTGGGAGATGACACCGGACGCCGACCTCCGAGGGACGGCGATGGTGATGGGCGAGCCGCTGAGCCATCGCGAGATCGGGGCGCGGCTGTCGGAGGCGGCCGGCAAGTCCGCCCTGCACTTCATCGACAACGAGTTCGAGTGGCCCGTCGCGGGCCACCCCGCCGCGCTGCCGCACGCCGACGCGATCCGCTTCGTGAGTCCCTTCCCCACGCTTTCTTGATTGATTGGTGTTGTTTGTTTCAGATGAATGACTGCGGCATTCTTGCATTTTCCCTTTGTGTGCAGCCGGGGTTAGCCGTTCGGCGCTCGACAGCCCCCGTGCCCGAGGACGCGGGCCGTCGGGCGGTGAACCGTGCCCATGGGGAGAGGACGAAGCGGCGAAAAGATCGCCGCAAGGCCTGGAAGGACGCCTACGAGGCAAGGAGGAGAGACCGGGCGCGTCGTCGCCGGGGCGGCGAAGCGGTCGACACTGAGTCTGAGTTCGACACGGACTCGGCGCTCGACCGCAGCAGCGAAGAGGCCGGTGACGGCGGTCACCACGACGACGCGTGGATTGACGACGTCATCCAGGACGACGACGGCGCACAGCCGATTCCGGCTGGCGGTGTCGCCGGCGAGGGCCAGGGGCCCCCGTCGAGCGGTCCCGGTGAGGTGGTCACGGTCGCCGCGACGTCGACGGCGGCGGCAGGAAGCCTCGATATCCTTGTTGCCGTCGCCGCCCCGGCCGGGACTTCCTCCCTTGCCGGGACGGCTTCCGCGTCGCCGGCAGCCCCCGAGACCGGCGCGGGGACGACCGCATCCGGGGTCGCACGGGAGATGATCCCGCCCGAGGGACCCGGCGTGCCTCATCCGACCCCCGACGTGGGGGCGCGGGGTGGCGAGGAGCCCACCCCTAACACAGCAGCTCGTGCGGCCGCCGGACAAGGCTCGGGTCGCCCGTCGGCGAGGCCTGCGTGGAAGCGCAAGCGGTCCGACATGTGAGTTTGCTTTATCGTGTCTTTTGTAGTCGCTTGATTTGTTTTTGTTCGCCATTCTTCCGAACCGCGACGTGCATCCTTGCAGCCCCGCCCCGAAATGGGACGGGACCCTGTTGGCCCCTCACAAGGCGCTGCGTCTCGCCGCCGAGCAGAGCCAGAGCCAGGAGGGCTCCGCTCCGCGGCAGGATGACGCCGCGCGGAGGCAGTCGGAAGTCGCCGCAGCGTCGGAGGGGGCGGCGCGGGAGCGCGATACGCCGAGGGTCGACGGCGCGGCGACGCGACAAGGTTCCGCACCCGTCGCGAGCGCAGCCCCCGACTCCGAGGGTCGGGCCGGCGAGCCACGGCCTGGTACCGCTCCACCGCGTGCACCAGGTGTCGCCGGCGCAGGGGGTCGGACCGCCGAGGTCCGTCCGACGTCGAGTCCGTCATCGTCGAGGGCCGGTGACGCCGGTAACGTTGCGGGGGCTCGTCAGAGAGCCACCTCGCAGTCGAGGACTGCGACCGGCGATCCGCGCTGGGACGCGGCCGCCGCCGGTGTGCCGATGATCCAACGTCTGGCGCGGTCCGGCTGGGGGCCGGATGTACTGGTGGACACGCCGGAGGGTCCGGTCCCTGTGACCGACTCGGCGGAGGCGAAAGCCTGGGCGTACATGGCCCAAGAGCTCTCCCACACCTTCAGCAGGCTGGAGACAATCAAGGCGTCGGTCGCGACGGAGGTCGACGCCGCGA
Source organism: Eragrostis nindensis (assembly GCA_012490785.1). NCBI lineage: Eukaryota > Viridiplantae > Streptophyta > Magnoliopsida > Poales > Poaceae > Eragrostis > Eragrostis nindensis. The sequence goes on along the minus strand of JAAXCT010000015.1, from coordinate 725,617 downwards.
AGGAGCTGATGATGAACGCGCGGGTTCCTATTGACGTGAGTGGGAGAATTCTCCGCCCTCTGTCTTTTTTGTTTCGGGAGTTCATCTTACTTGCCTTTTTTGCCTTACGGTTTTTTCTCGCCATCCGCAGACCTTGCTTGCAAACAGCAAGCTCAAGTCGAACCTCATCCGGCACCAGCTGAAGGAATACGTCGCGCGGGGCGAAGAGCTGGCGCGCGCGCTGCGCGTCTCCGAACCCATCCGCCGCCGAGCCGAGGCCGCCGAGGCCGCGACGAAGGCAGCGAAGGATGCGGAGAAGAGAGCCGCGGACGCAGAGTCGGCGCTGTGCGGCATGGTCGAGCGCGCCGAGACGGCGGAAAAGCAGGTGCAGGCCCAGGAGCAGGAGCTGCAGAAGGAGCGCGGACTCCGGACCGCCGCAGACAAGGCGCTGTTGGAAGCCACTCAGCGCGCCGAGGCCGCCGAGAAGAGGGCGGCGGCTGCTGAGACAGCGCTGAGCAGGGAGAGGGAGCTCAAGGTCGCCGCCCAGTCGTCGTTGACCAACGTGACCGGTGAGCTCCAGAAGACACAGAAGGAGCTGAAGGGTAAGTTAGTTTACCTGTTCTTTGATCATCCCGCCGTGTCGGCTTTTGTCGTTTTTAGACTGAGCGACTGATTCCGCTGTTTTGGCCAGACGCACAGGAGCTCCAGGTGCAGTCGCAGGCGGCGCTGGCGGATCTTGACCTGCTGCGGCAGGCCATGGAGATCGCTTGCAACGAGATCGGTGTGCCGCGTCCACCAGACGCCACATCTGTGATCCCGCAGGTCGCCGGGCTCCCCGCCTACTTCCGCGTGCAGGAGGAGGAGTGCCTCCGGACCGGGGTTCAGCTCGCCTTTGCCGTGTCGAGGAGTCATTACGGAGACCACTTCAAGATCGACGTGCTGGCGAGGGGCTATGAGCCTTCCTGTAGTGAGGCCGACTTGGAGCGGATCGAGGAAGAGGTGATTCCCTTTGCGCGCCATCTTGCCGACGACAACCTGGACATGATCCCCTCGCGCCGTGGCGAGGGTGAAAATCAGTAGGTTAGGTGGTGATGGTCGGAGTCGGGCCCGTGTGGGCCTTATTTTGCAAACAAAGAAGTGGGCATGCGCGCCCGTTTGTTTATATGAATTTTCGTTTCGCTTTTCGCAAGATTTTCGTTCATTTTACTCTTTCCGTGTGGCGATTCGCCTCGAATACTCGTGATCTCGGAAGATTAACTCGATTCCGACCAGCCGCTCGGGCCGACCCTATCCACCGGGGCGTCGGGTGCTCTTGATCGAACTGGCCGAGCCTCAAGCCAATATCCGGGGCTCACGATTTTCGTTGCAATTCGTCACACTTCGAGTTTTAGGACGTCGGTTTTGCGTTCGCGGAGGCCCGCTCTTAGTCGAATTGCGTTGTTTCTCTTAAGAGCATCACTCCTAGCACATACAAAATCGACGCGGCACAAAGCCACACCCGCCGGGTGGAGCCTCCGAGGGGAGTGCACCCAGGCGGCTGCCCAAGAGGGGTGTAAAGAAAACACCGGGTTCGTTTGATGTTGATGCATCGGCAGAAAGACAACAAACGAATTTACAGAGCTAAGGATAGAAGCGACGTAGCTGCTCAATGTTCCAAGCGTTGGTGACGAGTTGTCCTTCCGAGTCCATGAGCTTGTACGTTCCGGGACGCAGCACCTCGGCGATGACGAATGGTCCCTCCCATGGCGGTGACAGCTTGTGTCCATCCTTGTTGCTCTGCACCAGTCGGAGAACCATGTCTCCTTCCTTGAACGCGCGGCCGCGAACTCGTCGTCCGTGGTAGCGGCGCATGGCTTGTTGGTACTTGGCGGACCTCATCAAGGCGACTTCTCGGTCCTCATCGATTTGGTCGAGGGCGTCCTCGAGAAAACTCCTGTTGGCCTCCTCGTTGAAAGCGCGAACCCGAGGAGCGCCGTATTCGATGTCAGTCGGGAGCACCGTCTCTGCTCCGTAGAGCATGAAGAACGGCGTTTGCCCAGTCGCCCGACTCGGTGTGGTGCGCAAACTCCATAACACCGCAGGTAACTCGCGCACCCACCGGCCGGCGTGAACTTTCAATTTGTTGAAAATCCTCGGTTTGAGCCCTTGTAGGATCATTCCGTTTGCTCTCTCGACCTGGCCGTTGGCCTGTGGGTGCGCGACTGATGCCCAGTCGACCCGGATGTTGTAGTCGTCGCAGAATTCGAGGAACTCGTTGCCGGTGAACTGAGTCCCATTGTCGGTGATGATGGAGTTCGGCACTCCGAAGCGATGGATGATGTCGGTGAAGAATCGAACGGCTTCTGCTGACCGGATCTTCACGAGGGGTCGTGCCTCGATCCACTTGGAGAACTTGTCGACGGCCACCAGCAAATGCGTATAGCCCCCGGGCGCCTTCTTCAGGGGCCCGACCAAATCCAATCCCCACACGGCGAAGGGCCAAGTGATGGGTATGGTTTGAAGGGCTTGCGCCGGCATGTGGGTCCTTCGAGCGTAGTATTGGCACCCTTCGCAAGTGCGTACCACCTCGGTGGCGTCGGACACGGCCGTGGGCCAGTAGAAACCATGCCGGAACGCTTTTCCGACTAGACTTCTTGGGGCCGCGTGGTGACCGCACTCGCCGGCGTGGATGTCGGTCAGTAGCTCTTTTCCCCATTCGATGGGGATGCAGCGTTGAAGCACTCCCGAGTGGCTCTTTTTGTAGAGCTCGCCGCCGACTATGACAAATGATTTAGCCCGACGCGCGAGGCGTCTTGCCTCTGTCTGGTCGGCGGGGAGCTGTTCTCGGAGTAGGCAGTCGAGGAATGGAGTCCTCGAGTCGGACATCGGATCGGGCGCAGCCCCCGAGCCCCGACCGCCTCGTCGGCAGTCGGACTCGAGCCCCCGACCGCTTCGTTAGCAGTCGGACTCGAGCCCCCGACCGCTTCGTTAGCAGTCGGGATGGCAAAAACGGCTCGACCCGAGTCTTCTCCGAGAGGAGAGCGTGTACCTTCTATTGCCGGGAAATCGGCGCTGTCTGCTTGAGTTGTTGAAGCGTCCGTCATGGGTGTTGTGGCTGGCGCCTCACGCACCGACGGCTTCTGTTGGTCGTGGGAGAAGACGCCGGCAGGGACGGGGTCCCGGTTGGAGGCCATCTTCGCGAGGCCGTCCGCCTCTTCGTTGTAGCGGCGAAGTACATGACTGACCTGGAATCCTTCGAACTTTTCTTGAAGTCGCCGCACCTCAGCGCAGTACGCCACCATCTTCGGGTTCGAGCAATTCGATTCGCTCGTCACCTGATCGGCGATAAGCTGGGAGTCGCCGAAGACCTCCAGCCTTTTGACGCCGAGCTCGATCGCCGCCTTCATCCCGTTGACGAGTGCCTCGTATTCCGCCACGTTATGGGACGCAGGAAAGTTGAGTCGGACCGCGTAGCGCAGTTGGGACCCGAGTGGCGAGACGAGAACGAAGCCGCTTCCGGCGCCTCTTTTTGTCAGCGAGCCGTCGAAAAACATGTTCCAACATTCTTGCTCGACGGGCGCAGGTGGCAGCTGGATCTCGGTCCACTCGGCAGCGAAGTCCGCAAGCACTTGCGACTTGATCGCGGTGCGCGGGGCGAACTCGAGCTCCTGTCCCATGAGCTCGAGGGCCCACTTCGCGGCCTTGTTCGTGGCCTCTTTGCTCCTCAACGCCTCGCCGAGAGGGAAGGAGGTGACCACAGTGATCGGATGCGCGTCAAAGTAGTGACGTAGCTTCCTTCTGGTTATGACGACCGCGTACAGCAGCTTCTGCAGCTGAGTCCAGCGGGTCTTGGTGTCGGACAAAACCTCGCTGACAAAGTATACCGGTCGCTGGACTTTCAGAGCGTGTCCGGGCTCGCTCCTCTCGACCACCAGCGCCGAGCTGACCACCTGAGTGGTTGCGGCGATGTACAAGAGGAGAGGCTCGCGCTCTGCAGGGGCTGTCAGGACGGGTGCGTTCGATAGCACCGTCTTAAGCCGATCGAGCGCGGTTTGGGCCTCGGGGCTCCAAACGAAGTGTTCCGACTTCTTGAGCAGTCGCTATAGGGGCAGACCCCTCTCCCCGAGTCGGGAGATGAACCGACTGAGAGCCGCGAGGCATCCCATCACAGGCTGTACGCCTTTCAGGTTCTGAATGGGGCCCATCTTCGCGATGGCCTCAATCTTCTCGGGGTTGGCTTCGATGCCGCGTTCCGAGACGCAAAACCCAAGTAGTATACCTTTCGGAACTCCAAAGACGCATTTCTCCGGGTTCAGCTTTATGCCGCACGCCCTCAGCTTCTGAAAAGCTCGATCGAGGTCGGTGACGAGGTCGTCGGTCTTCTTGGACTTCACCACGATGTCGTCCACATATGCTTCGACGATCCGACCGATGAGATCGCCGAAACATTTGATCATGCACCGCTGGAACGTTGCCCCGGCGTTTTTCAACCCAAACGGCATCGTTACGTAACAATATACGCCATACGGGGTGATGAACGCAGTCGCGAGCTGGTCGGACTCTTTCAACGGGATCTGGTGGTAACCAGAATACGCGTCGAGGAAGCAGAGGGTTTCGCACCCAGCGGTCGAGTCTACGATTTGATCAATGCGCGGCAAAGGAAAAGGATCCTTTGGGCACGCCTTATTGAGATTCGTATAGTCAACACACATCCGCCATTTCCCATTCTTCTTCTTCACAAGTACAGGATTGGATAACCACTCGGGGTGGTACACCTCTTTGATAAACCCAGCAGCTAAGAGTTTCGATAACTCCTCACCGATGGCCTTGTGTTTCTCCTTGTCGTAGCGGCGCATGTGTTGTCTCACCGGGCGAGAGCCCGGCTTGATACACAGTGAGTGCTCGGCGACGTTCCTCGGGATGCCCGGCATGTCCGAGGGCTTCCACGCGAATATGTCCTGGTTGGCTCGGAGGAAGTCGACGAGCGCGCTTTCCTATTTGTCGGAAAGCGCGGTGCCGATGCGCACGGTCTTGCTGTCGGGGTCGGCCGGGTTGAGCGGGATCTCCTTGATGTCCTTGGCCGGGTCGAACGACCCGGTCGTGCTCTTGTAGTCGGGCCCGGCCTCCTCCGCCGTCGCAGCGTCAGCTGGGAGCTCGTCCTTGTGCAGGAGTGCTTCCGCGACCTCGCAGGCCTCGCGGTCGCACTCGTAGGCGCGCTGGATGGACGTGCTCACTGTGATGACCCCCTTGGGGCCCGGCATCTTCAGCTTGAGGTAGGTGTAGTTGGGGACGGCCATGAACTTCGCGTAACATGGCCGCCCGAGTACAGCGTGGTACGCCCCAGGGAAGTCCACCACCTCGAAAGTCAGCGTCTCGGTGCGGTAGTTGGCGGCGGTGCCGAAGGTCACGGGCAGATCGATCTGCCCGAGCGGCATCACATGCTTGCCGGGGACGATCCCGTGGAATGGGGCCCGAGTCGGTCGGACACGATCCCGACTGATCCCCATGGCGTCGAGAGTTTCTCCGTAGAGGATATTGAGGCCGCTGCCTCCGTCCATGAGGACCTTGGAGAGCCGCTTCTTGCCGATGATGGGGTCGACAACAAGTGGGTAGCGCCCCGGCCGAGGCACATGCTCCGGGTGGTCGGAGCGGTCGAACGTGACCGCGGAGTCGGACCACTTCAGAAAAGTGGGGACGGCCGGCTCCGCGGCGTAGATCTCGCGACGGACGAGCTTCTGCTGCCTTCGCGGCGCGCAGGCATCCGGTCCCCCGAAGATCATGAGGCAGCCATCAGGGTGGGGGAAGGCATCGTCATCCCCACCCTTGCCATCATCGTCGCCCTTGGGCGGCGGGTCGTCGCGCTCCGCCTTCTTGGAGCTGCCGGCGAGGAACTTGCGGAGCAGCCCGCAGTCCTTGAGGGCGTGCTTGACGGGGTACGCATGGTTGGGACAGGGCTCCTCGAGCTTCTTCTCGAAATGGTTGGACGCGCCCTCCGCAGGCGCGCGCTTTGGCTTGCGCTCCGCCGCGGCGACAAGAGATGCCTCCTGTCGCGCGACGTTGCCCTTCTTCTTCTTCTTCTTCTTGGGCTGGCTGGAGGGGCCGGCCCCTCCCGTCGACTCCTCCCTCTTGGCCTTGGCCTTGAGCTTGGCCGGAGTCTTGGTGAAGATCGCCCCCACCGCGTCCTCGCCGGACGCGAAGTTGGTGGCGATGTCGAGGAGGTCCTTGGTTGTGCGTGGGCTGCTGCGCCCCAGCTCGTGCACCAGGGTCTTGTTGGTCGTCCCGGCGAGGAACGCGCTGACGACGTCCGCGTCGGCGATGTTGGGCAGTGCGTTGCACTGCTTCGAGAACCGCCGGATGTTTTCGCGCAGGGTCTCATCGGGATTCTGGCGGCAGTTCCGGAGGTCCCACGGGTTCCCGGGACGCTCGTACGTCCCCTGGAAGTTGCCGATGAAGACGTCCTCCAAATCCTCCCAGCTCTGGATGATCCCTTCCGGGAGGTGCTCAATCCATGCCCGCGTTGGGTCGGCGAGGTAGAGCGGGAGGTTGCGGATGATGAACTCGTCGCTGTCAGCCCCGCCCGCCAGGCAGGAGAGTCGGTAATCACCCAACCAAATAGCCGGGTTCGAGTCACCCGAGTACTTGGTAATGCTGGTCGGTGCGCGATACCGCTGCGGGAACGGTGCACACCGAATGTGACGTCCAAAGGCGCGCGGCCCCGGAGGTGGAGGGCTCGGGCTCCGGTCCTCCTCCGGGTCGTAGCGTCCACCTCGTCGAGGGTGGTAGCCGCGCATCTCGGCTTCGTGCCGAGTGCCACGGGCCTGGTCACGCCTGCGCGCTTCGAGGAGTATGCGCGCATCCCGCACTGGTCCCACGCGCTCCTTGATGGGAGGCATGTTGCGTCCGCCCGATCCGCGTGTCGGCTGCGCTACAGACACCTCCTTGTCGTCGCGGCGGTCGACGGAGGTTGCAAGGCGCCCAGAGCGCGCTGCCGGGATAGCGAGCTCTCGGCCTGCTGCTCCGCCGCTACCTCGAGTAGGCGCAGTAGCTCTTTGCGCTTCCGCTCGTCCTCCGGAGTCACTGGCTGCGGAAGATCTCGCGCAAGGGCCGCTGCCGCCGCCAGATTTTGGCTGGCTCGCGGGAGTTGAAGCGGGGTGCCCGCGATGTCATGCACGATGCGGTGCTGTACATCGCGCGCCATGGTGCGGGCGCGCCCCGCGGGGGTATGCCGCTGGGCAATCGCCTGCTCCAGGAGCTGACGCTCCCGCTCGATGCCGCACTCCATGTCGGCGAGCTCCCGCCTCCGCGCGAGCAGCTGCTCCAGTGCTGGCAGGTCTTGTGGCGGGGGTGTAGCGCCCCCTACCACGGGCACTGGGCGCGGGTCCGCGCCTCCATCGCCGGATGGCGCGTTCCCATCATCACCTTCCCCATCGCTGGGGTCGGCAATATCCCCGTCCCGAATCTCGGCCATGAAACACTCGCGGGACGGGTCGAACGTGAGCGCATCGAAGCACTCAGCAAGGAGATCCTCAACAGAGTCGTGGTCCTGGGTGTCGGCGGGCTCCGCGCCCACAGACAGGGATGCGCCAATGGCGGGACCGGGAGGTCCAGTCCGGCTTGGCGGGAAGCGGCACGCGAGCTCGTGCTCCAACGCCTCCATGGACTCCCGTAGCCGCGGGGGCAGGGAGGCTCGACGTTCCCAGGCCTCGTAGCCAGGCGGGAGTGGTGGTCCCTCAACAAGGCAGTTGTTGAGGAGTGCCAGCGCGTAAAAGATACGCCGGCATTCATCTGGCCGGGGGTTCGCACCGAGGTACGCCTCGATGCGCACGGGCAGTGCTCGGGCCCCCGGTCCGCGCGGGAGGTGGACATCCGAGGTAAAGACGCGCAGCGGCTCCGCGCCGGCGCTGCTGCGCATCCGCTGCAACTCGGCATGATCCGTCAAGAAGTCCACGTCACCGAAACGAAAGACACGGTACGGGACCGTGTATGGGGTGTAGAACCGGGAGGAGGGCGCGGCGGAGCGCCTCCGGTCCCTTCCACGGGCGCTCCCGTGAGACGGGAGACGGCCGTGGGATGCTGGCGGCCACAAAGCCATCAGCTGGCGATGTGGTCGTCGTCGAACGCGCTGAGGTCCCCTACCTGGCGCGCCAACTGTCGGTGTTTGGTAACCGGCCGACGAGTAGATTTGTGTGCGGTTCGACGGCGATCAGAATGTTTTCGCTCGACACAATGGGTTATACTGGTTCAGGCAAGAAAAGCCCTACGTCCAGTTTGAGGTTTCGCTCGTGTTGCTCGTAGTAGGGGTTACAAGCCGTGTCGAGAGAGGGATTCGCTCCCAAGTCTCTATCTCTGTGTTGTGTGTGTGTGTGTGTGTGTGAAATGAGCTTATCGTCAGCCAAAAGAACTCTCTCCTCCCTCCTGGGCCCAATTCTCCCTTTTATACATCAAGGAAGAACGGTACAGATGGAGGAAAGAAGAAAAAGAAAAGAAAAGGAAGTAAAGATTAGTGAGAAGGCGACGGAGGCGAAGTCGGGCCGTCCTCGCTGGTTCCGGTGACTTCCGCCGCAATCTCCGCGCCAGGTGGTGTGGCGATGTTATCAGCGTCTTGTCTGGGCGCTGTGGAGCGCCCATTCCCTGATCCGCACTGTTGATCACTGTTGATATGCTGTAGATACCTGTGGAGTTGGGCGACGGTCATTTCGCGCGCTGTTCCTACTGTGTAGCGTACTTGATGCATGCATTCGCCGTTCCACGCCTGATCCGGACGCGACGCCCCCACACGGCCGTACGTCAGGCATAGTGTACCTTCGCACCGTCCAGGAGTGGATATGGAGCGTCTTCTTATCCGGATCTGGCTGGCCGTACACTTGGGTTTGACCAATGCTTCCATGCCGCTGCCGAGCTTGCTTTCCGGCCGCGGTGGTCGGGTTCGCTTCGGGTCGTGTCCCTCCGCCGATCCCGACCACCGCCGGGGTACATGGACGGCGGACGGCGGCTGGCCGGAGTTCGGTCGGAGGCGTCGCTCGACTCCGCGGCGCCCGACTCCCACCGCGGAGTCGGGTTCGTTGCCACGTCCAAGCCGGGCTCCTTTAACGCTGGACCAATCGCGGTCCTGGATGGGGGGCCGCGCTCATGCAGCCACGTGCGCCCGGTCCTTTAGCAGGCCGTGAGGAACGGAGGCTCTGTGGGCCAAAAGGCCGTTGTTGCGCCTTCCACCCGACTGGGCCACCCCACGGGCCCAGCATCCCATCACTCAGCTATAGACAAGGCCTTTGGATCTCGGACGGCTCCCATACCTCGTTATTCCGTATGTATACCGTATAGGGTACCTAGAAAATAGGTATCCGACACATACCCATCCCATGCTCATCCCCACATTCATCACCTAACACCAGTTGTGCTACTCCCGATCCCATATATCACACACACCACCAAACACATTTAACGCATTTATAAAAGTAAGTATGTGAGTAAGGTGTGGCAATGTAGAAACATTGTGGGGGGACCTAAGCATAACTAGTAGCAAGGTAAATGTGCCATCATAGAAATGATGGGACTATCCTAGGTTTATCAAAGAGATGGTAACAAGGGTAAACAAGGATTTTGATATTCATGCCTAAGTGGCATCAATATCAATAAACAAGTAGGACCATAGCTACACAATCAGTAAAATAACAAGTAATGCATGGTACGAGACGGCCATATAGGTGCATTGCGAAAAACAGTAGGTGCAATCATGATCAAGGAGAAGTAGAGCTTGCCTGGCAAATGCTATCCTAATCTTCGAGTTCCAAGTCTTCACACTCTTCAACGAAGTCGATGTCTTCAAATCTTTTCCTACTGCGATGCCGGAGTCTTCCAGTCCTTCGTCAAAGCCGTGAAGTCGATGTCTTCTGGCTCGTCCTTGAGTTCTTTGATCTTCAGCTCTTTCTCGAATCTCGCGTAAGCTAGCGCATAAAGCATATCGTATAAACAAACTACCGTAAAAGAATATAAAGATCAAAAGAACCGAATAAGATCCAATTAAGAACCAGTGGAACACCAGTCATGCAATGATGCAACTAGTTTTACTTAGAAGGCTATTAAGGGCGATAAATAATTACTAGGGTCTTTATGCGTATGTAATGATGAAACAATGCAGTGAGAGTGCGTGCTTGTATGTAGAGGTGGAGACGGGCGTGTGTGCGTGTCTTTCGTACATTTACGACACTAGGGTTTTATATAGGTCAGGACCTATATAAAGGCACATGTAACAAATGTACGAAGTGCAAGGTGTGCCATTTTAGTTACATTTATATATACTACGATATTATCTAAAGGTGATTAGTTATTAATTACTAACCTAGTTGTTAAGAGTAGGCTACTAATTATTGACATGAGTCCTAAGGCATGACGTGCTAAGTGCCTGTGATTATGATATGAATGCAAAGCTTCAAATAAATCACAAGAGGATATCCGACTAAGAGCAACTGGAAACCTAAATAGCAATGAATATAGTTCGAATAACTCTAACGAAAAACCATATACAAAAGAGAATGATAATTCGATAAACTTGATAATGATGGTGCCGACGGATTATAGATGGTCACGTATTGTTAAAGTTTGGATGATCTACGGTATTAGGTTTTTGAAGTGGGATGATATAAAGATTGGTACGGTTTAAAAGGGATTTAAGGAATTGACGACTTTCTGGTACGATTGGGGCTTCAAGAATGGTACTAAAGGGTACTACGTGCTTCTACGAACGCGTGAGCGCAAGAATCGCTCAAAACGGAGTTACGGATGAAAAGATGTGGACATTTAAAGATTCTAAGGGCTTATGCATAATTACAGAAAGGTTCTAGGGACTTATTTGTAATTATTGAAAAGTTAGGGACGTTGGTGTAAAAAGACAAGGGCTAAAAGGTAAATACAGAAAAGTATAGGGGTGTTTATGTAAAAAGACAGGACCTAAGTAGAATTATATAGTAGACGAGGGGCTTATCTGCAAAAGTACAAGGTCAGGGGATTTCCTGGGATTTATGGATTTGTTTTTGTATTGAAAATTGTATGGACCGTGTCCACAGGTTCTGTGGACCGGGCGAGAGGCGGAGGTCTACGGGTCCACCGTGGACCGGTTACACAGATCAAAGGGGTATGCGATCTGGACCGTTGATTGCGAGATGGACGGCTAGGGGCGTTTGGAGACTGCGTGCGGCGGCCGGCGGTGAGAAACGCGGCGGCGCCATTGGTGGCTCGCCGGAGTGCGCCGTTTTCGGCGCTCCGGTGGCCCAAATGCGACGGGGAGTGGTTCGGGAGAGGGAGGAGGAGATGGCGAGCTCACCGCGGGGTCTTGTAGACGACGGGGAGCAGCGGAGGCACGTTGGCGATGGCGGGGCGCGGAGCGCGGCGGCGGCGCTTGTCGCGGAAGACGAAGGGAGCTCCGCGTCGAGTTCTTGTGGCGCGGCGAGATGCGCAGGCTTGAGGCGAAGCTGGGCGGCAAGGTTTCGTGGCCGAGCTCGTCGTCGAGACGGCTGGCATGAGGCGGGGCGGCGACGCGCGGCGAAGCCTCGCGTTCACGCGTCCGTGGCCCGAGTCTTGTTCGTCAGGCTTGTCAGGAAGGAGCAGGGTATCGTGGAGTTGCGCGCAGGCTGGAGGAGAGGGAGGAAGGGGGCTTGCCGGCGGTGGATTTCACGGCGGCCGGAGTTGGGGAAGATTGGGGGAAGAGAAGAAATCGGAGCTCCCCGGTGCACAATGTGGAGCGCCTCGAGCTCGGATGGGGAGAGGAGAGTGGTGCGCACTTTTTATAGGCGAGGAGAGGGAGAGGGAGCCAGGGGCGAGTGCGGAGTCGAGAATCTTGGGCGCGTCCATGCTGTGCAGAACGGACGGGAGAGGTGAAGGGACGGGAGCATGCGGGCGGCGCACGCGTGAGGAAAGCTGTTGCGGCCGCGATGGGACGAGACCAGGCGAGAGGGAGCGGAAGGGCTGCCCGCGTGTCACGCGGCGCAGTGGAGGCAGTGGAGCGGAGCTTTGGCGTCGAGTGTTGACGCGACGGAGCGATGGCGAGGCGACCGGACGGCATGGGGCTGCGCGTGCGGAGCTTTTGGGCAGGCGGCATGGCGGGTAGCGCCTTGGCGAGATGCTTGGCGCGACAGCTCGGCCGGGCGTGGTGCGGTTGCAGGCGGCGAGCGCCACGCGGCGAGGCGCTCTGCGCGGCGCGGGGGAAGACGACGGCGTCGCGCGGGCTGGAGCCGGGCCGGGCTGGCGGGGCCGGGTCGGGTTGCGGCTGGGCCGAAAGGGAAGGGGAAGAGGGGCGTGGCCCAGCGAGAGGGAGGATGTAACACCCTGTGTTTGCCCATTTGCAAAAATCACTAAAAATTTGAAATTTTTCGAAGTTTAAACAAATTCTAGTAATTTAGGATGCAAATGCATGTCAAATCCAATTTTCCGAATTTTCTTTGTGCATAAAACCCCACCATGAGCATGTTTGGGTTTTTATTGTTTTATTTAAGTGTTAATTTGATTTTGAGCTCTTGCCAAATTTGAAACCTATTCAAATTTGGAGTTCTTTTGATCTCTGGAAAAGTTCAAACTTTTCTTTTTCTTTCCGGGCCGCCTTCCTCCATTTCTTTTCTCCGGCCCAGCCTATTCCTTTTTCTCTCCTTCTCCCGCGGCCCAGCCGCGTCGGCCCAGCTCGCCCGGCCCGCGAAGCGCCGTCCCGCGGACGCCTTCGTCCACCGCGCGACGCGTCGCCGCCGGCGCGCCTCCCGACGCCGTCGCCGACGCCGTCCCGGTTCGCTCCCCCTCGCCTCGAGCCGCAATATGGGTGGACGCGTGGAGGTGGACGTGTGGAGCCAGCGCCCCTTGCCTCGAGCCGCAACTCCCGTTCCGTCGCGTCGAGTTTTAACTTCATCGACGACGGCCGACGATCGACGACAAATTCCCACCGCCGGCCTTATCTCCTCCTCTCCTCTTAAGCCGAGAACGTTCGCATTCCTTCCCTCTCTCTTATCCGCACTCGCATTCGCCTCACCTCGCAGCCACTCGCTCTACATTTCACTTTTCCCCAACCTCTCCTTCTTCTCCGGCGAGCACCCGTCCGACCTCTCCGTCGCGAAGCGTGAGCTTCTCTTCTCTTCTTCTCCCTTCAAATGGCTCCGCCGTGCCGTGATTGACCCTGCGCGATGTCTTGTTTGTGCAGACAAACTCGGCGTGATGGTTTTCAAGGGCGGCTAGGGTTCCGGCCACCGTGACCACGCCGGCGACCCGTCTCCGGCCTCTCTTCTCCTCCGTCGAGCCCGCCGTGAGCACCGCAACCTTCTTCTCTCTCTCTTGCGCTAGTCCTTCTTCTCCTTTTCCGTGCGCACGAGCTCTCGCACCGAGCAGCTTCACCCGCCGCCGCGCGACCTCGTCGCCGGCGAGCTTTCCGGCCACGCCCGGCCGAGCCGAAGCACGCGCAAGCTTCGCCGCACTCACGCGCATCCGCACAGTAGCACAAACTCGAGCTTAACCGCACGAGCACATGTTCTTCATCGCACATCGACGCGCCGCCCAAGTCCGGCGAGCTCGCGTCGTCTCCCCGGCCGCCGTTCACGTCGATGCGCCCCACTGGACGTTTCGCCGTTGAACACAGAGCCCTCACGACAGCACGGTTTCGAGCGCGAGCACGCACACGTGTGTTTTCACCTCGCGCACCGCCGCGCCGCCGAACTCCGGCGAGCGCGCGCCGCCGCTCTTCTCGCCGCCGACGTCGATGTGCTACCCCGCTAGACTCGCCGTCGCGCGTAGATCACCTAGGGCTACTCCCCGTGCCCTTCCGACCGCTGTAGCCGCCGCCGGCGTGAATTCCGGCGACGCGCCGCCGCGTCCTCTGTTTCCGGCCGCCGCGCGCTGACGCACCGCGCCGTCGTCCGACGTGGCGAGCCACGTCGGCACGCGGGCCCACACGACCGAGTCGTCCCGCTGAGTCAGCAGCCACGTGGTACACCCGGACCACGGTGGACCACGCGCACAAATCACCCCGGTCCACAGCTCTGTGGACCGAGTCCACGGCACAGTAAGCGACAGTGCACTGGGCCCTCTGACCCCACTTGTCAGCCTCTCAAACACACCGAAATTGCTAGGTGCACACTGACACTGTACACAGAAAGACATTTCGACACTTTCCCAATAACAGAAAAATCCCAGAAAATTCCTAAAAATACTTTGATTCTTTCTAATCACTGTCCAATCCTTGATTACTCCAAATAAATTAGGATTTGAGCTATACTTAATTACTTAGCTTAATCCTGATCAATTTCCTTTCTCAATCTTGTTTAATTCATATCTTCTACGTCTTAATTCCAATTCCAGCGATTCTTCCACTCAAATTCATCAAAATTCATGATCTACCCAATGCCACCAATGACTTATTCATTTGATCTTTATTTGGCTTTTATTTAATTTAATGATTGTTAATTGTGTGTTAAGCGGTAGATTTATTCGATCGTTATTTTCTTTTTGTTATAGACGATCAAGTTCTCGAGGAAGGATCCGACCCGGATTACGAGGACGTAGAGGAGGAAGACTTTGGTGAAGGCAAGTCCTAATCCCTTTTGATCATGTTGATCCTATGATTGTAAATTTATCCTAATTAGAGCTTGCTTTACAAATAATCATGCATGTTGATTTAAATGATTAAGTATGTCCTAAATACTTGTTAATAGCCATGCCTTGCTGTTGTTTATCCTGTTTCCGTTGTTAAACCTAGGAACCAACGTCATTACTCTTTTAATGATATGTTGGAATGAATTGCCGCTTAGGACCTGTTCACTCTGTGTACTTAATTAACCTTGCTATACATGCTTTTTAGTGTTAAAATGCGTGAGTACTTGGTGGAGTGAGTGTGGAAAATGAAAAGTGGGTGGGTTTAGTGACAATTGTGCAACTGCTAGTGGGGATACTTTGGCGGGAACAGGCGAGGTAGTCCTCAGTGGGGAGGGCTATCTCTGGGATGCGACTCCTCTATGAGGATAGCTATTGAAGATGCCTGTTTCGGTCGTATAAGGACCGGTTCCTGTGCCGCCTGGCCTAGCACCTACGTACAGCCACAAGTCTTAAATGGGAAAGATTTGGAACCACATCCTACTATAGTGTTTCCACGGTACCCACCGGGAGGCAGGAGTTGCACATGGAAGCCAGGAGAAGATTCGCCGACAGTGGGACGCGGATCCGGCATATGGTGATATTTCAGGCCTTATTATATGATGATTGAAGCCCCTGGTCGCAGATTTTCCGTGGGTGGTGCCGTGGCGACACCAAGTAGGTACGGGACCTCAGTATGCCTGTCCAAACTTCGACGGGAGGGAGGACAGGTGTACCTTGTGGGGAATCGTGTACAACCTCTGCAGAGTTTAAAATCTATCTGGATAGCCGCGTTCACGGCAATGAACGACGCGAAAGCTTTGGCCACACAAGATTAGTATAACGGTGTGAGTTCATCCTTGGCGTGTTTTTGGAATACACCGGTGTGGAGCCGTGCGCTGGTTGTAGGCCAGCATTAAAAGTGGGAACTGGCGGGATGGATTGCATCTCCCCCAGGGCCAACCAACCCCACTAATTTAAAGTTAATACTTGATAGTAGTTGCAAACTGCTTTGCTTTCACAGAAACCCCTGCATAAAGATTGCTTTACGCTGTTATGATGAACCTCAGCTTTTACCTTGTTTTGTCCTTGCATATAACTCCCCTTGTGTTAGGACTTGCTGAGTACCTTATGTACTCACCCTTGCTTTAAATCACTCAGATGAAGAGCCCGAGTACGAGTTTCAGGATGGTGGAGATGAAGATTAGGGTTCCTTCTGCACTCAAGTCGCCTGTAGTAGTGGCTTTGATTACGTTTTCCGCTGTAGCAGTATCTAGTAGTAGTTTGTGTTTGTGGAGCTTGCTGTAAGTTTAAGGCCAGAGGCCTTTGTTGAAAGACCCTTTATGTAAGAAGTGGCTTGTATGAGACTTGGTAATAATGTAAGTAATGACTCTGTGATGACATTCTGTGTAAGTGAGCGTATCAGCGTCTGATCCAGGGACTGATACGGGTAATCACTAGTGCTCCAGAAATGGGGTACGACAGAGTGGTATCAGAGCCATGCTTGACCGTAGGATGGACCCTAGCTTGGTTCGAGTGTGAGTGAGTGATATTTTATATATAAAAACTATATTACAAAATTCTACTACTTGTTCTACTTTCATTTTGTAAAATTTTGTTACCTCTTCTCTCACCATCTTCAACTTCTGTTGAACAGATGGAGATCCAGGTGGTAGACGACGAGTGGACCCTCAGCTACCAGAAGGGCGTCGCAGGTTTTCCCACCGTTCTTTGGGAGACCCTGCAGCGTTTCGGCTACACCGACCACCCGGAGTACCACACCCGTCGCCTCGTCGAGCACGGCACCCAGAAGTGCGAGGTTCGTGTGACGATCCTCCAGTCACCCGCGCGCACTGAGTGGGGGCCGTTGACAGCCACGACCTTCGGCGCTTCACGCGACGACGCTCACCAGGCAGGGGCCCGCAAGGCCCTGCTCCTCTTCTGCGAGCGACACGAGCAGGACGTCCGAGCTACACCGTCCCGCTACTTCCCGCTCTACGCCTACCCACGCCCAGTGTGGCGTAGTAGGTGGAGTGCACTCGAGGGTTTGAGCCAGACCGAGGACAGCCCCGCCTTGGTTGCTACTGTTCGGTACCTTCTCGCCCTGGACGACCTGTACGAGCTACGCCAGCGAGAGTTTTCGAGATGCATCACCAGAGCTGAGGAGGCCGAGACCAGGGAGAGAGCACTCAAAGAGCAGCTTGAGCAGACCCAGTCCCAGCTTGCAGAGACACAGACCCAGCTCGCTCAGGCTCAGGCAGACCACGCAGAGACGCAGTCCACTCTAGGGATCACTACGAGGCTTTGGAGAGAGGATGCACTGTACCTGATCAAGAAGCTGAACCGCTCTTACGAGAGTTGTCGTAGCGCTCACGGAGGACCCCGTCACAGGTTCACCCCGAGGGTTGGACTACCCAGCCGTCACTTGCACTACGCCTGTCCGACAGACTCAGACGACGATCCAGACACTACAGACTCAGAGTCGACTGGAGACTCTCAGGGTTCTGACTCACCAGGAGGCTCAGGATCGTCAGGAGCAGCACAGCCGACAGCACCAGCCCCTACAGAGGTGGTTCCATCCCCAGTCCGTGCAGCAGTTACTCCAGTTCCAGCTTCAGCAGAGGATGCTCTAGTTCCAGTTTCCCCAGAGGTTGATCCAGCTCCAGTTCCTACAGAGGATGCCTCAGTTCCAGCACCTACCGAGGATGTTCCAGCTCCGACCACCTTGTGGGTCACGCTAGTCCCAGGCAATGACCCAGAGTTTGGATCCGACGACCAGATGGACACCGACAGCTCCGACGACGGTGACGACTTCTCAGCTCACGAGGACTCAGTGGGGACTGACGAGGAGCCCACAGAGGACACTGAGATGGCAGTTGACAGCTCCGAGTCAGAGGAGTCAGAGGCACCAGAGGACCACCCTCGGGATGAGGATTCCCCTGAGGATGAGCAGTCGGAGAACATTCCGCTTCACGGGTTGTCTTACCAGAGTGACGGAGCAGCACAGTCAGTGGAGTCCGGGGACCAGTTTCCAGTGCACGGAGGTCCCGAGGCTCCGGTTGAGGACGACCAGTCGGAGGAGTCGGAGGACTCCGTGGCAGACCAGATCGTCGACCTCACAGGCGACGATGATCTGATGGACGGAGACCACCCTGCTGTTGAGGACCCACCAGTTCAGCCTCAGCCAGCACCTGTTGCCTGTGCAGGAGCCCCCAGTCGGCGTTGTACCACCAGCACACTTCTACCCAGCAGTTGCTCCTGTTCAGTACCTGTCAGCAGTCGTTGCACCACCAGCACCGTACCAGCCAGTGTTTGCTGCACCTTCAGCCCAGCACTTTCCTCCAATCCTGCAGCAGGCCCCTGGACCCCAGTTACTTAGCGGTGCAGGCTTCCTCGAGTACCACCAGCAGCTCCTTGCACACAGTCAGTGGAGTGAGCCCTTCGACCTGTACCTTGAGTGGCGCAGGTCCCGTGGCTTCGAGCAGTGAGCAGCAGTTGTCCGAGGAGATAGCTACTAGTAGTGCTTGTACTAGTGTGTGCTTGTAGTCAGAGTAGTTGTAGTAGTCAGTAGTTGTGTGTCGTTGTACCATAGAGTCACCATGTTGTCAGTCTGTTTAGTAGTTGTATCCGTTGCATGTATGATCGAACCTTTGTCATAATGAATAATGGATGCTGTAATGATGTAATGATGCTGGATCTTCTTGTTTGTGTGTAGTTAGTGCATATAGTTACGCGGTTTTCTCGTTAAAGTTCGCACGCATAATCTCGACTTGATCTCACCTTCGGCTATCGTTAATCAAATGAACAGATGCCTCCTAAAAGATCCGCCAGAATCCAGCAGCGCCAACAGCGTGAAGATCGTGATGACCAAGACCACCAAGAGGAGGAAGCAAGCCAGAATCAACAGGAAGATGAAGAGGAGGTTGCTGACAACCAGAATCGACGTGGAGGTCAACAGAACCGTGGTAGAGGTGGAAGAGGCGGTGGTAGAGGTGGAAGAGGCGGTGGTAGAGGTGGTGGTAGAGGTGGAAGAATACCTCAAGCACCTGTCACCAACCTGGTGGCCGTGATGGACAACCAGACCCGCCTAATGGAGATTATAGCCCAAGGACTTCTGGACCGTACACCTGGTTCCCAGTCCAAGATGTCTGAATTCATGAGGCTCAGACCACCGACCTTTGAAGGTTCTGAGAAGGATCCCCTGGCAGCAGACGATTGGCTGAGAGGCATCGTCAAGAAGCTGCAAGCAGTCAATGCCAATGATGAAGAGAAAGTTCTCTTGGCATCTCACCAACTCATTGGAGCAGCAAGTGAATGGTGGGATAACTACCGTGAGGCAGCAGAAAATGCAGATGCTATCACTTGGGAAGAATTCCAGGAGGAGTTCAGGAGGTATCACATCCCTGAAGGTATCATGGAAATGAAGGCTGATGAGTTTCGCTCTCTGAAGCAAGGTGCCATGACCGTGAACCAGTATATCAGGAAGTTTATGAAGCTGGCACGTTATGCACCTGAGGATGTGAACACTGACAAGAAGAAGCAGGACCGCTTCAGGAAAGGACTTATTCCCAGCCTGAAGATGCAGCTGATCACTCACATCTATCCAGACTTCAACACTTTAATAAACCGTGCCATTCTGTTGGAAGATGCTCGTTCTCACCTAGAGACTGACCGCAAGCGCAAGTTCAGCGCGCAGAAGTTCAGGCAGCAAGAGAGGAACCAGAGGTCAAGGTATAATCCATATCAGAAGCCTAAACCAACTATGCAATACCGAACCTCAGCACCCAGTCAGCAACAATCAGCACCTTCTTATCGCAACCAAGGTTCCAGCAGTCAGCAGAAGAGCAGCTCCAGTGTTGTCCAGCCAGCCCAATCTGACAAGAGGACATGCTTTCATTGCCGCGAACCAGGTCATATGATTGCTAAGTGCCCCTATCTGAATCAGAATCAGACTCAAGCTCAGACCCATCAGGCTAGTAACACCAGAACTGCAGCGTCAGGAGTGGGACGTGGTGGACAGCAACCCTCAGGACAGCAGCGTAGGAACAATCAGACCTATGGTCGAGGCAGAGTCAACCACATTGACACCCAGGAAGCTGAGGAAGCACCAGACGTTGTACTTGGTGAGTATCTTGTCAATTCAACTCTTGCAACAGTTTTGTTTGATTCAGGAGCTTCGCATTCTTTCATATCTTCAAGATTTGTTGCTGCACATGGTTTTCCAACTGTTCCGCTCAAACAACCCTTGATTACCCAATCTCCTGGGGCGAAAATCAAATGTTTGTTGGGATGTCCCCGGGTAAAACTTCTTTTAAGTGGGGTAGTGTTCCTAGCAGATCTAGTGGTTCTCAAATCTGCAGGAATAGATGTAATACTTGGAATGGATTGGTTAAGCAAACATCAAGGCAATATAGCCTGTGATACTCGAAAGGTATCTTTGGTAAACCAAAAGGAGTTAAGGTAGAATGTGAACCAAGAAGAGTAAAAGCCATACCTATGGTATGCAGTCTAGAAGCCAAACCCCTGGAGGAAGTACCAGTGGTCTGTGAATATCCAGATGTCTTTCCAGATGAGTTACCAGGAATGCCACCTGACCGAGACATAGAGTTTATCATTGAGCTGATCCCAGGAACATCTCCCATAGCCAAGAGACCCTATCGGATGGCAGCCAATGAGCTAGCAGAATTGAAGACACAAATAGCAGAATTACAAGAGAAAGGTTATATCAGACCAAGCTCTTCTCCTTGGGGAGCACCTGTTCTCTTTGTTAAGAAGAAAGATGGTAGTCTCAGAATGTGCATTGACTATCGTTCACTCAATGAAGTCACTATCAAGAACAAGTACCCACTGCCCAGGATCGATGATTTGTTCGATCAATTGAAGGGAGCCAAGTTCTTCTCTAAGATTGACCTAAGATCTGGCTATTATCAACTCAAGATTCGAGAAGGAGATGTACTGAAGACAGCTTTTGTCACCAGATATGGGCAGTATGAGTTCACAGTAATGCCTTTTGGTCTTACCAATGCACCGGCATACTTCATGAATTTAATGAACAAGGTTTTTATGGAAGAATTGGATCGGTTTGTCGTGGTCTTCATTGACGACATCCTGATTTATTCCAAAAGTGCTGAAGAGCATGAAGAACATTTGAGAGTTGTACTTGAAAAACTGAGAGCACATGAGCTCTATGCCAAGTTCAGTAAGTGTGAATTTTGGTTAAAAGAAGTAGCCTTTCTTGGTCATGTTTTGACAGAGGAAGGAGTTGCAGTAGACCCAGCCAAGGTTGAAGCAGTTACTAACTGGAAGCAACCGACCAATGTGACTGAAATTAGGAGTTTCCTTGGATTGGCAGGTTACTACCGCAGATTCATAGAAGGATTCTCCAAGTTAGCCAGACCCATGACCACATTGACACAGAAAGGACAAGAATTCAAATGGACAGATGCCTGTGAAAAGAGTTTTCAGGAATTAAAAAGAAGACTGACGACAGCCCCAGTACTAATTTTACCAGATATTCATCGAGATTTTGTCGTATTCTGCGACGCATCTCGTCAAGGCTTGGGTTGTGTTCTTATGCAAGATGGACGAGTAGTGGCTTATGCATCAAGACAGCTGAAAGTTCATGAGCAGAATTACCCAACACATGATCTAGAATTAGCAGCAGTCGTGCATGCACTCAAGATTTGGAGACACTATCTTATAGGAAATAAGTGTGAAATCTATACAGATCATAAAAGCTTGAAATACATTTTCACCCAATCAGATCTGAATCTCCGACAAAGAAGATGGTTAGAATTGATCAAGGATTATAACCTGGAGTTACAGTATCACCCTGGAAAGGCCAATGTGGTGGCAGATGCTTTGAGTCGCAAGGTTCAATGTAATCGTATTGAGATGCATGAACGAAGACCTGAATTACTGGCAGAGTGTGAGCAATTGAATCTCCACTTCACAGAAGCAGGCCAGTTAAACACCTTGTGTGTTGAGCCAACCCTAGAAAGTCAAATCCAAGAAGCTCAGAAGACAGATGAAGAAATACAGGCAATAAAGAGTAACACAGGAATGGATAAAGCACCAGGATTTAGAGTGGATGATCAAGACACCTTATGGTACAAGGATCGGATATGTGTACCGAAGAATGGTGAATATCAACGGCTTATCATGGATGAAGCCCACAATTCGTCATACTCCATCCATCCAGGATGTACCAAGATGTACATGGATCTGAAACAGAAATACTGGTGGACAGGAATGAAAAGGGATATCGCAGAGTTCGTTGCCCGATGTGATATCTGCCAAAGAGTCAAAGCAGAACACAAGAGACCTGCAGGATTGTTGCAGCCACTTCAGATTCCAGTCTGGAAATGGGATGAGATCAGTATGGACTTCATTGTAGGGTTACCCCGCACCCAGAAAGGAAATGACTCGATATGGGTCATAGTAGACCGTCTGACAAAGGTCGCACACTTCATAGCTGTAAAGACAACCTACCGAGGGGACAACTACGCCCAGTTGTACATAGACAATGTACTCAAGTTACATGGTGTCCCAAGCAGAATAGTGTCAGATCGAGGTGCTCAGTTTACCTCGAAGTTCTGGAAAAGTCTGCATAAGCTACTGAAAACAAAGTTGGACTACAGCTCTGCTTATCACCCCCAGACAGATGGACAGACAGAAAGAATCAATCAAATTTTGGAGGACATGTTGAGAGCATGTGTTTTAGCTTATGGAAAAGATTGGGAGAAAAGTCTTTCTTTTGCAGAGTTCTCCTACAATAACAGTTATCAAGCTAGTCTACAGATGTCACCCTTTGAAGCTTTATATGGCAGAAAGTGCAGAACCCCTCTGATGTGGTCAGAAGTGGGGGAACGGTCTTTCTTTGGACCCGCTGTTATTCGAGACGCCGAAGAGAAAGTAGCTTTGATAAGAGAAAACCTAAAAGTAGCCCAGAGCAGGCAGAAAAGCTACGCAGACACAAGACGCAGAGAGTTGAGTTTTGAAATAGGAGACTATGTATATCTCAAGGTATCACCGATACGAGGTACTCGAAGGTTCAGAGTCCGAGGAAAGTTGGCACCAAGATATATCGGACCCTTCAAAGTACTTGAGAAGATAGGAGCCGTGGCATACCGCCTCGAGCTTCCTGAAGAAATGTCAGATGTACATAATGTCTTCCATGTTTCTCAAATGAAGAAATGTCTCAGAGTTCCAGAAGAGATTGTTCCACCGGAAGTAATGGATCTTCAACCGGATCTCAGATATCAGGAGAGACCAATCAAGATTTTGGATATTGCAACAAGGTTAACAAGAAGGAATTTAGTACGGTTTTGCCGAGTACAATGGAGTAATCATACGGAAGCAGAAGCTACATGGGAACGAGAAGATGATCTGAAAAAAGAGTTTCCCTATCTGTTCGAGGAAGAGCCAGAATCTCGAGGACGAGATTCACCTTAAGTGGGGTAGGTTTGTAACACCCTGTGTTTGCCCATTTGCAAAAATCACTAAAAATTTGAAATTTTTCGAAGTTTAAACAAATTCTAGTAATTTAGGATGCAAATGCATGTCAAATCCAATTTTCCGAATTTTCTTTGTGCATAAAACCCCACCATGAGCATGTTTGGGTTTTTATTGTTTTATTTAAGTGTTAATTTGATTTTGAGCTCTTGCCAAATTTGAAACCTATTCAAATTTGGAGTTCTTTTGATCTCTGGAAAAGTTCAAACTTTTCTTTTTCTTTCCGGGCCGCCTTCCTCCATTTCTTTTCTCCGGCCCAGCCTATTCCTTTTTCTCTCCTTCTCCCGCGGCCCAGCCGCGTCGGCCCAGCTCGCCCGGCCCGCGAAGCGCCGTCCCGCGGACGCCTTCGTCCACCGCGCGACGCGTCGCCGCCGGCGCGCCTCCCGACGCCGTCGCCGACGCCGTCCCGGTTCGCTCCCCCTCGCCTCGAGCCGCAATATGGGTGGACGCGTGGAGGTGGACGTGTGGAGCCAGCGCCCCTTGCCTCGAGCCGCAACTCCCGTTCCGTCGCGTCGAGTTTTAACTTCATCGACGACGGCCGACGATCGACGACAAATTCCCACCGCCGGCCTTATCTCCTCCTCTCCTCTTAAGCCGAGAACGTTCGCATTCCTTCCCTCTCTCTTATCCGCACTCGCATTCGCCTCACCTCGCAGCCACTCGCTCTACATTTCACTTTTCCCCAACCTCTCCTTCTTCTCCGGCGAGCACCCGTCCGACCTCTCCGTCGCGAAGCGTGAGCTTCTCTTCTCTTCTTCTCCCTTCAAATGGCTCCGCCGTGCCGTGATTGACCCTGCGCGATGTCTTGTTTGTGCAGACAAACTCGGCGTGATGGTTTTCAAGGGCGGCTAGGGTTCCGGCCACCGTGACCACGCCAGCGACCCGTCTCCGGCCTCTCTTCTCCTCCGTCGAGCCCGCCGTGAGCACCACAACCTTCTTCTCTCTCTCTCTTGCGCTAGTCCTTCTTCTCCTTTTCCGTGCGCACGAGCTCTCGCACCGAGCACCTTCACCCGCCGCCGCGCGACCTCGTCGCCGGCGAGCTTTCCGGCCACGCCCGGCCGAGCCGAAGCACGCGCAAGCTTCGCCGCACTCACGCGCATCCGCACAGTAGCACAAACTCGAGCTTAACCGCACGAGCACGTGTTCTTCATCGCACATCGACGCGCCGCCCAAGTCCGGCGAGCTCGCGTCGTCTCCCCGGCCGCCGTTCACGTCGATGCGCCCCACTGGACGTTTCGCCGTTGAACACAGAGCCCTCATGACAGCACGGTTTCGAGCGCGAGCACGCACACGTGTGTTTTCACCTCGCGCACCGCCGCGCCGCCGAACTCCGGCGAGCGCGCGCCGCCGCTCTTCTCGCCGCCGACGTCGATGTGCTACCCCGCTAGACTCGCCGTCGCGCGTAGATCACCTAGGGCTACTCCCCGTGCCCTTCCGACCGCTGTAGCCGCCGCCGGCGTGAATTCCGGCGACGCGCCGCCGCGTCCTCTGTTTCCGGCCGCCGCGCGCTGACGCACCGCGCCGTCGTCCGACGTGGCGAGCCACGTCGGCACGCGGGCCCACACGACCGAGTCGTCCCGCTGAGTCAGCAGCCATGTGGTACACCCGGACCACGGTGGACCACGCGCACAAATCACCCCGGTCCACAGCTCTGTGGACCGAGTCCACGGCACAGTAAGCGACAGTGCACTGGGCCCTCTGACCCCACTTGTCAGCCTCTCAAACACACCGAAATTGCTAGGTGCACACTGACACTGTACACAGAAAGACATTTCGACACTTTCCCAATAACAGAAAAATCCCAGAAAATTCCTAAAAATACTTTGATTCTTTCTAATCACTGTCCAATCCTTGATTACTCCAAATAAATTAGGATTTGAGCTATACTTAATTACTTAGCTTAATCCTGATCAATTTCCTTTCTCAATCTTGTTTAATTCATATCTTCTACGTCTTAATTCCAATTCCAGCGATTCTTCCACTCAAATTCATCAAAATTCATGATCTACCCAATGCCACCAATGACTTATTCATTTGATCTTTATTTGGCTTTTATTTAATTTAATGATTGTTAATTGTGTGTTAAGCGGTAGATTTATTCGATCGTTATTTTCTTTTTGTTATAGACGATCAAGTTCTCGAGGAAGGATCCGACCCGGATTACGAGGACGTAGAGGAGGAAGACTTTGGTGAAGGCAAGTCCTAATCCCTTTTGATCATGTTGATCCTATGATTGTAAATTTATCCTAATTAGAGCTTGCTTTACAAATAATCATGCATGTTGATTTAAATGATTAAGTATGTCCTAAATACTTGTTAATAGCCATGCCTTGCTGTTGTTTATCCTGTTTCCGTTGTTAAACCTAGGAACCAACGTCATTACTCTTTTAATGATATGTTGGAATGAATTGCCGCTTAGGACCTGTTCACTCTGTGTACTTAATTAACCTTGCTATACATGCTTTTTAGTGTTAAAATGCGTGAGTACTTGGTGGAGTGAGTGTGGAAAATGAAAAGTGGGTGGGTTTAGTGACAATTGTGCAACTGCTAGTGGGGATACTTTGGCGGGAACAGGCGAGGTAGTCCTCAGTGGGGAGGGCTATCTCTGGGATGCGACTCCTCTATGAGGATAGCTATTGAAGATGCCTGTTTCGGTCGTATAAGGACCGGTTCCTGTGCCGCCTGGCCTAGCACCTACGTACAGCCACAAGTCTTAAATGGGAAAGATTTGGAACCACATCCTACTATAGTGTTTCCACGGTACCCACCGGGAGGCAGGAGTTGCACATGGAAGCCAGGAGAAGATTCGCCGACAGTGGGACGCGGATCCGGCATATGGTGATATTTCAGGTCTTATTATATGATGATTGAAGCCCCTGGTCGCAGATTTTCCGTGGGTGGTGCCGTGGCGACACCAAGTAGGTACGGGACCTCAGTATGCCTGTCCAAACTTCGACGGGAGGGAGGACAGGTGTACCTTGTGGGGAATCGTGTACAACCTCTGCAGAGTTTAAAATCTATCTGGATAGCCGCGTTCACGGCAATGAACGACGCGAAAGCTTTGGCCACACAAGATTAGTATAACGGTGTGAGTTCATCCTTGGCGTGTTTTTGGAATACACCGGTGTGGAGCCGTGCGCTGGTTGTAGGCCAGCATTAAAAGTGGGAACTGGCGGGATGGATTGCATCTCCCCCAGGGCCAACCAACCCCACTAATTTAAAGTTAATACTTGATAGTAGTTGCAAACTGCTTTGCTTTCACAGAAACCCCTGCATAAAGATTGCTTTACGCTGTTATGATGAACCTCAGCTTTTACCTTGTTTTGTCCTTGCATATAACTCCCCTTGTGTTAGGACTTGCTGAGTACCTTATGTACTCACCCTTGCTTTAAATCACTCAGATGAAGAGCCCGAGTACGAGTTTCAGGATGGTGGAGATGAAGATTAGGGTTCCTTCTGCACTCAAGTCGCCTGTAGTAGTGGCTTTGATTACGTTTTCCGCTGTAGCAGTATCTAGTAGTAGTTTGTGTTTGTGGAGCTTGCTGTAAGTTTAAGGCCAGAGGCCTTTGTTGAAAGACCCTTTATGTAAGAAGTGGCTTGTATGAGACTTGGTAATAATGTAAGTAATGACTCTGTGATGACATTCTGTGTAAGTGAGCGTATCAGCGTCTGATCCAGGGACTGATACGGGTAATCACTAGTGCTCCAGAAATGGGGTACGACAGAGGAAGGAAGTGGGCCGGGGAAAAGGAAAAGGAGGCGCGGCCCAGGAAAAGAAAAGGGGAAGCAGGCCGGGGGAAATGTGGCCCGAAACAGGAAAGGGAGAGGGAAAAAGTTTAAACATTTTCCAGGACTTTAGATCAAAATGATTTGAATTCGAAAATCAAATTCGAAAGCGATTCAAATACCAGAGCAAAATCAAAATAAAGAGAAGGGAGACACACACTTGAGCACAAAGTTTTATATTTCGAAAATTTCCATTTCTAGCTCTAGTTGTATTAGTTTAATTCAATTTTATTTTAGAAATTTGATGGAAAGGTAAGAATTTAGGAAAAATTTAAATTTTCAGTGATTTTTATTCCTTTTTGAAATTGGGGTGTTACACCATGTTTCCGTTATCTATAAAAAAAAGGTTCGACGTGCTCTAATAAGGCGCAATGTTGGAACTTATTTATATGGTGCGGGCGTGGTGGCCAATAATCCATATGTCCCGAACAGCCCAACTGCAGTATATGTTCCATATTGCAAGCACAGAGACTGGCATGCTGCTCTTCAGTGTCTTCATGAGCCATAAGCTGTCACTTTAAATTTGTACTGGCAGTTTTTGTCGTCAGCAGCTCTTACCTTTACCAGTACGTAGAAAATAAAAAGGTTGGGCGAATTGACTTTAATTTATCATAAAAGAATGCATCAAATGGATCAGACCAACAGAGTAAAACACCTCAAGGCCGTGTTGCATCTTCAGGCAGCGCACACCACGCACGCAACTCGGTTTTAACTTGTGGGTTCTTCGTATGAAAATAGATTTGGCATTTACACAGCTCAATAAACAGATTGGCAAATTTATTATCTCTTATTGTAGAAAGCTTGTTATGAAGATGGATTATACTATTTCCTTCAACATTTCTTGTTGCAGAAGCTTGCTTTACTTCCAATTGTCACAGCATCAACGAAAAATGTTATGTCTACTCATAGCCTTCATGTGCCTTATAGGCTCGAGCAGCTGTATTGTAAAGCGATTTCCTTCATGTGAATCACACAGATGTGGCTGAAACCAGCGCGGTTAACACGTGCCCCTGCTCCTCTCATCCTGTCCTCTTTGCTTCGCATAAGGTCCACTGGCACGGGGCCAGCCAATGCGTGCTACCATCCACCGACCATGAACAGGCACGCTGGGCAGCGCCACCACGCAGCCTGAATGGCAGTGACTCATATTTGCATTCCTGGTGCCTCAAAATCCCACATATCTCAAATATGTGCCACTAGAAGAGTGAGCGCTACACCTATTTTGTAAACCATCTAACTAACAACTCCAAGAACAATCACATGACATTTATCATCTCTCTTGTCTCTTCCTCCCCATGGATATGTGAGCCTAAGTAGGAAGTTTTTCATTAATGTGGCAGTAAAACATGCAGTCCTGATGCCTGCCTACTGCTTGAGCATATATGATAATGGAGTGCTGGTTTCCTTTTGCTTTATAGGCAAAGCAATGACATTACTCTAGAATTATAATTGCACATACAGTCATGCATTTCACACATATGCAGTGAGAGAGGCTATGTATTTTTTTAAGTACTACATGGAGGATTCAAGCGGAGCATCTAACTAATAATTATAAGATTCTCAATGAAATTGCTGCTTTAATGAGACTATATAACGCCAGTATAACTAGTGTCCTTTCAAATGTTTCCTATCTGTTGATGTATAAGTGAATTGCCCGCCTTTCCTCATCAGCTTAGGCTTTTGAGTGAGTTGGTTTTTGTATGCAACTCAATATTGTATCAGAGCCAGAGGTCTGTAGTTAGAATCCTGACTGGTGCGATTTGTTAAATAAATTGATGCCCACTCCAATATTCCACGTTTGCAGCATCTAATTATTCTTTCTAATTGCAGAAAGATTGTTGTAAAGGTGGCTTTGTAAGGTATCTGATTGCATAACGATGTGTAAGAAAGTTTGCAAGAGAGAGCAGATTAGATCCAGTGTGCACAATGTTATACAACTCTCTCTATATTTTCTTTGTTCTGTGATATCAGAAAACAGTGTTACGGTGCAATTTGTGAATATTCATGATGGGGGATGTGCATGTGGGGACATAGCGCCCTTCACATGTCTGAATTCAGTACATTATAGCAGTTCTAGTTTTCAGACATGTCTGAAACTTGGAACTGGAATATCCCAGGCATACGGGGCTGACCGAACATGAAGCACTGCACCTTCGGAACTCCAAAAAGTTTGGAATTTACGTCGCTTGAAGGATATAAATGCCGCTGCAACAGGTGCCGGATAAATCACTTAATACTTGGTGCCGGTTGACAGGTGTTGTGTTGAGGTCAATTGGCACGCAAAGCACAAGACGTTGGAATCCGGCAGCATTTCGACCTGTGAAGATAGGAGAGCTTAGTTCAGTATCTCAGTTGTTACCATGTTAACTTGTTTAAGAAGTTTGGAGTTTGGACTGTAATATTTTTGAGACATGGAAATGGCATCAATCTCAGGCACCAACTACTGTAAATGAAACTCAAAAGCACATTTTGGTAATGCTAGCTAGCAATACATTTTGGTAAAGATTTGTTTACTCTAAAAGTCACATAATTGCTAGCATTATCATAGGAGCACAACTACTGTAAATGAAACTCAAAAGCACAAACACTTGTTTTGGCAAAATAGCGATCGGAAATGTTTCAAAATACTTACAGGAGACCAAGAAAAGTCCTCGTGTAACATGAATTCCAGATGACTCCCATGTCCAGTCGCGCGCCCACAAATCCACACTGCATGTTGATCAACGATCACTCTTTATTTGCATTTTTCTGACCGCGCACCCTATGCTCAATCTCACTCGTGGGAACGTGCTCTAATAGACTAAAAAGGGAAACCCGAACTTACTATATGGTGCTGGCGTCGTGGTCAATCCATACCCCCCAACTGCATTACTCCCTCCGGTTTTAAATTGTTGACGTTTGACTATTTTTAAGTCATGTTTGACCGTTCGTCTTATTCAAAATATTAGCTTAAATATGCAAAATTATAAGTTATATTTCAATTTCCTTTAGTGATGCAACTAATCATAACAAGATTTATGATAATTTTTAAAATATTTTGAATAAGACGATGGTCAAACATAACTAAACAATGGTTAAACGTCAACAATTTAAAACTAGAGGGAGTATATGTTTGATGGAGCATATTTTAAGCACATGGACTGACATACTGCTAGTCATGGACTAGCTAGTACAAGTAGTTCTAGTCGTCAGCAGCTCTTACCTGTACCAGTAGAAAAGAAAAATGTCGGCCTCAAATCGAAAATGAATTGACTTTAATTTGTCACCAAAAAAAAGGGTCAGACAGACTAGCAATATCAACCGGACGTGCAACCACCAGCGCTGGCATCCGGCCGGGTAGGGGTGGGCGTTCGGGTATGACCGAAATTTCGGTCCGGTCTTTTCGGTTTTTCAAAGTTTCAGGTACCCAGAGGTGCTACCCAAACGTATTGGGTACCCAACAATTTCGGGTATCCAAAATTCGGTTCGGTCTTCGGGTATACCCAAACTACCCAAATATATACAACAGTTCTGAACAAAAAACATGTTACGGACATTCAGCAGTTCATGTAATATTCAGTTGTTCACGGATTATACAATAAGTATACTAATATTCACATCATAGAAATTACGATCTGCATCACACATTTTGCCTAGTAGCAGTTACGATCATATCAATGACGAATTGCAGACTAGCAGCTCACGAATAGCACTAGCAGACTAGCAGCTCAAAGCAATATTCAGTCGAGTAGCACTAGCAGCTCACGAATTGCAGAATGCAAACCGTATTGATGCCGTGGTGAATGACGACGGGATCCAGCTATTTGCGGCATCGGCGACCAGCGGCGGGGCGCAGCCTTGCAGTCCGTCAATCTTGCAGTCCGTCAGTGTGTCAATCCAGCAGCGGGGCGCATGAGGCGAGAGGAGCGCAGGGGAGCTGGGCGCCTGGGCGGGCGTAAGGATCTATTATATATATAATTGACCACGAAAAGAAGCCTCCACGTTCGCTCTCAAGGCCTAGAAATTATCACGTTAATTCTAAAATGCTAGAAATTCCCACGTTAATCCGAGAAAATAAGAAGAGAAAATTACCCACCACTGCCATTATAGAACAATTAGTTAGAAAACCCCCTAAAATATTTATAAAATAGCTAAATTTGAAATAAAAATAGCCAAAAATACCCCCTCACACCTATTTCTAAATTACCCACCATGCCATTATGAGTCAAAAAATAGCTAAATTCGGAATAATAAAAAAAATATCCTTCACACCTATTTCTAAATTACCTTTCATGCCCTTACAAGTCAAAAAAAATAAATTTGGATTATAAAAATAGCTAAAAATTATCCCTAATTCTTATTTTTATTTTACCAACCGTACCATTATGAGCAAATAGCTAAATTTTGGAATAATAAAAATATACAATAAACACTTAATCCCGATTTCTAAATACACTGTTATAAAAATACACTGTGATATATGTCTAGCTAGAATGTCACATTATATTATTTTTAGCATGACACATTTCCTTTGAAAGATTTATTTGTAGCACGACACATTCTTTTTTCCTACCATGAGATATGTTAGTTGTTTAGCATGCCACGTTTGTACCAACCTCACTTCTAAATATATTGTTAGATAAAGGATGAGGGACTGTGTTAACAATAAACTATGTTAAACTTCTATAATAATATAAAAATATTTTAAATAGTATAGTATGTCTAGCCGCGCAATTGCGCGGGTAGTCATACTAGTTTGTACGAATATGAGCTCCTCGTCGGCTCCTAGTTGGCGGGCGCAAGAGGCGAGAGAACGCGCATGGTGACTCGTAGGAGGCAAGGCGGCGTGCTTACATTGAAGAGGCGGGCGGAGGAGGCGAAGCGGCTTGCGTCTGTAGGCTGTAGATGGGCCGGGGTTGGTGGAGGCATATGTGGGCTGTCGGGTATATCGGGTTATCGGGTACCCGACACTGGCACCCGAAAATGACTGAAAAATATCGGGTACCCGACGCTGGCACCCGATCTACTACCCAAAACCCGGAAATCCGGTTTTTTCGGTTTCGGTCTCGGTTTCTTCGGGTTCGGGCTTTCGGTTCCGGTTTTTTTGCCCACCCCTACGGCCGGGGAACAAAATATACTCGATCCTGACTATTCCTGAGAACAAGAGCAGACACCCATCAATGCAAAACAAAACAAAAATCATTTGAATCATGCATGCTCACAAACAACAGTTCATCAAAACATATTTTCTTTTCTTTCTAAAACACTAAACAATGTAACATCATTGTTCGAGTACGATAGCATGCATGCATGTCGTTAGAGAACATTCTGCTGCTGTGTCTGGCAACTAGAATTTTGTAAGTAGCTCCTCCTAAACTTTTTTTTTGACGTGGGGAGAGAATTCCCACTTGAATACATTGATATAAAGGGTCGGGCGTGAAGGCCATCCATCAGTGGCTACAAGATGTGGTAGATCACAGATTACATAAGCATGCCCGAACGCACAAATTAAAATGCAGAAACAAGAAGAGGACAACAAAGGCACAAACACTTCGTCAAACACCACAGAGCTTAAACTTGGAACGGGGGTATTCAAGGCATACGGGTTGACCCAACAGGCATCACGCATCAGTCCTTCTTCTCTGATCGAAAGTCTGAAAATTAGGTGGCCGGGCGAACACAGGCCGCTGCATGCAGCGGATGCTGGATAGATCACTTCATACTTGGTGCCAATTGACACGGACACACTCAACTGGCACTTGGTGCCAATTGACAAGGACACACTCAACTGGCACGGGAAGCCCGAGAGGTTGGACACCTGCAGCATTTCGACCTGTGAAGACAGGAGAGCTTAATTAGTTCAGTATATCAGTTCTTGTTACCAGACTATTGTTTAAGAAGTTTGGAGTGAAATATTTTTGAGACACGGCATTGGCATCATCACGATGAGAGATAGATATGGTGTGACATGAGTTCCAGATGACTCCCATGTCCAATCTCCCACAAAAATCCACACCTTGCATGTCGATCTCTCTTTATTTGCATGTTTTCTGACTGCAGCACTATATGCCCAATCTCACCGTGGCCTCGTACGTGCTCTCATAAGGCGCGATGCCGGAACTTATCATATGGTGCCACCGTCGTGGTCAATCCATATGCCCCAACTGCAGTGTATATGTTTGATGTAGGTAGCATATTGCAAGCACATGAACTAACAAACCGCTCTTCATGAACCATGTACTGTCACTTATTATTTTATTTTTGCGATGAATTACAAGTAGTTCTAGTCGTCACTCGTCAGTAGCTCTTGTCTGTGCCTTACAAAGGAAAATGAATTGAGTTCAATTTATCATAAATATGAATTGAGTTCACTTTAACATAAAAATGCATCAAATGGATCAGATCAGGAGAGTGGAATTTCCAGCGCTGCTTTCTGTGGGGAAGGCACGCTCCCTACCATCTATCCAAACAATCAACGGCCTCTCACCCTCACATGCATCATATGGATCCCACTAGCACGAATCACGGCGCAAATCAAAGGCTCAAAGGACCATGACTTCCCGGCAGGTGCCATTGGCTTTGTATTTCCCCAAAGGAAACCAAGCGAGATTTGCATGCATGCATATATGCACACGCCACGTACACACGAAACAGGAGGCATGCGAAATTGCGAAGCCACTGGAATGCTGGCCCCATGCGGACAACCCCCACCGAATGCGCGCCCCTGCTCCTCGCGTGGCGTCCGTCCTCTCCTCAACCAGCTTCACTTCTTGTCCGCCAATGTCGGGGGACCAGCCAACGCCCGCCGCTGTCCATCCACCACCGCCCAGGAGCGAGCGCTGCGGCTACAGGGCATGAGTGATAGACATAGATCATTTCATATTTGGCGCCAATTGACAGGGACTATCACCAGAACAAGTGGTCAACGGGCACGGCAAGCGCGAGAGGTTGGACTCCGGCAGCATTTCGACCTGCGAAGACAGGAGAGCTCAGTTCAGTATCTCAGTTGTTAATTCCAATAATTTTTTGAAAGACATTGTTAATTTAGCAGTGGTTTTTGAACATTAAACAGAGCCAGACACTCAGGCCGTCTAGATGAACATTTTGCTCAAGAAACTTTTTTTTCAAAGTGATATTATTTCTATTATCGTAGGAGCGCACAACTACTGTAAAAGAAATTACTCAAAAGCGCATGCACCTTTTTTGCAAATAAACGGTCGGCAATGTCTCAAACGAGCTACTGGCTTACAGAGGTCGAAGAAGAGGTTTAGTGTGACATGAATTCCAGATGACTCCCATGTCCAGTCGCCCACATATCCACACTGCATGCATGTTGCTCTCTCTGTTAGCATGTTATCTAACTGCAGCACCATATGTAGAGGCTGGAACCGTGCATGTTTTCATTATCTAAAAAAGAAGGTCCGATGTGCTCTAATAAGTCGCAATGCTGGAGCAGATTTATATGGTGCGGGCGTGGTGGCCAATAATCCATATGTCCCGAACAGCCCAGCTGCAGTATATGTTTGGTGCAGCATATTGCAAGCACATGGACTGGCATGCTGCTCTTCAGTGTCTTCATGAGTCATAAAACTGTCACTTTAAATTTGTACAAGTAGTTCTAGTCGTCAGCAGCTCTTACCTGTACCAGTAGAAAAGAAAAGGGTTGGGCCGCTCGAATCAAAAACGAATTGACTTTAATTTATCGTAAAAGAATGCACCAATTGGCCTTCACGCAAAAAAAATGGCCTTCACGCAGCGCACACCACGCACGCAACTCGGTTTTAAGTTGGGGGGTTCTTCATACGATGAGTTCGGAGCGAGAGGTCCCAATGATGTTCCTCAAGATTTGAAGTGGACCGATAGGCAGGATGTAGATAGCACCCCTCACACGCCTTAGCTCAGTACATGGTGGTAGTTCTGGTTTCCAATGGTACTGATGAGATGTGGAAATATCGGAGCACTTTTACAGCATACTCTCTTTCTGTTGTTGACGTTACGACATTGATTTTTGTTCAAGTTTGTGCGGGTTTACATGTCCTAACGACTACATTAAAAAAACGGAGGGAGTATAATAGTAGCTGCTATATGTATTCCATTTACAGTATAATTCTAGTTAGTATTGTGTAGGGTGTTTCTGGAATTGAAGTAGTTAACTTAAGTTTCCTGCCATGAAATTAATTCAGTACATGGTACTGATGTGATGTGGAATTTAGAACAGTAGTTCTTGTTTTCAATGTTACCGATAAGATGTGAAATTTATTGGTGGATTCAGTACATGGTGAATGCTTGCTTAAGATAGGGTTGTAATTGCGCACAATTAAACAACCAGGTAATTCACATGCCTGAAGATTTGGTACTGGTAAAATAAGTCATCTGCAAATAATAATCTTTGAAGAACGCAATTTCAAGACAACATCAAATCAGATCATTTAATTTGTAACCGCCAGACAGCATAGTAAAACAAAAAATTCATCTGAGTCATGCTCATAAACAACAGTTCGTCGAAACCATCTTTTCATTTCTGTCTGAAAACTGAACAGCCTAGCATCATTGTTCGAGGATTGTAGCATGCATGCCGTTAGAGAACATTCTGCTGTTGTGGCAACTCGAATGTTGTAGCTCTTAAACTTGGAACATATATGGGGCAACATACATCATGCTGTCCTGCTCCTTCTCAAATGGAAGAACTTTGGAAACTTGCTACTTCACTGGATGGATAAACACTATTGCATCTGATGCCGGATAGATGTGCCAATTGACAGGGACTGACATGAGGTCAACTCGCACGGGAACTACAAGAGGATGGACGTCGGCAGCAATTCGACCTGTGAAGACAGGAAGCTTAGTTCAGTATCTTAGTTGTTTAAGAAGTTTGCATACTGTTTCGAGATACGGAAGTGGCATCATCTCAGATGCAGTGTATGGTTCTTATATGTCAATTCTTTGATCTGTGTATACTGTATAGCGATTTCCGAGTACGAAACAAAGCCAGGCGCTCAGGCTAGCTAGAAGCACCTTTTTTTCTGAAGAAATTTTTCTCTGAAAGTCCTATAATTTCTAGTATTATCATAGGAGCACAACTGTTGTAAATGAAACTCGAAAGCACATGCATTTTTCTCTTTTGCAAAATAAAGATCAGAAAAGTTTCAAACTACTTACCGGGTACAAAGAACAGATGCGGTGTGACATGAATTCCCGATGACTCCCATGTCCAGTCGCCCACAAATCCACACTGCATGTCGACCTCTCTATATTTGCATGTTATCTGACTGCATAATTAACCATATGCCCAAGCTCACGGTGGCCTTGCGGGCTCCTCTGAAATGCTCTAACAAAGCGCAATGCCCGAACTCATTATATGGTGCCAGGCGTGCATGGTGTGGTCAATCCACATGCCCCAAGTTAACTGCATTATACATAGTGCTTGATGTAGCATGCATGTTGCAAGCACATGGACTGAGATACTGCTCCCCATGCTTGACCAATATACGTACTGTCACTTAAAAGAATGAATTGACTTTAACTTATCATAAAGAAATGCATCAAATGGATCAGACCGGAGTTGCAACCGATCCTGACTATTCCTGAGAAGAATAAGAGCAGAGACACATCGAGCAACGTATGGCTAATTGGCTTGCATGCCTCGAACTCGAAGAAGACCAAGCGCAAGACTGCATGCATGCATGCTGCACACGCCGCGTAAGCACAAAACTGGAAGCATGTGAAACTGCGAAGCCTCTGGAACGCGGGGCCCACGCGGTCAACCTCCAGCAAACGCGCGCCCTTGCTCCTCTCGTCCCGTCCTGCTGTCCTCAGCTTCGCGTCTTGCCCGCCGATGTCGGGGGACCAGCCAACTCCCGCCGCCGTCCGTCCACCACCGCCCAGGAGCGAGCGCCACGGCTACAGCGGATGGGTGATAGACATAGATCATCTCATACTTGGTGCCAATTGACAGGGACTATCACCAGATTAAGTGGTCAAATGGCACGGGAAGCAAGAGAGGTTGGACTACGGCAGCATATCAACCTGTGAAGATAGGAGAGCTTAGTTCAGTACGTATATCAGTTGTTATTGCAACACTGAGTTGTTCAAGAAGTTTGGACGGAAATTTTTTGAGACACGGAAGTGTGGTCAGTTGTTCTACGTGGAATTCTTTGATCTGGGTGCAGTGTGGTTTTTGAATCTTAGACAGAGCCAGGCGCTCAGGCTAGATGAACATTTTTCTCAAGGAACTTTTGTTTGAATGTAAAATAAATCACTCAGAAGCACATGCATCTTTTTCTGCAAAATAACGATCGGCAATGTGTCAAACTAGCTACTTACAGAGGCCCAAGAAGACGTTTGGCGTGACATGAATTCCAGATGACTCCCATGTCCAGTCGCCCACAATCCACACTGCATGCATGTTGATCTCTCTATTAGCATGTTTTCTGACTGCAGCACCATATGTCCGATGTGCTCTAATAAGGTGCAATGCTGGAACTTATTTATATGGTGCGAGCGTGGTGGTCAATAATCCACATGTCCCGAACTACAGTACAGCATATTTTTGGTGTACTAGCATATTGCAACACACATATGGACGACTGGCATGTTGCTCTTCAGTGTCTTCATCATGAGCCATAAAAACTCACACTTAAAATTTGTATGCACGAGTAGTTCTAGTCGTCGGCAGCACTTATTAGCCTGTGTTACATCTTCAGGTAGCCCACACCACACACGCAACTCGGTTTTAACTTGGGGGTTCTTTGTACGATGAGTTCGGAGCGAGAGGTCCCCAATCATGATACTTCGCAGGATTTGAAGGGGATCGATAGGCAGGATTTCAGAGTTGAAGACGACTGCATATTTTGGGCCTTCCAGATGCTCAAGCTAACAACGCAAGAGCGCGCGATGCGAATTTCAGATGCCTCCTATTTCCAGCTTCCCACAATTCAATCTCGTGCACTGCCACAGAATGAGTCGGAAAAAAAGAACACCTACATCATAGACGTGCTCTAAGGCGCAGTGCTGGAACTTGATGATTATATGGTGCTCATGAGCCACTGTTACAAGAAGTCAGCAGCCGAGAGGAGGGGAGCGATTTGAGGTTAGATTACAGCGTATCAGGAGAAGGAATCGTGCGACATGAATTCCAGATGACTCCCATGCCCAGTCGCCCACAAATCCACAATGCACGTTGATCTCTCTGTATTTGCATGTTCTCTAATTACCATATGCCCAATCTCACCGTAGCCTCGTGTGCAGGAACCATTTTATCTGGTGCAGGCCTGATGGTCAATATATAATCCATGTGTCCCAAACGGCATGCATACAGTAATTGTTTGGTGTATATACGTAGTGTATTGCAGCACATGGACTGATATACTGCTGCCATACATTGTCACTTACTAGTACAAGTAACTACCTGTTCGTGGCCAGTGGTGTTTACCAGTAGGGAAGAATCGAAAACTGAATTGACTTTGATTTATCATGCATGAATGAAAGAATGTACTGCAGCTGTGGCAACTCGAATTTTGTATGCTGTAGCTCCTTCTAAATTTGGAACGGGGACCTTCCAGGCATACGGGGTCGACCCAACATGCATCAAACATCCCTGCTCCTTCTCTAATCGGAAGTTTGAAAATTACGTCGGTGGAAGGACACAGGCCGCTGCAGTGGCTGCTAGATAGATCCCTTCAAACTTGGTGCCAATTGGCAAGGACTTTCTCAAGTTCACTCTCAATTGGCAGGGGAAGCGAAACAGGTTGGAGAACGGCAGCATTTCGACCTGTGAAGACAGGAGAGCTTAGTTCAGTACGTATATCAGTTGTTATTACAACACTGAGCTGTTTAAGAGGTTTGGACGGAAATATTTTTGAGACATAGAAGTGGGGCGTCATTTCAGGTGTGTCGTCTGCGGTTGTTCTATGTGCAA
The DNA here is from genome assembly GCA_012490785.1 of Eragrostis nindensis. Classification (NCBI taxonomy): domain Eukaryota; kingdom Viridiplantae; phylum Streptophyta; class Magnoliopsida; order Poales; family Poaceae; genus Eragrostis; species Eragrostis nindensis. Next base: position 686,865 of record JAAXCT010000015.1, on the reverse strand, counting down.
TTATTTGATCTAGGTGTAGTTGTTTCCATGAATATAAAATGGAGCCAGGCGCTCAGGCTAGATGAAATTTTTCTCGAGGAACTTTTGTTTGAATGTGATATTATTTCTGCTATCGTAGGAGCACACAAGTACTATAAAAGAAACTACTCAAAAGCACATGCATCTTTTTTTTGTAAAATAACAATCAGCAATGTTTCAAACTACTTACAGAGTACGATGAAGAGATCTAGTATGACATGAATTCCAGATGACTCCCATGTCGAGTCGCCCACAATCCACACTGCATGTTGATCTCTCCATTAGCATGTTATCTGACTGCAGCACCATATGTAGAGGCTGGAACCATGTTTCCATTACCTAAGAATAGAATATCCGATGTGCTCTAATAAGGCGCAATGGTGGAACTTATTTGTATGGTGCGTGCGTGGTCAATAATCCATATGTCCCGAACTGCAGTATATGTTTGATTTAGCATATTGCAAGCACATGGACTGGCATGCTGCTCTTCAGTGGCTTCATCATGAGCCATAAACTGTCACTTTAAATCTGTACAAGTAGTTCTAGTCGTCAGCAGCTCTTACCTGTACCAGTAGAAAAAAAAAGGTTGGCCGCTCGAATAAAAAACGAATTGACTTAGATTTATCATAAAAGAATGCATCAAATGGATCAGACCGACAGAGTAAAACATTTAAGGCTTAGTATGTTACATCTTCTGGTAGCGCACACCATGCATGCAACTCGGTTTTAACTTGGGGGTTCTTCGTAAGATGAGTTCGGAGCGAGAGGTCCCCAATGATGTTCTGCAGGATCCGGAGGGGATCGATGGGGAGGATTTCAGCGTAGAAGAACTGCATTTTGGACCTTCCAGATGTTTAAACTAACAACGCATGAGGGCGCGATGCAGCATGAGATGAATTCCGGATGCCTCCTATCTCCTGCTGCCCGCAAAGGATCACTCCATGTCGATGTGTTTGCGTGTTTTGTGAACAAGCACATATGTTCAATCTCGTGCACTACCACAGAATCAGTGAAAATAAATAAATAAAAACACAACATACATCATAGATGTGCTCTAAGGCGCAACGCCGGAACTCATTATATGGTGCGAGCCTGGTGGTCAATAATCCGTGTGTCCCCAACTCAACTGCAGTACTATATATGTTTGATGTATAGCAATACTGCAAGCACACGGACTGACACACTGCTCTCTTCATGAGCCAAACTGTCACTACAAGTCGGCAGCTCTTACACACATCGAATGAATAGATTTGCATCAAGTCGCAGGCAACCGATCCTGACTATTCCTGGTAAGATTAAGAGCATATCAGACGCATCGATCGATGAACGCGCATGGTTAATTGGCTTGCATGCCTCAGAAAGAAAACCAAGCGCAAGCAAGATCGCACACATGCAAGCATGCATGCAGACGCCGCGTAGGCACGAAACCGTAGGCATGCCAAGCCCCTGGAACGCGGGCCCCACGCGGTCAAACTCCCACCGAGCGCGCGCCCCTGCTCTATGCTCCTCCTGGCGTCCCGTCCTCTCCTCTGTTTCGCGTCTCGGCCGCCATTGTCGCGGGACCAGCCAGCGCCACCGTCCACCACCGGACAGGAGCGCGCGCCACCGCACGCATGGGCAGCGTCCTATAACTCCCGGCCGTCCCGCGTCGCCTCCATATAGCACGCGCCAAGGCAACCGGGGCGGTGACCTCATTGCCCGCCCTCCTCTCGCCGGGAGAGAGCAGGGGACCATGGACCACCACCACCATCCTTACCTCCTCCCCTCCAATGGCGGCCGCCGGCGCCTGGCCGCCGCGGTGCTCCTCCTGGCCGCCTGCCTCTCGTCCTGCGCGGTGCAGGCCGTCACCAGCGCCGAGGCCTCCTACATCGCGCACCGCCAGATGCTCGCCATGAAGCAAGCATCCCCGAACGGCGACGGCGACCTGCCCCCCTCCGCCGCCGAATCCTCCAACGACTTCGAGTTCGACGACCGCGTCTTCGGCGCCAAAGGCGCCGGCCCACACACCTTCCCGAACCCGCGCCTCCGCCGCGCGTACATCGCTTTACAAGCCTGGCGCCGCGCCTTCTACTCCGACCCGCGCGGATTCACCTCCAACTGGTCGGGCCCCGACGTGTGCGCCTACGCCGGCATCGTCTGCGTGCCGGCGCTCGACGACCCGTCCCTCACCGTGGTCGCCGGCGTTGACCTCAACGGCGCCGACATCGCGGGGTACCTCCCGCCGGAGCTCGGCCTGCTCACCGACCTCGCCTTCTTCCACATCAACACCAACCGCTTCTGCGGGGTCATCCCGAAATCCATGTCGCGCCTCGCCATCCTCCACGAGTTCGACGTCAGCAACAACCGCTTCGTGGGGCCCTTCCCCTTCGTCGCGCTCGACATGGCCGCGCTCAAGTACCTCGACATCCGCTTCAACGACTTCGAAGGCGAACTCCCACCCGCGCTGTTCGACAAGGACCTCGACGCCGTGTTCGTCAACCACAACCGCTTCGTGGGGCCCATCCCGGAGAACCTCGGCAACTCCACCGCCTCCGTCGTCGTCTTCGCCGACAACGCCTTCGTCGGCTGCATCCCCAAGAGCATCGGCCGCATGGCGGGCACGCTCGACGAGATCACGTTCCGGAACAACAAGCTCGACGGGTGCCTCCCGCTCGAGCTCGGCCTGCTCAAGAACACCACCGTCGTCGACGTCAGCGGGAACGCGCTCGTCGGCGCGCTCCCGGAACAAATCTCCGGCCTCGCCAAGCTCGAGCAGCTCGACGTGTCGCGGAACGTGTTCACCGGCGTCGTGCACGTGGCCATCTGCGAGCTGCCCGCGCTCGTCAACTTCAGCTTCGCCTTCAACTACTTCAACTCCGAGGCGGCCCCGTGCATGCCGTCGGACAAGGCAGAGGTGAGCCTCGACGACGCCGGCAACTGCCTCGGCGCGCTGCGGCCCGCGCAGAAGACGGCGCTGCAGTGCGCGCCGGTGCTCGCGCGCCCCGTCGACTGCAGCAAGCACGCGTGCGCGGGGTACCCCAAGCCGACCAAGCCGCCGACGCTGCCCGGGAAGCCGCCGATGGTCAAGGTGCCTCCGGGCCCTACGCCGACGCCACCTGCGGCAGAGAGCCCGACGTTCTCGCCCAAAGGTGCGGAGGTGCCAGCACCGGCACCTGAACCGCTGTCCCCAGAACCCAATCCAACAGAAGCCAAGCCACCAGCACCAGCGCCGGTGCCGGGACCTGTACCTGTCAAGTCTCCGCCGGCTGGGTATGCCGCGCCGCCGCCTCCGACTGCTGACTGGCTCCCGACGGCACCTGAACGACCCAAGGCCCCACCACCGCAGGTGCAGCCGCCGGTTGTCTCATCCCCACCTCCGGTTCCGGTGAGCTCGCCCCCACCACCCGTGAAATCTCCACCTCCACCAGCGCCAGTGGCAGCGTCACCGCCGCCACCTGTGAAGTCTTCTCCTCCACCTGTGCCAGTGGCCTCACCGCCACCGCCAGTGAAGGCTCCCTCGCCACCACCGGCTCCAGTGGCATCACCACCGCCGCCTGTGAAGTCTCCTCCTCCACCGGCGCCTGTGGCTGCACCACCTCCTCCGGTGAAGTCTCCACCGCCACCAGCTCCGGTGAGCTCTCCACCGCCTGCTCCGGTGATCCTTCCACCACCTCCAGTGAAGTCTCCACCACCACCAGCTCCGGTGAGCTCTCCTCCGCCTGCTCCAGTCATCCCTCCGTCACCTCCGGCAAAATCACTTCCCCCACCGGCTCCAGTAGTCTCATCACCACCTCCTATGAAATCACCCCCGCCACCAGCTCCCGTGAGCTCTCCACCTCCGCCGGTGAAATCTCCACCACCACCGGCTCCCGTGAGCTCTCCACCTCCCCATGTGAAATCTCCACCACCTCCCGCTCCAGTAAAATCACCCCCACTTCCAGAGAAATCACCACCACCTCCAGAGAAGTCGCCACCACCACCAACTCCAAAGATCTCTCCACCCCCTGAAGAGAAGCCTACCCCTCCACCAACTCCGGTGAAATCGCCCCCACCTCCTGAGAAATCACCACCACCACCTGCTCCCGTAAAATCCCCTCCGGCTCCGGAGAAATCACAACCACCACCCACTCCGAAGATCTCTCCACCTCCTGAAGAGAAGCCTACTCCTCCGCCAACTCCAGTGAAATCACCTCCAGCTCCAGAGAAGTTGCAGCCACCGCCATCACCTGTCGAGGCAATACCTCCTCCGTCGAAGTCTTCCCCACCACAGGTACCAACTAGCTCACCACCACCGCAGCCACCAAAGTCTTCGCCACCGCCTGCTCCAGTAAACTCACCACCACCATTGCCCAAATCACCACCTCCAGCCACTCCTGTGAGCTCACCACCTCCCCCGGTGAAGTCACCACCAGCACCGGTCAGTTCACCACCTCCTCTAGTGAAGTCATCGCCACCACCGGCGCCGGTAAGCTCACCGCCGCCACCGGTGAAAACACCACCTCCTCCGGCACCCGTGAGCTCACCACCGCCTCCGGTGAAGTCTCCCCCACCAGCACCAGTTAGCTCTCCTCCACCAGCACCGGTCAAGCCACCATCTTCTGTAAGTTCAACTCCACCTGTAGCCTTAGTTCCCCCACCAAAGGAAGAAGAAGAGTCACCAACACCACCAACTGAATCTATACCTCCGCCATCGTTTGAAGATGTCATCCTTCCACCCATCATGGTAAACAAATATGCGTCGCCACCACCCCCAATGTTCAAAGGGTATTAAGCATGGATCGTGGAGAGATGGACGACAAGAAGGATGGAGGAGCAGTATATATGATCATGCGCTGGACACCCACAGCTCCATGTAACTATACTTTTGGCACTAAAGGCCACGTGTGTGGGAGTGAATCGGCTCAATTTTTTGCACACATGAGTACATGACTCTTCATACCTCGTATTTGTGTGCATGTGTGAACTAACTATGTGAGACGACAAGGTGCAAGAGGCATGGGGAGAGTTTTTCTTAATGCCTTGTGCTATCGCTTTAGTTTTCTGATTATAAAGAAAAATCTTCTAGGAAAGGAAAAAGGAGCACATATGAGATTATATCGATTAGTTTGGATATTTTAAACTCTCAGTAAAGTGTTTGCATGAATGATATATGGAGAAAATCTCACGCAGTGTTTATTTTGCGGTCCATGATTAGTTTGTTCGATTTCTTTGTTTCTAGTTATTTGTGTTCAATCAGCTGAAGAAAACCGAAGTGTGAAAGGCAGGAAGCAGAGTAGATTTGCTCATTTTTTTATAGAAGCAGAAAAGGTTTATACTTCTTAGTGGTTTAGTTTGAAACTTTTAGGAATTGTGAAATCAGACGCAACCAATGAAAACGCAGATGTCTATGGAAGTTTCAAAGGCGGAAGTCTTGTGTTACGTTAACTCCGGTCGGACACGGTATTTTGAGCTATACTTCTTAGTGGTTTAGTTTGAAACTTTTAGGAATTGTGAAATCAGACGCAACCAATGAAAACGCAGATGTCTATGGAAGTTTCAAAGGCGGAAGTCTTGTGTGACCTTTTTTTTATTTTTAACCCTTTTTTAATTATTATTTTAATAATAGTCCGACCGAAACTAAATTTGCAAATCTAACCCATTTAGTCGCGCCAAATCGATTGGCATGATCGAGACTACAGTCACGCCAACCTTGTCGGCGCGACCAACTTCCACGTCAGCGTCGAATGCCAAGTCAGACATTGGTCGCGCCAAGTAGGTTGGCGTGACTCAATATTGAGTCGCGCCGGACGGTTCGGCGCGACTCCACAGGGTGCACAATTCTCCGGCCAGTTCTACCATTACCTTTTGAAACCTGGGAAGACGTGCGGCAGTGGACAGAGAGAGAGGAATCTTCATTTAGCGAGCGGTACCGTAGTAAAAACGAGCTGGTAGGAGTAGTGGTCTGGTAGGAGTAGTGGTGGAGTACAAAAGGCCAGTGCTTTTTTAGTTGGAGGGTCCTATACAACAGTAGTACGTAGTTTTTTAATGTCTCACAACAATACTTTTTGTTACTCCCTCTGTCCCAGTATATTTGCGCCTTTGACTTTCTGACATCACCTTTGACTGCTTGTCTTATTTAAAATTTTTTTGCAAATGCTAAAACAAACTTGACATGATTAAAGTATCTTAAATGTTAAAACAAATTATGAAAACTTAAATAATATTTGCATAAATTTTTTGAATAAGACGAGCGGTCAAACGTGATGCCAAAAAGGGAAAGGCGCTAAGTATTCTGGGACAGAGAGAGTACTACTCTAGCCGGCAATGAAGAACTCTCGTTTTTTTTATCAGGTGAGGGAGTAGTGTTTTCATAATGAAAGAATTGCATTAATTAAAATTATGTTATTTTTTTGCGATTACACAGTACAACTTAGACACTCACAACATATGCATACTCATGATCTCAAAAAAAAAACATATGCATACTCATTTTATAAACAGACGTACGCAAACCATGCCTCTATGAGTATCTTCGAAGACTGAGCCGGCAAGTCCTTGAAACTGACAAAACCACCACTAATGTCTCGCTGTCGACAGGAGCGTCCTACCACTGAAAACACAATGTCGTTACTCACTAGGCTACAGGCCCTTTCGCATTAATTAAAATTGTATTAATCTCGACTTTGCTCTTCTAAAAAGGTAGGAGTACAACTTTATTGCCTTCACTTCTTAAAAAGTTATAATCAAATACAATCACCGACTCAGATCAACCTAATCAAAAGTGCACAACCACATACTGGTCTAGATTAAAAACAAAAGAGAAAAAAAACAACTCGGTTCTACAACCTTTATTGACCTCCAATGCGACTCGTGCATATAAGTATTTTTACAAGTATACTACGAAGTATCAAAGTGTCGGATAACTATCCGTTATCTGTTTATATCTACTACCTCCATGTCAAATTACTTGACGTTTTTGACTTTTAGATATCACGTTTGACCGCTCGTCTTATTCGAAAATTTTGTGCGAATATTAAAACAAACAAATCATGTTTAAAATAACTCTAATGATAAAACAAACTATAACGAGATAAATGATATTTGCACAAAAATTTTGAATAAGACGAGCGGTCAAACTCGATTTTCAAAAGTCAAAAGTGTCAAGTAATTTGAAATGGAGGGAGTACTCCATCAAGTTTTGGGCCCATAGTTGGAACAGAGGTGCAGTAGAATTATTGCTAATAGACGGCAGGTGCAGTCGTGCAGATGGAGGAAGAGAGAATTTTTTTTACTGAAGTCTAGAAGTCACTCGCTTGAAATTGACTCAAGTAAAGAGACATGCATCTCTCCTGCGCACTTTCCATAACCATTCTCAACGCATCGCATTGGAGCAAAATGAAAAAAGGTTCTGCCGAGCTCGCCCACCCATGTGCCGTCATTCAAGTCAGCCTTCACACACAATTTGCGTCAGGGTGCAGATTCACATAGTGCAAGTGGACCTCTTGCTGCAGCACACTCTTACCGAATAAAAAACAATTTTTTCCGGTCTAGGAGTTAAAGTGAAAGTGTAGCAGCTGCAATTTTCAACGCTGTCGTTTCACTCTAAACAGCCGGGGAGGCATGGACCACGGCCGTGGGGAGGCATGGACCACGGGCGTCAGCAGCTACCGACGGGACAGAAAACCAGCTACCGGTAGCTTTTTCTCTGCAGTCGCGCCGAACCGTCTAGCGGGACTCAATGTTGAGTCACGCCAACGTATTTGGCGCGACCAATGTCTGACTCGGCGTTCGACGCTGACAAGTTAGTCGCGCCGACAAGGATGGCGTGACTATAGTCTCGATCACGCCAATTGATTTGACGCGACTAAATGGGTTAGATTTGTAAATTTAGTTTCGATCCAACTATTATTAAAATATTAATTAAAAAAAGTTAAAAAATAAAAAAAATCGGCTGTCTGGAAGACGCAAGATTAACCGGCCACCATCGAAATGGCCACCGCCGCCGGCGGCGGCGACGAGTCCCACCTCCGTGCCGCCCTGCGGGAGGCCTTCGGAGACTCGTCGGACAGCGATTCGGACGCGCCCGCGGGGGCCGGCACCTCGCGCGGGGCCGGGGCCATGGCCGGCGGGAAGGGGTGGAGGTGGGATGCGGTGGCGGGTGTCAGGGGGCTGTGGCTCTGCGCCGGCTTCCTCTCCGACGACGAGCAGGCGCGCCTCCTCACCGCGATCCAACGAGGTGAGCGCCGGTTTGCCTCGATCTCCTGTGGCCTTCTTCGGTAAAAAGACATTACTTCGCTTGTGTTTGTCTTCCTTTTAACAGGGTACTGCGTGTAAATTTTCCATCTTTAGATGCATTCGTAATTTGTAATTTGATAAATTGGGTAATATGATATGGGTGGCTGCTCAGTAATTTGAAATTTGATATATTGGGTAATCTGTAAGTAGTTCTATTCCTTTCTCACACAAATTGCAGATGGCATGGCCACTTTCTTCCATGTAAACATCATATCTTTATTAGTTTCACCAAACAATCTAATCAAGTTGCACTGGTATGAACTTTACCCTACATTTATCAATGAATTTCTCAAAAATTATGTAATTTTTAAACTGCGCTGTAAGCTGCTTCTAGCCTTTTGCAATGCAATCAGTCTGGGGTCTTTTGACCCTAGAACTCTAAAAAATATTTAAGCTATGTGGCAGAAACTAACTGTTGATGTGCCTATTTGTTTTCCTGCAGAAGAATGGTTCAGCGATGCGCACAACCAAGTAGGTACCTTTTCTTCTTCAGTCTTTGAGTATATCCCTAATGTGTGCTACAGTGCTTCAGCAGTAGGATTTCAACAAAACAGATTAATGTCCATTTGACTCACTATAACGATAAAGTGGTTCAAACTACATAAATGTGCTTGTCAATAATTGGGAAAATTTTGAATGCTCATATATTGTTCCTGTTGCTGAAAATGCTCCTTCTCTCCTCTTTAGGCAATGAGATTTGGCAATCTCCCTTCATGGGCTGTTGAACTTTCCACGCTTATCCGTGAAGCCATTTGTGTTGGCGATGTCAGTGTTGTTGCTGATGCAGAGTTGACAAACGAGGATGAAGATTCATGCCCTCTGCCATCAGATTTGCTGTGGAGGGATCCACTTTTTGACCAACTGATTGCAAATAGATACAAGCCAGGTGAGGTGAGGTGCAGAACTGTTATTCTTCTGAATAATGTACTGGCGTTGCTGTATTGCATATCAACAAACAAGGGGACGTGAGATTTTACCATTGCAGTCTAACGTGATCTGTTTTCATTCAACGTAGGGTATCTGTGCTCATGTTGATCTAATGCGCTTTGATGATGGAATCGCGATAGTCTCTCTCGAGTCAGCTTGTGTGATGCACTTCAGTCAAGCTAAACCAGGAGGCACAGCTTGTGACATTCTCAAGCAAGGGGACATTGAATCAACAAAGGTTCCTGTCCTCCTCAACCCAGGCTCACTTGTTCTCATGTCAGGTGATGTGAGGTATCTATGGAAGCATGAGATAAACCGCAAACCCGGTGCACAACTGTGGGGTGGCAGGGAACTTGAGCAAGATTATAGAACTTCAGTTACACTGAGAAAACTCCTGGTGTCCCAAACTGAAATGGGCATGGCATGGAACAATTGATTTCTTCCTGATTTTGGCAGTTTCAGACCACCTTCAGCTACAAAGATTTGTCACTCCTGAAACTAAATGGCTGGAAATGTTTGTGTAACGCTAGAATAGGTGATGCTGCATTTTTTTTTTTGGGGGGGGGGGGGGGGGGGGGGGGGGGGGGTGGTGTTAGTGTCTATCATGGAAAACTGTATTGTAAGACAGTCACAATGTGCGCTTCTGACTGTTCAATGTTCCATAAGTATATTATTGGCAATATGGAGTAGCCTTGTGCAGATATGCAAAAATTTCAATTCTTCATGAACTTATTGGAATCAGAATTATGTCATTTACAAATATTCCACATAACAGACATGTTGAACACTGATGGTCACAAGTCATAGGTCACAACGAGCACAGCTTATAATATTCTAGCTCTAGCTCAAAAGAAAATGATAATATTCGGAAAAACATGAAGAGTCATATAATTGAGTTCTATTCCCAGCTTAAATGTGCCAAGTAAAAGCTGTGAGATATAGGCAGGCATCAATGGCACCACAGCTCTATACTTCTGTTGCTTGATTGCAACTGCATGACATAGTTCCATGAGTCAAATTAACTCGTCGTATATCAGCATCTAACCAAAATTTTCCCACTGATTATTAAAGAATACATCTCCCAAATCTCTAATCAATTTTGAATCATCTTCAAAAGCTCGGCATCTTGAAGCAGGGGCTTCTGAGCACGCGTTATTTTCACCAGCTATCATGTGCAGCTCCAAATCCTGCGAGCAGGACTGGGCATAAAACCCGACACCCGAACCCCGACCCCGAAAAACCCGACCCCGAACTCCAAAAACCCGATACCCGAAAGTTCGGGTGTTATATCGGGTAGAGAAACTGAAAACCCGAATTAATTTCAGGTATATCGGGTTTGTACTTCCGCTACCGGAACGGCCCGAATAACCCGAAATTGGAGCGGCCCACTAGTTCTGGTCCCCTTTCAGCCTGGTCCAGCCTCAATATGCGGGCATTCTCAAATAAAGAAATAGCCCCAATGCATCGATCGATCCTAACCCACACAGCACAGCACCGCAGCTCATGATGCGCTTCGCTCGGCAAGACGGCAAGCCAGCCACCGCGCGGCCGCGTGCCCTCGCTGCCTTGCAGCCCGCTCGCACGCGACGCCGTCAGCGTCCCTCTGCCGCCCTGCAGCCGCTCTCAGCGCGCCCGACGGCGATGGCCTCCCTTCACCGTCCTTGAAGAAGGTCTCTACGGATCTCATCGGCGGCGTTCGTGTCCGACGGATCTAGTGAGTCTCCATCAGCTCACGGCTCCGCGGTGGCTCGGTGGTGGAGGAACATCAGCGTAGCTCGTCGCGACGGGGAAGACAAGATAATCGGGTAATTTGGGGATAACCTGAACCCGAACCCGAACTTCGGGTACCCGATGTGTCGGGTCTTTCATTCTTTAGGCCAATTTCGGGTGCTACTTTTGGAAACCCGAAGTTTCAGAAACCCGAGAAACCCAACCCGAAGTTTTCGGGTAACCCGAATGCCCAGTGCTACCTACGAGCACAGATCCCTCCACGTCCAGGCCTAGCCCTCCATGGTCTGCTGCTCGAACTCCACGAATGCGGCTGCTCATGTGGCCTATGACAAGCCGCGCCATGAGCGAATGCGGCTCTGCTCGTGCGGCGAATCGCGCGCATGCATGAATTCGGACAGGGATTGAGCAAGGCAAGGGTGTGCCTGCATATCGCGATCCCGGCGAGGAGGGCTGCGAGGAGCCAATGGGGACACAGGCGACGGAAACAGGAGCGTTTTTGCAAAACTATTCGCGATCCAAATATTTGCATGTTGCCCCCTAATTTGGATCGCGATTAATAGTCGCGATCCAAACCACGGGTCTTTTCGCAAATAACTAGATCCTGATTGTTAATCAGGATCCAATCCAGGGATTTTCTGCGAATAATCGCGACGGCAGCCGTTTCAGGCAGAGATTTTTGCTATTCTGCCCACGAAACCGGTGGGCTTCGGTAAAATGCCCAACGAAGATTGGGCTTCAGTAAAATGCCCATAAAACCAAGCACGTACCGGTGGAATGCTCATGGCGTGATTTATTGAATTTACATAATGTTTTTGGGACCGACTAATTTTCAGGCGACTGAAAAGAGGGGGTCCTTTCAGTCGACGCCCCAGTCCATCATATCACAATCCATTGGCTGTAGTTGTTTGCAGTTGTAAGAAGCTTTACCCTGTCTATGTTTTGCTAACGGGGCACAACAAAATATCCAATAAGCTTCAAAATTTTAACGGGCAGACAAATTAGAGAGCCAATCCAATTACAAGTAGGCAAAATGAAACAGAAAAAAGGACGCCGACTTGTCTGAGTTCAAAATTACACAGCGAACTGATCTTGCGTCAGATTTGTATCAGTTTTATGGTGACTTGAAAACAAGAACTGTCTCCGTCAGATTTGTATCAGTTTATGTTAACCTGAAAACAAGAACTTGAAAAAGCTGCTGCCCACATGAAAATAGAGAAGATCTGGATGCTAATTGCAGAACAACAAATAAAACACTAGAACAGTGACTAATAATACATAGGACGGAGTAACTTTCGACTTGTGGGCAGCCTTGACCTGTTTAGCCTTTCCCTTCTTGGAACCACTACCAGATGCATCACCTTTTCCTCCAGCACTTGACATTGCTGATGAATGTCCTAACGTAATACAAGAATATTGTAAATGTTTTGTGATAGCAATCGAAACAACAATAAGTTACAAAACAAACTAAAATTACAGTTTCTTTATATCAGAATTGCATATAATAAAATCAACAATTTGTATTTCAAGCTTGTGCAAATATAGATGGAGCCACAACAAAACCATTCTTGTGCAAATATAGATAGATAAAAAAGAAAGGATACAATATACCAGAAATAACATTTCAAATCTGGTTGGGTACACAAATTATTAGCTATAGTACATTGTTAACTAGCTTTATTGTAATTGCAAATTATGAGATATATAACTGCATTAAATATAATATGCAATTTGCTAATCTTGAAAACATAAATTACCCTTTACACAAAAAGTAAATACTGGAACATACTGGTCAACGGCTATTTTATTCTATAGTTAGGACTAAAACAAATTCCTTTATTATTGTGCTAACATAAACAAAATCCCAGATAGGAGACAAAAAGATTATGTTCTATGAAACAAAAACGTAAATAAAAAGGTAGAAAGCAAAACATACTAGAACATAGTGTCAATGACTATTTTTTTCTACAGTTGTAACTAAAACAATTTACATTTTTATTATCTAAACATAAACAAAATCACTGATAGGAAACAAATATATTAAGTTATATGAGACAAAAACACAAGTCATAAGGCAGAAACTGCAACATAGTTTAACATACTAGGACTAGAACATACTGGTCAATGACAATCTTATTCTACAGTTAGGACTAAAACAAATTACTTTATTATTATGCTAACATAAATAAAAACCATGATATGAGACAAAAAAAAATTATATGAGACAAGCACAAAAGGCAGAAGGCAGAAAGTAGAACATACTGCTTACTTGGCACGCTTAATCAGAATTTTGTAGAATCTAATCACAAAGTATTTTGAATCTGACTACTCTTGATAACATAAAACTCATCCTACAAGTTGCAGACTACGTTTAAAAGTCAATACTTCAATTTTGCACTTTCTATAATCTATAATTGCACAAACTCTTTTATGCAATTAACTATTTATGAATCTGCAACTCAAGAAATCGATACCTAATTTCATGTACAGAGTAATCATATACCCAATTATTGACACATGCCTTCAAGTAATTTCACAGAGGTAAAGTGTTTACATTCTCAAGCTGTACACAAACTGAAACATGAATTCTCAATATTCAAAACTAAGTGTCATAGTTTCATAGTTTTATTTGGTATTAAGCACTATAAATGCAGGATATTATGGAAATTGAACAAATTTAATATGTACAAGAGAGAGCAAAAGATACGCAGACAACTTCTCACGAATGTTAAAAATAGGAATTCCAAAAGAAACATTATATATACTTACATCAGATTTTTGAACCGTCCCGCTAAATGGTACTATTTCTCCTGTTATAACATTTTCAATTAGCTGGAAAGTAAATTTAACAAAAAATTAGGACCAATTAAATAAGTTGCACTTATCATATTAATTAATTGCACACATCAATTTATGCAAATATCACAATTTATAAATGTGATTTTAAATCAGGGTTTAGGGTTTATCCACGTCAAAATATGCAAGCAAGCATAAAACGATTGTGAATAACAGGTAGAAAGTACAACATAGCAACACAGAACCTGTCATATGAAGGAGACCATGTCGTTTATGACATTCTAGAATTAGTTGACACATGATTAAATATTCTATGCTATGTCTTTATATGTCAAAAAAATTTAGCTAAAAATAACAGCAACACATATTTGTATTTGGGAGATAGAATCCTGACATATATGAGAAGAAAAAATGATGCTGCACACCAAGAATACCAACAAAAATGCAATGTTAAGGTACATAAAAACGGCTAATTGCACTATTATTGACTGCTAATTAAGTAAATTTACCCATAAAAACAATACAAATGATTTGCAACTTCTGGTAACCATTTTTTATTTCTCAACCAGGAATATATGCAAGGTTTGAAAAAATTTAGGCTTCATTCTCAAGAATAAAACAATGATCATATCAGGATTCAGAGGATTTTAGTACTAGAAATGGGATCTTGTGTAGTGAAAAAGGTAATTTTATGAATTGTCTATAATCGTATAATTGCAGTATTACTGATTGTTAATTGCATATCTTAAATGTTGCAAATAGTTCACAAATAAATTGCAATATTGCATAACCATTTATGTCTGAACCAAGATCTTCCAGAATCAAGAAGAGTACGATCATATAAGGCTCTAATTTCAGCACTAGGACAGTAGTACTATTGCTTCAATGTAATAATGCAAAGAAAGATATTTTTAAAACAAAAAAGCTGCTACACTAGTAACACAAAATACAGATGCAACAAATGAATTACTGTTCTGACTCAATGAATTACTGCATCCTTATGTGTCTTCAGCATCGAGTGGTACTGTGTATAAAACAAAGAAATGTTACCATTCTTCAAAAATTCGCAGGTAAAACAGATGAAAAACTAGAACCAACATACAGATACAGACTAATAAAGAGAGTTGGCTTACTAATCTTCACGAACTACCAGAGTTATTCATCATGGAGTGTAGGATGAAAAAAATGTTGTGAGTAAACTATACCCGGGATAAATTAACACAAAGAAGAGCAGATATAAAAAAAATGTTGTGAAGCACCTAATATGCATCTTATAGATGAAGATATGTTATGGCACATCAACAGTACAGGACTTATTTCGAGAGAAATTATCATCATCATCAGACATGGCTCCAATATTTAAATGAATCAGTGCAAATGCATTTTTATATGAATAAACATTCACAAATGAGTTGTTGCAATTACTGATATCATAAGGTACAATTGTTGAATGAAAAATATATGACTTACAAACAGTAGAAGGTAATGCAGAAGATGTCATTCCACTGAAATCATCAATATCTTGTCCTGGTTACATTTAGACATACAAGCCTGATATTATCTGAACAAGAAGCACATAAACTATAGTTCTTGAAATTGATAGTGATAGATTTCAGATTGCCAAACTCAAATAGTACTCGCTTTAAATGAAATGTAATGTTTTTGGGGAAATTATTTCAACTGTACAACATGAGCATGAGTCGGATGGATACGTATGGCAATCCAGGTGTTCACCTGAGCCCCAGGAGTCCCCACTTACTAGCGGTTCAGTAACACCAAACAAAAGTTTTGCCATGTATCCAGCAAGATATAAAGGAACTAGAGCATACATGCAAAAATGCAAATAAGCATAGACATATTTTCTGATAAATATGGTCGCCGACAACACTTACCACTGCCATTTAGAACCCAGAGCTGCTTCTCATAGGATATGTGTTCATTCTTGCGCCATATAGAACTGAACAAAAAAGATACAAGCATCCTTGTACGACAGCTAGCTCTCTGCTAAAATTGCAAATGACATCAGAAGAGATGGACAAGGCATCCCTAAAAGTGCCAGTAGTACATTAGCCATATAATCTAATACATGGGTACATCATAAAGGTTTAATTGTCTATTGAAACACCACTCAAAGTACTGTCATCAGCAAATTGAGAATGCCAACACAAATCAAATAAAAAAGGCCGGATTATGGATCAGAAGGCCCCGAAAGCTACCTAATCATGCCATTTGGATGGGTCACTTAATGTTCAATACACTACCAAGCTATGGGGGCATCATTCTCAGACTCACTAGTGTATCTGGTCAGCCATAGCTCACCAAATTGTTTGTTGAACATTGCATCAAGGATCTATTAAAATTGCATTGTCTAAAAAATACAATTACTATACATTGCTACTGCAAATTTAAACAAATAAACCTTGTCAACAAACTATATCTGCTCATACAGAATAAATGCAATATTTAGTTACCTATGTATATTTTAGGACATTATAAAGTTACAATTCAGATTACCAAAACTGGTAAACAATCAACAACTCAGGCACCACACTGCAGAGTAATGGAACAAATCAGGCGCGTCAAACACCTACGAGCTAGTCAGCTATCACAATGCAAATCGAAGCTACAAGGAGCAAGTATGACATCGACAAACAAAGAGGCAACACATCAGAGACGAAGAGCGAGGCAGCGGACACAAAGAGACGAACAGGGAGCGGAGAGACGAACAGGGAGCGGAGACGAAGAGCGAGCACGTCGGAGACGAACACGGAGTGAAGATAACGAGGGCACAAATTGGATGCACAGGACGCAAATCAGACGCACAAGGAAGGGGGGAGGCAAACACATACCGCAGCAACCACGCCGGCGAGCAGACTTGACGAAACCCTAGCACCAGAAGCTCCGCCACAGAACAGCTACGGTGAGACATCGACGGCGGCAGCAACTGGACGGGAACGAAGTGCCGGAGACAATCCTCGCCGCGAACAAATCTCGCCGCCGACGAATCGCCGGCAGAGCCTCTCCGCCTCCCTCTCCCCCACCTAACCTCTCCGTTGCTGTGGAGGCGACGAAATGAAATCATGGAGACGGGAACACAGGGGATTGGGAAATTTGGATCGACTCAGCGTAACGGGTTGAGATCCGATAACCGTTAAAGTGAAGCGGGCCCGATAACATATATTTGGATAAAATCAGAACGCACGAACCTTGGCGCACATCCGACAGCGCGCGCGTCGCCTGAACGAGTTGGTCGATTTCAGTCGGCCGATACAGAGTAAATATGAATGTTTTTCCGTATTATTTGCAATTGAAAGGATGAAACTACGCTTTGGCCTTTCAGACAGAAATCCCGTCCCGTTCTTCCCTCGTTCTCTTGCTCCTTCGTTCGCTCCAGTACCAGGCGACGGCGGCCGACGTCGCCCCGACGAGGATGCGGATGGGACCTGCCGGCGGCTCGCCTCCCCAGCTCGACGACTCGCCGCCGGAGCCCGACGTCCCGCCGCCCCAGCCCCAGCCCGATGGCTCGCCGCCCCAGCCCGACATCCCACCCGCCGGCTCAGATGCGGATGGCGGCGGCCAGGCCGGCGGCCCCTCTCCGGGCGCGCCGTGTATGTTGGTCAGGGGCGGGCCAAATGGCCGCGCCGAGCGCGCCACACCCAGCCCCCGCCCCAGCCCGAGGGCTCCGTCTGCATCCAGATGCCCGCCACGGCGCCGGAGGTCGCGGGGCAGATGGCCGACGCCGCGCAGGACGAGAGGAGGCTGCGGCAGGCCCTGGTCGGTGGCGGCGCCGCGAAGGCTGTGGCCGCTCTACTCCTCGCGTTCTCGAGGGCGCCCGGCGGCGTGTTCCTCCGCGACGGCAGGGCACACTACGCCTACTACGTCGTGCTCCTCGCCGTCGCCCTCTTCTCTTTGGCGCGCTTGAGGTGGCCGTGGGGTTCTGGGTCATGGTGCTTTATTTTGGTCCTGGCGCTTCCTGTTCTGGAGTGAAGCATCATGGTGCTTTATTTTTTTTATTGGGTTGGCGTTCCTTTTTGTTGAGATGGGGCCAGCGTTTGATTCTGGAAGTGAGATGCCTTATTTTCTGTTGAAAAGTAACGATTAATATGAAGAAAAGGTATTTTGGTCATATCATGTGCCTTTAAATCCAAAAAGAGAAGAAAATAGTCTAATATAACACATATGGGCATTTTAACGGTGTGTGCTTGGTTTTATAGGCATTTTACCGAAGCCCAATCTTCGGTGGGCATTTTACCCAAGCCTGCCGGTTTCGTGGGCAGAATAGCAAGCAATGGCGCCGTCGCCGGCGACCTCCTCTCTGTCGAGTGTCGAATCACGCGCCCAGCAGCTCAGGTTGCTTTCTCCGCTTGCGGGCATATCTATCCCCACAAGGGCCGAGGCTCCGTCAGCGTCAGCGCGCGCGGCGGCCGGAGACGGCGAACGGCCATGTCGCTCGCCCATTGATTGCGTCCTTGCGAGGTGGCGGCGCATGGTGGCCGGGAATCGATCGAGCGACCAGCGTCCAACCTCCGTTCACTTTCTTGGCGGCGCATGGATCCGTTCCTCATCAGCGGCCGCACATTTCTGGTGTGCTGAAATTCTGAAACTGCTATCGTCAACTGCAATCTTTTTTTTTTTTGAGGGAATTTTTTTTTTGAGGGAATCGTCAACTGCAATCTTTTGCAACGAACGCTTCTGATGCGGCTCATGTCGTCAACTGTATGTTCCAGTTTTCCAGGCACCAGATCGCTGTTCTGTAGAGTGGAAGCGCTATCTTTGCTCCAAAGTTCGGCACCAAACAAAAGAAACATTTCAGAGGCAGCACCAAATGTGATCGTCAAGATCCAGCCAGCTTCTTCTGAAACTCTTGGGGTTAGAAGATGAGGTATCATTATTGATTTCTGACTCAGCCTACTTCGCATACTAGAAAGATCAAAAGAACCAATACGATAAATCATTGGAGTCATAAACAAAAGCTAGAAATTTTCTTTTTTCATCCCGAACTGGGCCACACACTGTCGAGCTCCTTTACCTGAATCGCAACGTTAACATTGCACCAGTAGCAGAAACAGAGTACAAAAACCAACAGGGACACAAAGCATGACATGGAAATGAGTTTCAGTCTTTAATGCCGTGGATCAGGAAGTGAAATAATGGCAAGAAGACTTGCACAAAGTTGGCAAATGGAACGAATAAAAACGTTAGTTCAACTAAAAAAAGGAACAAGAGTTTAACAAAGTAGGGACGGAAAACTTAAGCATCCCAGGAAAAAGGGAAATACAGTTCACATACAAACTCTCTCTTGATCGTTTTCAAGGAAATACATGACCCATGTCTTGAAAAAAAATACAGTTCACACAAAGTCTATCGTGATTATTTAAAGGAAATATAAGCATAATCCATATTAGAAAACAAAGATAAATAAAGTTCACACATAAACTGCATTGCTTGTGGTTCATCCGCCTCTGCAATGTGATTTTAGTTTGAACCACCAAATAATCAGCTCTGCGAATAGTTGTAATCATCTTGGTGAAGGTAGTTTGGTCTCTCCAGTGCTTACATTTACCTGGACATAGATTTACATATAGAGTAAATAAATTGAGATGCAAGGGATGGAGAAACTAAGTATGAAAAGAAAATTCAATATAAGAATTCCTTGATGCCGAGAATGATGATCTAAGGAGGTTTTGCCAAGTAACATGCATGCCTAATCCAAGTAAAAGCACCTTATTACAATTACAAGAATAATGCATGAGCTGCCATCCAGGACAGCATCTATCCTGTTTTTCCGAATCCGAAGAAATTACTATGTCGTATTCTGTTTGTAGCACTAAACGTACGGTGTTAAATTGCATGAAAAAAGACTCATATATCCTTATCGAAATCAGTCTTGTTTTTATCAAAGCCTTGCAACGTTGGTCCTGTTTTGAGTACAAGCCATATGAATCTAATATTCAGATATTTGAATGAGTTTGTAGCAGAATATACATGGGTTTAAATATGCAAAACACTATTTTAAAATCTGAACATTATTTTATTGGCAATATCTCGTTTGAATTTTGATTAAATTTATCAACAACAAGCAAAAATCACATATTACTTAAGACACATTATATTTTTAAGACACATGAATGGGTTTAAGCTTTTTGGGTGAGCGTGTTGTAGGTGACTGTTCTCTCACATATTACTTAAGACAAATTATATTATCAAAGACACAAGCCTGCGAGCACGAGCAGACCATGCAAGCGCCGTCTGAGCACAAGCCTGCGAGCACGAGCAGACTATGCAAGTGGACTGCTCACCCCGTCGCATCTTTCCCTGCTTACTTGCACAATCCTGCGAGCACGAGCGCCGAATGCCGCGGCGGCGCGGCACCTGTACCTCCATCGCCACTACTTGGTCGGCGGCGACAGGGGGCCTCCTGCCGCTCGGCCACTTCATCTCAACAATGAAAATCGACAGCGCTTGACGCCTTCACCTGGCCGTGCCCGCCGTGCGCTGCCCTTGTCGAGAGAGAAACAGAGAGATCGGTTCGACTAGGTAAGAGAGAACAGAACAGGGGCACTCCGGTCTCCGGGTGAAAACCGGAACGACCAGCTAAGAGGGTGGGTGGAGCAGGGCGGGTCGGGAAAAGAAATTGCTTTAGAAACGTAAAGCATTTAGAGGCGAAGCATATGACGACTACAGCAACAAACAATACATGTAGATTGGGCATGCACATACATACCTGCAGGCCTGGAGGGATCGGACAAGCAGAATTATCAATTCCCTAGCTGGAGTTTGGAAAGAGAATTTTCCTGTGAACCGTTGTGGTCGTCCAGCTGGAGTTTGGAAAGGAAAAAAGAAGCGCTGGTAGTAAGTTACTCAAAGCTAATTAAGGGTCCCACTATTTAACTAGGAGTTATACGGAACAAATTAAGTGCTGGCAGCGACCTCTGTATCCGGGTGGTCAGACGAGGATAACATTTTTTCAGTGTTTTTCCTGACCAACTTGATAGTAGGATGCTTAGGATGAACCTCGGCTGCATGAGTAAGTGATGCTTCCACTTTCTCCACCTCACACATACTGGCACCTTCACAGTAGATTTCAAAATAGGCTTTCTGAAGGCGATTGTAGGGCGACAGGAGTCTGATGAAGTAAGCATCAGATTCATCCTTCCACGCGAGCACACCGATAACCTGTAAATTTAAGAAATTTGCAAGGAGCAGAATGCAGTGTAGGTCAATTAGAAGTACCAGGAACATATCTAAGTGTTAGTAATAAAGTGAAAGAGTGCCTCACCCGAGCTGCTTCCACATCCTCTACATCAAACATATGTTCTTCATATATTCGATCCACTTTTATGGTTGGATGATTGGGGTGATCTTCCACTACACGGCTAAGCACAGCCTCCACCTCCTGCACTTCTGTGGCAGTAGCACCGAAACAGAATATTTTGACGGTGACTTGCTCAAGTGAAAGCAGGTTATCCAAGCCGAAGTCAAGATCGCCAATTACATCCTTTGTTGGGAGATGCATGACCGCCATTCCATTTACCTGAGAACACCCAAGCCCGGCGTAAACTGTAAACTCCAACTCTTCAAGCTTTGGCAAAATGGCACCAGTATGAAACTTGAGCGTTGTGCCCACACGGCATAACCTCAGATTCTTGAAGCCATCTATACCAACAGTATACCCAGGAGGCCAGCTGTTACCACCAAGCTCGAGGTAGCTGAGCTTTGGCAATCTTGCTAGCTTATCTAGGTCCTGTATTCCAACAGCGTGAACTTGCAGAGACATGAAGTAGAGGTGTGGTAGGCGGGAGCTATTGATCCATCCAGGCAGCCTGGGGAACCAGATGCCTCTAATAAGTAGACGTCGGAGCTTCCTAGGTGGGTCCCAGCTCTCCCAAATATTGGCTCCCAGCTGGGACCCTTCAAAATAAACTATTAGTTCCTGAAGTTCCCCTAGATTGCACACAGACCGCACAAATGATTTTTGCAAACTCTCCTCTGCTTCCCTGGAAAATTTGATCACGACGACCCTCAACCTCGTCAGCTTGCCAAGCTCTACCATAAGGTCCTCGGCGGCACTCTGGCCAACTACATTCATTAACTGTAGCTCCTCTAGGGAGGTTAGTTTCCCCATCCTGTCAGCTGGCAACCTTTGGAACCCCATCGCTGTCAGGAACAATAGTTGTGTAAGCGAACAAAATGCTGGTGGCAACTCATCTAGCCCAGTCTTGATTAATTGCAGTGCCAAAAGAGACTTTAGATGCCCAATTTCCTTAGGAAGCTTATCAATATGCGTGTAAGATATATCTAGGTACTTGAGATGCAACAACCTACCCAGATGATTAAGGTTCATCAAGACCTTGCTTCTCTGTATACGTAAGTAACGGCAAACTTTGAAGGTATGAAGTGGGACCATATCCTCAATCTCACTATTTTCAATGTTAAGTGACCTCAACACCTCAGGCATGTCCATGGTGTCTTCAGGGATGTATTGCCTACGATGATTTTGGATAACCAGCCGACGTATCTTGCTGTTGTCCGGAGGCATGCCAGTTTTCGTCCCTTTTCTTGCACTGGAAGAAGATGCTTGTTGCTCCCTGCTGCCCAAAATAGTGATAAAGTTTTCATCTTTAGATAACTTACAGATGAGATCAAACACAATATCATGAATACAGAACCATTGTGTGAACTCATAAGATCTGCTCTCTCTCGGTTGTTGTATCATGCTTCTATTTACAAGCTCATTGAAGTATCTTTCTCCCACCTCAAATAGGCTACCCTCGTCTTTCTCAAGATAGACAAAACCTTCACATATCCACATCCATATCACACTCCTTGTATCAAGCTCAGAGTCTTCTGGAAATATGCTTAGATGCAATAGGCATGGTTTTAGATAAGAAGGCAGATCATAGTAGCTATAGGACATTATCTTCATTGTATTGTCTCCGTTCCCAAAACCAATTGAGTCATACACCTTTGACCAATCCTCACATGGTCTATCAACCAATAAACTAGCTATTGCAATGATAGCTAGTGGTACACCACCACATTTATCTAGGATTTTACTAGATACTTCAGATGATAGAAAATCTTCAATACTTTCTCCTTCCTGATTCTGTATCCTTTTGTAGAATAATTTCTTAGAGTTCTCATCAGAAAGTGGTTTTAGTCTGTAAGCCTCTTCTGCCTTCGTGGCAACATCAAAATTACGAGTGGTCATGATTATTCTACTTCCACAATTATTATCATGCAAAGCATATTTGATTGCTTCCCATGATTCTTTATCCCATACATCGTCAACAACGATGAGGTACCTATGCATCGACACAACAGTATAGAGTAATTTAATACAACATCAAGATTCTATTAAACACTGTAACAGAGATGCTAAACAAACATACTAAGGAATCCAGAGCAACAAATCAAACATTAGGAGCCGCCAATCAACCAAAATCAACCCCATCACTACTGCTAATGCTACTACATGACATATTCGTCACTCTTTAGCACTGATGCTTGTATGTACAATAGGAATGCATTGTGCTCTCAAATTATATAGAGAGAAAATTCCTTTCTTGGCATAAAAAAATATGACATTTCCATCTTCTCGCTCTTTCCAAATCAAAATTCCTTTATTAGGACCAAAACCATTTTTCTCTCCTTCCAAGGCCCTTCCATCAATTTGGCACGTAACAGTGTTAATTGGCAAAAAGACTATTTTACCCCTGATTTGAAATAAAATTTAATTCACCTTTTCATACAATTATGAAATTTCAGTGGAAAACTAATGCACAAATTTGATTAATTTTTTTAAAACAAGATACGTAATTTTCAATTAAAAAGCCAACCAAAAATAATAGTCACACTCCAATAATGTTTTTTAAAAAATAAAATTTATTGCATATCAAGGATAAAATAGATTCTTTTACCCTCCACTTAACATCGTTAACTGCCAAAATTGATGAAGGGCAATGTAAGGAAATGAAAAATTGTTTTGGTCCTAATAGGGAGTTTTTATTTGGAAAGGGCCAAAGAATGAATCATATTTTTTTAGGCCAAGGAAGGAATGTTCCCTTCTAAACTAGCATATCAACCCGTGCCCCTACATGGGCCAGCAATTTTAAAAATTATTAATTAAGGTAAATATTCTAGACTATAATGTTCTAACTTGCAAATTTTGAAACACCTATGTGTTCTTAGAGTAATGAAAAAGTTAATTACATTTTGTCTAAATTAGGGATTGTAGATGAATATTTGAATGAAGTAAACTAATATCCATTATAAGATCTTATTTTCTCGAAGTATTGTAAATTACTATATATACTTGGGTTAAAAATGCTTGATTATGTTTACTTCTTGGGAGCATTAATGGAGATTAAGTGAGGATGGGTTCTAACATCATTGGATCTATGCTGGTTGTACAATTCCCTATTATATTCTTGTGGAGTTAGATTGCAAGCACAGATCTTATGAGTAATTATGCTGGAATTCTTGAGGAGCTGCTAATTAAAAGATGTCAAATGGGATGGGATATATTTGCTCTTTACATTTCTTTTCATTTATATGGAACAAAGTGTGTCATGCATGGCCAAAAGTGCATATAGGGACAATGTTTAGATATGTGAATCTCACTGGCAAACAAACTTACTATAATTGAAATAATTTGAAGCATGCACGTAACATGACACTGAAGGACACTAATAACAAATACTGTCATCTTTGTGCGATATCTACTGCAAATCTATGTGATAATAATTGAGCAACTGATTTTTTTTATGGTCATAGGCGAAACAATCAAACAGACAACTTATTTTAAGAGTAGTGTACCTAAAGGCATGTGAGTGTGAAGACTACACAACTCACACATGCATGTACTAAGTGATAACAGTAATGGGATATTGTGGTTTATATTTTTGATGGACAAAATCCGTCTACTACTTGGCTATCATATCATATTTCGTCCCACAATATTGTTTTATTTGAGTGGATATAAGAATGCCGATTTACTAGTGTTGTAAATAGTGGTCTTTCTTTAGACATACTCCCATGCACAAATGTATAGCATATTAACTAATTCTAAACTGGATTGAGGTATGTCATGTGACATATGCATACCTCTTTTTCTGTAGGAGTTTATGTAGTTCTTTCCAGAATCGCTCTGAATCCCATCCTGCCATGTCGGCTCTGTTGCTATACTTTTCATCGAGTTCCACTAGCATCTTCTCAAATATCTTAGTCAAATTAGGAGTCCTACCAACCGAAATAAATGAGCAACAATGAAATTGATTTTTAAGCGCGTCATGCACCGTTTTGGCTAGAGTAGTCTTGCCCAATCCTCCAACCCCCACAATTGACACTATTTTTAGTCTCTCGGACGCATCAACATGACCTTTGGCCCCTGTCAACATTCTAATTACTTTGTCTCTCGTCTTCTCGATGCCAACCAAATCAGACTCCTTCTTGTACAGATTGAGTACACGGGGGTCGATGCCGGTGGTTGCGGCGAGGTTGGCACCCACGCCCCTTACTGTGTACTTGGCACGGAGCTCAGCCAACTGGTTGGAGAGGTTCCTGATGTCTTTGATCTTGTCCGAGATCCGGTGACGATCCTTAGCTGTCCTCATCACAATAGTGGCCTTGGAAAGGATCTTCTTGAAGACGTTGGCATTGGTGGCGGCCGTAGAGTCGCGGCCGGCCACGCGTAGGGTGAAGTCGTCGACAGCATCCTCCATGTCGTACGACAGCTCCCGGACCTGCTGTGCCCAGAACTTGTCCATCTCGCTGCGCTGGTCTGGTGGAACCCGAGACGCGTCAACGAGGGCGGCGTGCATCGCCAGAAGCTCCGTGGAGAGGGACTGGATGTCGGGCTTCAGGCCCTTCTGCACGACGTACTCCTCCATGAGCAGCTCGCCCAGCTTGGGGGCCAGACTGGCTATGGCCCCCACGGCGAGCTCCATGCTCTCTCGATCGGCCGCCGGTCACACGTACTCTCCGTTTATATTTTGCTTGCTTGGTACTTGTGCATGGCAACAAATGGCCAAATGCTACATCTGCATGTGGCGAGGGCGATGATTAGAGGAGCACAGAACATTTACTTAGAGATCCACTGCTATCCGGATACTAATCGTAACACAAGAGGTAGACTTATGCTGCCTATGCATAAAAGTTGCACAAACGCAGTCAAGAAAACCGACCTGATGCTGGCCGGTTCAGCGGCCGGCCAGAAGCTAGGAACCACTGCCGGGGTAGTTCGTGGAACCGGTACTGCGCTGCGGTAGGCCGATGGGGGCGGACGAGTTGAAATCGAGTTTAGTGAAGGTAGGAGCTAGCACCGTGGCTGGCCATGAATCGCGGTAGGCCTGGCTGAATGAGTTGGGAATCTGAGGGAAGAATACGGTGGTGACTGGCAGGCAGGCGAGTCCACTAGCAAGGTGAACTGCATTGCCCCTCACGGGCGCCGATCTGTTCTCGGGTTTCGCTATGACCTAGTACTTAATTAATTAGCGTGGCTTTCCATGTACTAAATTTGTACCTACCTCGCTGATGGATGTACCTCACATTACTTTTTTAATACTATCGCAGCGGGACGCCAAATTGTACCCCACATTAAATTTCTCATTCTTTGAACTCCATCTAGTCTCCAAATAACTGATGTTTTGGAATAAGTCCCGTTTAGATATTTCAAATTATCAGTTTTGAAATGATATATATGGCTAGGTTTGTCTCCCTCTATTGAAATTACAAGTTTGAAAAATATTACATATTTGCTATATTTTGAGTGAAGTAGTGCCTTAACGATCTTGTCCTTATCTAAAACAACAATTATTTAAAGATTAAAGGGAGTATTTGAATTGCATCAAGCATAACTTAAACTAATCATTTCTTTTCCCAAATCCATCACGATTAGTTAAAGGCAGCGTACTGCTGACATGCCAAGATGGTGACAGGCAAACAAGTCGAGCGGCATGGTGAAATGCATTGCCAGCACCGTCTCCAACGCAGATCTGTTCTTGGGTTTACTAACTAATTTGCAACGGCTTTTAATAAGCACTTATGTCGATGCTGGATGCCTGCCTCGTGCGGGATGGCAGATAAATTTGCATCCTCACAAGCGCATGTGCAACTCGAAAAAACACTGGCGACGTCTAGATCTAGTGAACCTAAGTGAGGAAAGTGATTCAGTTAAGTGGGGTTTTTTTTTGCGAAAAGGGAATTTCATTGATATTAAAGCATATTACATCCCTTGATTACATAAATCACCCAAACAACGCCAACTCTATGGATGGGAGACAAGAAACCTTGAAATTGCCGCAAATTCCACCATCTAGGATCATCATCCCAAACGGATATGCCACGGACGAGAACTCCGATCTGAACGAATACGGCCATCTCACCATCCACCGCCATCATCCTCACCTCCGACGGGGAGAAAATGAAACCCAACCCTTTCGCAAAAAAGGGGTATACCAATAACCTTCCACATGCAAAAAGGATGAACTTGCCGCCGTTAAGCCTGTCGCCGAACTCATCAACGCCTCCTTATTCATGATCAGTGGGGTTTTGAGAGAACTGGTATCTTTTCGACGTCTCACTGTATAGATTTCTGACTTTCCCTGGGGCAGTAGATGAAAGATTACAGGAAATGTGGCTACCAAACTTCCCTTGAAATAAAGATTTTTATATAGCGCAATTACAGAAGAACAAGATCCCGGCAGCTGACGTTCTAAAGCAGAGAAAATGGAAGGGTAGTGAGTTCTGTAAACTTTGTGGACAGAGAGAAACACCAGAACATATAATTTTTAGATGCCCATTAGCAGTGTATCTATGGTGTGTAGTGAAGGAAGTGTTGGGTTGGCATAGAGTGCCTGCCAATCTGGTGCACTTTGTAGAGATAGCCTTAAGTAGAGTCGGTCACCATAATAATACTAGAATGTTCTTTATGTTGGGGGGCCATATGCTGGGCATTGTGGCTTACCCGAAATGACTTTGTGTTCGCAATCAACTTTGCCCATCTCTACAATCGATTGTTCATCGTATGTTATCGCTAATGCAGAGATGGAAGATCTTATCCAAGCGGGAGAACCGTGACGGCATCGAGATGTTCATACAAGCCGTCAGGAGCAAGCTTGAACAAAGGGACCATCATCAAGTGCTTCTGACGGGGTGACGAGAAATTTGAAGCCTCTTACCATGTAATAGGATAGCCTCTATCTGATGGGTCATTGAGGACTTTGCTGGTAGTCGTAGCTTAGCTTGTTTTTTACTTTCCCTGTTAAACTGGATATTGTAAGCTGGGTGCTCCAGCGATACACTGTTGCTTTCTTAAAAGCAGGGTTATCCAAAGGTCTAAAAAAAAACACTGGCGACCAAAGAGGTGTTTCGCGGTGATTCGGTCGGCCCCCTCGCCTCCAGCGGCAAGACGGCCCGGCATCTAGAAGTCCAAACATGTCAAAGTAAGACCGTGGTTTTAACAAACTGTGGTATTGAAAACCATGGTTTTGAAATACCAAGACATCCAAACACGAGGTTGACATAGCGTGTGAGCTTTTAAACTGCGCTGAACTGCTTCTAGCCTTTTGAAATGCAATCCGGCTGGACCCTTGAACTTTGAAAAATATTTAAGCTAGCTAGGCAGGAGAAACTTAGCTCTAGTACGTATTTGTTTTTCTGCAGACGGATGGTTCGGCGATGCGTACCACCAAGTAGGGTGTTTTTTCTTCTTCATGTAACTCTACTTTTGACACCAAAGGCCACATATGTGGGAGTGAATCAGCTCAAATTTTATGCACACATGAGTACATGACTTCATACCTATAGTACGTGTGTGCATGTGTGAACTAACTATGCGAGGCACAAGGTGTAAGATACATAGGGAGAGTCGTTCTTAATGTCTTCTGCTATCGCTTTATTTTTTTCTAATTCTAAAAAAAAAAAGAAGACTTTTCCTAGGGAAAAAGGAGCACATGAGAATATATCGATTAGTTTGGAGGCTTTAAAATCTCAGTAATAAATTGTCTGTACACATGTGATCCATGATTGGTTTGTTCGATTTCTTTGTTTCTTGTTATTTGTGCGTTCGATGAGCTGAAGAAAACGAAAGTGTGAAAGGCAGGAAGCAGAATAGATTTGCTAATCTTTTACCTAAACAGAAATTATTTATTAATTTGTGGTTCAATTTGAAACTAGGAAATTTTTAGAGCGGAAGCAAATATTTATCAGACGCAACCAAAGAAAATTCAGAGGTCTATTGAAGTTTCAAAGGCGGGAACCTCTATTACGTTAACTCAGGTCGGACACGGCATTTTTAGAGCGGAAGCAAAGATTAACCGGCCACCACCGAAATGGCCGCCGCCGGCGGCGACCAGTCCCACCTCCGTGCCGCCCTGCGGGAGGCCTTCGGCGATTCGTCGGACAGCGAATCGGACGCGCCCGCGGTGGTCGGCCCCTCGTGCGGGCACGTGGGTGGGGGGGGGCGGGAAGCGGTGGAGGTGGGATGCGGTCGCGGAGGTCAGGGGTCTGTGGCTCTGCGATGAATTCCTCTCCGCCGACGAGCAGGCGCGACTCCTCGCCGCGATCCAGCGAGGTGAGCCCCAGTTCTCCTCGATCTCCTGTGGCCTTCTTCGGTAAAAAGACATTGCTTTGTTTTTTATTTTTGTCATTCTAGCAGGATACTGCTTGTGAATTTTCCATCTTTAGATGTGATCGTTATAACAAAGACATTGATTTGGGTGGCTTCTCAGTGATTTAGAGTTCGATAACTTGGGTACTCTGTAAGCAGTTCTGCTATTCCTATCCCACCCAAATTGCAGATAGCATGGTCACTTTCTTCAATTTTATTAACATCGTATCTTCATTTTCATCTAATTATTATATAGATGTGTTGCACTGGTGTGAACCGTATCCTACATTCAGCGATGAGTTTCTAAATCTGTATAATTTAAGCCACTCAGCTGAAACTTAGCTATAGTTTGCAGTTGTTATTGCTTAAGCAGACTACTGTTGCTTGTTGATGAGTCTGAAGTGTGGATGTACCTATTTGTTTTTCTGCAGAAGGATGGTTCAGTGATGTGCACAACCAAGTAAGTTTTTTTTTCCTCCAGCTTTTTAGGATATCGCTAATGTGTACATCAGCAGTAGGATTTCAACAAAAAGGGAAATTTGTAATGCTCATATATTGTTGTTGTTGAAAATGCTCCTCTCCTGTTTAGGCAATGAGATTTGGCGATCTCCCTTCATGGGCTGTTGAACTTTCCGTGCTTATTCGTGAAGCTATTTGTGCTGGTGATGTCAGTGCTGGTGCTGATGCAGAGTTGGCAAACGAGGATGAAGATTCGTGCCCTCTGCCATCAGACTTGCTGTGGAGGGAACCACTTTCTGATCAAATGATTGCAAATAGATACAAGCCAGGTGAGGTGTGGAACTGTTATTCTTCTAAATAATTGATTGGCATTGTTGTATTTCATATTCACAAACAAAAGCAGTATTAAACCAAGAGAAGAGTGCTTTTACCAATGCCCTCTAAAGTGACTCTTTTGTTGTTCAACCTAGGGTATCTGTGCTCATGTGGATCTAATGTGCTTTGATAATGAATCGCAATAGTCTCTCTCGAGTCTGCTTGTGTGATGCACTTCAGTCAAGGAGACCAGGAGGCACAGCTTGTGAAGTTTCCAAGGAAGGGGACATTGAATCAACAAAGGTCCCTGTCCATCTCAGCCCAGGCTCACTTGTTCTCATGTCAGGTGATGCGAGGTATTTATGGAAGCATGAGATAAACGGCAAACCCGGTGCACAATTGTGGGATGGCAGGGAACTTGAGCAAGATTATAGAACTTCAGTTACACTGAGAAAACTCCTGGCTTCTCCAGACTGAAATGGTCATGGCAGTGAACAATTGGTTTCCTCTGGACTTTGGCAGTTCCATACCACTTCTTCAGCTACAGAGCTGTGACTGCTGAAACTAATGGCTGAAAATGTCTCCGTAACACTAGAATTGAAGATTTTTTTTTTGTTAGTGTAAAACTGTAATTCATGGAAAACTGTATTGTAATAGACTAAATGAAGTCACAAAGTGTTGTTGGAGTCTTCACTATCAGCAACTAGCAAGGTATTGTTCCACATGACCGACATGTTGAACAAAACAAAATGATATTCTGGCTGAAAACAAAATGATATAATTTGACAGAACAGGAAGAATCAGGTAATTGAGTTTTGTAATCCCAACTTAAATGTGCCAAGCTAAAAATCTGTGAGATAGCGGTAGGCATCACTGGCACATAATTCTGAATTTTTGCTGCTTCATTGCAACTGGCATCACATAGTAGTTTTATTAACTCGAAAGTCAGCAATTAATGAACTATTTCCACTGATTAGTAAAGAATCACTTCTCATTCCACAATTTTTTGAATCATCAGAAGTTCAGCATCTTGAAGCAGGGGCCTCTGTTCTTAGCACGCGTTACTTTCAACAACCGAATCCTGCGAGCACAGGTTCGTCCACGTCAGTGAGTCCTAGCCCGCCATGGCCGGAAGCTCGAGTTCCAAGAGAATAACGCAGCTGCTCTTGCGGCGTAGGCATTCCGGAACGAGCCGCCAGGCAGGCCGGAGCTGCGGCTGCTCGTGCGGCGAATGTTGCGCATGCCTCTGGCTCTGCCCTCCTGTAATTGCTGCGGAAGTCGGATGAATTCGTGCAGGGACTGAGCAAGGGGCTGGTGCGACGGCACATCGCGAACCCGGCGAGGAGGATGGTGGCGGCGGCGGCGCGGCCGCCCAGCGGGAGGGGACGAAGAGCCGACGGAACCAGGGAGCTTTTCGCAAATATTCGGATCGCGATCCAATTATTTTCAAATACCCCCTATCGCGATGAATAGTCGCGATCCAAATCAGATGTCGTTTTGCAAAATATTTAGATCGCGACTATTAATCGCGATCTAATCCAGGGTGCTGTCTGCAAATAGCCACCCCGGCAGCCGTTTCAGGCGGCGCGGTCGCGCTGTCGCCGGCGACTTCCGCGTAGCCCCACCGCCGTGCGTCTCGCGCTCCTCTCGGTCGAATCCACGCGCTCAGGTGCTTTCCCGTTCTCTGCCAGCGAGCCTAGCCCCACAAAGGCCGAGGCTGCCTCAGCGCGCGCGGTGGCCGGAGACGCCGAACGGTCATGTCGCTCGCCCATTGCCCGCGAGGCGGCGGCGCAGGGTGGCCAGGAATCGAGAGGCCAGAATCCAACCTCCGTTCACCTTCTTCGCTCGGCTCCGCTCCTCATGGTGTGCCGCAAATTCCGAGGTGTGCCTGAAAGCCTGAAACTGGTGTCTGTCGCCCATCAACTGCACGCTCCAGTTTTCAAGCACCAGATTCGCCGTTCCAACGTTCTGTTCTGCAGAAGGCAACCACTACCGTTGCTCTAAAGTTCGGCACCAAACAAAAGAAACATTTCAGAGGAGGCACGAAATGTGATCTTCATTCTTCAAGCTCCAGCCAGCTTCTTCTGAAACTTCCAGGATTCAAAGATGAGGTATTAATGCTTTCTGACTCTGCCTTCTAGATAGATCAAACTAACGAATACGTTAAATGATTGGAGTCCTAAACAAAAGCTAGGGGGAAAAAAATTCATCTCGAAGTGGGCCACGCACTGTCGAGCTCCTTGCCTGACTCGCAACATTAACATTGCACTAGTAGCAGAAACAGAGTACAAGAACCAAAAGTGACACAAAGCACAACATGGAAATGAGTTGCAGTCTTTAATGTCGTTGATCAGGAAGTGAAATTCTTTCTTTGCAACAAGCAACAGACCTTACTAGTCCCTCTGTTATGAACTATGAAGCAAACTCTTTTATGAAAAGCAAGATTATGATTTTTCAAATGAGAGTGCGGATTTTTATTCAGGAAGACGGGACATGGATTTGGCGGTGTGCATGTGGGTATAGTTGTCTTCCCTAATATTCACATGGAACTTGTTCTAAGCCACTCATTTCTGAGCACTATCCCTGGAAACCAGACATTCTCATTCCTTCCTTAAAGTATTACTGATATTTATATATTAAAAACTTAACTATTAACTAGGTTAGGGGCTGTTCTGTTCTGTAAGTACCACGGATTGGAAAAATACTGTGAAACGGGAATATATTAAACCACTTGAACGCCACATTGGTATACTGACAGACTTATATTCTCTTGTGTTTGTTTGCTATCTGATAGATATGCCTTTTTCCATCTACTGAAAAACAAAAGAAAACGTGAAGGTATGATTGCTGACCAAAGCAAGAGCGAAAAAATTATGCAAGAGGTCTTCTGTCTTAAACTTTTTTTCTCAATTTGTAGCATCAAATATCACAATGAATACCATGTTTAAATGACATTTGACCTGTGAGTACTGGAGCAGTTGAACTGTGTTTACATATCTATTTTGACTAACTCAAAATCTGTTGCCATAAGGACACTGAGATGCATCAGTATGCTCTATGAAATTAGTCTTGATAACACACTACAAAAATAAGGATCATATGCGGAATCCATATTCCCTGGTTTCTCAATGTACAACTTATCAATGATACGTTTTTCTGATCTGCTCTCAGAGGCCCGATTGTGCCGATCATACCTTTGCTGCACCAGCAGAAAGAGCCATTTCCTCCAAGAGTTCTTGCTGCTCCATTGTGGCACACGACTGTAGATGTTTTAACGAAAATTTTGGTTAACATGCAAGATGGATTCAAATCAATACATGATTTTTTATATAATAGTATAATGTTGCAAAATTAACATATATTACATCTTATGTGATGTACCTGAATAGCAGATTCGATATCTCCTAAAAGGAAGCTAGTTAGTTCGAAATTCATCTTCAACCGGTGGTCAGTCACTCTGTTGTCCTGTAAGCAGAAGACTCCAGATTTACTTCATGTTTTGAAGGTTGACGAACAAGCTCGAGTAGTATTATACCATAATATGATAGGCCACTATGTGATATATATGTACCTTGTAATTATATGTCCTTATCTTCTCAGAGCGGGCACCAGTACCAACCTTCAATTGTGCCGGTATTAGTAACAGTTTTTACAAAATTGGTCATAAAGAACGAGCCTATTTACAATACAAAATAAAAGACAATTGCTTTTGTAGTCTTATTATAATTGAAATAACAAAGAATTAGCCTTTTCTGAATCTCAACTGTATAATTAGTGTTCATTACCTATAAAGGTGTACTACTTGGTATTGTGTTTGAACATTTATGATCTGAGTTAAAAAAAAAACATTTATCATCTATAAGACAGATCAATTTCATGGGAAATTATATAGCATAATTTTGTTGTTTTCACTTTGATATAACAGTAAAACCAATTGAAAGATGTAACGCTAACAATAGTTGAAAAAATACCTGCATTTTCCTCTGGTTTCTTATAGACTCTTGTTGCTCCCTTAATTTTATCTCGTAACTGTAATGTTAATTGTAGAGATATATATCAGAGCTAAATAAAATTACACAAGGACGTGCACTTATCAAACTAACAAGTATCATTTGACAACAATAATTTTCACTATTTTGAAAAGCGTTCCTAGTGCAAACACAAACTACACTGAAATTGTGTTTCATCATGAAAGAACATCTATAGTAGCAAAATAATTGGGGTGATAAGGACAATGTGGACAAGATTAACTGATAGTAGAACTTACAGTTTTGCTCTCAACAATTGGAATGCTCGTTCTTTGTTTTGAAGCTGTGACCTCTCTTCTGTGCAGAATATTCGTATTCCAGTAGGTTTGTGAATAAGATCAATAGCCGTTTCTACCTTGTTAACATTCTGCCCTGCATTGATTGAGACATTAGAGGATGCTCAGTTGTAAAAAACTTCACAAAAGCCCCATTTAAGTCGTGACAAAGTCTGTTGGTGATAATACCTCCAGCTCCACCAGATCTTGCTGCTTTAAGTTCAATATCTTTCGGATCAATCACCACATCAACTTCATCAGCCTACTATGCCATGGACACAACTTTAGGCTTCACAAAATAAAAACGAAATTAACAATTTAACATCATAAAGCTACAAATATGCAATGGTGCACCTCAGGCATAATAGCTACAGTTGCTGTTGAAGTGTGAACTCGGCCCATAGTCTCTGTCTGGGGAACACGTTGAACACGGTGTACACCTGATTCGAACTTCAATTTACTGTATACTTGTTTGCCCTTGATCTCCATCACATATGTCTTGTATCCACCCATATCAGCCTGAAAGGTTCAACTTGTGAGCTGCATGTTATTACTCCATAGGCATATAGTCAGGCTAAGGTTGCAAGTACACACTTCTGAGGAAGAAACCGGTTTATACTTCCAATTGTTGCGCTCACAATATCTCTGATACATGCGTACCTACAGAAAATCCATTGATATATTTAGGTCCGTATATAGGAGTAGCACTAGCATATTAAAATCAACTTCTATTCGACAATCTTTGGTATTCTATTGTTTGAAGAATATGAAAGGATAAAAACAAAAATAAGTAAGCAATTGGCACTCAAATTCCATAAATTAGCATCTACCTACAAGGTCACCAGCCCAAATTCCAGCTTCATCACCGCCAGTGCCAGCTCTCACTGCAGAAATGAGGACAATACAGTTTCTCAGTTCCCAAACATGACCAAGAACTATTGTCAGAAGATGTAGACTTCCATGGTAATGGACAGCTGTATGCTAGAGTTTAAGCGTATAACTGGACAGTTGAGATGTACCTTCAAGTAAGATGTTGCGTGCATCTAGAGGATCACTGGGAATCAGTTGCAGCTGACATGAGGAAATAAGAGCAATGAGAGGTATTCCAACATGTTTAACACTCTCAACTGAGAAACAGAAAGCGGTACCAGAGAACGCATTCAGTTAAGCATAGAGTACGTGCTGCTATTGTGCAAAATGTTATATATCAATAACGAAGGACAGGGAAATATACTGATATATATCAGATTTACCTTCAATTTTCCCTCAAGCTCTGCAAGCTGGTTAGACAGAGACTCCAGCTCTGAAGCTATCATCTCTGCCATATCAGGGTCATCTCCATTCTCCTTTTGCAAAGCTGTCACATTGGGCAGCCAAAAGAGCTTGTCAGAATCTAGTACTTATTCCTGTGAAAAAGAAATTCCGCAGCCTGCCAAACCTTTTGTTTCTTCTAGTTGCTTCTCACAATCCTTAAACTGCCGGTACGTAGTCACAACCTTTTTTTTTTTTGATAGATGGAAAACGGATGTAAAATTGATGAAAACAAGCTGCTCAAATTCTAGCACAGAGGTAACTGAAAGCAGATGCTATAGTGATCATCCAAATACCTGGTCCAGTTCAGCAACAGACTGCGCAAGTTTTTGGTACTCACTGGGATCTGAGACAATGTCAGGATCTGCCAACCTAACCTGAAGTAGATATCATACTTCAACGTTGGGGAAATAAATATAGAGCCCCAAATGCAATTGAATTTTGCATTATTTTGAAAGCATTATAGTTTACATTCCCTACACATACATATTGATATTGCCTTTCTCCAATTCCAATGTCAAAAGTTCAGAAATTGTTCAGTAGCTTTCAAGAACTTGACTTAGTTGTAAAATTACACTCCCGCCAGACTAAAAAAGGTAACTCACAATCTATGAACTAAAAAATATATTGGTAGGAAAATCCCATTGGTGGTTTATTACTTTGAAAGGGTAAAATGATCAAAGGTGGACAATGAAGTGCTGAATAAAGAACCATACCGACATTTCTTTCCAGGCCTTCTCTGCAGAGTCCAATTTTGCTATGAGATACGGTTCCTGCAGGAACCATGAGAAAAGGAATACTCATACTTCTATCATACAATCAAACAAAGGGTTCAGCTAGAGTACAAAAGGTAAATAAAACCACCCAATGTTCAGTAAGAAAATTCAGGATAAGTGACAGCAACAGACACCACAAGCTTGAGTTTGAACAACCCATTTCACTGAACAGTTTGACGGTTTGACCCCAAAACGATTCACAAACTACTGTACTGCACAATCCCTCTCTATTTCCACTTCCAGGAACTGGCTGAAATGACTGCCAAAAGAGCGTATGATAAGGGTGGACAGTTTACCGCCATGCAGACGACCGACGAGGAGGGCCTCCTGCGCCGCCTGCCGTGGAATAGAGGAAGGCTGGGGAGCGGCCAGCCCCGGGCGGCCGGGACGGCGGCGGCAGGGGCG
Source organism: Eragrostis nindensis (assembly GCA_012490785.1). Lineage (NCBI taxonomy): Eukaryota > Viridiplantae > Streptophyta > Magnoliopsida > Poales > Poaceae > Eragrostis > Eragrostis nindensis. The sequence goes on along the minus strand of JAAXCT010000015.1, from coordinate 649,964 downwards.
CGCGGAGGCGCCCGGAACAAGCCGGCGTGGAAAGCGTCCATCTTTCTCTGAAGAAGCAGAGGGAGGGGCACGAGAGGTGGGGATGGAAGGAACTGAGGATAGAAGACGACTGGAGAGAAGCCGGCTTTCGGCTGCCTTAAGATTCGTGCGTTCAGTCTCTCTCTTCCTTTTTTTTTTTCTTTTTTTCTTTGTTTTTTTGCAGAGCCAATTTCTGTTCAGGAAAGGTCAGTTTTCGCCCAGTTCCCGAAAAGAAAAACAAAACGTGAAAAAGGGGCTACTGTCAGTGTTAGCCGTTTCAATTCAAAAAAATATTTTTTCTCAAACACACAATAGTGCTTAATTATATTAAGATAAAAAAGGAGTAAAGCCCGTGCAACCCACCCACTCACAACTCATGCCACAAAAAAAAAGTTGGTTAAACTGTAAATTTAATCACTGGCCACCCCCTCTCGAGAAAAAAAAATACAGCCACTTACAATATCAGCTTTATTTTTTTAATTTCAGCAAACAAGCAGCACAATTCGTGGCCATTATATGGGCATGAATTAGGTCACCCACATACAACTGCAGCACCCTACATAATGATATAAAACAAACACCGAACACTGGATTGGAATAATCCACCTCTTCAATAAAAATCATGTGCAAGTCATATCTCAGTTTCTGCACATAACATCTCCTTGCATGTACCAAAACACATTACAGATACACAATCATGTCCCCAGTGACTAGGCTTAGAATTGAATTTACAACCGAATGCTACTGCTCGCTTCAGCCAGCCGACTCTCACACTGTACACTCCTGTGCACTCTACTGATTCTGAAGCTTTCTCGGAGTCGGTGACCTTCCTTCCATTGTTTGTAGCCGTTGCTTCAGATGGAATACTTCAACCTGACAAAAAAAAGGACAACATGCCCAAGTCAATTCAGGGAAATCTGCCCTTTTTTGTAGTGAAAACTGTTTTTAATTACTAAGAATGTTTTCTCATTTTTTGGGACACAGAAGCAACCGAGGAACAAGACTTCAATATGATAAGCCATGAGAAAATATGGACTGGTGCTGGGAAGCTTGAACTTGAACAGAGGTTCACCTGAAGCTGGAACGCCCTTGCGCGTTCTCCCGCCAACACTCCACGGGTAGAGTGCAGCTCCTGAGAAATGGATCAGATCAAATCGTTAGTAGTGGAACATCAGAGCATAGTGGTAAAGGGAGGGGAGAGGCTAAAGAAGCTCATCTTGCCTTCCGGGTCTCATCCATGACGGCCTTCAAGAACGCTACCTCACGCTCGAGCCGCACATTGTCGGCATGGACAGTGTTCGAGAGATTGTTAGACTCTTCCTGGCCCAGTTCTAGCCCGGTCACCTTCTCCTTCAACGCCTCGACCTCCCTGTCCCTCTCAGCAAGCCTCTTTTCTAGCTCATCCTTACTGTCGATAACCAAAGACAGGTTCTTCTCTGCTTCATCCTTGCTCGCCATTACAGCTGAAAGTTGCTCTTCCAGTGCCATATTTCTCCTGACTAGATTTGTTATTTTTGCATCGTGATGATGGTTGATGTCTGACGAACTTCTGCCTAGCCTCTTCATTCTAGCATCAGCATCTGGCGAGTGATGTGTGTCATTCCGCTGCTTTTGGTTTGTGATTGAGGGTAGCTCAGAACAATCATCAACGTCCTTGTATTTGTCATCATCGATAGGTTTCTGAAGTTTTTGGGCCAGACTGCAGTCTTCTTCCTGACGGAACTGCCCCCGGAGTGATGAGCTCCCCAGATTCGAGTTATGTAGAAGTGAATCAGGAAGGGATTTCCTCCCAGATGAGTTATCCACTGTTGTCGCAAGGCTACTTCTTGCTGCAGAACTAGTAGAGTATAATGGAGCGCAATTATTGAGGTGATCAGCGAGTTCCCTCGAGCTTGGAGGAGAGTCATCATATAGTAAGGGCTCCACATCAGGGGCGGACCGCCAACTGAAACAGTGCTCATTTTGCAGCACCACTAGTACTTCAACCTTAAAAATACTAAGTAAAATCAATTTCTGAATACTTTACTGATATTGTTCATGGAAGTATTCCGAGCGCATTGCAATCACAAAAATACAGAAAAAAAATAAAGTCTGACATAAATCATGAAAATGAAGCCTTGCTTTGCTAAGAGGTTCAGTTCTTTCACCTTGTCAGATGGCTCCTTCTTGTTTCCACCAAAAGCAACAAGAACAATCTTGTCCCTGTAGTACAATGGAACCATGCTGAAACCCTGCGATAATTTTTATTTAGAAACTGGAGAAGAAGTGAACAGCACATGACTAAACAGAACTCTCATAGGGATTATTCTCATTTGTGCTCTTACTTTTGCAATCATGGGCAATGTATTCAAACAATTCCAACTCAAACAAAAACTGGAGTAAACTACCACAATGGTGTATCTTTGAACAGCAAGTGTTTCGTTTGTGTAATAGATGTCATATATTTTCAGGGATCCTATTCTTCAGTGCTCAAGATATGTAAAAGGTGTCACCCATAACATAAAAGTCTAAATCAAGAAAGAATTACACTTACTTTCTTCGTAGTTATTGAAGAACTAGGAGGCACTACACAAACGGACCATTTAGATTCGAGAACATCAAAGACCCATGTTTCAGGATGTCCTGAGGTACGATTCTGGGTCAGATAAGCCCATGGCACATGGTAGCAAAGTTACCAATTAATAAATACTATTGATACGCAAATGAGATGAAAGGATGGAGCATACGTTTTTTCTTGCTTCCGCCTCCTGCAATATACCATTTCGTGCCACAAAGAGCTCCACAGCAACCTGCTCGAGGCGATGGGTGATGCCCATGGGTTTTTACCCTTGACCAGACCATCTGATAAGGACATCAATTTTTCAGAGCTTTTAACAGGCAAAACCTATAAAGAATACCGACAGAACAAAACCTATAAAGAAACCTGACAGAACTTACTGTTTCAAAGTCCAGAGCATGAATATCATTCAGAGTCTTGGACTTCGATTGACCTCCAAAAATCAATAGAATTCTATCATCATAAAGTGCAGCTACATGATTTGCTCTTGGAGAAGGTCCAGAACCTCTAAAACAGAGAACCCAGAATTAATATAAGAAACTTGTACAGTGAATTACAAGATACTGATTCTAACATTGAGGTGTTTCAGTGTAGCCGATAGCTAAAAATTAACCCCAACACTTTACTTTCATGTGCGTGCAATTTTTGAGTTCCAGGAAAGAATGACTCACTTGTAGTTCAAAGGAAGCCATGTTAATGACTTCAAATCAAACATATGAAGGTCATGCAGTTTCTTTCCTTTGCCGTCTTCGCCTCCAAAGAGAATTAAAGCAGGACCAGCTCGAATCACTGTATGGCCACTTCGAGACACCTGAAATTAATAATCAGGGTACAGTCTCCATCATTTAACAACAATATTAGAAACAGTGTACAAATCAAGCTCAGATATTTACCGGAATATCACCCTTGGCTTCCATATGCGACCAGAGCTCAGTTTCAGTATTGAAGGTCCATACTGCAGGAAAACAAATGATGAATACCTAATTGTCTCTGTTGGAAGTTTCGTCGAAGAATCAGATAAACAAAACAAACTAATAATCTTTAGAGAATCAATAATCACAGGCAAACCTGATATCTTATCAGAAGGTGGATCACTTTTCCCTCCCACAAGAATTACATTCTTCCCCCACGGCACCTAAATACCAAAGGAAATAGGTTCAATAAATTTCTCGTTAAGACATTACAAAGCATGATGAACGAGAACGACATAGCAAGAAGCAAATAAACTTAATACTTGTTTCTCAGACTTATATTGCCTTGCCAAGGAGGCCATCAGAATGCATGAGAGAAGATTAATTTAATCTTAATCTTTAAGAATACACATTCTAGTGGAATCAGAGTGTCAGAGATCTATCTTGAAGGTCAACAATGAATATCTTAATCAAGTGCACATTAATTGGCAATTTTGAATATGTATTTACTGAACTAATACTAATTAATCAATAAGACCTTAGCAGTAAGAGAAATGAGCTCCAAGAATTATACCAGACAATGACCTTTGCACGGTCGCAACTTTGGAGAGCGTCCAGTTGGTGATGGCCGAACTTTAGGAGCCACAGAATCCCAGGTAAGCTTGTCTAAACTCAATATCTGAAGGATACATAGAAGATGAGATCATGAAGTTAGCACGGTACCGGAATAGTGTTCATCCATTACCTTTATATCATCCAGCAAACGATTTCCAGAATCACCACCAAAGACAATCATTTTGCTCCCTACCATGGCAGCTGCATGCTGTTCATAACGGAAATCAGAAGAATGTGATACAAAAAGACATCATAAGATCCTAACTAAACACTGATGATGACAACACTTTAGTTACACTTCATAGCAACAGAATTAGAATTGTAGTAAGGTTAATTACATCAAAGCGTGGAACCGGTTTGTCGCCGTCCGTTGACAGCACCGCCCAATTCTCTGAGCTCTCAAAAGCACGTCCATTGAGATCGAAAGTATCAGATGAGCAGCGCCAAGCAAGGTCATCAGCACGGCCACTAACTGAAGCAGTCACTGGATCCTCCCCCTGGCCCAATCCCATAAAAAGCTTCAAATTTATCGATACAACAAATAAGCAGGGCAAATGGAAAACAATTGAACCAGAAAAGCTCACATTGGGGTGGCTGTGACGCTTGGTGTGCCGAGAAGGGCTTCGAGAGCCATGGAAATGATCATTTAGATGACCCTTCAACCTGCAGATATCATATGACAATGATAAAGTCTGACAAATGTACAAATAAACATTTTATTATTTCGCAGAAAAGACCCTTAACTCATCCACATGAAAGGACTTTTTCAGGTTAAGCTCATTAACAAAAAGTAAATATGACAGAAATGGATTTATATTAATTGGTTAAAATTAAGCACGGTAACAAAAAGGTCAACCTTGACACGACATAAGCAGTCCTTCACACATAGAACATGAAAACACCAACACACACTTTTCTTTTCATTAATACACAGAAATTAAAAATCTCCCAGAAAGTTATAAACGAGAGTTCACCCTGTCCTAAAACCAGACGAATGGTGTTCAATGAAACGAAACCTCATTTACTAGAAAACACCAATCTGCTTCCCAAAAGAACACAAAACACAAATAAACAGTTTTGTATCTTCTATGAGGCGAAAAGGACTAAGTTTTCTCCAATAAAATCATCTGAACAGGCAAGTGACCACAACCAAATCAGCAACCAAAACATCTCTACAATAAAAATGGCTTCATAAAAAAAGATAAATATAATCTTAGCCCGTATATGCAAAACAAAAATATCCCTAAAGAAACAAAATATCAGGTACTAAGGTTTAGGAGAACTGTAACCAATGGATACGAGCTAATCGAAGAAGAAAAGTTAAATTTATGGGCCAATTGAACTGAAATCTCACCTCCCCAGCTTCATCCTGCGGCGAGAGAAACCAAACATCTTCGGCATTGCTGCGGCCTCTTTTCTTCACCTCCAAACTTTCTCCCCCAAAACAAAATCGAGAACGATTTAACGAACCGAACCCTACCGCCGAAATCTCTTGTCACCTGCAAACACGGAGCCGCGGGGAAGCAAACAGGAAATGGGGTCAGCGAGTGGAGCAGTTGAGATTGGGGGCGGCAAATCATGTCGAGAAATGCGGGGGAAAAGGACAAATTTTTCCTTTAAAAAAGGGGCGCTGCCGCCGTTGGGACTTGAGCAAGAACAGGAAGACATCAAACAGTCGCAGATGCTGAGGCGGAAAAAGGACAGAAATTTGGGGGCCGGGAATCCATTAGACAAAGCGGCAGCAACAATGCAAAAATAAAGTCCAAGAAACACCCACTGCTCGCTTGGAGAAAGAACAGGGACACGACTAACAGATTTGTTTAACCTTCTATTTGGAAGCCAAAAAAAATGTTTTTTGAGGTTCTCAAGATGTTCCATTGGCATTGCCGAGAAGAAGACAGGCACATCAAAGTAAGAACAGAATCAAAAATAAAAAGGCAAAGAAATCGAAGGACTACTTACTTCTTGGATCGGAGCAAGGAAGACGAACAAGAACAGGGAGGCGTTACTGCCCCAACCCCCAGCATAAATTGCCCTAGTGAGTGTGGAAGCTCGAGGAGTGCGAATGGTGGAGGCACTGCAGCTGCAGAGCAGGAGGCGGCAGCAGTGACATTGACTTCTCTCAGCTTTGGAGAGGGTGAAGCACGAAGCCTCTGGCGTGAGAGGCTGCTCCGCTGGTGGCGTGAAAAGTTTTTGCAGGGTGGGGTGCTGTGTTTTGGTTTTAGAAGCAGCAACGGACATGGAAAAGGTGATTCACTTTACTGTTACCATCATGAAGGTGGCGATAACACGAGTGCAACTAATCTCCATTGCATACAAATGAAGGTGGAAATTAAGAAGACTGGACTGAAGAAAAATTGAGGTGCACTTCTATATAGTACAATAACAGTACAGCAGAAATGCTGAAGGATTTCTCTAGTTTTTGCCTTTTAACTTACACTAACTAGTTCAGCTAAGACCTGCATCCACGTGTTCTCCATGTAAAAATCTCTGAGGAGTATATTAGTGTAAATTTTCTGATTTTTACAGTGTCATCGAGGAGATCAGGAGGCAGGCAAATCTCTGTGCAGTGTCCACCTCAATCTTCCTTTCAAGCGCCATTATTGACTTCCCTCGAAACACGCGCATGTGGTGCCCGGTTTCATTACCTCAGTCGTTTCCACAGCTGCCTCATCAGTCATGAGAAAGCTGAAGAAAGCCAAGCCTGCCCCTGCCTCCCTCGCTGCTGCTCCGACATGTGGGCCTATTTTGCACAAAAATCCACTGCAGAAAAAGGGCATTAGCAATGGACCATTACTATCATATCATTGTTGTTAATACTGTCAGTAAGGTCAAAAGGCCCCAGCATTTCTGCAATCGCTTTCCCTGCCTCCGCTTAATTTATGGATGGAGATAGTTTTTTCCCTTTGTTCGAGAAACATTGTAGAAGTAGCCATTTACTAATGTTTTCAGTAACCAGTACGTTGTCCAAGCAGGAGTACGTAACTTTGCTCACGTAGGATAGATCTTGGAGCGTAGCAATGGCAGCGAGCAAGTAGCCGACAGCCGCATTAAATCCCGTCGGACCGTTCACTATGTCAGGGGCTGTTACGCCTGTACCACGTCCACCACACTCACACGTACAGTAGGATCTTTTGCGCTAGCTAGCGGGAAAACAGAGTCGTTGTGCACGCTTGCTCATCAAAGAAAACCGACACTGGTATTAGCACGAGAGGTTGTTGCTGACAACAGAAAATGTAGAATAGTTTCCTAATGATTTCTACTACCAAGTACTACTACTACTCATAGTACTAGTACTTTTCTACTCCGTTGAACTTTCCAATAAATATCTTCACGTACAGGTATATATGAAAACAGGGGCCCTAGTGCACTATGTGAGCGTCACCTGTTTCACTCAAAAGAAAAAAAGCTCATCAGATTTAAAATTAACACTCGAATAGTCTGCCTCTGGCTGTCTACAAAACATGATGCGATGAGGATCAAAACTGAACGTACTGACATGGTCTCAAAAAAAAAGGAATGTACTGACACAATGATGGCAAGAGGAAGACATGCGAATTAAGGACCAAAACTGAATGTACTCCTCACACAATCATGGCAAGGGACAACTTAAAACAACCGGTGACTCGATGGTAGTAGTAGTACTAGATGAACGATGGTTGGCCTGGCCAGGTATGGGAAATGGGTCGAACGGTCGAGACGAGCTGTGGAACCATCACGTGATTAGTTAATTAGTTAGCTGTCATAACGTCAAATAAAAAGTTAATTAGCCATCCGAACCTGTTCTTAGGCGGCGTGGCCCCTGATGGAGCTGCTGCTCAGGCTGGCTGATCAGCATGCATGCATGTGACGGAGCAGAGCCATCAGACGAGTTTTGGGGTACTCCCTTCCCATGTGAAGATCGTGTCGAATGACTGGTTAGTAAACACGGAATCACCTACTAGGATAGGAAGAAGTTGGTTTTGATTGTTTTCTCGGTTCCTTGTTCGAAGATACACTAGGAAAAGAACGTACGGGTAGTAGCTAGTAGCGTCCTCTGTGACGCCGTGTTCTTCCTCTTCAGGAGTAGTAATGTACTACGCGCATCAACGTACGGGGCGGCGCGGGACGGCGGGTTCCGGCCGGAGACGGCGGCGAGCAGTGGTTTCTCCGGCAGCTGGCCAGCCGGCCGGCCGGGCAAAGGGGAGGTTCAGAGCATAGAGCACCTGCACTGTCTGTCCATTTCGTCGACCCCAAGATGAGCTGGGTGCCGATCGATGCGTATCTAGGAGTATCCAAATCCAATCCGTGCTGGAGTAGTACTCGCGTGTGAAGAGAACCAAAAAAAAAAAAGGTCCGTGCAACTTGTCCACGGGCGCGCAGGCATAACTCGGTGGCTCCGGTAGATTCCTGATCGGCGTGACGCCGCCGCCCGCAGCTGTTGAGCACTGGGATTCCTCCGATGCATTGGCCTTGGCCGCCGCCCGCACGCACCGTGATAAGATTTTTTTTTTTTTCTTCGATTACACCGTGATATCATAAGATCCTTGTCCAGCGTCAACTTGCACGGCACAAAGCGCCCGGCCGAATCCGTGTTTACTGTACAAGCTGGAGGCATCTATCGCAGCGGAGTTCGGCTTGGCTCCTGTCGTTCGCACGAGCCACCCGCACCTCCCTCCACGCAAGAGGCGCTGCTCCGTAGTACGGCTATGTTCGTACCTGCAATCCTTTTTTTATTCAATTACACAGTATAACTCACTCACAATGCACACACTCACCTCTATGAACGCACATACGTAAACCATATTCTTATGAGCATCCTCGAAGACTGAGCCAGCAAATCCTCGAGATATTGATGAAGTCACTACTGGCGCTTCGCTGTCGACGGCCATGTCGCCTCCCGTTGAACGCACAACGTCGTTAAATACTAGAAAATTCGCTCTCATATAGAGTCAAACCTAAGACCTCAGGTGCTACTGAGACTCTTATAACAACTAGACTACCGCCTCTCTTGCCGTACCTGCAATCCTCTGCATGGATGAAGTCAACTATATACGCATGGAGATCAGCAGGACGTTGTTCTCTCATCAGTTGATTGTGCTTACATATATCGGCCAGGAATAACATGGTAGTTTCCGAAATTTTGTTGAAGCCCATATGGAATTTGGTTCAAGCTCCGTCACTGGGTGCGGCCATGTGGGTCCGGCAGGCCGAGTAGCAGCCTGGGGCGGCCAAGGAGGAGAGGAATGGGTGGGTGGGTTTGTTCATTAGGGGGAATGGGGTCAATTGACTTGCACTTTATTTCCAGCTTCGAAATTTAGGAATGACTATATTCATGGACAAATCGATGCAGTATAACATTATGAGAAGAAGAGAGCTTTGCATCTTGCTTCACGAGCCTGTTTGGATCCACCGAGATTTTAAAAGCTATATAGCAAACAGGGCAGATTATGCACCAGATTCTAGAATCCAGATTATGAGATTTTAAGAATCCCATATAATCTTACCTAACCTAGCTTTTAGGTGATTTTATTTGCCAAAAGACCTGGTGCCTTTGAATGCTTTTGGAAAAATTACAGCTTCTGCCACCATTTACCCTAATATAGGAAGGACATACTGGTCATTAAATACCTCAGAAACTGGTTTCTAGATTTTAAGAATTCAGGATCCAAACATCCCACCTAGAATTTTTTTAGAAGCCAGATTATAGAAGCTAAACATAGAATTCAGAGTCTTAGAAGGTAACGGGGATCCAAACACCATCATATGAACCATTGGTTCTCGACTGCCGTGTAAGATATATGTGTTTATTGAAGAAATGTATCAACAAAGACAACGCGATGCATGGAAATCGAATGAATTTGCAACTCAGGCAAACAAAAGAAAAAGTAGTTGTACAGAGTGGCATTGCCGTCAGTACCACTAGCTAGAAAAAAAAAAAGAGAACTATTTGTACGCAGTTCTCTTTAGAATGAAAAATGTCAACCAAGATTGGAAGAGTATAGCTAGTCAATGCAACAGAATAATTCAAAAACAACGCAGGATTATATCCATATCTCAGAGCAGGGCATAAAAAACCCGGCCTTCACGCACACACTTCGTCTACACATTGTCACATTTCGTTATTATTTGACTCAAAAAGGCTGCCCGTGCATGCATGCAAACGCCACGTGTACGTTCTTGATCCTACAGCCAGAGCGCGCCGGCGCTCTTGAGCATGGGCACGAGCTCGCCGGCGAGGTGTAGCGCCATGACCCTGTTTGTCCCGCCGACGAGGTTGCCGCCGACGAACAATGCAGGTACGGCCGGCACGCGGCCGCCGAGCATCCTGGCGAGCTACCTTCTCCATCTCTCGGCCTAGGGGGTCCTTGTCCAGCTCGTGCACAGCAGCGTTCACGCTGAGATCATTCAGGAGCGACGTCACGGTGTGGCACATGCAGCAGTTGCTCTTCGTGAACACCACCACCGCTCGCTCTGACGCCAGCTTCGCCACCCGGTCCATTGGTTGGAAGTTTCCACTTATGGTGTCGTCTAGAAAGTTCTAGAGGCTTTGTTGGTCTCTCTCCTGATCGATGATCTCCTTGTGAGTACTGTTTGAAGGTTTGGAAAGTGATGTGTGGTTAATTAGTGGTTTCTTGCTGCTGTCCTCCCTGGTTTGCCGTTTTATAGGCTGGAGGTGGAGAAGACTTTGCAAGTTGTTGTGCGTGCCTGCGTACGTGCTGTGGATTAACATGGCTAGATTTTATTCTTGAGAGTGTTAATATGTCGTTCAGATATCTTCAGAGTGTTAATTAATTAATAAGAACGTATCAAAAGCAGATGGCGCTGACAACAACACGTACGGCCACGATTTGTCACATGACAGTATAGGATCTGATTCCACCGGCTAATTATGGTCAGCTTCGTTCCATGGGAAGGATCATCTGATCAAAACAGCATCTTTCGACAGTCACACGCCATTTTCTGCGATTATACATTGAACCATCCGGAGTCAAAGATACGACGACCGGCGCCGTCGCGCCGACATATAGGCTTTCAGCAACTTGTTCTGGTTCAGTTCGACAAAAAAGCTACGTATGTGCGCTGCATCTGCACTGGCGCCGCGTCGCTTTGTTCCTTATCGAATCTGTACATCCGATCCAGCACGATTGGTTCACACTCTTTATCATGGATCAAAATCTCTTCACGCCGCTGGTCAATGGGTCGACGTCGTTGGACAGCCACCATGCATCAAGCATCTGCGATGCTGCGGCGCGACGACGGCGCCTAAGCAATGGCGGTTCCCGATATGAGCATATATATGAGCCACGGCCCACGAGGAGAATCAGACAGGAAATTTAACGCGATGGATGCTGACGATGTGCACGCATCCTGAACGGTGTCTTCCAGGCGATGTGATGAGATGCTGCTGTTTTAAGCATCTGCATATAAACATCTTCGTCGACGTCTGTCCATATGCACGCACGGTAGATGGCGAGTTCCTCCGTGTTGATTCGATTCTTCCAGCTGGTCGATGTAGAGATCTTCTTTATAGGCATATTATATACAGCTTCTTGCGAAGGGTTTGGGGCATCTGTTTGCAGCAGGGTTCGCAAAACCGCTGAAAACCGGCCGGTTTTCGCGAAAACCGGGAAAACCGGTCCGGTCCGGTAGGCAAAACCGTCCGGTTTTTCGGAAAAATTAACACAGTGTTTTCGAGAAAACCGGTAAACCGCCCGGTTTTCCCGGTTTACCGGACCGGTTTTTTCGGGATCGGTTTTTCCGGTTTTTCCGAAAATGCAAACCTTGGTTTGCAGTTGGTTTAAATTTGGCTCTTCGGCTTCTCGTGGGGCACCCATTGTTTGTTGCACCCACTTTTCTCAGTTAGATATCTCGATGCAAATTCTACGATTATTCGGTACATCCGACACATTTTTACGACAATGGCTTAAATCACTTTGGTGGTGGTTCTCTTGGTTTTCGAAACAATATATAACGGCTCCGTTCGGCATGCGGCTTTTCAGCCGGCTGGTCCGGCTGCTGCTGCTACAGCCCACTGATTGCTACAGTGCCAGATTCCTCTGCTACAGTGTTTTCTCTCACTATTCAAACTGCAACTGCAACTGCATCCTCCAACCGAACACCTTGAACATGTGGTCATACAAATAAATCGTAGGTGAAGCATTTTCCTAAAAAAAAAATTATTGCTGATCAATACTGTTTGGATCAGTAATTTGTTTCCTTCTTCCCTTCTAACTTCTTGTCATTGTGCATTGATACCATAAGCTACGTTATTCCTTCCAAATTCAGCATGTTGCAATTTCTATAAATTTCGTCAAAATATCATATATTCAAATTACACATAATTCAGCATGTTGCAATTTCCATAAAGTTCGTCAAATAAACTTGCAAAGACAGACTCAACATTGTTCATCATGTGATATTAAAATACTGGGATGTGCTCGATTAATATCATGACAGATCACAAAATAATATATAAAATGTAATTATAGCATTTTCCTAAATTATTTACATCTCCAACTACGAAAAATGCTAAACTACAAAAGTACTGTTAGTCTAATTTTGTATGTTGTTAAACTACAAAAATAATATAAAAAGTTTTTATTTATTTATTTTAACATATGTTGCTATGAGAGCTATTGCCATATATAATTTAAGCTTTAAATTATGTATATGTCAAGAAACAAAAAAAAATTGACAAACTTCAATGAGGGTACATATTGCACCGATTTGAATTGTTCAGGGGCGGAGTGAAAAATCAAACCAAGATTTTGTTTCGGGGGTCAAATGGACAAAATGAATTGATTGTCATATGTGGCATATTTTCCGTAATCTGAACACTGGAACCCTTGTCAGTAACGGGTGTGTTTGCTGCTTCCCCCTCACAGGCTACAGTGCTGCTTCCAGCAGTTACAGTGTTCTCTCTCAGAAAAACTGCGCAGGCAACAGTAAAACTGCGAGCCGAACAGGCTGAACAATTTCTCCTTATGTCAAAACATGTTTAGGGATCACATCCAGTCTAGATGATGCAGAGTACATTAACAACGTCAGTAAAACATTATTACCAGTTCATTTCTCATTCTCATCAGCACAGGACGACATAAAATGCACCTGGCACGCACACCCACGCTTGACGAAAAAAAAAAAGCCCTCGCATGCATGCTCACGCATATCAAGGCTCTAGCTAGTTCTCGATTCTACTACAGCCAGAGCGCGCCGGCGCTCTTGAGCATGGGCACCAGCTCCCCGGCGAGGTGCAGTGCCATGATCCTGTTGGTCCCGCCGACGAGGTCGCCGCCGATGAACACCGCCGGCACGGCGGGCACGCGGTCGCCGAGCATCCTTGCGAGCTCCTTCTCCATCTCCCGGCCCCGGGGCTCACGGTCCAGCTCGTGCACGGCGGCGTTCACGCCCATGTCGCTTAGCAGCGACGTCACGGCGTGGCACATGCTACAGTTGCTCTTCGTGAAAACCACCACCGCCTTCTCCGACGCCAGCTTCGCCACGTGGTCCATAAGCTAGTTCACTTGTGGTGCTGGAAGATTCTGGAAGATTTCAGTCTCACTGGCTCACTGCTAATCTCCTTGTATGAGCTTGGTGACTTGGAAACAGATGTGTGTGGTTTCTTGCTGCTGGTAGGGTGCATGGGGCTTGCCTTTTATAGGCTGGGAAAGGCTTTGGTACGTACCTACGTACCTGCTGTGGATGAAGATTCCTGACTAGCAGTTGATAGCATTTGATGCAAATGTTGACACAGAAAAATCATTATTTGATTTAGCTAAAGACTGGATAGATTTGGATAAGAATAATCCGTTCTGGCGTCTCATGTTTGAGGGCCCTTGGAACAATGGTATCTTCCCCCACGAGTTGCCACTTTGCCCTTTGAAAGATTTATATTCCCTCTTCTGAAAAATGTGGTCTTTGAAAAAGGCTTGTGGATTGTGACATCCTGCCCTAGAGCTTAATAGGATTGATAGAATACTCATGTCAATAAGTTGCAGCTTCTTTTCCAGAAGCTCATCTCGAAAGAACTCCGAGGTTAAGCGTGCTTGGCTTAGAGCGATTTTAGGATGAGTGACCGACCGGAAAGTTCTTCCTGAATGCGCACAAGTGAGGATAGTCTTGATATCTTAGAGAGCTGCTAGGTGTAAGGCCCGGCTCGGGGAGCGGGACGTTACATAGATAGAATGTATGGATATTTCTGGACATATCTGGCGGGAGAAGTAGCACACAAAATCTTTTCTGGGCATTTCTTCATTATTGTTTTCATAAGCTTTTTCTTTTTCTTTTTATCTTGGCCTATGGTGCCTTTGGTTCTCTTATTCTTTTACCATACTTAAAAACAGCAGTTGGTGGCTTGCCGGTAGTTGTCGCTCCGTCGCCTCCCTCACCTGGCCTCTGTGCCGACAGATCGACCCCACAGCTCCCCTCCACTCTCACCTCGTATCCGCTTGCCACGCTCATGCGAAGAAGAAACAGCCAAGAGACGAGAGAGCAGCTATTTTTTATCCGTTTTATTTACTGCATGGGACCCGCACCATGCCCTGTGAAACTGATGCCAATTTAAGGGTTGTGGGGCCCGAATGTGGAGGACGTTGTCCCGCACAAGTGCTTGTGTTTTTTTCCTCCCGAAACTGTGGGACATCTGCTCATGAGAAAAATAACAGATGGAAGAATCCAACGAGAGAAAAATAAAAAAAATATATTCATTCATCGATTATTTTAGGAAATAAAGTCAATTCTATATATTTAATTTTTCTACGTATTCGTATGACGTTCTGTGTTCATGTCTTCTCAGGTATGGCTGACAAGTAATGAAATCAATTTTTCTTACGTGTTTGTGTGTTAAAAGAGCTGATAAATAAAATTTGTATGATGGAATGATGATTCAATTACCTAATAATATGGACGACCTTTTGTAGTCTAAAATTTCATTAAACATGAATTATATGTTTTAAAAATCCGTAGCAAAGCACAGGCATTCGGCTAGTAATATAGTAAAACCGTCCAAGTGGTGGCTTCATAAGGAAAAAAAACGGATGCAAATTGAAAATCTATCCATGCTAAACAGCATCATCGGCTTACCGACCACTGGTGTGTTGAACTGTAGATCACAATAAAAATGGATGAACCTCAGGTGAGCTCCTTGCCCTTGGTATTTCATTGCAAAGGGAAAAAACAAACATGTGAATACTAGCACATACAGATTCAAGTACTCATTAGCATGGCCTCTCGTAAGATGACACACACACACACAAGTCAAAGAACTGATTCAGTACACACGCAAGAACATACTAATGACAAGCTCAAACGTTTTGACTGGTGTGTCCTATGCAGGTTTGCTCCAATACTGTAGTAGTCTGACATTAATTTGTAATTATCACTGAAAAAACTCTAGCTCTGTGGACGTATGAAAGATGCCCTGTAATACTAACTTAGGAGTTACTCCCTCTGTTCATATTTACATGTCGTTTGACTTTTTTCATCTCAAGTTTGACTGCTCGTCTTATTCAAAAAATTTGTGCAACCATAGTTAAATTTAAGTCATTCTCGAAGAACTTATATTAATAAAGCAAGCCACAACAAAAAATATGATATTTTGTATAATTTTTTGAATAAGACGAGCAGTCAAACTTGAGATGAAAAAAGTCAAACGACATGTAAATATGAACAGAGGGAGTACTACTTTGATGTCTTTCTGTTGACAACAGGACCTGATTCCTCCGGCTAAGAGAAGCTGCATTCATTCCTGCGCGGGTTCAGAGTTCAGAGTTCAGACACAGAGCTTGCAGTCTCGTTCAGTCCTCGAGCACTCTGTTGCTTCTGATCTTACACACACTAAACTGGATTTGGTTTACCAGAATGACATTGATTCACAAAGGCCGCCTTCAAGGATCGCCCATCGCGCTGCCCAACAAACATCGGTATGGAAGCTTAGAAAGTGTCTTAATCGATTTCTGGTATAGAGACGACAAAAGAAAGATTCCAGGAAATAAATCTTGAGAAGATATGCGTAGCGTCATCACTGCGCAGTTTCTTATCGGAATCTATCTCTTCAGGCATGCTACTTGTCGATTGTTCGGACCACACTCTATCAGGGACGCGATGCCGCGAGCCGACGACGGCTTCCTTCGCGGTTTTGAGATTCGGATGCGCGCTGGCCTGTACGATACGTGCTGACGTGGTATATATGCGCCCTGGATTCCTGATGTGAAGTGCTGCAGTTCAAGCATCTATCGTCGTCCAGGTCCGGCTGCACATATGCATGATCCGAGATACGGCACACTGCAGGCTTCTTGTGAAGGGTTTGGGACATTTGTTCGAAGTTAGTTTGACCCCTCACCTTCCCGTGGGACACCAACTCTGTCCATGCGCATGCAAGAGGTGTTTGTCATTTGACACATCAGAAGTTTGACGCCTTATTTAGCAATTTCCACGTGAACAGTTTAAATGCATGAAGATCAATACAGGTGGATCAGTCAGTTCTAAAGTCTTTAGTTTTAATTTTTTTCCCTTTTCTTTTTGCGTTCGTTCTCATGCTTAATTTCTTTTCACCACATCAACTTCATGCAATTATAGTTCCCATAAACGATGTTGTACCACATTTCTACGACAAAGATGTTTCAAAACATTGGATAGTAAGGTTCTTTAATACCTATCTACTCTTTCTTTATAAGTGCGACCAACTAAACATCATTAACTCCTATTTCTCTGCAACCACAGCGAGCCACATCACCTAAATTGTTCTGTCCGTCCGATTGCCGGTGTTGCTTCAATCTTGAACGTCAGTTTGTTTGATTAATATGGCTACTCGCCTCTGCATGTTTCTCATTTTAATTGCCCACTAATAACGTTTTCCGTTCCCACATTTGATGACTGCGTAGTGGTTTTCGTTCCCACATTTTAATTTCCCATGTTGATCTTTACTGTCTGCCCTCAATTGATTGTTTAATCGGCTCTCGGAAACGTCCGTCCACCACCAGTTATGGCTTTAACAGCCACAACAGCATCAAAGCTGCCGTCACTTTCCCTGCCTCCTTGATTCCACCTCATTTACAGGCGTTGATGGCCTGCTGTCTCCTACAATTAACAGAGCCATCTCAAAGGTCACCGTGATGGGATTACATAGGTGTATATATATCGATCTTCTATCTGCCCGTCTAGGCCGATGGATTGACACAGCAATCGTGAGGTCCAGTTGGTCGTAGCACCATTCATCCACTAGCCTTCAGATGGATCGCTACACATTGATTTGCCATCGGGCTCTACCCTTTGAATATCTCTCTTCCTGTCCTACTCCAAAAAAACACGAATGTCTTCATATGGAACATCTGTTGTGTCTGCCCAAGCTGGAGCTTTCATTTCAGTGCTCAAGCGCAGATCAAATGCAAGCAAGTGCTGGATTTCTCATCGGCAGCACTGCAAGGTTTCCTAGCGTAAGAAATTTTTCAGTTGTCAGCAGCTGCTACTTATTCTTCCAGCGTTGGATCTAATTCTTTCCCCCAATCTATATTGGTAGCTTCAGGTAAACCATCCCACCTAATTGCTTTACAGGATTCCATCAATTTTCACAAAATGAATATTATTGATTATACTTTTGTTAGAGTTCGGTACTGCAATTTTGTAGAACCTTTCACCTCCATTCTTTCTTACGTGCTGCATCTTCTAGAATCATACATTCCAATGAAGTGCCTCCTTTTCCAATCCATTTGTATTTAAGCTATTTTACTTTTCACTGATTACTCAATATATGCACTTAGCATTTTTTTCTAAGCATTCTCTACAACGTGAAGGTGTACTTTAATTTTCATTGGCACTAATTAATATTTATTTTCCATACAAAGTAGTTAAGTTACTTATTACCTTCTGGTGACACTGATTTTTCAAAAATATATATCTGATTTCATATGTATAACAATTACATGGTGTTCTTTTGTTCACTTTCAGATGTATTTCGTGAAATGTTGTTTATCTTTTCCCTATAAAGCTTGCCCTCCCCAACTGATAACTGTTGTGGGTATATTTACTAAATCGTACTCAAATTCTACAAGAAAGGGTGATATATTTTCTGCATGATGATTTTGAAAAAAAATTGACTACTGAAGTGCAATCTGAACTTTTCCGAGGGAAACTACTTAGAGAGTCAGAGTTCTGTCATGGACCAATAAAATCATGGTGCTGTTGGAGATATGCCATCAAACATGACAGAGGGTAAAAGTGTACAATACATATTTTCAATAAAGTCAGACCTTTTCTTGCACAATTGTAACTCCCTAATGGCAATCAACTATTACAAGCATGTCAACGATTGTTAGATCATTTTTGCATCTACTCCGTATGTTATTCCACTGAAGTTAATAAGTTTGTTTCCGCTCCCCTTTCTTTCCTTCAAACATTTTTTGCTGTCACTTTCCACTCTAAATGTCCTATAATCACCTATAAATTCCCGCAGCAACGCGCAGGGAAGTCACCTAGTTATATATATAATTGACCACGAAAAGAAGCCTTTATGTTCGCTCTCAAGGCCTACACATTACCACGTTAATTCTAAAATGCTAGAAATTCCCACGTTAATCCGAGAAAATTACACACCACTGCCATGCCATTATAAAACAACTAGTCAGAAAACCCCCTAAAAATATTTATAAAATAGATAAATTCGAAATAATAAAAATAGCCAAAAATACCCCCTCACACCTATTTCTAAATTATCCACCGTGCCATTATGAGTAAAAAAAAGCTAAATTCAGAATAATAAAAAATAACAAAAAATATCCTTCACACCTATTTCTAAATAATAAAAAATAACAAAAAATATCCTTCATACCTATTTCTAAATTACCCTCCATGCCCTTAAAGTCCAAAAAAACTAAATTTGAATTATAAAAATAGCTAAAAATATCCTTAATTTTTATTTTTAAGTTACCAACCATACCATAATGAGCAAATAGCTAAATTTTAGAATAATAAAAATATCCAACAAACACTTAATTCTAATTTCTAAATACACTGTTATAAAAATAGACATATCTCTAGCTAGAACGGCACATTATCTTATTTTTAGCATGACATATTTCCTTTGAAAAATTTATTTGTAGCACAACACATTTTTTTTTCCTAGCATGAGATATGTTAGTTGTTTAGCATGCCACGTTTGTACCAACCTCACTTCTAAAATAAAATCAAATATATTGTTAGATAAATGATGACTCATCTCACACTCAAATTGAGGGACGGTGAGAAATTCTACAATCTATTTTCTATCATTTTGTAAATATAGGTTATAAAATAGGTAATAACAATAAACTATGTTAAACTTATACAATAATATAAAAATATTTTAAATAATATAGTATGTCTAGCCGCGCAATTGCGCGGGTGTAAGGATCGTGTGACCGAGAGGGGAGGGGTGAATCGGTGCACTCTAGAATCTATTTCCACACACTTACACCTAAGCAACTCCTACCGAGTGGTTCTAGTAACAAGGTAAAGCATACTAAGGAGTATCCTTAACCTATATAGCTAGTGCATATAGATAACACAATCACACCACACTAGCAACCTAGCACAAGATAGATAGATAGCGGAAGACTTAAGCTAGGCAAGGCAAGATAACAAGATAACTAGAGACAAGGCAACCAAGATACTAGGCACACTAAGTAGAGTCCTTAGAGCTACTAGATAGGCTATAACAAGTAAACACACGAGCAAGACAAACAAGCAAACCTAGTGAAGCTAGTTGGTACCAAGGTAAACACACAAGCAAGATAAGAGCACAACTCAAGTATTACAAGCAATCATATGAAGTGCGATAAGTAAATACGAGTAGTAAAGTAGAAGGGATAGAGAATGCTCATGATGTTTTCCCGTGGTCTCGGAAGGATGGCGCCTTCCCCTACTCCACGTTGGGTCACTCCCGCCGGAGTCTCGACCCCGTCCCTCCGCTCGATGGCGATCCCTCCTAGAGCACACTTCACCCTCCGAGTGAAGTCGCGGGCACGTCCCGCCGGGCTCGATCCCGGGTACTCTTCCGGAGGTAAGGCTCCGCACTTGATGCGTGCCAAAGGGCGCTCCACTAGTGATGCTTCTTTCGCACGGGAAGCTCCAAGACTGTGTATAAACTTGTGTCGACTTCCACAATCTTCTTGGACAGCTCAACACCGACGGCTAACCGGTCTAGGCCTTGCCATATACCAAGAGTAACAGCCCTAGATGACTCTCTCAAGCCCACACTAGCCTAGGGATCAAAAGATGCAACTTGCTACTCTCTCAAGCACTAGAATCACTCCAAATCCTTCTCAAGTGCTTCACACTTCTTCCTCTTGGCTTCTTGGCAGCACCTCCCCTCTTTCCTGGGTCCAAGAGCACCTCAAAGAGGTAAACAACCGACTATATATAGGCCTCCAACCTCAAACTAGCCGTTGTCCAAAACTGCCCAGTCTGCGTGATGACCGTACAATAGACCGTACTGTCCGGTCTCCATTCTGACCGTATTGTCCGGTCTTCACCAGACCGGCTTCCAAGGAGTGCTGCTCCTCTTCTCAAAGCAGACCGTATTGTACGGTCCCTAGGACGGTACTGTCCGGTCTCCACTTCTTCTTCAGCCAACAGAAACTTCTCCTTCTCTGTTGCTCTTCTCCTGTAAGACCGTACTGTCCGGTCCCTGGCCGTATTGTCCGGTCAACTGTCCGGTCTTCATTCTTCAACTTCCAGAAACTTCAGCTTCTCTGTCTGGAACACTCCAATAGAGACCGTACTGTCCGGTCCCTAGGACCGTACTGTCCGGTCAACTGTCCGGTCTCTATTCTTCAACTTCCAGAAACCTGAGCTCCTCTGTCTGGATTCCTCTGTAGACCGTATTGTACGGTCTCCATGACCGTACTGTCCGGTCTCTTCTGACTTCTCAGCTTCGATCTTCTTCTTGATCTTCTTCTTCCAAACTTGAACTTCTTGGTTCCTTCAACTCTCTTCTGCCACCCTAGCCCCTGAGAGACTCACCATGCATCCAATGATCTCTATAACTAGTGTGTACTAAGAGAACCACCTCGAACCCTCTTGATAGTCCGGTTTTTCCTATGGACTCAAGCTAACATCTAACCAAGCAACACTCGCTTGGATCTAGCATGTCCTTAGCCTTGATCCATATCTTCTCCGCGACTCCATCAAGTCCGTTCTTGTGTAGATGAAGGCAACCAATCATCCTTGTCATTTAATTTCATGGTGTGTTGGCGTTCACCACCAACGGACGGAGCTTTCTTCATATGTGACCTATAAGATCTCACAAAGAGTGTTAGTCACATTCATGGTTCTCATCCTATCACCAAAACATTCATACCTTGGGGTTCCCTAGCTCCAATGGTCATGAAGCTTACAATCTCCCCCTTTTTGGTGATGGATGACAACCATGATGAAAATGATCGAGAAGATAAAGAATGTAATGACAAAAGCCAAGATAAAAGCGCAACTCGATCAAGACACTAAACAACAAGTATATGATAGAGAGATAGTTACCTTGTTGATTAGGTCGAGGCAAGTCATAGCTCAAAAGAAGTCACAAGTTAGAGCAAATACTCATATCACAAGTGAAAGAAAGCACATGGAGCTATGACAAGCAAAGGTTGCAAAGGGTTTACCTTCATACTTACTTTGTAGAATTCCGCTCCCCCTTGACAAGTGCACCAATCTCAAGATTGTGTGAAGATCGAGCATCTTGATCACTTGATCTTCATTCGCACACACTCCCCCTTGAGACAGCATTGCTTCTTCTTCATCACCTCAAGATTGTGCGAAGATCGATCGTCTTGATCACTTGATCTTCTCTTGTACAAACTCCCCCTTGAGGTGACATCTTCTAACTCATTGTAAGTCCGAACTCTTCTTCCCCGTACTCTTCTCCATCATAACTCTTCTCCCCAAGTTGCTCGATCATTAAGCCCAAAACCTTCTCCCCCTTTGGCATCTATCACTCAAAAAAAATCTACCAAGGAAGAAAGGTTAGTGTAAATGTATGAGACGAGTGGGAAAATGAGTTACTTGATTTGGCGTGAAGCTCCCCCTTGATCCGAAATTCTCCATCTCCTCACCAAGTATCCCTACATACATCCTCAAAAGAATATTGTCTTGAAGTACATAGGGGTTAGTTGATGATGATGGAAATGTATGAACCCTTAGACTTTGACCCGCGCAAGTGGATTTAACCTTGGAGCTCAAAAATCATGGTTCAATGGGCATGAAGCTCATATAGCATTGCTATAAATTCATCATAGGAGGTCATATACTCATATTGTGAATAAGCAACTCCCCCTAGATGGATGCTCGGCGCTGAGACACTTATGCAAGATGCATGATGCGAATGCAAGGAATGATAAGTGTACAATGCATGATGCTTATAAGGGTAAAACAAGAGAAAGCTAAGAGCGAAGTTACCAACAACAAGTTTGAGCCCTCCATGAGCTTGATCACAACGAGCCATTCTTCAAAGCCTCGGGAGCCAAGGGCCACAAATCCCAAGCTTAACCCATGCTCATTGCTATCTCAAAGAGGTTAGTCGTCGGTCCTACAAAAACAAGAAGAACACAAAAACAACACAAACAAAAACAAGCAAAGTATATATGCATATATACAAATGTAAGCTCAAGGATATCAAGTGAAGTAGGAGAGGTCGAGAACATTAAGTTCTCTCCGGAGCTTACAAAAGGTCTTCTTGTCAAGTGGCTTGGTGAAGATGTCCGCCAATTGTTCATGAGTCCGAACACCAATCAATTCAATATCCTTCTTGGCCACATGATCTCGAATGAAGTGATGCTTGACTTCAATGTGCTTGGCATGGCCGTGATCACCCTTGTTGAGAGCCATATTGATAGCACTTTCGCATCACAATAGAGAGGTACTTGCGCATAAGATAATCCATAGTCCAATAGGGTTTGCTTCATGTATAAGAGTTGAGCACAACAAGCACCGGCCGCCAAATATTCCGCCTCCGCCGTAGAGATAGCCACACAATTTTGTTTCTTGGAACTCCATGAGATGAGTGATTGTCCAAGAAATTGGCATCCACCGGAGGTACTCTTTCTACTCACTTTGCATCCGGCGAAGTCCGAGTCCGCATAGCCAACAAGTCCAAAGTCCGAGCCTTTTGGATACCATAGACCCATTGTAGGAGTGCTCTTGATGTACCTAAGAATTCTTTTCACGGCACTCATATGGGACTCCTTGGGGTTAACTTGATAACGAGCACAAAGGCACACACTAAACATGATATCCGGTCTAGATGCGGTAACGTAAAGAAGTGAACCAATCATAGAATGATAGAGTTTAGGATCCACCGGTATACCTTTTACATCCGCATCAAGACGGACACTTGTAGCCATAGGTGTGTCGTAGAACTTGGAGTCTTCCATGCCGAACCTTTTAAGAAGATCCCGAGTGTACTTCTCTTGGTAGATGAACGTGCCCTCCTTCATTTGCTTGACTTGAAAACCGAGGAAGACATGAAGTTCACCTATCATGGACATCTCAAACTCTTTCTTCATAAGAGCACGGAACTCATCATTATAGATTTCGTTAGTGGAGCCATAGATGATATCATCAACATAGATTTGACAAACAAAGAGATCATCACCAATATGCTTAGTAAAGAGAGCGTTGTCGATACTACCGATCTTGTAGCCCTTGGTGATGAGATGATCTCGAAGTCGTTCACACCATGCTCTTGGTGCTTGTTTGAGTCCGCAGAGAGCCTTCTTGAGCTTGTACACATGGTCCGGATGCTCGGGGTCCTCGAAGCCAGGAGGTTGCTCTACATAAACTTCTTCATTGATTAGTCCATTGAGAAATGCACTTTTCACATCCATTTGGTGAAGTTTAAAATCAAAATGAGAAGCATAAGCCAGAAGTGTTCTTATAGCCTCAAGACGAGCGACGGGGGCGAAAGTCTCGTCAAAATCGACGCCTTCAACTTGAGAGTAGCCCTTCGCCACAAGTCTTGCCTTGTTCCTCACGATTGCTCCCTTCTCATCTT
This sequence comes from Eragrostis nindensis, assembly GCA_012490785.1. Lineage (NCBI taxonomy): Eukaryota > Viridiplantae > Streptophyta > Magnoliopsida > Poales > Poaceae > Eragrostis > Eragrostis nindensis. Next base: position 625,864 of record JAAXCT010000015.1, on the reverse strand, counting down.
GCTTGTTCTTGAAGACCCACTTAGCGCCAATAACATTGGATCGCTTGGGCCGCTTCACCAACTTCCAAACATCATTCCTCTTGAAGTTGTTGAGCTCCTCTTGCATGGATAGCACCCACTTGTGATCTTTCAAGGCTTTCTCGATCGTCTTCGGCTCTAGGGTAGAGACAAAAGAGAAATTCTAAACAATGTTAGCTTCATCAACATAATTAGGTTTATATTGACTTCTCCTAGTCTTTATCCCTTGAGAAGGACTCCCAATGATGAGATCACGTGAATGATCCCGAGCAATGGGTTTGTGCTTCCTTGAAGGTTCTTGTCGTGGAGGAGGAGGAGGAGCCGGCGAAGTGTCTTGCGCATCTCTTGCGGCTTGCTCCCTAGAGATGTGAGTGTCTTGTTGTCGAAGAGGTGAACCCGAGCCATCATCTTGAGTTGAAGTAGATTGTGCTTGTTCTTGATTGCTCGGTGACGCTTGGCTCGTAGATGCATGAGGTAGACTTGATGGCGCTTGTAGCGGTTCATTTGGAGTAGCTTGACTCGAAGATGCTTGTTGCGGTTCGCTTGATGGAGCTTGACTCGAAGATGCTTGTTGCGAATCACTTGAAGGTGCTTGATGTTGTTCACTTGAGGGAGAGCTTGGATTCTCTTGAGATGTGCTCGTAGAAGGTCCACTTGATGAAGTTGTTGGAGGAGGTGTCGGAGGTTCATCTTCACGAGGAATAACTTCACCAATATGCATGTTCTCTAAAGCTTCCTCCACGGGTTCATCACCTACAATATGAGAAGAAGGAGGGTCTTCTTGAGACCCGTGAGACTCATCAAATTGCACATCATAGGTTTCTTCAACAAAGCCGGTAGAGGTGTTGTAAACCCGATAAGCCTTGGCCGAGCCCGAGTAACCGACAAGAATGCCCACATCGGTCCTCTTCTCGAACTTGCCAAGTCTTTCCCTCTTCTTGTAGATGTAGCACTTGCAACCAAACACTCGAAAGTAGGCAACATTCGGTCTTCTCCCAACAATCACTTCATATGGAGTCTTGTTTAGCAACTTGTGGGGATAAATCCGGTTGGAGGTGTAGCATGCCGTGTTGATAGCTTCCGCCCAAAACTTCTCCGGAGTGTTGTACTCATCAAGCATAGCACGAGCAAGAGTGATAAGTGTCTTGTTCTTCCTCTCAACAACACCATTTTGTTGAGGAGTGTATGTAGCCGAGAACTCATGCTTTATGCTAATCTCATCACAATAGTCTTCAATGATAGAGGTTTTGAACTCCGTCCTATTGTCACTCCGAATCTTCTTGATGTGATGTCCATACTCATTTTGTACTCTTCTAGCAAACTTTTTGAATATCCCAATTGCTTGTGCCTTATTCTCAAGAAAGAATACCCAAGTATATCTTGAGTAGTCGTCCACTACCACCAAGCAATAGAGATTCCCACCAATGCTCACATAAGTTGTAGGCCCGAAGAGATCAATGTGTAGGAGCTCAAGAGGTCTTGAAGTTGACAAAAAATTCTTGGATGGATGAGGTGAAGCCACTTGCTTTCCGGCTTAGCATGCACTACATAGCTTGTCCTTCTCAAAGGTGACATCCTTGACTCCTCTCACTAGCTTGTTCTTCATTACATGCTTGAGTTGACCCATACCAACGTGAGCAAGCCTTCGATGCCATAGCCAATCTAGAGCGGACTTAGTGAAGAGACAAGTGCTAGGGGCAACAATGTTAGTCTCAAAATCAACAACATAAATTATTATGACGAAAGCCCTTGATAGTGAGACCCATAGCATCATTATGAAGAACCACCCCATTAGCATCAAAGTTACAAGAAAAGCCAAGATCACATATTTGAGCAACGGATAGAAGATTGAAGTTTAGGGACTCAACAAGCAATACATTAGAGATAGAGAGGTCATTTGAGATAGCCACCTTACCAAGACCTCTCACCTTGTGCTTGGAGTTGTCTCCAAATGTGACCTTGTCATGATCTTCATTTTCTTCCAAGTTGGTGAAGATGGATGAAGTACCGGTCATGTGTTGAGTGCACCCACTATCTAACCCCCAATGTTTACCACCAATCTTGTAGTTCACCTTGGAAGTAGCCATCAAGCAAAGAGGAGGGTTAGTATCAAAAGAATCAATTGACATGTCATCTACCTCTTTCATGCTTTTGATGCTATTGATGTAGGCCATGGGAACACCATTGAGATAGTCCAAGTCCAATGCATCCAAAGCGTCAATCATTGCCTTGGTGACCATATTGTGTCTCCACATGGTCCGATCAACACCCATGTGTACGACATGAGTTGCAAGAGGGAGACCTTGAAACCTTCCCACAACTAGCATTGAAGTACTCAAGAATGTTGTAGATTTGGTTCTCATAAGATAGTGCCATCAAGATAATCCCCTTGAGAGTCATCCCACTAATATCATCATTGAGATCATTTAGAATGTGAAGCTTCCTATTGTATGGTAGCATAAAGATCACCGTGTGAATAGCGTGCTCATCACTAATCTTGTCTTCTCCTTCAAAAGAGTTCACTCTAGCCACCAAAACAAGAAGTCTCTTCCAACAATCAAGCCAAGACTCCTCATCATACATGTTGTAGAGGAGATAGTGAGCCCGACCGGTAAGATCCGGTTCATACAAGATGTAGTAGTCTTCAAAGAGGGATGGCAAGATTTCTCTCTTCATGTGATATTCCTTGATAGGCTCCGGCTCAACATCACTAGCACTTGAATAGTCATCATCACAAGTGAGAATCTTGGTCTCATCATCTTCATCCTCATCATCACTTGGGGTCTTGAATGTGTTAGAGAGCATAGAGCGAGTTCTTCTTCTTGTAATGACCTCAATAGCTTCTTCCATAGAGTATGACTCAAGCTCAAAGCTCTCAAACTCAATGTGATCACCATACTTATCCTTTGGCAAAGGATCAAGAAACCTCTTGAGTCCCTCTTCCTTGGTGACTATCCAAAGTTTGTTCTCATTTATCCTCTTGATGAGTGAATCCATCCGAAGAGCAAACTCAACAAGATCTTCATTCGGCATCATAGAGATGTGGTCCAACTCATCACATAGCTTGATATATCCGTCCTCTTGATCCCGAGAAGAAGAACCTTCACCAACACGAGATGATGATTGAGCTTGAGGTAGAGGTTGAGCTTCAATGTGTTGATCTTCACTTGCATGAGAGATATCCTTGCCCTTCTTGATATCCTCCTCAAGGGAGGAGAGAATAGCAACCACCTCATCATAGGGCATGTTCACAAACTCATCCACTCGAGCAAAAGTAAGAATACCAAACTGCGAGAGTGGTAGAGATCGGATAAGCTTCTTCACAACATGCTTGTGCATAATAAATGGATAGCCTCTTGACATGACTTCCCTAGCAAGAACATACAAGCGAGATGCGAAGTTAGTGATATCCTCATTATCATTCAAAACAAGCTCATCATACTCATCACGCACATCATAGTAGGAAGTACCATTAAGCACACAATCATAAGGCTCAATCAAAGTAGAGGCGATGGAAGTGTTAGAAACGTCATCATGAGTGGACTCCATTTTCCCACACGCAATCCCGGTCACGACTCAAGGCGGTAAAGCCCTAATAATGAGCACTTGGCTCTGATACCACTTGTAAGGATCTTGTGACCGAGAGGGGGGGTGAATCGGTGCACTCTAGAATCTATTTCCAAACACTTACACCCAAGCAACTCCTAGCGAGTGGTTCTAGTAACAAGGTAAAGCACACTAAGGAGTATCCTTAACCTATATAGCTAGTGCATATAGATAACACAATCACACCACACTAGCAACCTAGCACAAGATAGATAGATAGCGGAAGACTTAAGCTAGGCAAGGCAAGATAACAAAATAACTAGAGACAAGGCAACCAAGATACTAGGCACACTAAGTAGAGTCCTTAGAGCTACTAGATAGGCTATAACAAGTAAGCACACGAGCAAGGCAAACAAGCAAACCTAGTGAAGCTAGTAGGTACCAAGTTAAACACACAAGCAAGATAAGAGCGCAACTCAAGTACTACAAGCAATCATATGAAGTGCGATAAGTAAATGCGAGTAGTAAAGGAGAAGGGATAGAGAATGCTCATGATGTTTTCCCGTGGTCTCGAAAGGATGGCGCCTTCCCCTACTCCACGTGGGTCACTCTCGCCGGAGTCTCGACCCCGTCCCTCCGCTCGATGGTGATCCCTCCTAGAGCACACTTCACCCTCCGAGTGAAGTCGCGGGCACGTCCCGCCGGGCTCGATCCCGGGTACTCTTCCGGAGGTAAGGCTCCGCACTTGATGCGTGCCAAAGGGCGCTCCACTAGTGATGCTTTTTTTGCACGGGAAGCTCCAAGACTGTGTACAAACTTGTGTCGACTTCCACAATCTCCTTGGACAGCTCAACACCGACGCCTAACCGGTCTAGGCCTTGCCATAGACCAAGAGTAACAGCCTTAGATGACTCTCTCAAGCCCACACTAGCCTAGAGATCAAAAGATGCAACTTGCTACTCTCTCAAGCACTAGGATCACTCCAAATCCTTCTCAAGTGCTTCACACTTCTTCCTCTTGGCTTCTTGGCAGCACCTCCCCTCTTTCCTGGGTCCAAGAGCACCTCAAAGAGGTAAACAACCGACTATATATAGGCCTCCAACCTCAAACTAGCCGTTGTCTAAAACTGCCCAGTCTGCGTGATGACCGTACAATAGACCGTACTGTCCGGTCTCCATTCTGACCGTATTGTCCGGTCTTCACCAGACCGGCTTCCAGGGAGTGCTGCTCCTCTTCTCAAAGCAGACCGTATTGTACGGTCCCTAGGACGGTACTGTCCGGTCTCCACTTCTTCTTCAGCCAGCAGAAACTTCTCCTTCTCTGTTGCTCTTCTCCTGTAAGACCGTACTGTCCGGTCCCTGGCCGTATTGTCCGGTCAACTGTCCGGTCTTCATTCTTCAACTTCCAGAAACTTCAGCTTCTCTGTCTGGAACACTCCAATAGAGACCGTACTGTCCGGTCCCTAGGACCGTACTGTCCGGTCAACTGTCCGGTCTCTATTCTTCAACTTTCAGAAACCTGAGCTCCTCTGTCTGGATTTCCTCTGTAGACCGTATTGTACGGTCTCCATGACCGTACTGTCCGGTCTCTTCTGACTTCGCAGCTTCGATCTTCTTCTTGATCTTCTTCTTCCAAACTTGAACTTCTTGGTTCCTTCAACTCTCTTCTGCCACCCTAGCCCCTGAGAGACTCACCATGCATCCAATGATCTCTATAACTAGTGTGTACTAAGAGAACCACCTCGAACCCTCTTGATAGTCCGGTTTTTCCTATGGACTCAAGCTAACATCTGACCAAGCAACACTCGCTTGGATCTAGCATGTCATTAGCCTTGATCCATATCTTCTCCGCGACTCCATCAAGTCCGTTCTTGTGTAGATGAAGGCAACCAATCATCCTTGTCATTTAATTTCATGGTGTGTTGGCGTTCACCACCAACGAACGGAGCTTTCTTCATATGTGACCTATAAGATCTCACAAAGAGTGTTAGTCACATTCATGGTTCTCATCCTATCACCAAAACATTCATACCTTGGGGTTTCCCTAACTCCAATGGTCATGAAGCTTACAGCGGGCAGCCATACTAGTTGGATCATATCCTAGAACTCGAAGCTAAGTTTTCAAAGGATTGTACAAAAGCTCAAATTGTTCACATGCATGGATGCACAACAGAGTAAAAACATTAGATCGATGCACAAAAATTTGGTATCAACTTGACTTGTTATAGTCTTTGAAATGTGACTTTTGACCAGTATGACAATATCATATGAAAATTAATTTGCGAGAAAGCATATAAGAATGCCAATATAAGATAATAAACTATTGAGTAATAAGGTACGGCTCGTACGGTTTCTAGAATGCCCTGTGATACAATGTGAAGTAGAGTGAATGGAAAACAGAGCTAGCAGCCTAGCAGTATCAAATAGCTTGAATGGACGTTGTTTCATACACACTGCCCTTGATTCAGGACTTGCACATCTAATTGAAACTCCAGTTCATATTTCAGAAGACCAAATGTATGTTAACAGGTTTATATAAGTATAGAGAACATTACACGCCAACATTACGCCTATGATGGACTTGGTTATTATTCTCAACAGCACAGGACATAAAAAACCTGGCCTCCACGCACACACACATCTGCCAAAAAAAAAAAAAAAGCATGCGCTACACTTTGAGTCCTACAGCCAGAGTGCGCCGGCGTTCTTGAGCATGGGCACGAGCTCGCCGGCGAGGTGCAGCGCCATGACCCTGTTGGTCCCGCCGACGAGGTCGCCGCCGACAAACACCGCAGGCACGGCCGGAACGCGGCCGCCGAGCATCCTGGCGAGCTCCCTCTCCATCTCCCGGCCCTGGGGATCTCTGTCCAGCTCGTGCACGGCGGCGTTCACGCCCATGTCGCACAGCAGCGACGTCACGGCGTGGCACATGCTGCAGTTGCTCGTCGTGAACACCACCACGGCCCGCTCCGACGCCAGTTTCTTTACACGGTCCATTAGCTACTTTTCTTTCACTTACTGTGCTTGGAAGGTTAATTCTAGAAATTTTTGGGTCTCTCTGCTAATCTCCTTGTGTAGCTTGATGGTTTGGAAGCCGATGTATGGTTTCTTGATAGTGGCAGGGTGCATGGTTTGCCTTTTATAGGCTGGGAAAGGCGTTGGTACGTACTAGCTGCAGTGGATGAAGATTCCTGACTAGCAGCTGGTAGCATTTGATGAAAATGTCAATTTGCAAGGTTTGCAAAAATAAATGTCAATATGCAAGGAACAGAGTTTGATTTGATTTTTCGATAACGAGAAAATGATTCCCCTCATCCATGGCCCGGTTAAAGACTGGATAGATTTGGATAAGAATCCATGCTGTCGTTTCATGTTTGAGGGCCCTTGGAATAATGGTATCTTCCCTCACGAATCACCACTTTACCTCTTTCGTCAAAGATTTGTTTTTTTTTTAATGAAGAAAGGCAGGTGCTCTGCCGCTTCATTATAGCAGAAGAAAAAGAGACCAAACAAAAAAGTTCACATAGTCTCAAATCAGCAGCTTAAGCTGCCTCCCATCTATCTAATTCCAAGCAAAGATTTGTATTCGTGACCTGAAAAATGTGGTCTTAATAGCCTTAAGAATTGTGTGGATATTTGTGGACACATCTCTTGCAAGTAGATGCACACAAACTTTTATGGGATTTCTTAATTACTGTTTTATTTGCTCTTGTAAGAATCTTTTTATGCTGGGCCTATGGTACCTCTGGTTCTCTTCTAATATAATCATCAAGTGCTGGCTTTATGTTCCTCAAAAAAAAAAAATAATCAAGTGCTGGCTTTATGTTCCTCAAAAAAAAAAAAATCAAGTGCTGGCTTTATAAAAGGGAAAACAAAATTCGCGTGCAACCTTGGAATGTATACATGCTTCCTAAACAGCTAGCGTTACCGGCCGACCACTAGTGTGCTAAACTGTAGATCACAATAAAATTGAATAAATTCAGGTGGGCTCCTTTTCCCTAGGTATTTCATTGGAAAGGGGGAAAATGTGCGCAAGAGCCCATACAGATTGAAGTACTGAGTAGTATGGCCACCTACATAAGAATGACACACACAAATCAAAGAGCTGATTCAGACATTTTGTACATGCAAGAACATATATTGACAATGCACCTTTGTTCCAATGTTGCTGGTAGTCTGAAATCACTGAAGAATCTCTAATGTGATAAATGTCACTTCCTGATTTATCAAGTAGTTGGTTCTGAAAAAAAAAAGGATTTAACTAGTAGTTCTTTGTTAATCTTCAACTCTGTGGAATTCTGAAAGATGCCCTATAATGCAAACTTGAGAGTTTCAGATTTTATGTCTTTGTTGTTGAAACAGGATCCGACTAACCTAGTTAAGAGCAGACATTCATTCATATGCGGTTTCAGAATAGCCGCTTCAGTCTTCAAACAGAGAGCTTGAACTCCCGTCAAGTCCCTGGAACACTCTGTCGCTTCTGATCATACACACTAAACTGGATTTGACTTTAGTTCACAAAGGCCGGACGCAAGAGGATCGATGGGCGTGCCGTCCAACAAACGTCGGTGAGGAGCTTAAAAAGTGTCTCAAGCGATTTCTGGTTCAGATAGAGTCGACCAAAGTTTCCAAGAAATAAAGGTTCAGAAGATATGTGTAGCGTCAACACTGTACCGCTCACCTGCAGTCTCTCTTCGTTTCTTATCAGAATCTCTTCAGGCATATGCTACTTGTCGATTGTTCGGACCACACACTCTATCAGCGACGCGATGCCGCGAGCCGACGACGGCGCCGCATGCCGCATTCACGGTTTTGAGATTCGGATGTGCGCTGGCCTGTACGATCGGTGCTGATCGACGTGGTATGCCGCTTGCCGCCTGGATTGATGTGAAATGCTGCAGTTCAAGCATCTATCATCGTCCAGCTGCACAATGAAGATGCTCTGTAATGAGCATATATGATCATCCGAGATATGGCACACTGCAGGCTTCTTGTGAATGGTTTGGGACATTTATTCGAAATTTGTTTGACTCCTCACCTTCTCGTGGGGCATCCACTCTCCATTTGCATGCAAGAGGCGCTTGTAATTTGACACAGCAATTGATCTTGATGTTCACTGCTTTTTGACTTTTATTTGCCCTATAGTTGTGTTGCTTTGCTTTGTTGTCCTCTGTTTCGGCCATATGTTTGGCCACGTTAAAACTTTTTGTTTTGGTGTTTGAGCGCTTTCAGCATTTGCTTGTTGGTCTGTAGTACTCTGGACTTCAGCTTCCTTCTTAACGCAAAGGCAGTGCACCTGTCGTTTCACTTTTACTCCCTCCGTTCCAAATTATAAGTCGTTTGACTTTTTTGACCTTAATTTTAACCGCTCCGTCTTATTCAAAAAATTTGTGCAAACATAGTTAAATTTAAGTCATACTCGAAGAACTTGTATTAGTAAAGCAAGCCACAACAAAAAAATAAGATATTTTGTATAATTTTTTGAATAAGACGGAGCGGTCAAACTTGAAGTTAAAAAAGTCAAACAACTTATAATTTGGAACAGAGGGAGTAGAAAACAACATTTTGACTTTTCATGATCACGTTTCGCCAATGAAAAGTCAAAGCCGTGTTATTAATCAGTATTTTCCAGGAGAACAGTTTAATAAATGCATAAGCAGGTGGATCAGTCAGTTCCAAAGTCTTTAGTTTTATTTCTTCTTTCTGTTTTCTCCTCTCAACTTTGCAATATAATTACCATAAATGACATTGTACCACATTTCTATAAAGTAAGGTGTTTCAATGAATCATACACACTAGAACTCGAGGTTAACTTTTGAGGGATTATACAAAAGCTGATATTATTCACATCCATGGATGCACAACAGAAGAAAAGCAGAACATGCACAACAAATACACAAGGCTTCAACTTGATCTTTTGACTTTTGCAGTCTTTCAAATGTGAACTTTGACCAGTATCATATCATGTGACAGTTCTAAGAAATCTCACTTTAATATATAAATATTGTGTAATATGGTACGGGTGCTAGAATGCCCTGTAAAATGAAAAGAAAACAGAGCTAGTAGTATCAAGAATCAGAGCAAGAACTAAGTGCCCTGCGATCTGCATACAAAATGCACGAAGAGATCATTGTGTGATTACACACTGCACATGATTCAGGACGTATCAGTTCAGTTTTCAAAAGATAAGTGTAGAGTACTGATACAACGTCAATAGAAACATTACGACTATTGCCTTGGTTGTTATTCTCATCAGCACAGATAACAAAAAACCTGGCCTTCACTCACACACGTACACATCTGTCAAAAAAAGCGCCTTACACGAGCTACACAATCAGTCCTACAGCCAGAGCGCGCCGGCGTTCTTGAGCATGGGCACGAGCTGGCCGGAGAGGTGCAGAGCCATGACTCTATTGGTCCCGCCGACGAGGTCGCCGCCGATGAACACCGCCGGCACGGCGGGCACGCGGCCGCCGAGCATCCTTGCGAGCTCCCTCTCCATCTCCCTGCCTCGGGGCTCACGGTCCAGCTCGTGCACGGCGGCGTTCACGCCCAAGTTGGCGAAGAGCGACGTCACCGAGTGGCACATGCTGCAGTTGCTCGTCGTGAACACGACCACTGCGCGCTCCGACACCAGCTTCGCAACACGGTCCATTAATGGCGGTGCTTGGAAGGTTCTAGAGGCTTCTTGGCTCTGCTTAGTTAGGTGATGTGTGGCTTGTTGCTGCTGGCAGGGTGCACGGTTGCCTTTTATAGGCTGGGGAAAAGCTATGTTGCCACCTACTTGAAGTGGGTAAGATTCTGTAGAAATGAGATAACGATAGTGTTTGATAAACATGTTGTTAATTTGAATGGAACATATGGGTAGCTAGATTTGATTCGCTTTTTACTAACAGATGATTCTGGTGATCCAGTGCAGGTTAAAGTTGGCTAGTTCTGGATAAGAATACATATATGCTGCCGTTGTTCATGAGGGCCACACCAGAATCTTTCTGCCTCACCAATTGACCTCTTGCAAGATGGCCTATGCCCAAGCCTGAAAAATATGGTATTTTTCAATAGGCATGTGGATAGAGCTGTGCAGATATTTGTTTGAGGTAGAAAAGCACTGTTCAGTTACAGTTTATAAACATACAATTTTGAAACATGTATTGGCATTTGCACACAAAGATTCAAGTAGGGTGCGCACATGTCAATATACTACTGAAAAGCTCGAAAGTTGACTTGTTACCACAATGCAATTTTGTTCTGATGATTCTTGTGGTTTTAAACTTGAAACAGTGAACGTCTGTGGTGTGCATTGCATGGCATTATTCCTCTGTGTTGTCTGAAACGTTTGCATCACTGTTCAGACCATTGAGCCTTAAGTGTATAAAGAAGTCCGTACCAAAAGCAAATGGTGCCGAGGAAACACGACCACGCTTCGTCACATGACAGAATGAAACTATGGCACAGCAGGATCTGATCCCTTGTGGCTAAGAGTAGCTGCTTTGTATGGGAGGAATCCGTTCCTGTTCAGAATAGAATCTTCAGACACAGAGCTTCAGTCTCATCTGTCCCCCGCACAACCACTCTGTTCCCTGACCTTATCCGCTTGACATAATCAGTTCCCTTTGTAATCTATTGTTTGTTTCTAAATTTTATTCACAATTGTTGGTAACTAAATCATCGGTAGGACCTTGCGTGACAAATCTGCCGAAATTGCTGCCCACATCATCAATCTGACCTATCAGATAGCTGGCGCTTGCCCTGCCGCGCCATTCCAAAGATGCAATACTGCATTCTTCAGCACATGATGTGCCAAAGGATGCTATGGAACCCGTTGATATGCCATGATCGTTATGCATCATCTCATCTATATGATGCACACCTCCAGGACAAGCAGATGACAATGAAGAATATCTTGACAGAAATGCACATCCTTATCTTCAAAATCTACCCTGGCAGTGCTGTCCATCTGTATAACTTCACACGTTGAGATTCCTTCCTGAGTTTGATCAGTCCTTGGCTTTTCGTGTTTGCAAAGGGCTATATGGTTTTGATCTGCAATGCAAATGCATATCTGACCCAAAGGTAAGGTGAAGTGCTGAGAGAAAATATGGAAATATCTCAGGCGGAATCACAACGAATGAAAGGTCAAACAAGGGCACCATCAAATATAATCCATTACTTGCCCTCAAAAAAATAAATATAATCCATTACTTGATCCTGTTATATAATTTTATATACATCAATTTAACTTGTGCAAACAATGTTATGGAGCTTTCGTGGACAATTCTCACTAGAGCAAAGGGGGCGCATTTAAAAGGTGAACCTCTCCTTATCCTCATGAGAGCTCCTGGAGCACCCAGTATATATCTACAATTCATGCACTGTACAGAAAATGAAAACAAAAAAAAACTGTACAAGGGTGAATTTCCTGGCATGCAAAGTTACATTTTTTCTAGGGCGTGGGGTTCTTGAGGATATCTTGAAAGAATGATGGCTCCATCAGCTTCATGAATGTGACCATATGCTGAGTTGGTTGCGCCGATCACGAATTGGCAGGTTCCCCTTGAGTCAGCATGTAGCGTAACACCGTAGTATTCTAGATGATCTGCTACGCTTGTTCCATAGACCGATCTTTTCAAGCAAGAAAATACAATAAGCAACACAAGGAGGAACTTAAATGCCAATAAATGTGGGAAGCAGCTAGGTACCTGCTGCAGTTCATGTCCTCTCCAGAATCATCACAGACTGTTTCGTTTCTGGTAACTACATTTCCATCTATGGTCTCATGAAGCCAAACCTGAATGCACGTGGATGTAGGTAAAATGAACTGACTTAACAGTGATTTAAAGAAATCATGCATGCACTTCCGTAAAAACAATTTTAAGCATCGAAGGCAATACCTCTCTTGGGAAGTGGTGATATGTCCATTCACCTAGGTAAGGAAAATACGGAGGTAAATGTGGCACAATGTCATTTTCATGGGTCACACGAATTGTTCTTGGGACTTGCTCACTGAAGTATGAAGCGAAAGCAGGATTGCCTATCCGAGGCTGTCCAAAAGTCATGAGCTGAACCTCTTGTGATCCAAACTTAACCTGGAAAATGGAAAGGCTAGATATCAGCTCATTTAATTAGTGAATCCAACAATCCTGCATAAATTCTGACACATGCAACCTTGTTGTGAAAAAAGGAACATAGGTTCAGTCCTAGGGTCGCAAAGCATGGATTCACAATTGAGGCAGTAAACCACAAACTACATTAGGTGTCTCAAATAACCTAGATAAAAAGATGGAATCAGCAGGTTCTAGGGGGGGCGTGGTGGTACGGAACCAAAAAACATTGCATATGTTTAGTCCTAGTTTTGTAAGCCATAGATTCACGTTTGATACAACAAACCACCGGCGGCATTTGATATATGAAATAATCTAGATCAAAAAGATGAATTCAGCAGTCTCTAAACGTGTGGTTCGATATAAAACTGCCTCAATATGTAAAATCATGAAAGGGCCAAAACTATCCAGATTTGAGGATAAAAATATGTCAACCAATATCCATGGATCTAGATCAAAAGAGCATGCTGTTATCCAGATGCCTCAAAAGTACTTACAGAAAGGTCAAGGGCGCAGAATGTAGCTAAAGCCCCTCCCATCGAATGACCAACAACATTTATGGGTAATTTTCCATATGTTTTCCTAGCCCATCGAATAGATTTTAAGATCTCATGTCGTAAAGTTGTATTATAGTATGCAGTATAAAACCCATGATGGACCTGCAACATCAGACATTCAGATGGGCATACAATCAGCAAGGAAAAGAGTTGCTGCTGATTCAACAATAGCTCTTAAATAAATATATAAAAAACTTCACCATTGCATCAGGCATGCCTGGATAAGTCACATCAAGCTGCTTCCAAAAGAGATCTTCAATCCAATTTGCGACACTATAAAAGTAAAATTTCAAGGCAACCCATTAGAAAAATGTAAAAAATTAACGCTTCTTAATAGCTAACTTTGTCCATTAGTTTCTGAAAGAGCAAACATAACTTGAAGACTGAGAGCATGTGTCCCTATGTTCACCATAAGCTATGTTAAATACAATGTTTACTGTACCTGTGTTGCTGAGTGCCTCTAAATGCAACAATTATGGATTGTGGATCAGGGGCAGCTCCAACAAATGCCTGCTCAATTTTCAATAAACAGCCATATGTGATATGTTTCATTAAATTCTGAATGGACCCAGAAGATTGCAGAAAGACGAAAAAGGATAATGAACCTGTAAGCAGTTCTCCACATCTACAATTATCTCTATCATTGCAAAGCCCTGCGCCAATAAGGCAAGACAAACAAATTCAGATTAAAAAGGAACATGTTGAATAACTTGCGCAGACAGTGAGTTATACAGTGTTACCTTCGTGTGACCTTTGCATCTTGGACAGGTCCATGTGAAAAGAGATGTCAGGTCTGATGTATAAACCTGAAACACATATTTACGTAAACCAAGTATAAAAAACAGATTATATTTTTGGAACAGGATAGATATTAGAGACTGAAATTACTCAAATACTGAGCATGATACGTCGAAGAGGGAGTGAATGGCAAAAGTGTGGAAAAGGGTCGGATGGTTTATTCAGGAAAAAAGGACGTGAAGAAATTCCATCATGTAAATTTGCCTAGCTAGTACAGCAGGAAGTTTGGTTGGAAGTAGAAGTAAAATTTTGAAGCAGGAACTTACAGCGGACGCGTACTCGACAAGAATATGAGCAAGAGTATGGTTGTAAGAATAATGACCATCAGAATGCTTCATCCTGAGCACTGCATTGACAAAAAAAGTGTAAACATTCTAAACTTGCTTTACCGGCAATGGCAAAAATGGGCAAATAAAACCAATACTGTAACATCAAAAGAAACAGACAAGTCAGAATTTAAAGTCCAGACTTCAGAGCAGTGATTTCCAATGGCATCTTCGGATATAAGTAAGCATATCAGCGTAAACCATTACTACTGGTCTCACCACAGGGTTGACAGTCCTAAACACCTAGGCAGTAGACTCCTCCCCCAATTACAATGTCACCGTTCGGCACTGATATCTCCAATCCAAGTTCCGAGCGACAATAAGCAAGCAAGAAAATAAGCTCTACACGAACTGGGCAAAGCGGTTGAGCTACAATGCGCCAAGCTTCCACATACTGTTCCAAAGCTAGCAACTTTACCTTTCCCCAACCAAACTACCACCCCACCCCGCATTCCATCCGCCGAAATCCGGATAGAATCCCAGTCCGCTGCAGCCACAACACCAAATTTCACATCTTCCCTAGCCCCCCTAACCAATCCACACTTAATTAACACAGAATCCCTCCTAAGATCTTGCACCCTCGCACTATTTCGTGCGGCACGAAGCAGACGCTGCAATTAACTCACGGAACAGCTCTTTCGCCTCACAGGCCTCTCACAAGCACGCGCGAACTGGGAGGCGGAGTGCCCCGTCCATGAACGAACCAATGAGCCGGCGGTTAAGAATCAAGGAAAAGAAGAAAAGCATTACCTCCTCCTCCGCCATCCGCCGCCGCCGCCGCCGCGGTAGAAGCGGGGGCCCGGAGCCCCGCGAGTACAAGCAGAAGCAGAAGCACCGCCGTCGCGTCCTCCGCCACCCGCCGCAGCGACGCCATCGCCGACGCCTCGCTCCCTCCCTCCCTCCCTCCGCCTCGCCCGGCGCGCACGCACTCGCGTACCCAGCGGAAACTGGTAGGAAGAAGACGATGACGACCACGCAAAGGGAAAAAAAAATAACTGGAATATTCCGAGGGCCGTTTCGTGAAGCTGCCGAACAGTTGACGGCGACACGGACGGCGGCCGCACGGTTTTTGCAGTTAACGGCTCAGATTCTCGCATTATTCGGGAGGAAACGGCTTGACACGCCCGCGATGACAGGCGAAGCTGTTTTCCGGATGAGTCCTTGGGTTATCGTGATTATCTGAAACGGGACTAACGATGGACGAGGAGTCAGTGCCCGTCACGCTATAGTGTCAGAGATGGAGGGCGCAGGCCGAAAACGACCCGCGGTCTTCTTCAGCTTGCCGTTAACGGCACTGTGTCGGGCCCACGTCTCAGTGGAACGGGAGTCGCCGGCCACGCCGTTCGTCAACGGTGGCTTGGCTTCGCTGCATCTTTTATCTTAGTATTTGAAGAGAAAAAGGAGCCACCACATTCGCTCTCAACGTCACTAAATTAGCTACGAGTCGTTAGATTTTATGAAGATCTAACGGTCTAGATTAAGTACCACAATTTGATGAATAAAAAAATAAAATCAAGTCACGGAGATAGGTGTTTAGGAAAGGAACAAAGAGTCCGTACCAAACACAAACATAGATAATCTCTATCCGGAAAAAAGGAAACCACGTCACAGTTTTTGGAAAGGAAAAAGAGTCTACAGGCACGCATAGCATCTGGCCGGAATAAAAAAACGATATTACTTCACGTAGTCTAGATTGTCCGACTGTGCAGTCCGACCATGCTTTGCCAACCATCTGTGTGCATGAAGTACGTACAGCAGTACTCATAAAAAAAATAAAGAAAACCAGTTAGGGAAGGAACATGAGTCCTACAGGCGTGCGTAGAATCTGGCCGTTCGCATGGTTGGCTGTCGCCGAGAGCGACGTGGGAGACAAGTTATTGGGATGCACATCGTCTTATGGCAAAGCCCGATAATAAGAACCAGCAAGTAGATAGAGCTCAGAGACATCACGAGAAGCTATATATGAGGTCGTCGTCGTCTTCTCAATGCGTCCAGCAGGTAATGGCGCATTGTCATGAACAAGCAAGATAGGTCGGCGACAATGTCGCAACATACAGCCGATGGCATCCTATTCCTACCGCCATGGTCATGTTGCAGGCCGTCGTTGGAGAGTGCAGATCTCATGCAGCAATCTAGATCTCACGTCATGCAACAAAGGGCCAATAGGCAGAGTTTGATCGATTCTTCCAGAGAGAAAATCAAACTGCTTCGTGAGGAAGCGACCAGGGATTACATTAGGGAGCTAAGCGAGTCTGGATGAAGCATGAAGGTGACGCAAGAAATCAACCATGCAAGGAAAGATTGCAGGCAAACCACCCATTCACATCTGATATATGTACCGATCTTGCCACGTCCAGTGAGATGCGCGGAGCTTGGGGGCCGGGTGCCCTAGAGCGATCAAGAAACACTAAGGGACAACTCCACGCTCATGATGTTGGTATTTTGATAGATTATTTTGGATCTCTGGCTTATGTGTATCTTCTCGCAGTCAGGAAGCCACATGCATGCTCCTTAATTAACGAGGCAAGCGCACTCATGCGCCAGATGCACAAGTTTATTATTGGCCAGAGAACACTGGGGGCAAAGATGAGCGTTAGGATGATATCATATTACAAATCAAGGAGGAGGCCTGCGGCTAGGTTCTCCATGCACAGCATATCACGCCCCTCAAGGTCAATAAGGAGGATGAATACCACGTCGGCAAGTATACTGATCGATGGTGCTCTTCAAGAAGGCGCGCATGTCAGCAAGCGCAAATAGAGGACTGCTGTGATGAGGACACTAGAAAAAGGAAGATATATAGATGGGGAGGGATTACTCCACAACTTTATATCGATGGAGGTGTGATGAGAACACGAGAAAAAGGAGTATGTTAATAGTCAATCGTCCATAAGTTTTTATGACTGCTTTCAATCATGTAATGGTGCAATACATGGTCGATACGGGCAGCAATGCGAACGACTGGGAGAGGAAAGGCAACCTAATGGTGCACGGTGAGACGAGCACCTGCCAGCAAGGTAGACAGGGATGACCAGATGAGACGCTGATCTATGGCCTAGCTCTCTATAGGAGACAATCGGACATTGAAGACTTCGCAAGTGACATGAATATCCATGGGCAAGCATAATTGGATTCATGCAAGATTCCAAAAAAAAAAAAAAAAACCAGATTCTTGCAAAGGCAAGTGTTGTTAAGAACACCATGTGCAAACAAACTATTATTCTATTGTATTATTTAATTTGGACTATACTCGAAGATAATTAAAGATGCAGAGGCTTGGCGAGCGGCATATACCGTTTGCTTTATTTGGGGCAGAGAAACAGATATAAAGTCAAGAGCAACGTCAAGGGCCTCTATTTGAGCTATCCAAATTTGCTCCTACTGTTGAGTGATGACTTTGCATATCAGTCAAAGGGTATACTAAGGTATAATACATTCATCCAACTTATTTGGTCAAGCATAGCAACAACCAAAGTCTTAGAGCAAAGGCAAGAGAAAGGTTCCTTAGGCAATGGGATGAATGAAACAGAATTCAGTTATTAAAGAAAGTATCAAAATGTGGAGGCTCTGAAAGCCTCAAAGGACTTGAAGTACAAATAATCATCCCAGAAGGAAAGAAAGAAACCAGTAATTAATTGGAGAAGGGAGAAAGATCCATATAATAATAAAAAGTTCAATATGCTTCGTACCATCTGAGACTCAACATTACTTGAATTCAAAAAAAATAAATCCAAAGCAATGTTTTGTATAATGCAAAATTTTGACATCCCACTATATATTATAATAAATTTGATATATAAAATAGCTAAGTTAGCAGAGCTAGCCGCGCAATTTGCACGGGCCAGCTTGCTAGTTGGGAAGTATCACGTTCCAGAGAGATCTAGCCGCCAAATCCAAACGTGTAGTATTGTGTGTATCTGCTACCTTTTACTGGTTCAAGTTTACAAACTTGGGAGGATTGTTAAACTCGTCCTGGTAGAAGAGGAGGCAGAAGTTTGACGTCCATGATTTGGTGTATCTGATACGGTGATACTAACGAGGATCGAACAGCAGATAGCGATTCTCAACGAAAAAAAAAGGAAAAAGAAAAAAAAGAGAGCAGATAGCGAGAACGGCCCATGCCACCAAACAATTTGCAGCCTAGTAGTCATCTAACTGCATAATATCCCCTAAAAAAAATCTAACTGCATAATAGCCCAGCAGCTTTTTTTTTTGAGATTACTTAGTACAACTCAGACACTCACAACGCACGCACACTCATCCCTATAAACACATGTACGCAAACCCTATCTCTATGAGCATCTTCGAAGACTGAGCCGGCAAATCTAGAGATACGAAGTCACCACTGGCGCCTCGCTGTCGACGGAAACGTCGCCTATCACTAAAAGCACAAATGACTTTAAATCCTTGAAAATTCGCTTCCACAGGAAGTCAAACTCAGGACCTAAAAGTGTTACTCAGATGCCTTAACCACTTAAGACCCCTTTCACTAATAGCCCAGCAGCTTGATCAGGACTTCTTGAGAGCGGCCGCGCAGCCCAGTAGCCCACAAACAAGTTGCCGGCAAACCGCTTCCCAAACGGATCAAACGCCCCAGGGCTTCGCTTCCTCTTCGGCTTCTCGTCCACTCGCCCCGGTCGGCCGGGCGGCTCGGGCCCCGACCTCGGCGGCGAGCCGGCGGCGATGACGGCTCCGGAGAAGGCCCACAACGAAGGGAGGGATGTACGGAGGAGGCGTGGCGGCGCTCTTGGAGGAGGATGGCCGAGTCGAGTTCGTGGGCCGGCGGCGTCAGGGGTCACGAATGCCGACGACTCGAAGAACACTCGGCGCCGTCCAGGCACTTCCGGTTTCAGGTGAGTGAGTACTCCTGAATTCTTAGTGTTTGACCGTTGTGGCATCATGCTACCCAAGTATTTAGTAGGGACAAGCAAATAATAGAGTGAACTGAAAATTTCGAACAAAATACATTGCCAGCTCGACTAGCATAGCAGACAAGTTAGTTTGCTTTGAATCATCAGTTTGTGGCACGCCACATAGACTCAGCATCACTTAATATTCCATTTTAACTTTTAAGGAACTCTGAATCACTTGATAACCAAACAAACAGTCAAACACTTTATTCTAAAGGGTACAAACATACATGATGCATCACGCTCATGAAAACCTGTGCTATACTAGTACGGTACAGGTAACAGGTGATTACAACAAACAAAATCCACATACAGCAAGCAGCTTGAGAAGCTGCATACACGTACACACCAATATATAAATGGGCAAGCCCACACATTCGTATAAGATTTTAAGGTTCAGACAGTGCAGAGAACTGGATCAAATCACAAGCATGGAGGAAACACAGAAATGAACTGACACAATGTGGTCGAATACAAATTCAGGGACGGATGATACCGAAGGAAGATGACAGGACTTGCTTCAGCTGCATCTTTATTCGAAGAATTATCAAGCACCAAATACGGAAGCAAGCTTCCAGATGATGGGAGTAATGGAGTACTCATGGAGCTGATGAGGACAAAGCCGCCGCTGCAGTTCTGTCTTCGTTGTGTTGACGGTGTGGATTATGCTTTAGAACAGGACAGTTAGGGTGAGCATTTATTGCTGCTTTCACCAGATCTGGGATGCGGTCGCCGTTGAGCTCCAACTTCTTCAACACAGGGAGGTGGTCGAGTCCAGAAAGGGCCTCCATGGTGGTAAAAGACCAAACAATCATCCTGAGCTTAGGAGCTGCTTTAGTGTCAAAGCTGATGTTGGTGATGTCACTGCCATTCACAACTAGAGACCTGAGCTGCTGGAATTCGTCTGCCTTGAAGTTGAGCTTGGATACAGTGTATGAGTCATGCAGAAGCTGCAGACAACGCAAGATTCTGAGCTTCCCAAGGATGCACATTGCATCTTCCCCCAGAAGTGTCGCTCAATGTTATCTCTGCAAGTTGATCAAGCTCTGCAATCCAGGGAGGAAGTCCACTTGTAATGCCACTGATGTTTAAGCTCTGAAGATGTTTTGGAGGTGTGTCCATAGCAGTGGCTGGCTGAGCATCAGGAGTTGTTCTTCTGGATGGTTGGTTGACCCGAATTGATAAGGAGCGGAGGCAACCATGCAATTTCTCAATCTGTTGAAATAGAAGATTCAAGCCACCTTTCTTCTTATCATGAAGGATAACACCCAGTTTTCTCAGTTGCAGAAGCTGTCCGACATCATTTAAATCATCAAGATTGTTGGAAACTTCAACATAGGACAATGCCTGGAGTTTTTTCATTTTTCGGATGCCTTTGGGCAGGCGCACTGTAGTAAATGGACCCTTAAACTTACTAAAACTGTTGCTTGAAGAGTCTCTGTGGCCAGCAAGCAAATACTTCAGCATTGGAAGCTTGATAGGTTTTGTGGAGAACACTTGTAACATCGTTTGCCGAATGTCCAATGTCTCTAGGCACTGCAGCTTCTCTATCTGCTTGGGTAGTTCTTTAACATCTGTGTCCCTGAGGCTCAAGCACTTGAGCAGTAGTATCTGACAGATATTCTCCAGGTGCTTCTTCGTCAAGCCTCTGCACCCTTCAAGATCCAACACCTTCAGCAGCTGCCATTGAACTGATCCTGTAATTTGTTCCAGAAGAGTTAGGGTGTCATCAAAGGGGCGATCGGAACACGGTGCCTCCTGGAGTTCTACCCCGTTGTTGATGGAAAGGCGGTGAGCCAAATCAGGCGGCAAGCATGTGTCCATATAGCTTAAATCTTGAACAATAAACTTGTGAACAATAGTAGGTACTGTGAAGGTTTTGATCTTGCCTGCCGCACTTGTTTCCACAGGATGGAGAAATCCTCGAGTGACTAGTGCATCAAAGATGCGCTCAGCTTCATCATCAAGCGAGCTCATCCCCTGTCTGCCCTTATCTTTTGATCTCAGAGTGCTTCTTTCATTTACCAGTCCCTCGGCGACCCATCGCCTCAACAAGCTTATCCTCCTAATTTTGTGATCTTGGGGGAAGATAGACAGATAGAGCAGGCAGCTTTTGTGATTGCTCGGCAAATCTTTGTAGCAGAACCTGAGCATGACTTGACCTGTAATATTTCTATTGTTTTCCAGGTCACTGAAGGCCACCAATTTCGTCGGCAGACAAGTTAGGACTGGCATATATCAGGCGAAGGAGCATCTGCAAAGCAAATGTATCGCTGCTGCACGCTTCAAAAACTTGCCATGAGACAGGAACATGACATTTGGCAAGGGCGAATGCTCTGCGCTCCAACAGAACGGCAAACACTGTTGGTTTGTTGATGGCACGCCAGATACGGGCCTCACCAATTTGGGTGCTCACTACTAGAGCACTGCCATCAGAGCAATGATATTCTTTAAGAACACTGATGAGGCAGTCTACTATGTTCTCATCAGCGTCCAGATTATACACGACATTATCAAGAACGATGATGAACTTTTTACCTGCTACTCCCGTCCGAGAACGATGATGACATTATCAAGAACGATGATGAACACTGATGAGTAGATGATATGCAACCTTGTCCGGCAAGGGTGGCTGCCCATCCCGTGTTTCCAATACTTCCTCCTCCGTTAAGCTGGGCATGGCAGGTGGAATGGATAGCTGTTCCAGTATCTCCCTGCACACCGCGTCGATACCTTTCTCACCCAATGTTGCAAAGTCAACCCAGGCCCTGACTTGGAACGAGCTCGCCACGGAAGAGTGTTCGTACACCCTCCTCGCGATGCCTGGTGGCCCTGTGGCACTAACGGCGATGACTCTGGGCCACCTGAGCGTCCAGTATTCGCCATGGTCCACTTTCTTAATTGGACATCCACTCCAGGACCTCGTTGGTGCCTTCCTCGAGAACAATGTCCGGTACGCTGGTGATGTCAAGCAACTCTCGCCTCTCGAGCTCTTCCTCCAGGAACGGTGACGCCGTACCTGAGCCGCCTGTCGCCCACGTCGCGGGCCCGGACCTTGAGCTCCTGGATCCGTGTGGCGGTCTGGTGCCGAACTGGAATGGTCCGCAGGAACCGGGGAATCCGGCGGAGGTATGAGAGGAAAATGGAAACTAAAGCAAAAGCCTGAGGTTTAGGTAAAGCAAAAGGAGATTAACGAGTATGTTAGTAGAGAAACAATGTCTACTTACTACCTAGCACTCGCACGCAAAGAACCTGACCACATGGAGTGTCAGTATCCTAACGTAAAACGAATGTGGGTTGGTTCCTAGCTTCATTATGCTATCTTTTACTCAAATCCCTAGAGGCCTAGACGTATCCTCCATCACCAAACCGAACCCATCTATACACATATTATGGTAGACCATGCCTCTGCTGTTAACCCAAATGAGCACAACCATCAATCCCCAGATGCCTCGAGCTATTAGGATGGCCCTTGACTCCATTATAGATATACCCAAGGAGATTTCGGAGGAGGAAGCTGAATTCTTCAAGTTAAAATCCAAGCAGATCCCTAGGTTTCCTTCCAGCCTCCAGAGGATCGGTAGGGAGAGAGACTACATTGTCCCAAGGACCGTGGCTATTGGTCCTTATTACAATGGCGTGCCCAAACTACAACCGATGGAGAAAGTCAAGCTCACGTTTGTCAATTGTTTCTTCGAAGGGTTGGCCCAATCGCGAGATGCAACCTACAAGAAGATCAAATCGATAGCTTGTGATGCCCGCAGCTGCTACACCGACGAAGATGCACTTGAAGGTATCACTGATGATAAGTTTGTTGACATAATGTTCATCGATGGATGCTTTTTGGTGCAGTTTATGGATAACATCATCTCCGGACATGGCGGGGCTTCATTAAAATGTATCATAAACCCGCATGTTAAAGGTGTATGGAGGGACATGATCCTATTAGAGAACCAGATTCCTTGGGCCGTGATGGAGGTTCTTCTGCCCCTTAAGAGCTTGACAATGGAACATATCATCCGTTTCCTAGTGAAGCCAAGCCTTCATGGCACCGTACAGACAGATCAACTGGTCATTGACATCGGCATGGATAAAAAGCCAGGACATCTCCTTTGCCTCGCCCAATTCTGCGAAGCAGGCAGCAAACGTGTTACAAGACCCTCCTTCTCCAGCGACATACTTCCCGTGTATACGAGTGCAGCGGAGCTCGCAGAGATGGGCATCAAGCTGGAAGCCAGCCAAAAAGTGCAGTTCTCAGCTATGAACTTGGTCGAAGGTCCCCTGTTTGCCAAGCTCTCTCTGGAGCCGTACGTTGTGCCTGGACGCCACCATTTGTTGCTGGTTTGTCAACATGGCGGCATTCGAGATGTGTGTTGAAACAGGTTGGGACCACGACTGCTCCGTCAATTCATATCTGCGCGTGCTCTCGCTTCTGATGAACCGGGAGGGGGACATGTGCGAGCTGCGCGCCAAGAGCATTTTGTACGGCCTCTCGAGCGATCGGCAGACGCTTCAGTTCTTCAACGACCTGGCCCCGGATCTTGTGCCAGGCCAGGCCTACCTGCGACTCATCGCAGATCTTGCAGAGTACAAACAAAAGAGGCGAGTGTGGATAGCCATCTACAGGTTCATCTACAGAAACGCCAAAACCATCGCTAAGGTGATGTCCATCATCGGCGTGCTGGCGGGCATCATCAAGGTTCTCTATTCTCTCAAGCAGTATACCGATTAAGCAGCTTATACGTGCTTGGTCATGCCAGTACGATCTGTGTTCCATTTTAATTGGAGTTTCTGAAAGTGTGAAATTTACTGTTCGAGTACTACATATCAAGTGTTCAGTCGCATTCTCTTCTTTGTGGTGTCAATTCTCCCTTTTGTGGTGTTGAATATCGTGTGTATTCATCTAGAACATTACTGTGTATGTTGTACCTATTTGAACATTAAGGGATGCTGGGTTTGTGTGATATGTTGTACCTATTTGAACATTAAGGGATGCCTCGTTGGATCACATGACAGAAAGAAAATATAGATACTACTGAGCTGCCGGTCATGCAGAATAGATATGTATTTTCTTTGCTGTCGGGTTGTTGGTTGCAGCAGGTGGTCGATAGAATGTTAGATGGAAATCCCACTTTGTGGCTCAAGTTTAATTACCAAGGCAGAAGAATTCCAGCATATCAGCTCTCCGGCTGTCGTAGTCAGCGGCGTTGTTGGATAAGAGAATCAAGCGCGGTTCCTCTTAAATACATGATGGATTCTTAGCATACGAACTTGTTACTGGTGCATTGGAATTTTCTTGCGTGAGTTTGCGACTCTGTACGGTACGGGTGGTTATATGTTGCACTCCACCTTACGATCATCACTTGAGCCTCGTTGCTTGAAGGTGGGACCTTGATGCACTCGACATCGAGCTCTGAATCATCAGTCGACTAAACGTTGTTTCGATTACTATTCTGCTAATTAATTAACGCGGCACCCATATGAACCCTGGTGACGACTGTGGACACACGCCACGCACTTTGCAGGACCACACTGAGAGTGTTCAGCGATCCAAGCTTAAAGGCGCCTACAAAGCTAACTGAATATGATCTTTGCTAGCTTGTAAAAACTCGACTTGCGGGGGGTATGACGGCCCCTGGGCATTATCTAAGGAGAACGATCTTCTCACACAGATCGAAAAAAATCTCCGAACCCCCCTCCCCACCCTTACACAGGGAGCCGTTCACCGTGAGATTGGTTCGGCATCTTTTTTTACCTATGCTTTGAGTGGGGAAGAGCGAGGGGATTTTTTTCCGCACCATAGCTTGCGCTACAGTGCCGTGCGGCACCCAGGAATCGATCCTGGGCGGGAGCGTCACCAGCGAGTGGCTTTACCACTGCGCTGGGAGCCCCTTCGCATCTTTGCTAGCTTGTAACTCCATCGCCGTGGGGCCGGGGCTCATATTATCATCGATGCTGCATACTGATGAAATCGTTACAGGAAGGGGAGCCGCACAACGTCCTCCTGTTCCCTTGGTCAAATGATTCTGCTACAATAGTCTTTATGCATGCATATGCTTGCAATACTTGTGCATCTATACGATTGCGATATTCCTTTCTGTACTATATATGTGTCTATCAGTAGAAGCTACCACACCTACCTATTCTTTTCTTCATATATACAAGAAACAACCTTTTGACTGATCCCTGCCATTTTCATACCGTGGGAGCATATACTAGTAAGACTTTGATGACCAGGTCAAAAGTCTTGAATCTCCATTCTGCAACACAAACCCAGAGCATTAGCTAGGCAGGCCGGTGCAACAATATTCTCAATCTTCTCCACACAGATCGATCCATACATAGCACAGTAGGCGTCTCGGCGATGGACGCCCAGGGCGCCCTGGACTCGGTCCTGGGCCGCCTTGCCGCCGTGCTCGTCAACGAGGCGCAGCTGCTCGGCGGCGTCCGTGGCGATGTGGAGTTCATCAAGGACGAGATGGAGAGCATGAACGGCCTGCTCCTGCACCTCACGGAGGCGCAGCACCGCGACCACCAGGTCCGCGCCTGGATGAAGCAGGTCGCCGGCCTCACCCGCGACTGTGAGGGAAATGTCGAGCTCTACGTCCACTACGTCGGAGGAGCCGGGCCCGGAGGAGGCAGCGGCGTCCTCAGACGCCTCCGGCGAATCCCCTTCCTCCTGCGGACTATACTCGTTCGGCGCCGGATCGCGACGCGCATCCGGGAGCTCAAGGTCCGGGCGCGGGACGTTGGCGACAGGCGGCTAAGGTACGGCGTCACCGTGCCGGACTTGGCCGTGGCCGACACTTACGACGGCGACGTCCAGTCTCCACGGGACGCCGCAGGGGTGGAGGAGGATCGCCGGAGGCGGTCCGCTCTGCTCGACGGTGACGAACCTCCAGACGAGGAGGAGTTGGTGAGCAAAACCGTCGATTCTCTGGTCAAATTGTTGTCCGAGGAACCACCACCTGCCACCGCCGGAGACGGTCAACAACAACAGCAGCTAAGGTATTTCCCTGTTCTGGGGTACAGCCTAGCAAAACGTATTGCACAGGGAGTGTACGAACATTCGTCTGTGGCGAGCTCATTCGACTGCAAGGCCTTCGTCACTTCGATTACACATCTCTGCGCCGGTTCCTGGTCAACATACTCGAGCAAGTAACGGTTCATCAACCTGAACAAGAGGACAAGCCAAGGAACCAACAGGAGCAGTTCACCGACAAGGATGAGGAGAAAATCACCAGTGAACTTCAAGCACATCTGAAAGGCAAGCGCTTCTTGATGGTGCTTGCCCATGTCACAAGAGAGCAGCATTGGAAAACCATAGTAGATGCTCTGTTACACGCTGCTGATGGGTGCCATCCAGGTAGTGCCATAGCAACCACCACAGACATCGATCAAGTGGCGAAGTGGCCTCCTCCAAACACGATAATCAACGCGAAGAATCTAGAGGAGTTTTATGCAGGCAAAGCGGATAAGCTGAATGCTAACCACACATACTGGGAAGAAACATACGGGCAGCGCATGTCCATCTTCGATGCCATATGCTACCCGAACGCCTACGCGATGAAGATGTTCCTGCACCTTCTGTATGTCAATCCTAACAGGACAAGCGATGAACTCATAAAGTATGGCAGTGCCATTTTAGAGTGCAAGAGGCTGAACAAAAGCATTGCTAAGCAAGTGCTGACCTTCTGCTACAACGAGTTGCCAAGCAAGTACAGGAGCTGCTTGTTGTATCTCACTATTTTCCCCAAAGGCCGTGTCATCAGGGCCTCAAGCTTGGCTAGAAGATGGATCGCCGAGGGCTTGATCACTAGTACGGCTACTACTATAAGTGATGAAAAAGTGAGTTTAATGGATGAAGCCTGTCACTACTTGGATGTGCTTTTCACGCGAGGGTTTATTTCTCCTTTGGAGGTCAGTGCTGCAGACAAAATCAAGAGCTTCATGGTACATCATGAAGTGTGTGAGGTCATTGCCAAGATTGCTAGAGATGTTAACTTTGTGGATGCGAACCTTCCAACAGATTTGGCTCATCACCTTTCCATTCACAACAGAATAGGTTTACAACCGTCTCATTCTGAAGATGACACTAAAGACATTCTAGCTTTTCTTCCAATCCTGGCTGCATCACCTCAATGGCAGCTGCTCAAATTGCTGGACCTAGAAGGCAGCAAAGGCTTGAAGAAACATCATCTGAAGAGCATATGCAAGATATTGTTGCTCAAGTATTTGAGCCTTAGGAATACTGATGTTACAGAGCTCCCTGTGCAAATTAAGGATCTCCGGTGCTTGGAGTCACTGGACATCCGGCAAACCATGGTACGAGTTCTTGCAAAAAAGGCCATTGTACTTCCACTGCTAAAGTACTTCCTTGCTGGTCACAAGGTATCTTCAAGCAATGGTGATAGAATATCAGAAGAACTTTTCCCCATGGTGCACATTCCCATCTGTATTCAGAGAATGAAGAACCTGGAGATATTGTCACATGTCCATGTTTCGAACAGTGATAGAGATCTATCTGGCATCACTCAGCTTCTGAAGTTGAGGAAACTTGGCGTAGCTCTTCATGGTGAAAATGCAAAGCTAAATAATCTGTTTCACCAAATCGAGAAATTGAAAGGATGTCTCCGTTCATTGTCAATCCAGATTGACCGACCAGCTGGTCCTGAAATTCAAAATCATGATGCAGGGATACCAGATGCCATACCCATCCTTCCATGGTTTATCGAAAACCTTAACATCCGTGGTATCACTACTGGGTTTTCTCACTTGATTCAAGACCACCCTCAACTTTCCAAGGTAACATTGAGTGAGACCTACCTGAAGAAAGATGATCTTTGTATCATTGCCAACCTTCGTGGCCTGTGCTGCCTCAAGCTTCAGCACAAGTCTTACGCAGAAACTGAGCTCACTTTCAAAGAATTTGAATTTCAAGGTCTTAACTTTCTTCTTGTTGAGGGCAGCGGCATCACCTATGTTAGCTTTGTATCTGGTGCGTGCCCTAACCTTGAGAGATTTGTTTGGTCTTTCACCACTATGGATGCTCTTTCTGGAGTCTGCCACCTCACTGAGTTGAAGAAACTGGAGCTAAATGGTGACTGCAACCTGGAGCTGGTGAAAGCAGAAACTGTTAGGCATCCTTACTACCCGTACTATCCAATTTTAAAACATAATCCACACCATAAAAGCAAAGAAGATGAAACTGCAGTAACAGCTTCGTCCTCATCAGCTCCATGAGTACTCAGTTACACTTTATCGAGTTGGAGCTTTCTCCAGTAATATTTCTGGATGGGTTTGTCTTTGAATAAAGGTGCAGCTGAAGGAAAGCCTGGTCTTCTCCTTTTCAGCCTCATGCGTCAAAGGGTCTGATTCTTCCTTCAGGCATCAGCTTGTTTGTCTTTCCTCACGAATGTCAGTGTGTTCGGATTAATACTACACACTCTCCGGAACTGAAATTTCCATTTACTTATTTTTTTTATTTGTGTGGGGACGAGAGCGAGCTGCACTAGCAGTACTCTAAGGTCCTTGGTATGGAATGTGATTTGTGTGTATTTATGCTGAACACTGTTACCGTGTATTGAACTTGTTTGATTATTGCTAAATGATCGATGTCCTGTTTGTGTGCTACATGCTGATTGGGGAAAGGAGAGCTGCTCTGTCCCGTGTTAGCTTTGTTATGCATAATGAATATTTGCTTTATTGTGTTGTTGATATCCCCTCACTATTCATTGTTCGATTTATTTATGTACTCTTTCTTCAAGATAGCACTTGAACAGTCCCCCTTGTCCCTAGTAATTCTATTTCATTCAGACTTACAATGAAAGCTCTACTACAGTTTTGATAAGTGATTGCGAATACTTGTGCGACCGCTGGATGCGGACAGAACAAAGTCGATGCAAACAAGAAAAAAGGACCTGCTGACTAGGAACTAGATTAACAACAAAAAAAGAGGTCTTCCTTCGCAAAAAAAAAAAAAAAAAAAAAAAAAAGAGGTCTTGGTATAGTCAATTTCGTCAGCGCCCTTGTTCTAGCCAGCAGCATTGCTTGAAGCCCTGCTACAGTCCAATCAGCACTGAGATCTGCTGCCCTCCTCCTCCCACTACCAACTTTCACTACTTGAACTAGCAAAGTTTAGACAAAACACCAAAGACATTACTGGTTCATACCTGTACAGCCTCGCGCTGTCGGGCCGCGCAGCTCGTCCCCGGCGATGCCGCCGCCCTCTCATCCGGCACACTCTCGAGCCCTTTCACTGCTGCCTCCCGTCTACGGCTCCTGCCGAACTCCCCCAGACTGCCTTCACCCTCCCATTACCGAACCCCCCGCGGCCGCCGTTGGTCAACGGTGCCCGGCGGCGCGGGGAAAGCTGTAACGGTTTGCCGGTCGGGTTGGGCCATCTGACGAGCGTTGGGCCCAATATGTTGTGTTTGCTATACATCAGGCCGTTCTGCTACTAATGGGCTTCTTCAAAGTTTGCGTAGAAAAAACGTCTGTCAAAGCCGTTGCCTCGCACTTTTCGCACCCTGTCGGAGTCAATTAATTTTAGGCCTAATAAGGCCCAGCTTTGTTTAATCACTGACGACTCAACGCTCAGCAGCCACTTGTGTAGGGCAGTATCTTCGACATGGTATGACTCTCTCTTTGATTCTAGTGTGGTCTGTGTATAGCTTTCTTGACGCACATTCTGTGGTCATAAAGTTACTGTACATTCCTCGAAAACCAGAATCGAGTTAACCTCGCCCAATAAAGCACTTACAATGAGAGGAGTAAAGAGGGATCAACGAGCAATGAGAGGACTAATGACAGAGATTAAATTAACCGTGTCGGCCGGATAAAGAGGAATAAAGAGGGGAACTAAAGCAAAAGCCTTAGGGTTGGGTAAAGCAAAAGGAGATTAATTAACGAGTATGTTTGAACAGAAACAAGGGCACGCTTGCAACTTCGTACGCAAAGAATCTGATCCCAGGGTGTGTTAGCCAGGTAATTAACGTTTCATTATAGCACAAAGAAAAGCAAAAGTAGGTTGGTGCCTAGTTAAGCAATGATCGAGGTAGCCATGCACTTGGTCATCGGTTATGCCAGCGGTTACCGTTACGTGGTTCCCTTGCCGGCTCGCCCAATGAAGACGCTCCCTCATTCCAGAGGTGTGCTATAGCTCCTCCCCTCCCATAACGCTGCATGCCATCTTTCTTCCTTCTTCCATGCAGCAGCCATCCACCTAGCAGACATTAAGTTGTATACATAGAGAGAGTGAGAGAGGTCGGGATGGCTGGAATGGCGCAGGGCGCCGTGGACTCGCTCCTGGGCCGGCTGACGTCGGTGCTCCTGGACGAGGCGCAGCTGCTGGGCGGCGTCCGCGGCGAAGTGGAGTTCATCAAGGACGAGATGGAGAGCATGAACGGCCTGCTCATGCACCTCACAGAAGCTCAGCACCGCGATCACCAGGTCCGGGCGTGGATGAAGCAGGTCGTCGGCCTCGCCCGGGACTGCGAGGGCAACGTCGAGCTCTACGTCCGCCACGTCAGCACCGCCACTGCCGATGCAAGCGCCGGCGGCTGCTTCCTGAGGCACCTGCGGCGGCTCCTCTGGCTGCTGCGGACCATTCCGGCCCGGCACCGGTGGCCACACGGATCCGGGAACTCAAGGTCCGGGCACGGGACGTCGGCGACAGGCGGCTTAGGTACGGCGTCACCGTGCCCGAATCAGCCGGAGCCGGTGCCGTTTCCTATGGCTATGACGACGCCCCGGCGGCTGGCCGAGACGAGGAAGATCTAGGGAGACGCGCTCTGCTTGACTGTCGCACTGACCATGTGCTGGATGAGGCGGAGGTCGTAAGGAAATGCGTCGACACTATTGTCAAGCGGCTGTCCGTGGAAGAAAGGTCCATTAGGACAGCTCGTCGCAAAGGGAGTGCACGAGCACCCGTTTGTGGCGAGTTCGTTCGGTTGCAAGGCCATGGTGCTCAAGGCAGGACGTTTCAAGAGTAGAAGTGTACTCGCCGAAATAATAAAACAAGTAACCGGGGATGTTATACCCTATATACTTGATCGTGAGGAACAGGAATTCACCAGAAGACTTTATGAGCACCTTAAAGGTAAACGCTTCTTGGTTATTCTTGAAAAAGTCAGAAATGATTCGGACTGGAGCAAAATAAGATACGCCCTGTTACATCTAGACTGCTCTCACGGCAGTGAAATAATACTAATACAATGCTATGAAGATATGAAGTGGTTACCTTCTCGTCCCAGGCCTGTCATGGTAGAAAGTTCAGGTCCTTTTTTTTCGAGGACAAGGCACATAAGCTGGTTGCAGACTCCAAACACTGTTCAATGGATTTGGTGCTCCGCTTTGTGGAAGAACTTTACCCCAATGCCTTTTCTATTAAGGTATTCTTCTGTACATTAATCCTAACAGGACAGATGATGAAGTTCGCTGCTACATCAAAGAAATTTGAGAGTGTGAACGGCTGAAGAAAAGCATTCCTAAGCAAATATTAATGTTCAGCTATAATGAGCTGGCTAGCAAGTACAGGACCTGCTTGCTGTATCTCACTATTTTTCCCAAGGGCCAAATTATCAGGGCCACAAGCTTGATGAGAAGGTGGATTGCTGAAGGCCTCGTAACTACTGCTGCCGCAAGTGATGACAGAGCGAGTGCAGCGGATGAAGCTAAGCGACATTTGGACATGCTTTTCACTCGAGGGTTTGTCTCTCCTATAAAAATCAGTTCTATGGGACACATCAAGACCTTCGCACTGCACCAGGAAGTTCATGAGTTCATTGCCAAGATTGCTAGGGATGTAAACTTTGCTGACACGAACCTAGCACCAGATCTGGCTCACCGCCTTTCCATTCACAACAGAATAAGGTTGCAGAAACCCCACTCTGATGCTAGCAGCAATGACTTCGTGGCTTTTCTTCCAACCATGGCTGAATCTTCTCAATGGCAGCTTTTGAAAGTGCTGGACCTAGAACGCTGCAGGGGCTTGAAGAAGCATCATCTGAGGAGCATTTGCAAGATACTGTTGCTCAAGTATTTGAGCCTCAGGAATACTGATGTCACTGATCTACCCAAGCAAATGAAAGAGCTCCAGTGCTAGGAGACACTGGACATCCGACAAACCAAGGTACGGGCACTTGCAAAAAGAGTTATTGTGCTTCCACTGCTCAAGTATTTCCTTGCTGGTAACAAGGTCTCTCCAAGCAATGATGCTAGCATATCTGAAGAACCATTTCCCACGGTGCGCATTCCCCTCTGTATTCAGAGAATGGAGAACCTGGAGGTATTGTCGCATGTCCAAGTTTCCAACAGCAACAGGGAGCTGTCCGGCATAAGTAAGCTGCTGAAACTGAGGATTTGGTGTTGCTCTCCATGGAGAAAATGCCAAGTTGAGTGACTTATTTTGCCAAATTGAAAAATTGCATAGATGCCTCCGTTCCTTGTCAATCCGGATCTACAGACCAGCTGGTCAAGAAAATCTTAACAGCAGATGTTTTACCCTCCCTTCCACAATTCATTGAAAGCCTGAATATCAGTGGCATCACTACTGGGCTTTCTCACTTGATTCAAGACCACCAAGGTCACACTGAGTGGGACGTTATTTAAGGAAGATGATCTTCGAATCCTTGGCAAACTTCATGGCCTGCGCTGCTTTAGGCTTCAGCACGGGTCCTACAATGAAAGTGAACTCGCCTTCGAGGAGGATGAATTCCAAAGTCTTAACTTTCTTCTTGTTGAGGGCAGCAAGATCAAGCCTTTTTCAGAGGTGCTGCGCCTAAGCTCGTGAGGATTATTTGGTCTTCTGCCAACATGGGTGTAATTTATGGTATCACCCACCTCCCTAATCTGGAGAAGCTGGAGCTCAATGGCAACGGCAACCTTGATCCTGTGATAAGAGAAATTTTCCGTCATCCTAACAAGCCTATTCTAAAGCATAATCAACAGGGTGATGTTCGGCAACTGCGAATTGGGGATTGGGATTGGGTATTCGTCTTTAGGGCATGGCAAGTTCTAGATGTTTCAACTCATTTCCCAATCCCAATCCCATCTCACATTTCCCAATTGCCAAACATCACCCAGGTTCAATGCCAAGAAGACGGAACTGCAGTGGTAGCTTCGACCTCATCAGCTCCATGAGTTCTCAATTCCTCTCCATCGACTTGAAGCTTGCTTCAGTAATGCTACTAATAAGATGCAGTTGAAGGAAATCATGGTCTTCTCCTTTTCAGCATCACGCGTCAAACAGTTTTGAGTTGTCCACTTCAAGTGCCGATGTTACTTTCTGCATGTTTGTAGTGTGTTTGGTTTAATTCTACGTACTCGCCAGATTTGAGATTGTCCTTTATGTACCTGTTTATTTGTGTGTGTGGACGAGAGTGAGCTGTGCTAGTAGTGCACTCTACAGTCCTTGGTGTGGAATTGGATTTGCTTGTACTCATCATGAGCACTGTTAGTTTGTATTGGACTTGTTTGATTATTGTTAACCAACTTATGCCCTGTTTGTGTGTTACTCTGGTTGGGGAAAGAAACTTCTCTCTGATCCCTGTTAGCTTTGTTATGCATGATGAATATTTGCTTTACTGCCTTGCTGAGATCCCCCACTGTTCTTTAATAAGTTTATGTATTATTTCTTACTTGGACATTTTCATACTGGTATTTTCATTTTCAGACTGTCAGTGAAAGGTCTGTTACAGTTTTGTTAAGTTATTAGGAATCTGTGTACTACTGGTGGATGATGACAGAACCAAGCTGATGCAAGCTAAGATTAAAAAAAAAAGTCCTCACGTATTAGGAACTTGTGATGCAGGGTGCTCTGAAATTGAACCTTCCATTTTCATCTGATACACAGAGAACCGATCAGTAGAAACGCTAGTTTCGTCAGTTCGCACCGATGCAACCAACGCCCCTGTTCTAGTGACCTAGTCCTAGCAGTGCTACAGCCCACTCCGCACTGAGATCTTCTGCCCTCCTCCAATTACCCATATGCTACTTGAGCTAGCAAGCAAAGCTTCTTCAAACCACCAGAGAGACCACTGGTTCGTACCTGTAACAGCCGCGCGCCGCGCCTCCGTGTCCTGTCGCCGCCGCCGCCCTCTAATCCCGGTAACCCTTGGGACCTGCCTCCGGCCTTCTTCAGCTACGACTCCTGCTACTCCGCCTCCTGGCTGCCGTCAACCCCCGGCGGCCGGCGCCGCCGCGGGATTCGCCGGCTGGTCAACGGACCCCGGCGACGCGAGAAAAGATGGGACCTCCAGGACCACAGTATTCAACTTGGACGTCAGCCTAATAGCCCATCAAATTCGGTTCATTTAAGGCAACTTAACTTATTAAGTAACTGTCACCATTTTTAAATACCAGTTTCAACATTTTCGTAAGCCTATGTCAACATTTTCAAACGACTAAGTCAACATTTTCGCTAAAAATGTTGACATAGCACATCTAAAATGTTGACGCGGTGCAAAAAAAATGTTGACACAGTACATTCAAAATGTTGACGAAAATTAAAAAATTTAAAAAATTTAAAAAATATTCAAATTGGATCTCATTTAGTAGAATTAATTGTAACAAACACGTTGGTTCAAACGGATTCGAAAACGGACTTATGGTTTAAGAGAAAAATGCGTTTAAAGTTTGCAAATCGTTTGTTTTTCTCCCACCTCCCATCCGCTCCAATCAGAATGCGCCACGTGTCGCCTATCTGTGCTCTCCCTCTCAACCAGTAGCGTGTATGAGCCGTTCGATGTCCGTTCGCATGATCTCAAAGCGTTCTATCAAAAGGATTTTGTAAGGCGAGCTACATATAGGATTGGCGAGAAAAGATGGCGGTTTTCTTGGGCCGTTGATGTTGGGCCCAATATATTGTGTTTGCTGTACACCGGCCTGTGCTGCTACAAATGAGCTTCTTTTTATGTTTACGTACTCTGTTGTGGAGCCCAATTTCTAGCCACGATACCAGGCCCAACTTTGTTTAATTAACGCACACGGCGCGCCAGCAACCGAGCACCCATTTTGCCATGCGTGCAGGAAACAGGGTTACTACTGAGATTTCTCCAATGACACACATGTCTTCAACCTCCAACCGCCACCGAGCTCGCGCCACCGCGCCGAGCGCGTCGGATAATTCATTATCGTGTGTGTTTGTACCCAATAGAAGCTCATGATCGACCCCCAAACCTAGAAGAGCAGAAGAAGGGTAGCTCGGCGGTGTGAGGCAAGGTGTAGGCGGGGGGTGATCATCGTCGCTGGTGGGTGGGGGCGTCGAAGCATGAGGAAGCGGCAACGCTGGGGCGGCATGGCAACACGATCCGTTGGACGCCGGTGGTGGTGGAGGAGGTGACCTAGAGGTGAAGGGGGATTGCGAGCGATGATGGTTATGACATGTGGGCAGGGCGTACATGTGTGTGTGCGCGAGGCAACAAGGTTGCCGTCGGCCGCGGGTGATGGTGGGCGGAGGTGGCAGTTGGGAGGGTGCCTATGGCTTCGTTGAGGGCGGCGGCGATAGTGTGGGTTGGTGGGGTCTGGGCGGGTTGTCGTGGGCCAAGTACTCGATTGCTCAGTGGTCCCTACTCTTATAGAGAGAATGCGGCGAGGCAAGTCAGCGCCCAGCAGCCACTTGTGTAGTGTAGTATCTTCCACATGGTTTGACTTCAGAATTTCCAGTTAAAAGAATTCAGCTGTATCTCCATGTGATTACCGCAAATCCAGAGCTCGTTAATGAGAAAGATTTGCGTATCCACACCCATCTGGACGCCACTCAACCGCATATCTCAACTATCCCGGTTTCTACGCTAGGTATATCGATAAGTCTACCAGAGTTAGTATCAATTATCTCACTTGTAAATTGGGAGCTTTGCCTAATCATGTTCATCATCGCATCAGTTAACTATGACAAGCTTATTAGCAGCCACCTCACAAGGGCAATGTCGACGAGGTCAATATCTGTCTTGTAGAGATAGATGAAATGCACCGGAAGATAGTGACGGCGGAGCAGATCCTGGCGCCATGTTCCTCTCATATGGTTCCTTGTTTAGGCACAGTTTTCTTGGTGCCGACATACGCTTCAATATCTGATCGATGCATGCATATGATCCATTATATATTATTGAACTTTGACACTTGCAGATCAACGACCGGCGTGCTACGTCAATCGTGCGCGGCTTTTTCTCTTTCCACCGGTTTCATAGCTTCTGGGTCAGGTGCAAACTATCCTTGATGCTGAGTATCTTCATAAGCTGAAGAAAATAGGATCTCTTATAATCATTTGGAATTTGGATACCTTGGCACTAGACGTGGCAGATCAACGGCCGGCTTAAGTCAATGGTATATAAGACTTTCCTTTTTGTCGTCTCTGCCTTTCAAGGTCAAATGCAACTTGTATGATTGTGGGTATCTCGAATGAAATAAAAAACAAGATATGGACGGCACTCAGAATGTTCTTCAACACCCACTTTGCATTGTATGTGGTATTTTAGTCCTGTCATGGAGGCATATCTGTTATATAAACGTTAAAGATGATGTGACCAAACTATTATACCTCTGACTCCATTTAAAGTTTATCAAAAAAAATTCACAAAACCTTTTTCCGAATATGAAAATTTCCCTCTAGCTACCTTTGACTTGACATATCAACTATTACTTTTTTTTGCGAGGAACATATCAACTATTACTGTGAAATTTGTCGACATAATAGTAATCCTTGAGCTCCAATAGGCCAGCTACATGAGTATTTGACACTATTTACAGCTTTATTAGCTTCTGTAAATGACTGTATCAACATCTTTTTGAGCGAATAAAATCACCACACATTATTTTAGAGTTACATAAAAAAGTTTAAAAGCTGAATTTTGGCAGGGGACGTGAATGAGTATTCATATTTCCCAGATGTCCACCCATATTTGTCATGTCGTGAAGGGATCTCATCAATAGATAAACGCGCGCCAAACATTTGAACCGAGATAAGGGCACCCTAGTAAATCTGTCAGACAACTAGTTATACCTTGCAGGAGTATTTATTTTTTTAGTGCAGGATAATATACAGTCTGTAAAGCAGCAGGACCAAGACATACTACCAAATTTTGATAATAGTTAGTATTTGTGAGGTATGATTTAAATTTCGTGTTTACCTTGCCTTATTTATTATTTCCCTCGAGCATGATCCATGCTAACCTTTGTATGTTCCGGTGATTACACACTTCAGTAAAATAAAACATTGACATTAGCCTCAGCACACGACAGAACTGAAGTCAACTGTATCTGTGGTGAGTGGCAATGTATTGCGCCGTTGAAATTTTAGAAACGATGGTTGAGTCTATACACTACATAAAATGTTTGAGTCTATCCACCATTTAGGAGTACCTGGTTGTATAAGAGTGATTTAATCAAGTGTACAGGAAAATGATAAAGACATGAAACCAAGAAAAGAGAAAATCTTAATCATATCAGGTAAAAAAGTTAAAATATAAAGGAAAAAGTCCATTTTACTATACCCTCAAGTATTCATGTAGTTCACTCAACCTCCTAAACTAATTTTTGGTCTACTTTATGCCCTCAAACTATTTAAATTGGTTCAATTCACTCCTTTAGAAATTTTTCTTTTTTGTATCTCTAGGCCGACATCATGTTTGAGCATAAACTTTTGTGAGATTATAGACTAAAACATACCTTATGTTAGAAAAATGTTTAAATAATTTTTTAAAACTTTTTTGTATGTGGAAAGGTGTGCAATACAAATTCGAAATGTGAGATAGAATAATGGAAGAAAATATTTGTGAAAAAATCTGGTTCTAGCATAGATTATGAAGTCATCTACCATCCTACAAAATTTGAGCTTCAAATATAGAAACCCATACAAAGAGAAAAAATTAAAACAAATCATTAGGGGGTGAATTGAACCAATCTAGATATTTCGGAGGAGTAAATCAGATAAAAAATTAGTTTAGGAGGTTAAGTGAACAACATGGATACTTGATGGTAGTAAAATATAAATAATGTGTGTACAAGTAAAGCTTCTAAATATACCATGTCGATACCTGAAGGGCATCATTGATGGGTGTGCCAGTTTCCAAGTCGTTTATGCTCAAAGAATCAGGAGTCCCAAATATTTTAGAAATGTTTATTCGAATTAAGGAAGTTTATTCGTAATTGCGTATATCATCCTTGGCTCATTTGCTCAGGTCAGCAAATTGAGACAAGCTGGGCACGTGTCACAGTTGAACATTAGTGGAGTATTTGGTTAGCACATTGCTATTAGTATATTATTACCCCTGAGTATAATTAATTAGCATGCAGTAGTAGGCCGGTTGCTTGGAATAAACCAGCGGGCGTTGGCCGGCAGGGCGGCCGGCCTGTATCCGTCTCCGTTGTGCCCCCGTATCTGTCCAAATCCGGCCGTAAGATGAACCAAATAGGTCTTATGTTATTTAAATCATCGTCAGCGTGGACTATCTGCTGTCACCGTTCTCCCTACCTTAGTGCGGCAGTGCACATCCTGATCTGATGGAAGTGCTTCCAGCTGGTGATCAGGTCATTATAAATAGGCGCGAAATGTCTCTGGAGTAGCATATATCTCACCGATCTCACAATTTTAGCATACATCGATCGGTCACATTTCAGATAGATCATATAGTGTACGTAGAAAAGAAGCAGGGAGAAAATGGTGTCTGCAGGCGGCAGGAGCAGGGAGGAGCGGTGGAGCCTCGCCGGCGCCACCGCGCTGGTCACCGGCGGCAGCAAAGGCATCGGGTATGTAATAAGCTGATCAGTGATCTGTAGTAACTGATGAAATGCTTTGATGTGTTGAGTGCACCGTTAACATTTTGCACCGTGTTCGTGGCATGCTGCAGGCACGCGATCGTGGAGGAGCTGGCCGGGTTCGGCGCGCGGGTGCACACGTGCGCCCGGAACGCGGCGGCGCTGGAGGCGTGCCGCCGGCGGTGGGCGGAGAAGGGCCTGCAGGTCACCGTCTCCGTCTGCGACGTCGCTGTGCGCGCCGACCGCGAGGCCCTCATGGACACCGTCAAGGCCACCTTCGGCGGCAAGCTCGACATCCTCGTAAGCAACTAGCTTTTTCACCATCATCATCACTTGCTTAATTTGTACTCACTCTGCATGCATGTTACGTTACGTGACAAGATCGATCACAAACTGATAATCTAGCTTGGTGCATCCAGGTGAACAACGCGGGGCAGTCGATGTTCAAGGCGGCATCGGAGTGCACCGGCGAGGACTACGCGAGGATCATGGCGACCAACATCGAGTCGTGCTTCCACCTCACCCAGCTCGCGCACCCGCTGCTCGCCGGCGCCACGGTCGCCGGCGGCGGCAGCGTCGTGCACATCTCCTCCATCGCCGGCTTCATCGGCCTCCCGGCGCTCTCCGTCTACTCCATGACCAAGGGCGCCATGAACCAGCTCACCAGGAGCCTCGCCGCCGAGTGGGCCCGCGACGGCATCCGGGTCAACTGCGTCGCGCCCGGGGGAGTCAAGACTGACATCAGCGCTGACGTAAGATTAATAGATCTTGTCGGCTCATCATGTCGCCAGAGTTGTTAGTAGGAGTACTTAGCAGTACATGATTAGTGTAAACTCGATCACACAGTTAACTGATGGATGTATTGATGAGCAGAAGGCGATCGATCCGGAGCTGGTGAAGAAGGAGATGGCGCGGCTTCCGATGGGGAGGATCGCCGAGCCGGAGGAGGTGGCGTCCATGGTGGCCTTCCTCTGCATGCCGGCGGCGTCCTACATGACCGGCCAGGTCATCTGCATCGACGGCGGCCGCACCATCACTTAGCTGATTAAGCACAGACCTGTCACTATCGATCTACCATTATCAATCTGTTGTGCATTATTGTGCTGAGGGTTTCTGGTTCATTTTTTCACGGTTTGTAATTATTTCCCGTCGAACCGATCCTGTATAATCGCTCTTTCCTCTACTGTCAAATGTCAATGTACCACTCGTGTGTTTTGTGTGAAAAGATTTCAATAAACTTTTCGTCACCTTCATCTGTTAATTTCCATTCCCTCATGCAATGTTCTCCCTAACATCGCACTAACAGTTTTCACACATCCCCAGTGTAACATGAACAGTCTGGCCGGGTTTGTTCTCAGAGAAAAAATCAGGATGAACTAGCTCGCAAGTGGCATGTCCTACAGTTACGTTCAACCAATTAAGTATCACGTCCAGGGATCGATCGGTTCAGCAAGAAGGTTAAAGTCAATGGTGCATTAGTTTTTTCTTCTAGCATTCTCTTTATGGTGACATGAAGAAACTCTCATCCACTAAGCTATAAAGCAAATTTACTCTGCCAATTCAAAAAAACTAAAAGGATCCAACACATATGTTAGTCGGCCAAAACTATAATGATATTGGTTAACTTCTGTTCTGAATGAATAACTTGACAACTAAAAAATATAATAGAGGTATTGTGCTCAAAAATTTTTATAAATATTTATGCATTATCGAGATGTAAAATTACAAGAAATCTTCGCTAGTATGTTAAATACAAAACCGACAAAACAAATAAGACAACTGAAGAAAATGATTACGGTTGTTATAGATACCAAATTATGAAACAGCATACATGTTTTATCCCATTTTGGAATACTTATGTGAGATATTTTCATTCGCACTAAAAAAATCTACAGAGTTAACGCTTGAGTTCCAAAGCGGGAATCCTTTTCATAATTTAGTTAGCTAGGGACATCCTTATTATGTGAGTTTTTTTTAATCATCTATGTCAAAAATTGAAATTAGTTTACTGTGTCTATATTCCTGAACTCTATAAGTCAGTATACCAATAGTACATTGGTCCGAAGCACTACAATGCATGTTTGGTTGCTGGCCATAGTTTACCACTTCAAAGGCTAATAACTACCAGCCACACTTGCAGCTAGCCACATTCTGTGGCAAAAATGGAGTGTTGCTTGATAAATAAGGTATGGCAAAATTATTTTGGCTGCTGTTTGGATTGCCGCAATAAAAGCTTGCAAAAAACTATTGCCGCTGCTTGGTTGGAGCCACATGTTGGTAATAACACCTCAAAACCATAGTGGTGAGATTACCTCCATTCCTCACAAAACAATAACAGCAACAACAACGAGGCATGTATATATGACTATTACAAGCAGAAGCCATGCCCAATCAATAATATTTTTAGCGTGCGGGTGATGCTGTCGAGCAGTTTACTAAATTGCTTGCAGCTGACGCTATTGAACCTTTTTTTTCTATAAAAAATATCAGAAAGGTTTCCTGACATCCCCTCTGCCTTCCTATATTAACGTCTAGCCGGGGACCTCTTCCCCACAAGCTCCATTGGTAAGGGAAGAGAATAAGACCTTGACAAAGAACCCTACGTTGACATTCTTAGTAGCTAGAGGCGAACCTCACATGTCGCCCCGTCAATCCGTCATGTTCTTGTCGGGGGTTGTGCACATCGTCGTGTGCTCGGAGCGAGTTTAGCACTAGGTGACAGCCATACTATAGAAAGGCCGCATGAAAGAGCTCGACCGCTTGAGGGGTCTGTGCAACGCCGACTTGCATCTGCTGCCACAATCGACAACGTCGTTGATGGTATGGAACATGGCCCTAATTTGCTTTCTTACTTTTTTTTTTCTTTTTGATTTGAAACTATGTGATCCTTTTGAACTGGATATTTTCATTGTGAACCTGTAAGTTTTTATACCAAGTTTTAAAACTTATTCAATTTGCACTTTTTCATGCTTAGATTTGTTATATTCATCTGTTTAACCTAAAATTTCTTTATTTCAAGATTATGTACTTGAAACTTTTTTTTTAACCGAGAATGTGTACTTAAAACTTTTTAACACAATTTCAGAATCCTTTGAATAGTCGAAATATTTTCTCCTAAGTATTTCTTCCAACCTGAATTTGAAATAGGGATGTAAATTTCATATGGAAGGTGGACATCGATTCAATGGTACGCTAACTAATGTTTTTTCGCCAATATACGAAGAGAGAGAGAGAGAGAGGTTTATTATGATATCTTTCTTTTTGAAAACTTTTTATGATATCTTGTATGATATGGCTAAGATGGTATGAAAAAATACTAGTGCCGGAGATATACAGTTAGAGATAGACTTTGTTGGAGTGATAGATAGATAGATTGGCTTTCATAAAAGGCAGTTTTCTCTACCAAAGAAGTCAAAATTCGGTGGGCAGAAAAAAGAAATGTCTTTGGAGTGTGTTAGAGATAGACTCTGTCTGGAGGAGTTGTCTTTATGGATGACAAAATCTTCTTTCTCATAAATCGGTGGGAAAAATAAAGAAATGTTTTGGAGGAGGGTGTTAGAGATAGAGTGACGATGTTGTTTAATTTTCATTATCAGACCAAGTGAGGATGATATGACAAAATTTAGAGCGAGGATTTTCTTTTATTTTTCAGTATCAGACCGAGTGAGAATGAAATGACAAAATAGAAGATAAAGATAGCAGCTGTATTAATTGTTGGAGATGCTCTTAGTGCAGCAGCGTGATTTTCATTTTATTTTATTTTATTGCGGTGGAGCAGCGTGATTTTCAAGCAGGCCCTGTTATCTGACCAGCAGATCACACTATAAATACGCTACACCTAGCATCCATTCGATCATCGAGCAGCCTCACTTTACCATACATCAATCCATCAATCACATTTCGGTTCATCAGTACTGTACAACCCGTACATATCATGGTGGATACAGCAGGCACCAGCAGGGAAGAGCGGTGGACCCTCGCCGGCGCCACCGCACTCGTCACCGGCGGCAGCAAGGGCATCGGGTACGTATGTAAGCTGAGTTTTCTGATCTATGCAGGCACGTGAACTACTTCAGTGCATTTGTAGTAAGTAATGTGCATGCACTGAATGTTCCGTCTTGGCAGGCGTTCCATCGTGGAGGAGCTGGCCGGATTCGGCGCGCGCGTGC
Organism: Eragrostis nindensis; assembly: GCA_012490785.1. NCBI lineage: Eukaryota > Viridiplantae > Streptophyta > Magnoliopsida > Poales > Poaceae > Eragrostis > Eragrostis nindensis. The sequence goes on along the minus strand of JAAXCT010000015.1, from coordinate 582,685 downwards.
ACACGTGCGCCCGGAACGCGGCGGAGCTGGAGGCGTGCCGCCGGCGGTGGGCGGAGCAGGGCCTGCATGTCACCGTCTCCATCTGCGACGTCTCCGTGCGAGCTGAACGGGAGGCGCTCATGGCCACGGTGAAGGCCAACTTCAACGGCAAGCTCGACATCCTCGTAAGCAACAACGACATCAGTCGCCTGAATTAATCGTGCACATTCACTTGCTTATCTAATATACCGCGCGGTAAATTACAATATTTCACCCACATCGTCGTCAGGTGAACAACGCCGGGCAGCTGCTGGTGAAGCCGGCGGCGGAGTGCAGCGAAGCGGACTACGCCGGCGTCATGGCGACCAACGTGGAGTCGTGTTTCCACCTCAGCCAGCTCGCGCACCCGCTCCTCGCCGGCGCCGCCATCGCCGGCGGCGGCAGCGTGGTGCACGTCTCCTCGATCGCCGGCGCCGTCGGCGTCTCGGGGCTCGCCGTCTACTCCGCGAGCAAGGGCGCCCTGAACCAGCTCACCAGGAGCCTCGCCGCCGAGTGGGCTGCCGAAGGCATCCGCGTCAACTGCGTCGCGCCGGGGGGCGTCAAGACTGGCATCACCAAAGACGTACGTAATTAATTAAGCTCGATCATCACCAACTGTCACAATATATACATGCAGAAATCAGGAAATATCCCAACAAATTGTTCTTTTGTTCGTGGACTAAGATTAGTGATTAGTTATTCTACGATCTTATATTAGTTACTCGTAAATGGATTTTAATTAGCAGCAGACGATTGATCCGGAGCTGGTGAAGAAGGAGATGCTGCGACGTCCAATGGGGAGGATGGGCGAGCCGGAGGAGGTGGCGTCCATGGTGGCTTTCCTCTGCATGCCGGCGGCATCCTACGTGACCGGCCAGGTCATCTGCGTCGACGGCGGCCGCAGCATTACCTAGTCATCGAGCTACTAGTAGTACTCCCCTGTCACATCTGGTGATTGGACGTTGAAAGATGGTATGATTTGAGGACTCTATATAGGGACAGTGCAGACAGAGTTTGCCACCTTGCAAATTTCTATTGTTAGCTGTTGTTTAGATTGAATCTTATTTCGGAACAATTGCCATAAGAAGACCCTTATCTTCATGTGCTCAGCCTTTGGATTTCTGCATGATCTGACGTCAGATCAAGTCATTCAAATTGCTTAATACCCTTTCCGTCTGAAATTACTTGTCATTGTAGTTTTAGTTAACTTCAAAACATTTATATCCTTTGATCACCAATTTCTAAAAGTTCATACAGTTTAACATTATGAGACTTATATTTTCAGACTGACATGTAGTACATAAATTTTGAGAAATTGATGGTCAACTATAGAAACATTTGAATTTTCCCAAAACTAGAATGACAAGTAATTTGGGAAGGAGGTATAGTAAAAGATTAAATGGAGTCGAATCTCCTAAAGAAAATGCCTGCATACAACAATTCCTTCCGGGACATTGAGTAGTTTTCACATTCAGTCTCACATCGCTGTATACTTCGTACAGAAGAACGTGCACTGTGCTGCCTGAGCAATATTTGTGTTGTTTCTGCGTAACTTCTGGTTATCAATAACTATCATGCAATTATTCCTTTGAGAATTGGGACGAGTCGACAGTCCATCTGTATAGATACCATTAACACGCGCAACAAACGCAGATATGTGGATGCAGGGTGGTCGTGCAGTTTGTTGCGCGTGGGTGGTCGTGCAGCCTACCAAACGCAGATATGTGGCTGTCGTGCGAGGAGATGAATAGCTGGAGCAAGCATACGACACGTGGCGCCATGTGGGTGCATGTGTCTCCCTGGTGTGTGTGTGTGTACTGTAGAAGAAGCACTCGATCGTTCTCTGAAACATGGAAAACATAACTACTTCGTCCTATTAAAATTTTTCATACGAAAACTCTAAAAGAAAATAATTCATACGAGTGTCTAGCTCTCTGAAGATCATGGACAGGAAAAATTAATCACCTAACCGTGAACAGTTTATAGTTACTAAAAATTCACATCGATGCTCTGTTTTCAAAAAGAAAAAAGGAAAAAAAAAGGAAAACTAGATGCTGACACTATATATACGCCACTGACTGACTGGCTGCATCCCAGCAGCTAGCACACACAGGCACAAAAAGACACACGGTCGTCGTCATGGCGGCCGGCGCCGGCACGATGAGCAGAGCAGAGAGGTGGAGCCTGGCCGGCGCCACGGCGCTGGTCACCGGCGGCAGCAAGGGGATCGGCCACGCCGTCGTGGAGGAGCTGGCCGGGTTCGGCGCGCGTGTGCACACGTGCGCCCGGAACGCGGCGGAGCTGGAGGCGTGCCGCCGGCGGTGGGCGGAGAAGGGGTTCGCCGTCACCGTCTCCGTCTGCGACGTCGGCGTGCGCGCCGACCGCGAGGCGCTCATCGCCACCGTCAAGGCCAGCTTCGACGGCAAGCTCGACATCCTGGTACGTCCGTCCGTGGCTAGTGAGTGACAGACAGCACACACGGTCTCGCTCACGGAAGGCCCACATGGCCGGATCTGCATCCCCAGGTGAACAACGCCGGGCAGGGGTTCTACAGGGCGGCGGCGGAGGAGTTCTCGCGCGCCATGGCGACCAACCTGGAGTCGTGCTTACACATCAGCCACCTCGCGCACCCGCTCCTCCGCAACGCCTCCCTCGCCGGAGGAGCGAGCGTCGTCAACGTCTCCTCCATCGCCAGCTACCTCGCCTTTCCAGGGTTGGCGCTCTACTGCACCTCCAAAGGTAAGTCGATCTGTGTACTGTGAACACGCTAACAAATTAAATTGGCACCGCACGGAATTTTCAGAACAATTTCGAATGTTTTTTGGTGGCCAGGAAATTTCCCCAAAATTTGCTCACCGCAGCATACATGAGTGGTCGGGGCATGCGTGCGGCCCTTTTGTTGTCTAGCTAGACTTCTACTAGTTGCTTTTGTTCACATGTTTTTTTTTCGGGACAAGACTAATTTTGCAACAAATGCTTATGAGATATACTCATACGCCCTCCCTCACATGCCCTGCAGCTGGGATGAACCAACTGACAAGGAGCCTGGCAGCCGAGTGGGCGCATGACAAGATTCGCGTGAACTGCGTCGCGCCTGGCGTGATCACCACCGACATGACCAAAAACGTATGTGTACGTTCGCATAGCTAGTTCTCTGAAATTATGTTTCGATTATAGTTTCCAATAAACTTGAATCGAATGAACAATGATTCATACACATGAATTAAGGTGCCCCCGGAGGCCATGGAGCACGAGCTTACACGGGTCCCACTGCGGAGGTGCGGTGAGCCGGCAGAGGTCGCATCCGTGGTGACCTTCCTCTGCATGTCAGCGTCTTCCTATGTTACCGGCCAAGACATCTCTATCGACGGCGGTCGGACCATAAGTGGTTGAGCACCACACATATTAATTTCCGGCGACGAATCAACTTGAATTGTTGGTTTTACGTACTACTGTTTACATTAATTCTTCACATGATTGCATTGTACTAGTATTCTACTTATATAAAGGTGAAATCAATGAAAGTTGGCGCGTACTGGACCCAAATACATGTGGGGCTTATCTGTTGATCCAGAACAGATACTGCTAGTTGGTTTACTTGCCATCGGCTGAGAGAAGTGAGGTATGAGCGGTCGGCTTACCCATGGTCCCATGCATGTCTCTACCCATGGTATGTAATCATAAGATAATTTCATTCTAGTTTGTTGGAAAAAATTCACTCAAATGCACCGAGGGAAAATTAAGACCCTATTTGTTAGTTATGTCACAGTATTTAGTAACCACATTTTTCCAAGTGTGGATTATAAAACCACAAAGAGTACCAACTTTTTCGAGGATACAATATTTTTTGTGCAATTTCAAGAAAAATACGACTTGTTTGGAGTCTGTAGTTTTTATAGCACAACATGATGTTTTGAGAAAATTATACTGAGTATAGTTTGCCTTCGAGCCAAAATTTAAACAAACAGGGGCCTCTACCTATAGATTATTTATACATCATGGCCTCCTCTCAATTGCAACCCCCTATACAACAACAAGCTGCTTAAAATTGCTACCATGTAGAAAAGCCCACCGAATCCATCAGTGTTCGGCCCACTAGCAACAGACATGGCCCATGGATCTCAATTAAAGTTTTCCTTTTTCAATTTCAGTTTTCTCTTCTCTTGTCTAGGACTAGGAGTATATTACTGTACTTATATTTATTTATTTATTTATTTTCATGTTTCATGCTAATATGAATCCAACAGTTAAATACTAGGGTGAACATTTATGAAACCTAGTTCAACAAATTAGACAAATTACTCGACATTTTGCGAGAATATGAAATAACAGTGTCCCTGTCCATCCAAAATGTTCAAACTTTTTAAATTATAAAATTAATAAATTTATGCATATTGGGTGTAGTTCTGTTGTCTTAGTTCTAAACAGTATGGTCAAATGGATTAAAAAAATGGTTTTTGAAAAGTGCGGATTTTTTATATGAGTAATAAATACCAAAGTTTGTTGATGCTACAGTTTTTTTTTTGAGTTTCAAGAAAAACAATGACGAGTTTGGAATCTGTAGCACAATATTATGTGAATATAACTTGCCTTTATATAATGACAAATTAAACAAGCAATGCACCTATACCTGAAATATTTCTACAGCTTCGTCTTGATATTTTGTGTTCTTTTTTATTGTGAAACATCACACAACCTTAACTTTGGCCCAGGTGATATGTACTTTGAACCATTGTAGTGAATTTTTTATAAATTTGAGACGTAAAAGGTTTTGTGTATATATTTTTTAAAAAGGTACTGTATATTTTAAAACAGTAATAATACAGGACATACATATGTGCAAATAATAATGTTCATCTACGAAGCCGTGGCCCATAATTCACCATAATAAACAACCCAATTTTTTCTTTTATCTTAACAACCCAACATTTTGATAGATCAGACATCTTGCTAACAGCGCGTCATGTGCATACACCAGGTAATGGCCTGCAAGGGATTTTTCTTAAACAAAGGATACACCACGAAAAAGGATCAGCTTCCCACAAAAAATGGGTCAAGCCATGGTATTGCGCACACCACGGTTTTAAAAATCAGAGCGCTTGTGGCGAAGCACCTTAGAGTTTCTTTTGTAGTAACATCGTTGCCTCAAAACTGCATAAATACTTTGTACCCAAACAAGTATCTCTAAAACAATTCTCGAAAAAGAAACATCAGATTTGACACATTCAAACCATACCTAATAACAACTACAAGCTATTTTTGAGGGAAACAACTACAAGCTATGATTCCTAGGCTTGTCTAATAATAATTGTGTACACCAAATTTGGAGAAAACAAGTACTCCAGCTTAAAAACAAAGTGAGAGTGAGTAAACCAGGGCCCAATCACGCGAAGCACACATGAAGGAAGTAAGATTCGAGACCAGTACAACTCGAGGTCGCAAGTTGAGCTCAACTTGCGATGGTAGAGTTTTTTTTTTTTTTTTTTTTTTTGAAGCCTGCGATGGTAGAGTTAGTTGAACACGCGTCTCGTCGTTTTGCTCTGGCATTTGCATTGACTCATGTCCTCGTCAATATGATCGGTTGTCGTCCAATGTGCAAACATGTATATATATATATACACAAACATGTATGCGCCCAATGCACACTGCAAGTTTTTGCTCTTGAATTCCTCCTTGGTAAAAATTTGATCTGTTTCATCGATCGTCGACCATGGGTCACGGGGAGAAGAAGTCGGGATCGTCCAAGTGGGCCTACGCCTTCGTCGTCGCCGCGAGCATCGCCGTCATAGGCCTCGCCGTTGCCTCGTCTGTGCTCATGGCCACGGCGAGGCAGTGCACCGTCTACGCCGCGTACGGCGCGCCCCCGCGCACCGTCACCTACAGCGACTTCCGCCCCTTCGTGTACGTACAAAAACTCCTCTGATCGATCTGACCGTACTTCTATATCTATGTGAAAAAGTCTGAGATTTAATTTGTATGTATCTGCGTGTTTGCTTAATTTGCGTACGTAAATGCAGGTACCTGGTTGTTGCGAACGCCATCGCGGCGTTCCTGATGGCGATCGCCGTGTTCCTGAGCGTGTGGAACAAGAAGGGCAAGGACAAGGTGGTGAGGAAGGTCATGCCGTTCCTCGGCGCCGCCGTGCCGGCGCTGCTCTACTCGTCGACCGCCGCGGCGTTCGCCGCCAACGACGGCATGATGCCTAACACATCGGTGTACGGCAAGCGCGTCAGCGTCTGCGCCGCCAACGTCGCCGGCGGCAACTTCTGCCGCCAGGTGCACCTTGCCATCTTCCTCTCGCTGGGCGCCGCCTTCACTGTGACCGTCATTGAGCTGGTGAAGGGCTTGGCTTTGTCGAAGTGCTCGTCGGGCGGCGGGACAGACTCGGACTCAGACTCGGATTCCGATTTCTGCGGCCACGGATGCCATTCCAAGCATTAGATTTTGTGTGTGTGTGCTTCAATTGCCAGTATGCATCTTTCTGAATTTTTTTACTGCTTGGTAATGGTGTGTGCCATTTTTGAGTTCGTCCTCATGGAAATCTTGTTACTGCAGTTGATGGTCGCTTAATGTTGTCGTTATCTTAATTCTTTGTGCAGTTTCGTTGACTTGATAAAAAATTCTGGGTGAATATGCCGCTAAGAGGTCTCCACTAATTTTTTCGCTTTCGTGGTCACTCTTTTTTTAAAATGAGTATAACTCGATAGAAGCGACAGAATCAGAAGGAAGAAAGTGATATCCATTGTGCTTTCCCTATTCTAAAAAAAAAAGTATCCATTGTGCTATTGTGGATGAAGGATTGCCAAACCCAGGTTGATATCTGTCTGCATCGACGATGGAGGTTCTACAAGTGGTTGAGAAGTTCATTAGCTGGTGACGAAGAATCCGCGTGTTCGGTGATTTTTCAGTGTTTACATGCAAGAGAACATGGCGTGTTTGGAATTTGCAGTATTTATTATAGCACAATATTCTGTGTTCAGGATACTGTAGTGAGTATAGGTTGCCTTCTAACGAAAACTTAAACAAGCTAGGCACTGCATATATCCCTCGAATATTTATACTGCATGGTCTGATATTTTATTTTCTGGTTACAGTAGGTAACACATCACAACCTTAACCTTTTTTTTAGCATAATCATAACCTTAACTTTTTTTGACACAGAAAATAATCCCATTAAACCATGGCGCTAAGCAAATCGCTAGCGACCATATCCAAAACAAAGTCCGGAGCACCCTTCTTGATCAGTTTGTCAGAGCCCGGCAGGATAGACTTGCCATGTGCCGCCAGCGTAAAAAAATTTGGGCAAAATTTCGTGAATTTCGTCGAATTTCGGCTGTACCAGTACCCTCCAGTATTTGGTGTTACCGGCTGGTTTCGTACGGTTTTGGACCGGTTTTTAATTTTTTGGCCAAATTTCATTCAAATTTGGAAAAACATTTTGGACCGAAACCGGCCGAAATTTTCTGATTTTTGTTATATCGCTCTTGGCCGGAAATTTTTTTAAACCGAGATTCAAAACACTGTGTGCCGCGAGGGCGTGCGCTACCCTATTACACTCTCGATAACAAAAAATAATCTTACACACCAGAAAATCATATCTAGTTAACTATTTCAATCTATTATCACGCTACCAGCTTTGGATTTGGATAGACCATACTGCACTCCTTCAAGAGCATGCTTCAGCATCAAACAGTTCGTCTCCAGAATCACATTCATCATACCCAAAGCTTCTCTTTTTTCTTTTTTTCTTTTTTTGAGGGGAATCATACCCATAAATGACCTTACGCCTTGTATTTGGTCATTTGCGGTTCTCCTATAAAATTGACACGAGGTTATACGGGCTGGTTCAGTCGACCGTTAGTTTTTTTTTTTTGAGATTACACAGTACAACTCAGACACTCACAACGCACGCACACTCACTCCTGTGAATACACGTACGCAAACCCTACCCCTATGAGCATCTTCGAAGACTGAGCTGGCAAATCTAGAGATACAAAGTCACCACTGGCGCCTCGCTTCGACGGGTCGCCTACCACTGAAAGCACAAATGCCGTTAAATCCTTGAAAATTTTCTCCCACGAGGAGTCGAACCCAGGACCTCAGGTGCTGTCACGCCCCAAAATTCGGAAGCAAATCAAAAGGAATAAAAATCACTCCAAATTTAAATTTTTGTCCAATCTTATCTTGTCATGAATTTTTCCAAAATAAAATCCACTAAAAATAATTCAAACCTAGTTTGAAATTGAAATTTTTGAAACATAAAACCCATGCTCAAGTGTTTCTTCTCATATAAAAAGTTCACTAAAAATTTGAATCTTTCGAATTTCCAACAAATAAAATCAAAGTAGATTAATTTCAAAGTTGAATTTCAAAATTTTGAATTTAAACCTGCACCAAAACTCAACATATGCATTTCGGAATTTATTTGAATTTATTAGAATTGTTTGTTCGACCTTCGCTCTTGTTCGATTTGAATTTCATTCAAAATTCGAAATCCAGAAAAATGTCAAACCCTTTTTCCTCCTCCCTGGGCCGCAACTCTTCCTTCTCCCCCGGCCGGCCCAATCTCCCCATTCCTTTTTCCTTTCTTTCCCTTTCCTTTCCGGGCCGCGCCCCAGCTTCTTCGGCCCAGCAACAGCCCAGTCCGGCCCTGCCTCTCCTCTCCCCTGTGCCACTGGCACGCGGGCCCCACCCGTCCTCTTCCTCCTCCGTTCCGTCGCGTCACCGCGTCGCCGCCCATACCACCGACGTCAGCCGCGCCGCCGCCCTACTGTGCCGCACCGCCTCTCGCTTCCGTGACGTGCCCGCCAAGTCTGGCAACTCCCACCGCCTTCGCCTCCTTTATCTAGCCCCGAGCTCCTCCCCATCTGCCACACTCGCTCTTCCCCTCTTCTCTCTCCCCTCTCCACGTCGAGCTCTCCGGCGAGCTCTTCTATCGTCGCAGAAGCTCACCCCCTCCTCCCTTCTTCTTCACCGAGCCTCTTCGAGCTGTGCGCTACCCTGGCATCCCTTCTTCTCGCGCAGCCGCGCCCCACGCGAGGAGATCGACGGTGAACCCTAAGCACCGCCGCCATCTCCGTCGACGCCGGCACCACCACTCCCCGGCCTCGATGACCGCTCGGTGAGACTCCCCAAGTCCCTCTCTCCCTTATGCGCCCCTCCTTCCTTTCCCTTTCCCACTCGTACTCACTCCGCATCGAGCACCATCACCGCCGTCGCTCTCCCTCTCGCCGCCGGCCACCATGGGCCCTTCCCCAGCCAAGCCGCGCGCCCAGAAAGACTCGCCGTTTCCTCGCGCACCTCCCAGGTAGCACGTACTCGAGCTTCACGCGCCCCTCCTCCTTCTCCCTTCGCTCGCCGCCGCACCGCCCATCTCCGGTGAGTTTTCACCGCCGCTCCGCTCGTCGCCGTCGACTAAATCTCCCTCCATCACCTTCACCTACTCGTGCACATCCTCGGCGTGCCCTTCTCGTCGAGCCTCCGCACTCCTAGGCGCCGCCGGCGAGCGTTCCGGCGAACTGCCGCCGCGCGCCACCGCTTTCCGGCCGCGTTGACTCAGCCCGCCGCCTGCCAACGTGGCAAGCCACGTCTGCCCGTGGGCCCCGCTTGACCCGGTCTCCCCAGCCCAGTCAGCAGCCCCTCAACCCTTTCCTCCGTGCACTTGGTTCTTGTAGACCGATGGCTCATAGCCCTCTCCGGTTCACCATGAACCCAGTCCATGATCTTTTCCTATACAGAAATAATTCCAAAATATCAAGAAAATCCCCGGCCCTGTACATTTTACAGATAAGCCCTCGAGCTTTTCTGTAATTATGTTTAGGTCCTGAACTTTTACAGAAACACCCCTATACGTTTCCATAATTATCTTTTAGCCCCTATCTTTTACACCGAGATCCCCAAACTTTCCAGAATTACAGATAGGTCCCTGTCGACTTTCTGTATTTACCAATAAGCCCTCAGAATATTTCTGTTCCTGCAAATAAGCCCTTTAATCTTTGAATCTCCATATCTTTTCCGTTCTAACTCCTTTTCGAGCGATTCTTGCGCTCTCGCGTTCGTATAAACGCGTAGTACCTTTTGGTACTGGTTTTGAAGTGCTAAAATATCTTTTGAGCCATCAACACCTTAAATTCCTATTCTTTCAGTAAAACCCCGCCACGATAAATCCTACAATCGTGACCTCGTCGTCCTGCGCACTTGCCCATTCTTTTGCACTGCACCTAATCGACCTCACCACACCGTACCGCCTCAATGTAATCCCTTGTGGCACTAATTTTGGACTCCGCACATAGACCCCGTCTACGTCACAATTCTTTTCTTTCTAATAAAAATTCCGTATCGGCATATCCCGCACTGCTAAATCGTTTTCCACCGATGCTCGCTCGTCACTTGACATTTAACCGATCTTTCATATCAATTTCTTGCACATCCCGAAAATGCTAGGTCTACACAAAAGGGCGCACACCCATTTCTTTTCGAGCACTTTTCCAATATCCGAAAAATCCCAGAAAATCTCTAAAAATGCTGGATTGTATTCTAAACCTTTTATCCGACCCTTGTTGCTCCAGATTAATTAGGATTATGGCTATACTTAATTTATTAGCTTAATCCTGATTAATTTCCTTTCTATAAACTTCCTAAATTCATATCAGCCTCACACCCGCGCCAGAATTGCTAAGCTCACACGGCGATTGTATACTGAATCTTTTACGACCAATTTCCCATACCAGAAAAATCCCAGAAAAATTCCTGAAAATATTTTGAGCCGCTCTCAACATCTTCCAACCATTACTCATCCCAAAATAACTAGGATTATATCAATGCTTAATTAAGAATGATCCTAAATTAACTTTCTTTTTCGTAAACCTCCAAAATTCATATCTTTTTCATTCGAGCTCCGATTTTGGCGATTCTTTCGCCAAAATTCATATAAAATCACGCTCTATCCAATGCCACCAGAATCAATCCCTATTAATGATCTTTGATCAATCCCTCTCTTTTAAATGCCTTTTTAATTCCCCGTGTTCTTTTTGTATTCGTGCATTCATATTTTACCTAAGCACGTGCACGTACCACCGTCATGCGCCCGTCGCGTGACAAATAAACTTTTTAGATAATAAATCAATGATAATTAAGTAATACCATAATAGGTAATTAAAGTGACACACTTTGCACGTTGTATATGTGTTGCATAAGCCTTTATATAGATTACAACCTATATAAAGACTTAGTGCCATAAATGTACAACAAACACGTGCACCCACCGTCTCCCACCTTCTCATGCACTCATGCCTTCTTCATGGTGTTTAGCAGCCCTCATCTACAATCAAAAGCCTTAGTGTTCGATGCATCACTCATATTAGCTATAAAACAATATAATCGCTCTTAATGTAAAACTTGCTGCATCATGCATAATCTGTGTCTTTTGTCGTTCTTTGGTATTCCTTCGCCTTTCCAGTTGGAATTAATTGGATCTTAATTGGCCCTTTCGATCTTTATTTCTTTTGCGGTAGTTTGTTTATCCGCGTTGTTTTATACGCTAGATTGCGTGAGCTTCGAAGAAGAGCCAGAGGAATTCGAGGAATTCCTAAAGAAATCAAGCTCGAGGACAAATCAGAAGATACGGGTTTTAAGAAAGAACTTAAAGATTAGGATTGCGATTATCAGGCAAGCCCTAACTCCCATTGATCATATTGATCCTATGATTGCGAAATCATCCTATTTAGAGCTGTTTATAAATAAATGTGCATGGTATTTAAATGTGATTTAAATGCTAGAAGGTCCTAGTAATATTTGATTGCCATACCTTGATCTTGAAATATCCTGATTCCTTGTTGAACCTAGGAACCCACATCATTAATTCATTAATGATGTGCTGGTATGCTGCTTAAGACTATCACCATGTGTTTAATTAATCTTGCTCACATGCTTTTGTGTTAAAATGCGTGAGTCTTGGTGGTGTGTGTAAATGTGAAAATGGGTGGGATTGGTAATAAGTGCAACCCCTAGTGAGGGAACGTTTTGGCGGGACCAGGCGAGGTAGTCCTCAGTGGGGAGGCTATCTCTGGGACGCCCTTCCCCGTGGGGATTGGCTATTGAAGATGCCTGGTTCAGTCGTATAAGGACCGGTTCTTGTGCCGCCTTTGCCTAGCACCTTACGCGCAGCCACAAGCCGTATATGGGTACGGGATTGGAACCACACCCTACTAGTACTCACCCGGTACCCCCCCGGAGGCAGGAGATTGCAACGGAGTCCCAGGAGAAGACTCGACGAGGGTGGCGGCGAGTCCGGCATTTATTGTGAATCTGGCCATATTACTGAATTGTGAAGCCCCTGGTGATGTCCGTGGGGGATGCCGTGGTGGTACCAAGTAGGTATGGAACCTTTAGTAGGACAGTCCGAACTGGGACCCCGGGGAGGACTGGACTACCTTGTGGGGAAATTTGTGCACCCTCGGCCGAGGTTAAGAATCTATCCGGATAGCCGTGTTCCACGGTATTGGACAACGCAAAAGCAATGGCCACACTATGATTAGACTTTTCTGCGTGAGTATCCTTGGCGTGTTTTCGGAATACACCGGCGTGGAGCCGTGCGCTGGTTTCCGGCCAGCATTAAAAGTGAGGAACTGGCGGGATTGAACCATTATCTCCCCCAGGGCCGACCACCCCATTATATGATAATAATCTTGACTGTAGTTTGTGAACTGGCTTTGTTTGCAAAACAACCCTTGCATGAAAATTGGCTTTTCCGCCAATACAATGAACCCCAGCCTTTACCATTGATATACCCTTGCATATGCTTACCCCTTGTGTTAGGGTTTGCTGAGTACCTTATGTACTCACGCGTTTGCGCCTGCTGTTTTTAGTGAAGAGAAGGCTTCATAGGAAGCGGCGACGTGTTGGTTTTCGGGTCTGCTTCTCAAGTCTGCTTGTGGCTTGGGCCTTGGTTTCCGCTGTTTGCTTCGCCGTTAGTTGGTCGGATGGACATGGATGGTCTTAATCCTTGTCGAACCGCCACTAAGGGCTCTATAGCAGGTAATACTTCCTTTATTCGAAGTATGCTTTGGCTATCACATCTGTGTTCTTGTGCGTATCAGCTACTGATCCAGGGACTGATACATAATGCACATCATACTCTAGAAATGGGGTATGACAGAGTGGTATCAGAGCCATACTTGACCGTAGACCGAAAACCTAAGATTGTTACGCTCAGAAATGATTATTTTCAAAACTAGTTACAAAAGCCCTTCTGTATACCCTTTCTTTCTATTTAAAAATCCTTTCTCCTTCATCATCAAGAAAGAGTCTCACCCGAAAGCTTCTGTAGCAGCACCACAAGACTTTGACCCAGATGATAACCAGGACTATGTAACTGTTGAAGTGGAGAATCAATTGTTCCAAGTGTACCGCATGCCAGACTTTGTTCCTAGGCAGAAGAACAAGGACAAAGCAATTATGGGTGTCAGATCACGGATGACCTGTTTCAATTGTGGTGACCCCAGACACAAATTTCAAGATTGCCCTTCGTACCAACCAAGCGATGAAGAAGAAGCTGCAGCAATCGACGCGAAGGACGACATACTCGAACTTCCAGCGACTCTAGAAGAGATTGGATTTTCAGTACAGGAAGAGCATGAGAAACAAGGAACATGGAATAGCCTGCATGACGCATACCCGATGTCAAAGATACTTGAAAGGTTAAACAAATTGGAAAAGTCAACAAAGAAGATCAGTAAGGAACTCACCAAACTTACTAAAGCTCTGCAGCCCAAAAAGACCAACAAGAAACACAACAAGAAAAAGAAGAACAAAAGTCAAGCATCCGGTCAGGCTACATCTAAGAAGGCCAAGAAGCCAGGACTTTGTTTCTACTGTAGGGAACGTGGGCACATGATAGCCAGTTGTCCCTACAAGCAAGAAAATCAGGATGATAATATAGAAGACAAAGTTTACAACCCCTAAGCCGACGAAGCACCTCCAGCGCGCAGTTATGCTACTTATGCCAGAATCCCCCAGAGTGTGTTCTTCGGTCTTTTGTAACAGCAGAAGGATCGATAGTTTGTTTACCCTCAAAACTTGAGCCTCGTTTGTAGTACGCTCACATCTTGGACTACAACAAATAAATCGCGTTGTTTGTGTGATTTGGTGGTTTTCGTTGATCGTTGTATTTCTGTTTGAGTGCTCTTAATCAACCCAAACAATATAATAATTTAAACAGCAGCTTCAGAATAGCTTAATGCCCATCCCAACCTAAACCCGAACCCTTACCTAAGAAGTCTGCTACCAAGAAGCGCTCTGCTCAGAATCAAGTCAGTCAAATGAATAACACAACGATGGTCAAAGATCACAACCCAACTGGAAAGTTTTCAAGAGGCAATGCTGAAAGTAAAGGCATCAGTTGTTTGCCAGCCAACAAACATCTAAAGAAATAAAGGAAGTTAGTCAATGACTTGGATTTAAAATGGAACGTGAACCCGGAAAGCGAAGGCTACCCTCATGGCAAAACAATCCAGAAATCACAACCTTGGAAGTGGTAACAGTAACCTGTGAACATCCAGATGTCTTTCAGATAAGTTCTGGAATATCATCTGACCAAGACAGAGAACTCATTGTTAAGCTCCTCTCCTGCACAAAATCCTGATGGCTGAGAGATTCTATCAGATGACAGCTAATGAACTAGCAGAGTTAAAGGAATTGTTAGCAGTGTTACATGAAAGATGTTCCATCAGATGGAAGATCTCCTCTGTGGGATCGCTTGTTCTGTATGTCAGCAAGAAAGATGGCAGATTCGGAGTGTCACCATCAAAGACAGGCATCCACAGCCCAGGATCAGTGTGTTGATGACCAATTAATGAGAGCCAAACTTGTCTCCAAGTTTGACATAAAAGATTGAGAACTGCCATTAATTGAGGATATGAGATGGAGTTATACTGGAGACGGTGACGCCACCTGTTATGAATAATACAAATACACAGTACAAATGTAAGCTAAAAAGGTCAGAAGTACCAGTTTACAGATGGCAACCACAATCTTAATCAGAGACACATGGTATTTGAACTAAGGTACCACGGTCTACAATGACAAGAGTTGATAAGACCCTATGTTATGAGAATAACAGTATGAGAAATAGTGATGACATAAAAGATTTCTTAATCCTGACATGGACGGATTAAGAAAAAGCTGTTGGAAAAAGGCCACTTGTGAAACAATAAAGAAAGTTTTAAGTTTCCTGGAGAGGCCATTACAACAGTAAATGCAGTAGATCATGAGAATGGAAAACTAAGTTACTGTCATAAATTCAAGCAGTTAAGCATCAGTCAGTGAAGCTAGGCCAGATAAATACTTCATGTGCTGAGCCAGTGTTGGACAGTCAGATCCAGATAAAGTCTAAAGAAGGTGTTAAGGCATAAACGTCTGGTTCATGATCTAAAAGACCGCAGAAGTCCGTTTCACATAAGCAGACCAAACCGACCCCTGGAAAGGCGTCATGTCAAGTGATGTCAAGTCAGAATAAGCAGATGATGCAATTATGACAACAAGAGCCACCCGAGGTCAAGGACCTTAAGTGGGATAGGTACCCCACCCTAAGGCAACAAGAAATGGAAAATCCTTCCAACAACAGATTTGGTATGCCATAAAAAAAAAATGCTGATTATGGAAGCCCTTGAACCGCTTATAATGGAATATGAGGAATATATTCCATCATGGTAAATAGAGAAAGCATCAGCCTAACCAAAAGAGCAACCGTGGTCAGTTCACATGAGAAGCTGATAAAGTCAATCAGCCTACCATACCAGGGAACCAGAGAGTTTCAGAATCATCATCCAACCTGCAAGAATAAGTTACAAAGTAATCTAATAGTCTTACAGCTCGGAATGCCTCAAGACAGCTAGAAACCGAAGCAACAGCCGAGCATCAACCAGAAGACCAAGTGAAAATCCTTTTAAGTGGGGTAGGTTTTTCTGTCAGCTAGCCTAACGACCCTTGAAAACCAAAACCTTAGGCCAACCCCTCCCCTGTTAAATCAGCTAACATCGAAGGTCCTCAGAAGCAAGAAGTTCTGCCTTGCCGCTCCACAAGCTTCAAGCACCTCCGACAATGAAGAGAATCTCATGACAAAGCCCGCTATGTCAACAAAGCTCCGACAAGATTTTTGGGTGTTACCACCGCCAAGAAAGAAGACACAAGAGAAGTTCTACATCAACCCTGAAGTCCCTTCGAATCTCGAGGACGAGATTCCTTTTAAGTGGGGTAGATCTGTCACGCCCCAAAATTCGGAAGCAAATCAAAAGGAATAAAAATCACTCCAAATTTAAATTTTTGTCCAATCTTATCTTGTCATGAATTTTTCCAAAATAAAATCCACTAAAAATAATTCAAACCTAGTTTGAAATTGAAATTTTTGAAACATAAAACCCATGCTCAAGTGTTTCTTCTCATATAAAAAGTTCACTAAAATTTGAATCTTTCGAATTTCCAACAAATAAAATCAAAGTAGATTAATTTCAAAGTTGAATTTCAAAATTTTGAATTTAAACCTGCACCAAAACTCAACATATGCATTTCGGAATTTATTTGAATTTATTAGAATTGTTTGTTCGACCTTCGCTCTTGTTCGATTTGAATTTCATTCAAAATTCGAAATCCAGAAAAATGTCAAACCCTTTTTCCTCCTCCCTGGGCCGCAACTCTTCCTTCTCCCCCGGCCGGCCCAATCTCCCCATTCCTTTTTCCTTTCTTTCCCTTTCCTTTCCGGGCCGCGCCCCAGCTTCTTCGGCCCAGCAACAGCCCAGTCCGGCCCTGCCTCTCCTCTCCCCTGTGCCACTGGCACGCGGGCCCCACCCGTCCTCTTCCTCCTCCGTTCCGTCGCGTCACCGCGTCGCCGCCCATACCACCGACGTCAGCCGCGCCGCCGCCCTACTGTGCCGCACCGCCTCTCGCTTCCGTGACGTGCCCGCCAAGTCTGGCAACTCCCACCGCCTTCGCCTCCTTTATCTAGCCCCGAGCTCCTCCCCATCTGCCACACTCGCTCTTCCCCTCTTCTCTCTCCCCTCTCCACGTCGAGCTCTCCGGCGAGCTCTTCTATCGTCGCAGAAGCTCACCCCCTCCTCCCTTCTTCTTCACCGAGCCTCTTCGAGCTGTGCGCTACCCTGGCATCCCTTCTTCTCGCGCAGCCGCGCCCCACGCGAGGAGATCGACGGTGAACCCTAAGCACCGCCGCCATCTCCGTCGACGCCGGCACCACCACTCCCCGGCCTCGATGACCGCTCGGTGAGACTCCCCAAGTCCCTCTCTCCCTTATGCGCCCCTCCTTCCTTTCCCTTTCCCACTCGTACTCACTCCGCATCGAGCACCATCACCGCCGTCGCTCTCCCTCTCGCCGCCGGCCACCATGGGCCCTTCCCCAGCCAAGCCGCGCGCCCAGAAAGACTCGCCGTTTCCTCGCGCACCTCCCAGGTAGCACGTACTCGAGCTTCACGCGCCCCTCCTCCTTCTCCCTTCGCTCGCCGCCGCACCGCCCATCTCCGGTGAGTTTTCACCGCAGCTCCGCTCGTCGCCGTCGACTAAATCTCCCTCCATCACCTTCACCTACTCGTGCACATCCTCGGCGTGCCCTTCTCGTCGAGCCTCCGCACTCCTAGGCGCCGCCGGCGAGCGTTCCGGCGAACTGCCGCCGCGCGCCACCGCTTTCCGGCCGCGTTGACTCAGCCCGCCGCCTGCCAACGTGGCAAGCCACGTCTGCCCGTGGGCCCCGCTTGACCCGGTCTCCCCAGCCCAGTCAGCAGCCCCTCAACCCTTTCCTCCGTGCACTTGGTTCTTGTAGACCGATGGCTCATAGCCCTCTCCGGTTCACCATGAACCCAGTCCATGATCTTTTCCTATACAGAAATAATTCCAAAATATCAAGAAAATCCCCGGCCCTGTACATTTTACAGATAAGCCCTCGAGCTTTTCTGTAATTATGTTTAGGTCCTGCATATCTACAGATAAGCCCCTGAACTTTCAAGTATTTCTGTTTAGGTCCTGAACTTTTACAGAAACACCCCTATACGTTTCCATAATTATCTTTTAGCCCCTATCTTTTACACCGAGACCCCCAAACTTTCCAAAATTACAGATAGGTCCCTGTCGACTTTCTGTATTTACCAATAAGCCCTCAGAATATTTCTGTTCCTGCAAATAAGCCCTTTAATCTTTGAATCTCCATATCTTTTCCGTTCTAACTCCTTTTCGAGCGATTCTTGCGCTCTCGCGTTCGTATAAACGCGTAGTACCTTTTGGTACTAGTTTTGAAGTGCTAAAATATCTTTTTGAGCCATCAACACCTTAAATTCCTATTCTTTCAGTAAAACCCCGCCACGATAAATCCTACAATCGTGACCTCGTCGTCCTGCGCACTTGCCCATTCTTTTGCACTGCACCTAATCGACCTCACCACACCGTACCGCCTCAATGTAATCCCTTGTGGCACTAATTTTGGACTCCGCACATAGACCCCGTCTACGTCACAATTCTTTTCTTTCTAATAAAAATTCCGTATCGGCATATCCCGCACTGCTAAATCGTTTTCCACCGATGCTCGCTCGTCACTTGACATTTAACCGATCTTTCATATCAATTTCTTGCACATCCCGAAAATGCTAGGTCTACACAAAAGGGCGCACACCCATTTCTTTTCGAGCACTTTTCCAATATCCGAAAAATCCCAGAAAATCTCTAAAAATGCTGGATTGTATTCTAAACCTTTTATCCGACCCTTGTTGCTCCAGATTAATTAGGATTATGGCTATACTTAATTTATTAGCTTAATCCTGATTAATTTCCTTTCTATAAACTTCCTAAATTCATATCAGCCTCACACCCGCGCCAGAATTGCTAAGCTCACACGGCGATTGTATACTGAATCTTTTACGACCAATTTCCCATACCAGAAAAATCCCAGAAAAATTCCTGAAAATATTTTGAGCCGCTCTCAACATCTTCCAACCATTACTCATCCCAAAATAACTAGGATTATATCAATGCTTAATTAAGCATGATCCTAAATTAACTTCCTTTTTCGTAAACCTCCAAAATTCATATCTTTTTCATTCGAGCTCCGATTTTGGCGATTCTTTCGCCAAAATTCATATAAAATCACGCTCTATCCAATGCCACCAGAATCAATCCCTATTAATGATCTTTGATCAATCCCTCTCTTTTAAATGCCTTTTTAATTCCCCGTGTTCTTTTTGTATTCGTGCATTCATATTTTACCTAAGCACGTGCACGTACCACCGTCATGCGCCCGTCGCGTGACAAATAAACTTTTTAGATAATAAATCAATGATAATTAAGTAATACCATAATAGGTAATTAAAGTGACACACTTTGCACGTTGTATATGTGTTGCATAAGCCTTTATATAGATTACAACCTATATAAAGACTTAGTGCCATAAATGTACAACAAACACGTGCACCCACCGTCTCCCACCTTCTCATGCACTCATGCCTTCTTCATGGTGTTTAGCATCCCTCATCTACAATCAAAAGCCTTAGTGTTCGATGCATCACTCATATTAGCTATAAAACAATATAATCGCTCTTAATGTAAAACTTGCTGCATCATGCATAATCTGTGTCTTTTGTCGTTCTTTGGTATTCCTTCGCCTTTCCAGTTGGAATTAATTGGATCTTAATTGGCCCTTTCGATCTTTATTTCTTTTGCGGTAGTTTGTTTATCCGCGTTGTTTTATACGCTAGATTGCGTGAGCTTCGAAGAAGAGCCAGAGGAATTCGAGGAATTCCTAAAGAAATCAAGCTCGAGGACAAATCAGAAGATACGGGTTTTAAGAAAGAACTTAAAGATTAGGATTGCGATTATCAGGCAAGCCCTAACTCCCATTGATCATAGTGATCCTATGATTGCGAAATCATCCTATTTAGAGCTGTTTATAAATAAATGTGCATGGTATTTAAAATGTGATTTAAATGCTAGAAGGTCCTAGTAATATTTGATTGCCATACCTTGATCTTGAAATATCCTGATTCCTTGTTGAACCTAGGAACCCACATCATTAATTCATTAATGATGTGCTGGTATGCTGCTTAGGACTATCACCATGTGTTTAATTAATCTTGCTCACATGCTTTTGTGTTAAAATGCGTGAGTCTTGGTGGTGTGTGTAAATGTGAAAATGGGTGGGATTGGTAATAAGTGCAACCCCTAGTGAGGGAACGTTTTGGCGGGACCAGGCGAGGTAGTCCTCAGTGGGGAGGCTATCTCTGGGACGCCCTTCCCCGTGGGGATTGGCTATTGAAGATGCCTGGTTCAGTCGTATAAGGACCGGTTCTTGTGCCGCCTTTGCCTAGCACCTTACGCGCAGCCACAAGCCGTATATGGGTACGGGATTGGAACCACACCCTACTAGTACTCACCCGGTACCCCCCGGAGGCAGGAGATTGCAACGGAGTCCCAGGAGAAGACTCGACGAGGGTGGCGGCGAGTCCGGCATTTATTGTGAATCTGGCCATATTACTGAATTGTGAAGCCCCTGGTGATGTCCGTGGGGGATGCCGTGGTGGTACCAAGTAGGTATGGAACCTTTAGTAGGACAGTCCGAACTGGGACCCCGGGGAGGACTGGACTACCTTGTGGGGAAATTTGTGCACCCTCGGCCGAGGTTAATAATCTATCCGGATAGCCGTGTTCCACGGTATTGGACAACGCAAAAGCAATGGCCACACTATGATTAGACTTTTCTGCGTGAGTATCCTTGGCGTGTTTTCGGAATACACCGGCGTGGAGCCGTGTGCTGGTTTCCGGCCAGCATTAAAAGTGAGGAACTGGCGGGATTGAACCATTATCTCCCCCAGGGCCGACCACCCCATTATATGATAATAATCTTGACTGTAGTTTGTGAACTGGCTTTGTTTGCGAAACAACCCTTGTATGAAAATTGGCTTTTCCGCCAATACAATGAACCCCAGCCTTTACCATTGATATACCCTTGCATATGCTTACCCCTTGTGTTAGGGTTTGCTGAGTACCTTATGTACTCACGCGTTTGCGCCTGCTGTTTTTAGTGAAGAGAAGGCTTCATAGGAAGCGGCGACGTGTTGGTTTTCGGGTCTGCTTCTCAAGTCTGCTTGTGGCTTGGGCCTTGGTTTCCGCTGTTTGCTTCGCCGTTAGTTGGTCGGATGGACATGGATGGTCTTAATCCTTGTCGAACCGCCACTAAGGGCTCTATAGCAGGTAATACTTCCTTTATTCGAAGTATGCTTTGGCTATCACATTACTGATCCAGGGACTGATACATAATGCACATCATACTCTAGAAATGGGGTATGACAGGTGCTACTGAAGCTCTTGTAACCACTAGGCTACAGGCCCTTTCGCAGTGGACCGTTAGTTGTTAAGGCCTTGAGGGGATGTGGGCATGGGCGGAGCCAGGGGGTGGACATGGTGGGCCGCGGCCCACCCTGCGATCCAGCCTAACAATCAATTGTAGCACTGTATCACTGCTACAGTGTCGTTTTTCTTTTTTCTTGCTTTTATTTTCCTTTGTCGGCCCACCCTAAGCAGCCCAGAAACAATTCGGCCCACCCTGGCTCCGCCACTGGATGTGGGCTTGGCCCCTAACCGTACATGCGTGCTTCGCAAATCCTCCAAGAAATATCTCTGCAAGATAGATTTTCTATAGAAAACCGTGAACAGGTTGACAGGTCAAGGAAACAAATAACAACTATTCATTGACCTTGCATATAGCCTCTACTGATCACTGATCATAGTAACCAGTTCCGGTCAATTTTGAAACCTAATAAAAATGCACATCGAGCTATTGAGATTTGACACATTCAAAGCATACCTAATAACTACTACGAGTTAGTATATATCCAAGGTTTCTCTCCTAATAATTGGTTGTAGTATCGTACACTTGATTTGGAGAAAACAAGTACTCCAGCTTAAGAACAAAGTGACGGTGAGTAAACCAGCAGGGCCCAATCACCCGAAGACACACGAAAGAAGTACAACTAAAGAACAGTTCAAACTCTAAGATCGCAAGTTGAGCACAACTTGCAATGCAGAATTAGTTGAACACGCCACCCCTTCCAATGGCACTCTTGTCATTTGACTCATCTGCTCCTCGTTAAACTACATTGTTCAGTTGACCTCCAACGTGCGAGCATTGTGTATATAGACAAGACATACATGTATGCGCCCAACGCACACACTACAAGTTCTGTTCTTGGAATTCCCTGTGTGCAAATTTGATCTGTTGCATCGTCGTTGACCATGGGTCACGGGGAGAAGAAGTCGGGCTGCAAGTGCGCGTACGCCGTCGTCGTCGCCGCGAGCATCGCCGTCATAGGCCTCTCCGTCGCCTCGTCGGTGCTCATGGCCACGGCGAGCCAGTGCACCATCTACGCCGACTACAACCCCCGCCCCAGAGTCATCACGTACAGCGACTTCCGCCCCTTCGTGTACGTACAAAAACTTTACATCTCTGGCGGAAAATCTTGGCTTCTTTCTACTTGAAAATCTTGGCTTTTATACATATATAGATATAGATATATTTGGCGTTTTCTTTGCGTACATGCAGGTACCTCGTTTGGGCGAACGCCATCGCTGCTGTCCTGGCGGCGATCGTCGTGTTCCTGAGCGTGTGGAAGAAGGGCAAGGACAAGGTGGCGAAGAAGGTCATGCCGTTCCTCTGCGCCGCCTTGACGGCGCTGCTCTACTCGTCGACCGGCGCGGCGTTCGCCGCCG
This sequence comes from Eragrostis nindensis, assembly GCA_012490785.1. Taxonomy (NCBI): domain Eukaryota; kingdom Viridiplantae; phylum Streptophyta; class Magnoliopsida; order Poales; family Poaceae; genus Eragrostis; species Eragrostis nindensis. Next base: position 559,915 of record JAAXCT010000015.1, on the reverse strand, counting down.
GCGACAACATGATGACCTACACGTCGGCGAACGGCAGGCGCGTCAGCGTCTGCGACGCCGAGGTCGGCGGCGGCAACTTCTGCCGCCAGGTGCGCCTGGCCATCTTCATCTCGCTCGGCGCCGCCGTCACGGTGACCGTCGTCGAGGTGGTGAAGGGCCTGGCTCTGTCGAAGAAATCCTCGGGCGGCGGGTCGGACTCCGACTCGGATTCTGAGTCCGATTCCTGCGGCCATGGGTGCCATTCCAATCATTAATTAGCTTTTGTTTGTGTGTGCTTAAATTGCCAGTATGCTTTCTTTCTCTCTGAAGTTTTACTGCTTGGTGTGTCCCATTTTTGGGTTCGTCATCATGGAAATCTTATTATAGTTAATGACCGCTTGATGTTGTTGGTTATTCTCTTCGTGCAGTTTCGTTGACTTGACAAAACTTTATGCGTGAATATGCTGCTAAGAGGTCTCCATTAATTTTTGCTTTTGTGATTATTCTTTTTTTTTTCAAAATGAAGATAAATATTGGATAGAAGCCTGAGAATCAGAAGGAAGACAGAGATATCAATTGGACTAGTATCGAATAAGCGGTTGAGAATTTCATATAGCTGCTGAACGCGTGTCCAGCGATTTTTCAGTGTTCACATGCACCAGAAGATGACGTAATGTGATTTCACAAAAATAACATTCCAAACGCATTTAAATTTGCGCAAAGGAACATAAAACGGTTTCAAACTGACCATAAAAAATCTCTCGGAAAAAAAAAACTGAATATACTTCAGAATTAACATACAACCTAACTACCAGTACAATTTCTGCCTGACAAAAACTACTTGCACAAGTTAACTATGGCCTCTCTAATCATTGCTCATGCTCTTAAACTAATGGCCAATCAACAGGGCTTCTAACTGCTACTAGGCAGAACCGTCATTAGGTGCCAACTCAATACTTACTCAATAAGAAGAAAATAAATCAGAGGTGACCTCAGCGTGCTAGCGAACGTCGGTTACGCCACTACTCCCCAATCACTCTCATTTGACCATCTCCCCATCATCAACTTGTTAGTTGTCATCAAACATACATGTTGCCATCAAACTTACATATATCTAGTGTATATATATGCATATATATGTATGCGCGCATAGACTGCACACGCCACAGCTCAGAGTTCAACAAAATCCTTATTAGTCCTTTCTTCTTCCTCCTTTTTCCCTTAGAAATTGTTGTGAGTTTGGTTTGCTGGAATAGGTCGATCATGTCGTCGTCGTCGTCGTCATCGTCCGACGATGAGAAGTCGGAGTCCTCCTCCAAGTACGCGAACGCCATCAGCGTTGCCGCCCGCATCGCCGGCATGGGCCTCGCCGTGGCGGCGGCGGCGCTCATGGCCACGGCGAGCCAGTGCACCATCTACGTCGCGTATGGCGCGCGCCCGCGCACCGTCACCTACAGCGACTACGGCCCCTTCGTGTACGTACATGTATTTCTACGTGACAGATCACCGTGCCTTTTTATACGTATCTGACGTTTGCTTTTGCACGTACGTGTGCAGGTTCCTGGTGATCGCGAACGCCATGGCGGCGTTCCTGGGCGCCATCGCCGTGTTCCTGAGCGTGTGGAAGAAGGGCAAGGACAAGAAGGCGCACGTGCTCATGCCGCTGCTCGGCGCCGCCGTGCCTGCGATGCTCTACGCGGCGACCGGCGCGGCGTTCGCCACCGCCAGCGACATGACCTACTGCTCGGCGTACGGCAAGCGCGTCAGCATCTGCGCCAGCAGCGCCGCCGGCGGCAGCAGCAACTTCTGCAGCCAGGTCCACGTCGCCATCTACCTCTCGCTGGCCGCCGCCATCGCCGTGTCCATCGCGGAGGTGGTGAGGAGCTTGCCTGGGTCCATGTCGTTCGGCGGCGGCGGCTCGGACTCGGGCTCCAGCTCCAGCTCCGAGTCCGGCGGGTGTGAGCATGGGTGCCATCACAAGCATTAGGTTTTCGGTTTTGTATTTTCCTTCGTCTAAAAGCATATTAGTTTCTGAACGAACTGATAAAGTGTATTAGGTGGCCGGTGTGGTTTGATTTACGTGTTGTCAATTAGTGGCCACTAAGTGGTCCATTTGTATGTCCATTGTGATGGAAATGCTGGACTCGTGTGTACTTGTGTTCTCTTTGTTTTAATTTTTTTTCTTTATACAAAACTCTATGTACAGAAATTCCAGTAACATCGGTAATAATTGAGTAATTTTCTATGGCCACCAATCATCAAGGCCTCCACTATATGTCATTTTATTTTCTCCATGCTATCGGTTACTCCTTTTGGAAGCTAAATAGTGAAACTAGTGTCAAGGATACGAAAATGGGCAAAGTTAGAGCATCTCCAGCAATGGACCTCAAAACAAGACCTCTACTTTTGTTTTTCAGGCTGGCATGCAAAAATGAGGGTCTAAAATTTGGCTTCAACTCCAGCAGTAAACTAACCCAAGACTCTATTTTGTGTGAGATCTAGTAAAAAAATAGTGGGACCCATAAATGAGAGGGAGGATTGGAGGACCCTAGGAATGAGGGCTTGGAGATGGAGTTTGAGAGGGCATACAAAATGAGAGCCCAAGTAGGGTCCTTGCTGGAGTTAATTTTTTGGCTCAAACTCCTAAATAATAGAGTAGGGTCCCAACTAGAGGCCTTGCTGGAGATGCTCTTACTCCTATGATTTTTATAGGAAACTCCTATGATTGTTATAAAAAGGATCCCCATGCTTCTTGGTAAAAAAAAGGAAATTGATTGGCAAAACAAAATTTAAAAAAGAGGAAATTTACTGGTCACATGCAAATAAGATTACCAGATAATTTAGATGAAAAAACAGAGACGTTCAAATACCTAGAGAAACTCAACGTTTCTTTAATCATCTGACCTCAACACTTACTGTTAAAACAGAGAAACTGGATTAACTTACTGGTAATTCCCCCTACTCATAACAAAATATTTTTGTTTCTTGGATTCAACAGTATAAATGTTTGGTAAGAGGCGGAGGCCATTCAAGTGCTATATGGTCATTCGACGTCTGGTTTTATTCCCTGCCTAGGAATTAGGCAGGAAATTAATTAAAGGCAGAACGAATAAGCATGCTCGAAAAGGATTATGGATGGCAAAGCACATCATTCAGGCTAAGTGCCAATGGAATATATAGTCGTAGGAGGTGAAGCACAATTATTCAATGTACAACATACTTTAATGTATGGTACTTGCATTGTTACGTGACATAATGTTCTTTTATTATGTACTTGGAGAACACTTGAACCTGCTGAGCAACTAATACAGATTTGTATAATTCGTCCTGATCGACGACCTTCCAACAAACTTCTGTTCTGTTAGAAGTCAATCCCCTCACATGGCATCGCAATATAGAATTGCCATCTTTCAGTGCCGGGATAACAGGGATCGAAGCATCCAGTTCAGAATTCTCATCGTTCATTGTGAAATAAAACTGTGACCAACCAACCGTACGTTTCCCCCCTTTCGGATCATACCTTCAGTGTACATAAAGAGGATATCTGCTTTTATTGAATCAGAACACAAGAAACGATGAACTACACGGTCTGGTGTATGGCCAAATGACCATCATTATTTAGAGTTATTTGTAGACAAACATCGATCTTGGACTTGTGCCTATATATAGGAATGAAATGCAACATTTTAGAGTCATGTACAAAATTTTGCGAAGAAAGTTGCTATAAGTTCGACCAGATTTGGTAGACTCTTGTACAACCTTGTGGTGTAACCATTGATTTTGTTGCCCTGTTTAAGCTAAGCCTCATCCTAGACGTGAATCTTCACAGTCGAAAGGGAGCCTACCAAACTGGTCGGACATGTAGAAGGTCTCTTCTGCGAACTAGCTAGGAGTAACCGCAGGATATTAGGTTGGTTTGACTCGCATGTCAGTCCAGCAATGGTAAGAACGTCATAAACTCTACCGCAGCAAACGACAAAATCCATGAAAATATTGGATAAGAATGTCTGTCAAACGTTCATGCATGTTTTAACTAAAAAATAGGCCAGTGGGAATCAAAAATAGATAAATTGTACGAGTTCTTGGGCTATAAAAAATATTGACGAGATGACCAATGCATGCCTGACGAGCCTAAATCAAGTGGTTAATTGTTGTAACTACTAGAATTTACTGAGTCCTAGTCAACGATGTACACTAGCTAATTCCCGATATATTATCATTGCGCAAATTGAGTTTTTTTATTGGTTGTTGCTCGTAGAGCAATTACATGACACGTCTTCCGATTACCATGTAGCCTTCTCCTCATTCGCCCACTGCTGTTAGTAACCACATATGACTAACTACCAGCCTAACCGTGTAATCATTACCAGAAAATATAAAAAACAGAAAAAACTACTAATCGATCTGTCATCGCTGTCTAACAACTATCTTCTCTTGCTCATGCGTGTGACGTGACTTGCGGGATTTGATCGCTAACTTTTCAAGGTCTGAACTGAGCCCGTGATCAATCTTTTTTTACCATGCGTTGCTATCCATGGATATGCATGATGATGCAGTTATATATGCTGATGTGGTCTAGCCACCAAGATGATGTCGGCGTTCTGCCAGTGGTCCGCGAGTCCGTCGCCCTCTGCTTCTTTCTCACCGCACAGTCGTCGTCAACGCATTGAATTTACAAATTGTTGCTTGTTGGATTGTTAAATTTCTTTGCATGCAAATTGTTGGATTGTTGAATGACCCTTAACTTCTTATTCTAACTAAAAGAAGAGTCATGTTTATAATCAAAGTCAAAATTAAATAGAGGATTGGTTCCTTGTTGGTTTTAGGGGTGGTTTTATGTTCAGGCGTGTTCAAACGAATAATTATCATTTGTGTAACTTAGTGTAACGTCCCGCTCCCCGAGCCGGGCCCGCTTACACGTGGCAGCTCTCTAGGATCTCAAGACTGCTCTCACGGACCAACACAAGTCTTTTCTGCGCACTTTATCCTCACTCGTGCGCATAACCTCGGAGTTCTTTCGAGATGAGATTCCGGAAAAGAAGTTGCAACTTGTTGATATGAGTATTCTATCAATCCTATTATGCCCTGAGCCAGGATGTCACACACTCACTCCCTTAGAAGACCGACGTCCTCGTCGGTCAACCCCAGTCCAGGAACGTCTTCTCTTGACCACGTCTGTGTGTCTAGTGCCAGCGTATGTGCCATGCTGTGTGACCACTCACACCAGCCATGCGCTCCATGCCTGCGCAACTGCGCTTACACGCGCCGTGAAACCGCGAGAGTTAGCTCTGATACCACTATAACGTCCTGCTCCCCGAGCCGGGCCTGCTTACACCTGGCAGCTCTCTAAGATCTCAAGACTGCCTCACAGACCAACACAAGTCTTTTCTGCGCACTTTGTCCTCACTCGTGCACATCCAGGAAGAACTTCCCGGTCGGTCACCCATCCCGAAATTGCTCCAGGCCAAGCACGCTTAACCTCAGAGTTCTTTCGAGATGAGCTCCCGGAAAAGAAGTTGCAACTTGTTGATATGAGTATTCTATCAATCCTATTAAGTCCTGGGTCAGGATGTCACACTTAGTCTAGAGCACAATGCATACTTTCAACATGATTTTTTTTTGGTGAAGGATTTTCGGTATGAAATTAGTTTTGCTTGAAACGGGAGGCAATATGTTGTTCTTGTGGAGTTTATTTTAGGTCAGGCTGAGTATTCTTTTTATTAAGACCAAGCCTACATATCCTCTTGTTACTATATTTTTTTTAGAATTAGCCTTTGAAATACTTGCTATCATTTTTTGGAAATCAACTTGCCTGCAATTGCAAGGTACTTATTACATTGACAAAGGAAACAACAACATATAGATTATCTTAATCAAGTAGCATTTACTTTTTGTGTTGTGACTTGTGGGTCCTTATCTAGATATTTCTAGGAGTCCTAATCAACAAACTATATATGCCCTCGCAAAAAAAAAAAACAAACTATATATGCTTTAGTTATTACAGATATTAGACGTGAACGTGTTTCCGTGGATGACATAAGAGCGTGAACGTGTTTGCTTTAATCGTTTCGAACCTTGCTTAAAAAAGTAATAATCACTTGAGTAAATAATGACTGCCCGGAGTCTCGCACAATGTAAATGTTGCAAGTTGATTGTGTACATAAGAATTGCTTAAGGTAAATATGACATCTTCAGATACTCATACGGGGGAGAATCTGATGGCTACAAATATACATGGAATAACTCTTTGACAGTTCAGTTCGATTAACATGTAGTTCAGTTGACATTGCTGAGATCTTATTGAGCAAATTGTTGATTTTTTTTTTTTTTTGCAGAATAAGGCAGCTTTGAATGTGGTGAAGCCACAAACATACTGTCTGAAGATGGCCTTTGACCTTAAGATTAAAATAACATTGCCAATGGTCTCAAACCCACTGATCTGAACCAACAATTCACTAATTGTGGATCTAACCAACAGTCTTCAAAGGGAAACATTTCCTTTAATTTTTTTTGAGGAAACCTTTTTTAAAGAAGTGATAGCTGAAAAGTGTGATCAGGGTCCTGACTCATTGTTGAATAATGAAGACACACTGCAACTTGGTGAACACGAAAGAATTTTTAAGCCTTTATTATAACTGTTATAAGACAATTGACCACGCATATGTTGAGTGTCTTGCATGCTCACCAACAGACCTCTTCTCTTATATCAAGTGTAACCAAAATAAGAATAAACCTGATACAGCAGGTTACATTTTCAAAATCTCTTCGGAACTATCAAATACCACCAATGATGATCATCTGATGGTTTCCTTTGCTTGCAAAGCACATAATTTTTTACTGCAAGAGGCCCTTCATAATATTTTTATTCGACATGAGAGAAGAGCAGATCGTCGGCAGTTGCTTGCTCAGCTACATGCATGTTTGTAGAGCTCATCCACCATTACAAGCAACTGGACTCGGTTATATAGCTTGATCTTGACATTGGTCCTGTCACACTCCTTGCCTTGTCTGAGGATGGCGAAGAAGAAGGGCTCGAAGGCGCTGACCATCATCTTCCGCATCTCAGCGCTCGGGATGTCGGTGGCCGCCGCCATCGTGATGGGCACGGCGAGCCAGCTGGCCATCGTCGACGCCGGCCGTGGCCGCGAATGGTCCACCTACTCCGTCTCGTACAGCGACTACAAGGCTCTCGTGTAAGACGCGCACTTTTGGCATTCAACACTCTGTTACACGTAGTAGGTAGTTTTGGGCCGCCTTGATTCGTGCTCGATCCCCCGGTATTTCGTGGCGGCCTGCGCGTTCGCCGCCGTCTGCTCGGCGGCGGGGCTCTTCCTGACTGCCGTGAACAGGAAGTCCGGCGCGCTGGTCGCCGTCGTCGACGTCCTCGCCCAGGGCTTCCGGCGTGGTTGGCGACGCGCCTGCCCCGTGGGCCGGCATCGGAGGAGGAGGAGGGAGCGTGTGCGACGCCGCCGGCGCGTTCTGCAGCAAGGTGGCCATCGCGACGGTCGTCGGCGCGTTCGCCGCCGTGTCCGTGGCCCTAGCCGCGCTGGCATCCAAGGACGGTGGTCGGAGCTTGAGAGGGTGCTGTGACTTGTGAGAAGCCAGCCAGCTGCCGCCGCGCCATGGCTCGCAACTCAAGCTGGTGCGTGCTCATCTTGCGTGCATCTGGTGTGCGTGTGTACGTGCGGCACGCAAGGATTTTGATTTTTTTTTGTTCTGAAAAAAGGGCAGGAGCGCTGCCTTTTCATCATTACTAGCCAATTGCCCGTGCGTTGCTACGGAAGCGTAGAACTTTTCAAAATAAAGCAGTTGGTTAAGTAGGGCTGACATAAAATTTCAGTTTTTAGGACTCTAGATCATCATCGCTTAACAACTATGCCCTACAAGGCTACAATTCTTTTATCAGCAAGGAACTAAAGTTGCCATTTAGAAAAAGCGTATATATGTTAATAGTTCAACCACTGCATCGACGAAGGAATATACCTGTCACTTGTGACAAACCCGTAGTTGAGCCAAATGAACTCTAAAAATTAAGAAACTGGATGGAATGGATATATCTTGATTTAGATAAATTTAGGGATCTAGTGAATTGGAGTCGGATGGTGAAGATATTGAATTTTTAGTGGAGGCCCTTGAATAATTCCGAAAATAAATTCTAAGACACATTATATGGGCTGGCCTGCTGGTTGTGTTGGATACAAAAAGGAGAAGGCCGGCAGGGCTTTTCTTGGGCTGCAACCATTAGCCCAACAGGAGACGGTTTTGTCGTTCAGAAAGAAAGAGATCGAAGGTCTTCCTTGTCCTCTGCTCCTGTTCGCCATTGGCGAGCTTCTGGAGCTCAATCCGTAATGGAGAGATGGTGAGAAGGCAGCCAAAGAGTAGGGGAATCGAATCTTTGAGATAAAAAGAATCCGTTTGAGGGGTCAATTTGAGGAAAGCTTCCTTGGAACAGCTACTGCAATGGGGAGTTGAGTTTAGGTTGTGGCCATGGCCTCTCGGGGAGAGCTCAGGAGGGAGAGGAAGTTGGCTTGGGAGCGAACTGGGAAGGTGGATGTGGTGCTGGAGACGCTCACCTGCGGCTCGGCCAAGGCAGGGACGAGCTGGAGCAGGAGATCGATGGCGCGGCCATCCGAATCAGTCTCGACAGACTTATTATGTAGTATAGTCGCTAGCGAGCCGAATTAGTGGATCGTGAGCCGAATTAGTCGATCGTGAGCCGAATCAGTCGATGGGGAGCGGAATAAGCCGATGGGGAGCGGAATAAGCCGGGCGGACGACACGCCCGGAATTCATGAGTTGTAGAGAAGGTAGAAAAAGAGTGTTTGTTACAGGATATCTTAATGGCTTATTACACTGAATATATTACTCTGATGGTCGCTCTGATGGAAGATCAGTTGTGGCTGTCCACAAGCTTTGGCCCTTAGCGCCATGTCATCCTTGATGATCTTGATCACCTCTACAGGAGTTAGGGAGTTGTTGGTAAACACTCTGCGATTTCTTTCATTCCATATATGCCATGCCGTGAAGGATTTTGATTTCTTGCAGTTCTTTCTCGAGGCTTTGAGTTGTGAACACTGAAAACGAAGTACAGAGATGTGTTGTGTACAGAGGCTTCTTTTACTGTCAGAAGAATTCAGGGCGCGCGGTGTTCTTTTACCGTTGTTTCTGATGGAGTTGTTCCTTTTTCTACTTGAACATCTCCTCGTTTGGTAGTCTTGTGCTAGGTAGGCGCTTTCTGTTGGTTTGTCATGTCGAGTGGCATGGTCAGGAGCGGTAGTGCTTTTGTCTTTTCTAGTTTCAAATACTCTGTAATGTACTCTGTTACCTGCTTGAAGCGGTGGTGAAAGCCCCATTGCTAAAAGAAAAAAAAAAGGAACCGTACAACATGTTCAGTCTCGATGTTGTCATTTTGTCGCCGTGGTGTGCCTATAAACATTTTGATGGTATGCCAAAATAAATGCAACATTTCCTTTCTTGAATGACCCTGGCGCTTCTGCTTTTGTATACATATATTTTATATATGACTAGACTGGAAAACTATAACCAAGTGAGAACCTAATGAGTTCATGACGAGTCTGTGGCCGGTAACATGGCCAGGTGCTTGGCGCTCTGTCGGTTCTTGAAACATGCCCCATAGTATGATGCAGATTTAGGACGCACCGATGGCATTTCTGTAAAGTAGTTAAAACTAAATTTCAAACGTGTTTATTAATCCAAAGGCACAAATGTGTACTCCGAGGAACCAAACTTGAATTTAAGTATGGCTTGAAGGATTTAACCTTTTATTGAATTCATGGATATTACATGAGTTACAAAATAAAAATTGAAATTAATTAAAATTGGACCATTGTATATAGAGTTGAGGGACTTGTTGGATGAGTACATATGGAATGCACCACTTGGCAATTTTCCAATGACATATACAATGCTGCGTGTAGGAAAGTGTGTCTTGAAGAAGCAAGAAGCAGGGAGTAGCTAATAATCATAACATATATAAAAAGTGTTTTGGTGTACTCTTCTGTTCAAACTAAACTTTCTATTAAATCACACAGGAAAACAATAAGGCATGGCAAATTACATGTTCCCTTTGGTTAATGATGAGAGAGAGAGAGAGAGTTCATCGAGATATGGGGGTGTACCAGCAAGGCGTTTCGAGAGTTAGTTCATCTATGAAAGTGCATTTGAGTTCGAGAATAACAAGCATTGTGAGAAAAAATAAATGCTAAAATTATTTGTATTGTGGAAAGAAAGGTGTACAACCGTCTGTAATGAAATTAAGAATTTATTTATCCTTTTATGTTTTAAAGTTCTATTAAACCAAGAAGGGAGTACAAACATTGAAATGGGTTAGTACAGGCATATAATTTTGCCAGAAAACACAGAATGCGGATTAGTGTAGTGACCATACTTCAGCCATCTCAAAAACATCTGGGATTTTGCGCACCTTAATAGAACAGAAAAGAAGTTGTGAGCTTCATGTATATTGTTACCTTCTTCAGTGAAAAAACATCAGAACATCTTACTTCTCTTTATAGAACTTGTCGTCCAGAATATTCCTGATCGTCCAAGACAGAACAGCGTCGGAGAGGAAATTAGCCCGTGGCAGTAGCGCCGACGAAGTATCGGTGACTTCATTCGTCGCCTCGGACCTCTGGCTCATAGCCACGGTGCCACCCGGACGCGCTTCTGACTTGGTGCCACCATTGTGCCGGCTCAGGTCTCCAAGGCCAAGTTTTTCCTCGGTCACCTCACGACCAGAAAGGCCCCCGCCGTCGCTGACCGCGGCCTCGACTACTCAACCTTCATTGCCGTCGCCGTCGCCCACCGCGGCCTCGCCTGCTAGGCCTCCATTGCCGTCGCCAGGACCTCCTCGACCGCAGACACTTGTGTCACGCCCACGGTGGCCGCCGCGCTGCAGTGCCTGAACGCACGGGCCTCCAACGTGGGGTCTTTTGTCCTCCACGCCTCTGGTTTTGTAATTCTCATTATAAATTTGACTGGAGCGGACAATGTAAATTTGTTTGAATTTTGAATCTGAAAACTGGAATATTGCCGGACTTACCGATTTCCCCGTTACCTCATAAACCGATCCGATTAGCTGCACCTCGCAGGCTCTCTCAGACCGTAAATGTGGAATATTAGAGTGAGCAGCAATTATTTAATAAATCGTGCCAGTCAGGATTCAAACTCGAGACCTCTGGCCCTGATACTATATTGAATTGCATACAGCAACCAACTCACCCACCAACTTAAACTGACGGGAAAAGATGGGCAAGTCACTTATGCTCAACACAAACTCGTAATGCACCTGTAAACTCTAATAAGGTTCAATGAGAAAATTGGTGGGATTTTCCCCACCGTTGTTTCCTCAAAAAAGAAAAAAAAAAGAGGCCACACGATGATGTGATACTTTAATGTATGCGCCACATGGTGGCAAAAAAATTAAGTTAACATGGTGATGAAGATTAAAGATCAAGGGTGTTGATTGTGGACATAAGAATTGCTTAAGGTAAATATGACATCTTCAGATACTCATACGGGGGAGAAACTGATGGCTACAAATATACATGGAACAACTCCTTGACAGTTCAGTTCGATTAACATGTAGTTCAGTTTTTTTTTTTTTGAAAGAACTGGAGGGGCCAGGCCCCTAATATATTTAATATAATAAGTAAAAGTACAGGAAATAAGCGAAAGGGAAAAAAGAAGAACAAAAGCAAGTAAAAGCCTACAGAGCTATCATATCCTGGATCCATTGTTCTAGCTGCTCAACATGTCTTTGCTTCGCTCGATGGACAACCATCTTGAGCTCCTCGAAGAACTTTCTCTTGCAGTTCTGGACTGTTGGATCCACATTATTAAAAATCCATTCGTTTCTTGTTGTCCAAATGCTCCAGCACATTAAAATAACTATGTCCATGTAGAAGGGCACATTGAGCTCCTTTTTAGAACTTTAACCAATGCTGGGATTGGCAGGTGGGTGGGCAAGGTGATTCCAATAAGAGCCCAGCAAGCTTTTGCAAAGTTGCATCTTACAAATAAATGCAACAGTGTCTCTTCCCTTTGCAATATACAAAGCTCATAGACATAAGAGTCAAGTGCCATATGAACATGTAGTTCAGTTGACATTGCTGAGATCTTACTGAGCAAATTGTTTATTTTTTTGCAGAATAAGGCAGCTCTGAATGTGGTGAAGCCACAAACTGTCTGAAGATGGCCTTTGACCTGAATCTTTATTTTCCATTTTCCCAATCGCGTGCAACAATTTTTTTATCTTTACAAGAAAGATTAAAATAACATTGTCAATGGTCTCAAACCCACTGATCTGAACCAACAACAGTTCACTTGTTGTGCATCCAATCAACAGTCTTCAAAGCGAAACATTTCCTTGTTAAAGAAGGTGATAGCTGAAAAGTAAGATCAGGTTCTTGACTCCACGCCTCTTCATTGTTGAATTAATTAATAAGAACGCTGCAACTTGGTGAACACGAAAGAATTTTTAAGCCGTTAATTAACTGTTATAAGGCAACTGACCACGCATATGTTGAGTGTCTTGCTCACCGACAGACCTCTTCTCTTACACCAAGTGTAACCCAAATAACAATATACCTGAAACAGATTACATTTTCAAAATCTCATCTAACTATAAAATACCACCAATGTTTGATCATCTGAAGGTCTACTTTTCTTTGAGAGCACATAACTAAGCGAGAGGAGTTCCATGCTATAATTTTTTACTGCAAGAGGCCATTCATAATCTTAGTATTCGACATGAGGGAAGAAGTAGAACAGATCGTTGGCAGTTGCTTCCTCAGCTACATGCATGCTTGCAGAGCTCATCCACCACTACAAGCAACTGACTCGGTTATATAGTTTGGTCTTGACATTGGTCCTGTCACACTCCTTGCCTTGTCTGAGGATGGCGAAGAAGAAGGGCTCGAAGGCGCTGACCATCATCTTCCGCATCTCAGCGCTCGGGATGTCGGTGGCGGCCGCCATCGTGATGGGCACGGCGAGCCAGCTGGCAGTCGTCGACGCCGGCCGTGGCCGCGAATGGTCCACCTACTCCGTCTCGTACAGCGACTACAAGGCTCTCGTGTAAGCGGTGCACTTGGCATTCAATGGTCTGTTAGTTTCGGGCCGCCTTGAGAATCGTGCTGGCACGTGCAGGTACTTCGTGGCGGCCGGCGCGTTCGCGGCGGTCTGCTCGGCGGCGGGGATCTTCCTGACTGCCGTGAACAGGAAGTCCGGCGCGCTGGTCGCCGTCGTCGACGTCCTCGCCCAGGGCTTCCTCTTCTCCGCCGCCGGCGCGGCGTTCGCCACGCGCGGCGTGGTTGGCGACGCTCCTGCCCCGTGGGCCGGGACCGGAGGAGGAGGTGGAGGGAGCGTGTGCGACGCCGCCGGCGCGTTCTGCGGCAAGGTGGCCATCGCGGCGGTCGTCGGCGCGTTCGCCGCCGTCTCCGTGGCCCTCGCCGCGCTGGCATCCATGGACGGCGGCCGGAGCTTGAGAGGGTGCTGTGACTTGTGAGAATCCAGCTAGCTGCCGCCGCGCCACGGCTCGCAACTCAAGCTGGTGCGTGCTCATGCGTGCATCTGGTGTGCGTGTGTACGTGCGGCACACAAGGATTTTGATTTCTTGCTGTTCTTTCTCGAGGCTTTGAGTTGTGAACACTGAAAACGAAATACAGAGATGTGTTGTGTACAGACGCTTTTGCTGTCAGAAGAATTCAGGGCGCGCGGTGTTCTTTTACGTTGTTTCTGATGGAGTTATTCCTTTTCTGCTTGAACTGTAATAAGCAAAGGGGGCGGTTATCGCGCGTCCGTACACGCGTTTGCGGATCGCGCGTCCGCCCCCATGGCCCGCCACGCGTCCGACAGGTTCTTCTCCGGCAGCCACCTCGTCTCCGACCACCACCTTCGCCACGACGCCCCCCCCCCCCCCCCCCCCCCCTCCGGTGCCGTCGCCGCCCGCCGCGCCGACCCCTACCCCGCCCGCCACCACCTCCGGCGGCGGCGGCGCCGCGCCGCCCGCACCCACCACCGCCGCCCGGCGCGCCGCCGCCCGCCACTAACTAGTCGCGACGTGACGTCCCCGCCGCCTACCCCGCCCACCGCCCGCCTGCCGCCCGCGGCTCCGGCGGACCGCCGCCTCACTGCACCGCCGCGTCGCCGCCCGCCGTCGGGTCGCGGCCGCTGCATCCCGAACCCTTCCTTCTATGTCCGGCGATGGCGATGGCCCCCGGCCCCCCTCGACAACCCCGGACCCTAACCCCGCCGCCCTCCCCCACCTCCGGCAACGCAGCGGCGCCCCCGCTGCCCGTCCCCGGCGGCCTGCTCGCCCCGCTCGTAGCCCCATGCTATTGGGCCGGGCCGCATGGTACGCGCGCTCGCGCGTCCGCGCAATAGACTTATCGATAAGCAAAGGGTAGCTCCTCGTTTGGTAGTCTTGTGCTAGGTAGGCGCTTTCTGTTGGTTTGTCATGTCGAGTGGCATGGTCAGGAGCGGTAGTGCTTTTGTCTTTTCTAGTTTCAAATACTCTGTAATGTACTCTGTTACCTGCTTGAAGCGGGGGGTGAAAGGCCCATTGCTAAAAGAAAAAAGGGAACAGCACAACATGTTCAGTCTCAATGTCGTCATTATGTCGCCGTGGTGTGCCTATAAACATTTTGATGGAATGCCAAAATAAATGCATCATTTCCTTTCTTGAATAATCATGGCGCTTCTGGTTTTATATACATATATATGATTAGACTGGAAAACTACAACCAACTGAGAACCTAATGAGTTCATGTCGCGTCTGTGGCCGGGTAACATGGCCAGGTGCTTGGCGCTCTGTCGGTTCTTGAAGCATACTACCCCATAGTATGATGCAGATTTAGGACGCACCGATGGCATTCTGTGAAGTAGTTAAAACTAAATTTCCAGCGTGTTGTACTAATGGAAAGGCACAAAATGCGTACTCCAAGGAACCAAACTTGAATTTATGTATGGCTTGAAGGATTTTAATCTTTTATTGAATTCATGAATA
Source organism: Eragrostis nindensis (assembly GCA_012490785.1). Classification (NCBI taxonomy): domain Eukaryota; kingdom Viridiplantae; phylum Streptophyta; class Magnoliopsida; order Poales; family Poaceae; genus Eragrostis; species Eragrostis nindensis. The sequence continues at coordinate 544,908 of JAAXCT010000015.1, read as the reverse complement.
TTACCTGAGTTACAAAATAAAAATTGAAATTAATTAAAATGGGACCATTGTATATAGAGTTGAGGGACTTGTTGGATGAGTGTATATGGAATGCACCACTTGGCAATTTTCCAATGACATATACAATGATGCGTCTCTTCAAGAAGCAGGATGATATGAGTAGCTAATAATCATAACATACATATATAAAGTGTTTTGGTGTACTCTTCTGTTCAAACTAAACCTTCTATTAAATCACTCAAGAAAACAATAAGGCATGGCAAATTACATGTTCCCCTTAGTTAATGATAAGAGAAAGAGTGTGTGTGTGTGAGAGAGAGAGTTCATTGAGACATGTGGGTGTACTAGCAAGGGGTTTCAAGAGTTAGTTCATCTATGAAAGAGCATTTGAGTTCGAGAATGACGACAAGCATTGTGAGAAAAAATAAATGCTAAAATTATTTGTATTGTGGAAAGAAACGGGTACAACCATCTGTAATGAAATTAAGAATTTATTTATCCTTTTATGTTTTAAAGTTCGATTAAACCAAGAAGGGAGTACAAACATTAAAATGAAATCAGATTCCGAAGTTAGAACTAAAGATGAACTTTGTGATCCTTCTCATTAGAATGAACACATGAATTAATTTCTATGCTTAGTTTAATGTTTGCCAAGAAAGTGATGTATTTCAATGACACAATTAGCATCACTTGGCACAATTCCAATGACATGTACAATTATGCATGTAGAAAACTTGTCTTCATGAAGTATCACTTGGGCAGCATCACCACATTGTGTGTGATAGTATGCGCTCAGGTTCAGCAGCGTATACATCCCTTTTAAGGAACCCTCACATTGTGTCAAACACAAATACAATTCCTGTGACTAATGTTCAATGCAGAATTTCTCATATGTATTGCAATTCTCTAGCCCCCTAATGCTGTTAAGCACAAGAACGTCACCAGTATCAGGTGAAACAGAGAGTTCCTCAAGGTCCACCATAATATCAGCAAGACATGATGCATTTGGGACAGAAATCGACACCTTCAATGTTGGTGTCAGATGAAGGAAATCCTTTAAGACAGGAGCAACACATCCTTTTAAAGTTCCAGGGGGAGTCCACACGATATCTGCGTGATTTTTGGTGCAAACAATTGAGACTTGAAGGACATTTTTGGCTCCCTGGATGCATACCATCTTTGCAAAGTTGAACACAAGTGTTGCATTTTTTTTCCCAACCTGCATTTAAAACAAGAACGAAATTAAGCAACCTTGTAGACTGATTAGTTAGAACTAAAGGCGAACGTTGAGAGTGAATTTAGTTTACCATTTTATGAAGATCCAGAACCGCTTGAACTGGTTTGCAATCTTTCTCATTTGAAAGAACACGAGCTATTTCCATGCTAAACTTGATGTTTTCCAAGAAAGTAACATATCTCATTTTGTCCGGCTGAAAATCTTTATAGTTTGCAACCATCACTCTGAAACTCTTTTGGAAAAATGTATCTCTTCCAACTCCAATTGTAATGGCAAGAGAACAATATAATTCGTCTATATTTGAGTCTAAGAGCGGTCCAGGCGACAGTAAACAAATATCGTAATCTTCAAATATATGGTGGAAGCCAATTATATCGGCATTAGCCATTTCTGTTATAATAATAATACTTGTTGGAGAAGGAAAGGAAGTTCCAGGAGAACCTATCCTAGTCCTACTCCATATGTGGGCAATTTACCAAAGAGTTCCTCTCCTAGTAGGAAAGGAGGGCCTCAACCCCGAGTATAAATAGTGGAGCACCCCAAGCATTGTAAATACAAGTTTATTCAGAATAATAAAGAGAAGGCTCTACCCTACATTGTGTCTCGCCTCTTGTCTACTTTTTTTGTTGTTCTCTCCCGTCGATAGCGTTATTACAACACGTTATCAGCACGCTCTACGGAGCTAGTAGAAGCCGCCGAAGTCGACGACCAGGAGGAGTCGGCGAGTTGCAAACTCACCGCCTCGGGTTTCGCGCCGCCTCGGGAAGCGTGCCGACCTCGGGAATCGAGCTACCTCGATTTTTTTGCTCGACGACATCGACGTCCGCGCCAACACGAAGCTGTTGACAGGGAACGACTACACTGCGACCGGGTCTACACTGCACCGACGATCTTCCTGCATCAACGCGAACGACTACTTTCGAACCCTAAGGTATACTAGCAGTTCTGCCCTACGGTCTCGAATCGATCGCGTGGACTCGATGCAGTCCAGGATCTGAAAATCCCCCTGCAACACCCGGCCCTGGTTTTTCTAAACCAGGTTTTTATCGCGTCCCTACATCTAGTTTTGTTAGGGCCACCGAATCGAATTGCATAGCATACACAGAGGTGGGGCTTGTAGCCGCCACCATCGCCGGCGAGCACCACATGTCCAACATCAGTAGCTCAAAGGCTACTGCACACACAGCATACTCCGTGCAAGAAGCAAAAAAAGGAAGGGAAAAGGGGGAGGCTGCAGATCTAACCCTAAACCTAACCCTAACCCTAACCCTAGCTGGTGAGATGGAACTCGCCGGAGTACAAACTGTAGAGCCAACGGATGATCCAACGATCGCATATGTGGGCCCGCACGTCCTGGTGTCTCCTAACCCTAACCCTAGCTCGCCGGCGACGAGCTTGGACCTCGTCGCCGGCCACCGCGCCACGCAGACGAGCACCTGGGCCACCGCGCACCGCGCCCGCGAGCCGAGCTCGCAAGCCACGCCCGCGAGCCGAACCCGCGAGCCTAGCCGCACCTTGGCCTGGCTCGGTCCTCCTCGCCAGTGGGGCCGGCGCACGCCGGCGCCGACCGCTGCGACCCCGGCAGTGGGTCGCCGGCCATCGGATCTGGGGGCGGGGCAGCCGGATCTGCCCGCACCACCCCCACCCGGGACTCCTCTGCCGCATGGGGAACCCCGGGGCCTCGTCCTCGCGCGTGCGGCGTCGGGAGCTCGGAGCTCGACCGCCGCCGCCTTACCGTCGCCTCCCGCCGGGTCCCGACGGCGCGCGCTCCTCGCCGCCATCCCGCGTCGACGCGCCGGGCCCGCACGCCGCGTTCCGCCTCCTCGCCTTCCCCCGTGACGAGCACCGCCGCAAGGGCTCGCCTGGGGACCACCTCGTCACGCCGCACGCGAGCACCCCGCCTCCCACCTCGCCGCGCCGCCGTGCCATGGCGTCGCCCTCGGGCGGCGCCGCCGCGCTCGCACGGGCGCGGGCCCGCGCCGCCGCCGCCGCTCTCGGAGAGAAGGAGGGAGGAGAGGGAGAGAAATGAGGGGATTAGGGTTTCAACCCTATCCCCTCGCCTTATATACCGGCCGGGGCAGGCCGGGTCTCTGGTGGGCCGGGGTGGGCCCGGATGGAGCCGGCCCAGTGGGACGGCCTGATTTTAGAAAAATCACGAAAAATACGAGGAAAATCGGAAAAATCCAAAATTTTGCGGAAAACCCCCTGGAAAGCTAGAAATTGCGGTTAAGTCCTGAATTTTTGCAGAAAAGACCTTGAAGTTTTCCATATTAGAACCCGCAGTCCTAAATTTTTGCAAAAAGGTCCAGATTGTTCTGAAATTACGATTGACCCTAAAAAATTGCAAAATAGACCCTGTAGTCTATGGAATTTGTCTGAATTAATGTTATATTGCATATAACACCTCGGGTTTAAGGGAAATTATGTCAGAAACATAAATACTTGTTGTTTTTGCTGTTTAATCCTCCTGTTTGTGCATAATTACTGTGTAACTTGATCTGAAATCATGCATATCATATTTAAGCAATTAAAATATGATCAAAAGTGCCTTTAATCATAGAAACGTGGTTTTAGGTTGTTTTTTCGAGTTTTAATCCATTATTTTATGCATACTACAAATTTGTTTACTAGAAGTAAACTTATGCACTATTCTTTTGAACATCTTGTAGATGTCTGATCTTGTGAAACGAGAATTTGAAGTGCTGGCCCCGAATGGTCTAAACTATCTGTCTTGGTCACTTGATGCCGAAATCCTTTTGAGTGGAAAAGATCTCTTGAAGACGATCAAACCTCAGAAAGGAGATACTGCAGCAACGAATGTGCAGCAAGCCCAAGCATTGCATTTCCTAAGGCATCATTTAAGTACTACCCTGAAGAATGAGTACATGACTGAACGTGATCCAAAAGTCTTGTGGGATTCACTGAAGAATCGGTTTGAGCAGATAGAATCTGTCTTAAAGCCTAAAGTGGAGCGTGACTGGCAGAACCTACGCTTCCAAGATTTCAAGACTATTGAGGATTACAACACCGCTCTGTATAGCGTAGTTACCCGCATGAAACTATGTGGAGTAGATCTTACGGATCAAGATCTTATACAGAAGACTCTCACTACCTTTCACCCCAAACTCACTTATGTGAGTAGGCAATACAAGAAAGAAAAGTATGAAACTTATGTACAATTGAGCAATGCCTTGCAGCAAGATCAGGGGGAGGATGAGACTATTATGCATAATCATATGTCTCGCCCCACTGGCTCAATTGCACCGCCAGAAGCACATGCTACTTCATTCCAGAAGGATAATAAGGGGAAGGATTCGATCAAAGAAGGGTAAGCAGAAAGCTAAGCGCTCTAAGAAGAAGAACGCTAAGTCTAAGACGCTTAAAGGGGGAGCATATGGTGAACAAAACCAAGATTGTTATAGGTGTGGTGAGCATGGCCATTGGTCACACATATGCAAAGCACCTAAGCATGTTGCTGAGATGTACCAGAAGCTTCATGGCACGAAAAAGAAAATCCAGAAGGAAGCACACTTCTTGGAATGTCCACCACCTGAAGAGGGGTCACCTTCGCACGAAGAGAAGGAAGAAGACATCGTGAAGATGGACATGGGTACACCACAAGATGACAACAAGAACCTTGAAGGATCTAGAGATTTGTCTCTAGATGATGATCTCATGGATGAAGATGATCTTCTTGGAGAAGAATTAGAAGACATGCATGGAGACATGAAATAATTCTCCCTAGTTATAATACTATCTAGTAGATGGTTTGAGTAGTAGTTATGCATTTAGTTTTAAATTCCTGCAATGAATTAAGTGGATTAATGTAATCTCTAGTAGAGACCTCGTTTTTAATATATAGTACTTGCAGTCTATATAATCGCCTTGGTTTTTCTTTTACCTTGTCGTTGTTTGGCTTTTTCTTGAAGTATTTGCCTTTGTTTTTGCCTACAAGTGTAGTACAATGGAAGAGGAACTATGTCTTGTAGACTGTTGCACCACTAGCACAGTTCTTAGGGATACTCGTTATTTCCAAACACTCAGAAAGTATGAAGAAGGAATAACGACTCTCATTGGAAATGGGAGAAAGATTGTGGGTTCCGGAAGGGCAACCCTTACTCTCCCTAATGGAACGACATTAGTAATCCAAGCAGCATTACTATATCCAGACGCAACTAGAACGTTGTTGAGCTTCAAAGATATCCGTGCAAATGGTTTTCATGTAGAAACTAATGACGATAATGGCGAAGAACGTCTTATCATGACTAAGAAGCACGGAGATCAGAAGACTGTTGTGGAAAGTTTCCCCTCCTTTAAGGAAAGCATGTACTACACCTATATTAAACCACAGAATGGCTTAGAAGCGTTCAAAGTGATCTTGAAGAATCACGAACCATACAGAATATGGCATGAAAGACTTGGGCACCCAGGAAGTAATATGATGAGCAGAATTTTGAAGAATTCTAGTGGTCATGAATTGCAACCGAGACAATTTCCTAATAATTTTGAAGATTTCTTTTGCGCTGCATGTGCAACTGGGAAATTGATAACTAGAACCTCTACATTAAAACTTCATGCAGAAGATACACCATTCCTTGAAAGAATACAAGGAGATATCTGTGGACCTATTAGTCCCTTTTCAGGGCCTTTTAGATACTTCATGGTATTAATAGACGCCTCCTCGAAGTGGAGTCAAGTATGTCTATTGTCCCCTAGAAGTCATGCTTTTGCACGCCTTACATCCCAAATAATTCAATTGAAGAATAATTTTCCAGAGCATAGAATTAAATCCATTCGCATGGATAATGCCGGAGAATTTACCTCGAAGGTATTTGATGACTATTGCAAGTCATTGGGAATAAAAGTAGAACATTCTGTTCCTCATGTGCATACGCAAAATGGTTTAGCAGAATCGCTAATTTAGAGGATCAAGTTAATTGCAAGGCCACTATTATTGCATAGTCAGCTGCCTACCACTTGTTGGGGACATGCTGTGCTACACACTGTTGCTCTCATACAACTTGGACCATCTGCTAAAGTTGAAGAATCACCATTAGCATTAGTGCAAGGGAAGATACCGAATATCTCTCATTTAAAGAAATTTGGATGTGCCGTATACGTCCCTATCCCACAGCCTCAGCGATCACAAATGGGAGCTCAACGTAAACTTGGAGTTTATGTGGGATTTGAGAGCCCATCGATCATAAAATATCTTGAGTCTCTCACTGGAGACTTGCATACGGCTCGATATGCTGATAGTATCTTCAATGAAGATCATTTCCCGGCATTAGGGGGAGGAATGTACCTCAAGAAAGAATGCCGAGAAATAGAGTGGGAAACTCCTGGAATCCATGGAACGGATCCTCGCACTAAAGAAACTGACCAAGAAGTTCAGAATATCATCCACTTGTAGAGGATTGCTAATGAACTGCCAGAGACATTCACCAACACACAGGGAATTATGAAATCTCATATACCAGCAGTAAATGCACCGGAAAGAATTGAAATACACCATGAAGCGGGAGCTCAAATGGAATTCCAAACTAGAGCCACTACCTCACTAGCTAGAAATGCTAGGAAGAGGGGGAGTGAACCGGTTGCAAGGGTATCGAAGAAACCCAAAGTACAAGCACAAGCTAAGGCTCCTAGGAGACGTCCGATGGAGCGTAAGCGTAAGCTTGGTACAAATGAGAATCCCGTGAATGGTGAAATGAGTGTACACGAAGTACCGAAACCGGATATTCCAGATCTGAACACACCTGTAAGTGATGATCTGGACCATGACGAAAGAATCAAGGAGAACTCAACACACTATGTTGAGACAGGAGAAAAGTATGATAGAAGAGCCCAGAATGTCGACATATATTTTGCAGAAAAGATTGCCCACATCATTGATGAGGTTGAAGAACCCAAATCAATGAAAGAATGCAAGCAGCGTTCTGATTGGCCAAAGTGGAAAGAAGCAATCACAGTAGAACTAAACTCGCTTAATAAAAGACAAGTCTTCGGACCAGTCTGCCTCACCCCTGAAAGAATGTATCCCGTAGGATACAAATGGGTATCCGTCCGGAAGAGAAACGAAAAGAATGAGGTCGTGAAGCGCCCTGGTTATCCCCGGAGCTTAAACACTTTATTATACCAGTCCCTGAATCAGTCGCTGGTACAATCAAGTCTTACAACAGGTGATATTACAAGTCACGACCTGGCAGGGGTCGATTGAGAAGCAACAAGAACACTAGTAGATAGGCAACAGTAAATATAAAGCTAAACCAGAAGATGACTTCTAGGTCATCAAACACCATAGCGGAAGCAACTAAGCGGTAGACTAATGCCACAGGCAGCTCGGGTGCGGACGAGACCAAACTCAATCGTCTTCCTCACCGTCGGCGTCGACGAAGTCTGGATCTTCCTCTGTAATCAGCAAGCAAGAATGAGTACAAAAGTACTCAGCAAGTCGCAACCCTTACCCTACCATCAATGGATAAAGGTATGCATTTGGCAGTAGCAAGGTAAAGGCCATCAGGTTTAACATTGCAATAAAGCAAGTTTTACACATACAGGGGTTCAGTTTATAAAGCATTTTAGCAAAATTATCAAGTTAAGATATTAAGGGGTTGGTCAAGTTTTACGTTGCCGGACACCCCGTCCACGACAACCTTCGGCGGAAGGCCGGACCTATTATCAAAACAACTCACACATCAAGGAGATAAGCACCCATCCCATGCTAGTTCTTGGACCGAACCAAAGCCATGTCCGTGACCGTGGACTCGGCTTTTCGAATAGATTTTAACACTCTGCAGAGGTTGTACGCTGTACCCACAATTTGAGTGCATCACAAGCCACCCGCGATGTGGGTGTGACGACTCACAAAGCCATTACCCATCACAGCATCGTCCCGACTAATCGCCATGGGAGTTGTCCAGGGGTCTAGCCTCTGATCTAGGTCTTCGACCGGGTCGCACACGTCTGCATCACATCCACCTGCTCCATGGGCTCCCATTGCATCTCCAGCCTCCAGACGATTAACAGACTAGCTGGCGGGGTTTAGACTAAGCCGTGCCGCATACACGGTAGTGTGGTCGCACTGAATAAACGGCTAGGTAGGATGTCACAAGCGACTCGGTCCTTATACGAGCCAAGGCAATCATCTCCACATATATGAACCCACCACCGAGGCGGCATTCATCTCCCATATCACTTGTCATAAGCACACCACAGAGGCGACACTTAATCTTCCATAAATATCATCAGGATCACCTCAGCTCTAACCCAAGTTCATTCATTCATCTTTCTTTAGTTATCACCCAACCTTACTACTACCACACAACACCAATCACGGTTTTCTCATTTGCAAAAGCTAAGTATAAGTAGAGCATTTAGTGATACATAGTCCTAAGCATTTCTATAACAAGGCAATCATCCATGCGTAAATAATATTCATACATGGATATCCTAGGTTTAACAGGGAATAATTTAGGACAGGTAATATAAGGCTCAGTGGTCTTGGTCATACTACACAAAGATTTTGCAAACATCAGGACAATCATTTCATGCAATAAAATAGCTTCTACGGGTTGTGTTTATAAAGCATAGGAGCAGTATGATCAAAGGGAAAACGGATTGTGACTTGCCTTCGTTGACGTCCTCGGGGAGTTCCTGCTCGAAGTCTCCGGCTCCTGGTTCCTGCTCCTCCTCCTCCGCGTACTCGTACTCTCCGTTAGCTACGCGACCGGCAAACAAGCAAACAAACACAAATAAATGCAAAAGAAATAGAAGAGAAGCTCTACACAAAAGATGAAACTGGTAGGAATGGATAGAGCTTGATTTTAGATGAATTTAGGAGGAATAATCGGGTTAATCGGAGGTCGGACGGAGGAGATATTGAATTTATAGTATAGGATGTTGGATTAAATTCCGAAAATGAATAAACCGAGATTTGGAAGGGGCTCACGGGCTGAGTTTAAAGGCTGAACAGAATTCAAGTGTTTTGGGCCTACATGAGTGCTAAGTGGGCTTCAAGGCTGGGTGGTTTGAGGGCCCATCAGAACAGATCGTGAGTGAAGAGAGATCGAAACAGAGGAGTCGTTCTTCCTCCTCTGCTCCCGTTCTCCATGGGCGAGCTCCTGGTGCTCGAATCCGCATGGGGGAAGGGGGAGATGGCGGCGGGGAAGGGGTGGAATCGAGTCCTAGGCTCATGGCTCCTCCGTTTGTGGCATCAATTTGAGGAGGGACAGTGGGGAGCGGCGGTGGCGACGGGGAGTGGGGTGGCGGCCATGGCTGACGGGTTGAGCTCGGGAGAGGGAGGGAGACGGCGATTGAGAGGGCCCGGAGGGTGGAGCTCGTGCTGGAGGCGCTCACCTGCGACTCAATCGGGACAGGGACGAGCTGGAGTGGAAGATTGATGGCGCGGCCGTCGGGATTGGGGAAGACGACCGGTTTCGCCTCAACGGAGCTGGGGAAGGGGATGGTGGCCTGGTGGTGGTGCGGTGAGGCGGAGGAGCTCGTGCTGGGGCTATTTATAGCCAGAGGCGAGGGGGAAGGCGAGGCTTGCTGTGGACGCCGGGGCGGTGGCGCTGAGGCGACGGCGTCGCTGTGCGTACAGCGGCGCGCATGGGCGAGCAGCGACGGTGGGGCTCGGGCGGTGCGTCGCTTGCGGCGCGCGCGAGTAGTGGTGACGAGACGGGAGCGGCAGCGGCACAGGCAAGTGGGCATGGCTCAGCTTAGCGTGCGGCTTTGGCCTGAAGGGACGCGAGCTGCAGCGAAGAGAGTGGCCTGGGCGGTGCGTCGCGATGCGGCGTGCGTGGTGCAGAGCGACGGGACTGAAGCTGCAGTGGCACAGGGCGAGGTGTGGAGCGGAGCGGTGTGCGTGAGCAGCTACGACGGGATGGCTCAGGCAGGAGGAGTGATGGCGTTACGGAGCCGCAGTGCGGGGCGTCGGGTTGCGCTTGGAGCGGCTCAGCTCGATGGGACAAGGCGGGCAGGCGGATTGATGGAGGTAGGCGGGCAGGCTGGGCCAGGAGGAAAGGCGAGAGAAGGTAAGCTGGGCCAGAAACAGCTCAGAACGGGAAAAGGAGGGGAAAGGTTTTGAAAGGTTTTGAAAACTTCCGATTACCGTTTGGATTTGCATTTAAATTTTTAGGGTAAATTTTCAGGGCGTTACAAACCTACCCCCCTTAAAGGAATCTCGTCCTCGAGATTCCCGCTCATCCTCAAAGAGATGGGGATACTCCTTCCTCAAAGCATCTTCTCGCTCCCAAGTAGCTTCTGCCTCTGTGTGCCGACTCCACTGAACACGGTACAGACGGACTGTTGATCCTCTGGTCTGACGGGTGGTTACATCCAAAATCTTAATCGGCACTTCCCGATATCGTAGGTCATCTTGCAGATCCAAAGTCTCCACAGATACATGCTCTTCTGGTATTCTCAAACACTTCTTGAGCTGGGACACATGAAAAACGTTGTGCACATCTGCCAATTCTGGTGGTAGCTCAATCCTGTATGCTACTGTACCGATCTTCTTTAACACACGGTAAGGTCCGATGTAGCGTGGTGCTAACTTGCCACGGACTTGGAAACGACGTGTACCTCTAATTGGGGAAACTTTAAGGTACACATAGTCTCCAACTTGGAAACTTAAATCCCTTCTTCTTTTATCTGAATAACTCTTCTGACGAGACTGCGCTTCCTTCAGCTTTTCTCTGATTTCCGCAACTTTTTCTTCTGCCTCTTTAACAATGGAGGGTCCTGTAAGAGAACGTTCTCCAACTTCTGACCACATCAGAGGTGTTCTACATTTTCTGCCATACAACACCTCAAAAGATGACATCTTGAGGCTGGCTTGATAACTGTTGTTGTATGAGAATTCTGCATAAGCTAGACTCTTCTCCCAGTCTTTGCCATAGGTCAGTGCACAGGCTCTCAACATGTCTTCAAGGATTTGATTGATCCTCTCTGTCTGACCATCTGTCTGAGGGTGATAAGCAGTACTGAAATTCAACTTAGTTCCCAAAGCAGAGTGTAAGCTTTTCCAAAATCTAGAGGTAAATTGGGTACCTCTATCAGAGACAATTCTGCTTAGTACTCCATGTAGCTTCACTATGTTGTCAATGTACAACTGGGCTAACTTGTCTTCTCCGTAGTTGGTTCGTACAGGAATAAAGTGAGCGACCTTGGTGAGTCGGTCCACTATTACCCATACAGAGTTATATCCCTTCTTTGTTTTAGGAAAACCAACTATGAAATCCATGCCGACTTCATCCCATTTCCACACAAGGATTGGTAAGGGCTGGAGTAATCCTGCAGGCTTCTGGTGTTCTGCCTTGACTCTCTGACAGACATCACATTCTGCAACAAACTTGGCTATATCTGCCTTCATCCCATTCCACCAATACTTTTCTTTTAAATCAAGATACATCTTGGTAGATCCTGGGTGGATGGAATAAGCTGAGTTGTGGGCTTCATCCATGATTATCTCTCGGAACTTTCCTTCCTGCGGTACACAGATTCTGTCCTTATACCATAGAGTTCCTTTATCATCTACTCTGAAGTTTGGGGCTTTGTTTTCTCCAGTGTGGCTGCGGATCTTCATTAACTCTTGATCCTTGAGCTGGGCTTGTCTGATCTGTTCATCTAGTGTCGGTTGCACACTTAGACTATTCACACAAGCTCGAGGCACTATCTCCAGATTAAGCTTCTTCATCTCGGTCGACAGGTGATCATTGTGGTTCATAAGGTAGTTGCAGTAGGCTTTTCTGCTTAAGGCATCTGCAACAACATTTGCTTTTCCAGGATGGTAGTGGATTTCCAAATCATAGTCCTTGATTAACTCTAGCCATCTTCGTTGTCTCAGATTCAGATCTGGCTGAGTAAAGATGTACTTCAAACTCTTATGATCCGTATAGATCTCACACTTATTTCCAATTAAGTAGTGCCTCCAAATCTTGAGGGCATGCACTACTGCTGCTAACTCCAGATCATGAGTGGGATAATTCTGCTCATGAGTCTTCAATTGCCTTGATGCATAGGCAACAACTCTACCATCTTGCATTAGGACACATCCTAAGCCTTGTCTTGATGCATCACAGTAGACGACAAAATCTCTATGAATATCAGGCAGGATTAACACTGGTGCTGTTGTCAGTCTTCACTTCAACTCTTGAAAGCTTCGTTCACAAGACTGGGTCCATTCAAACTTCTTGTCTTTCCTGAGAAGTTCTGTCATGGGTCTGGCTATCTTGGAAAATCCTTCAATGAATCGGCGGTAATAACCCGCTAATCCAAGAAAGCTTCTGATCTCTGACACATTTGTCGGCTGAGGCCAATGAGTAACTGCTTCAACTTTCTCAGGGTCTACAGCAACTCCTTCTGCTGTCAGAATGTGGCCAAGGAAGGCAACTTTCTCAAGCCAAAATTCACATTTACTGAACTTGGCATACAACTTGTGGGCTCTGAGCTTTTCCAAAATTACTCTCAGATGTTGCTCGTGCTCTTCGGCACTCTTTGAATAGATCAGTATGTCGTCAATGAAGACAACGACAAACTTATCTAATTCTTCCATAAACACCTTGTTCATGAGATTCATGAAGTATGCAGGTGCATTGGTTAGTCCAAAGGACATAACGGTGAACTCATATTGGCCATATCTGGATACAAAGGCTGTCTTTGGGATATCTGCTTCTCTGATCTTCAGCTGATAATACCCGGACCTTAAGTCGATCTTGGAGAAGTACTTAGCACCTTTTAACTGATCAAACAGGTCATCAATCCTGGGTAGAGGGTACTTGTTCTTGATGGTCACTTCATTCAAGGATCTGTAGTCCACACACATCCTCATACTTCCATCCTTCTTCTTGACAAACAGAACTGGTGCTCCCCAGGGCGAAGAGCTGGGTCTGATATATCCTTTTTCTTGGAGTTCTCTTAACTGTTTCTTGAGTTCTGCTAACTCTGCGGCTGCCATGCGGTAGGGTCGCTTGGCTATTGGGGCTGTTCCAGGGATAAGGTCAATGATGAACTCAATATCCCTATCTGGTGGCATTCCAGGTAACTCTTCAGGGAACACATCTGGATACTCATTCACCACTGGTACTTCTTCTACAGTCTTGGTTTCCATTGAAAACACCATAGGGTCAGGTTTACTTCCAAGGGCTTGGCAAACTACTCAGGTTCCCTCATGGTTGGTCACTGTAACTGTTCTGTCTGAACATGCTATGACACCATCATGCTTGGTTAACCAATCCATTCCAAGGATTAGATCTATCCCCTTGGATTTTAGTACCACTGGACTAGCTAGGAAGGCTACCCCACTTAGGGTGATTCTTATCCGCGAACAACCCAAGTGACACTTGATGTCAGCTCCGGGTGATCGGGTTATTAAGGGGGTTTTAAGCAGTACTGTAGGTACTTTATGCTTTTCCACAAAACTTGACGATATGAAAGAGTGCGATGCTCCAGAATCAAACAAAACTGTTGCAAGAACTGATTCAACAAGAAACTCACCAAGCACAACTCCGGGTGCGTCCTGAGCTTCCTGAGCATGGATGTGGTTGACGCGGGCACGTCCGAAGGACTGCTGTGTCTTCGCTGGCTGGTTGGAGACTTGGTTGGTTCCACGAGTGGCTCCAGACATCCTTGGTCCATTCACAGTGTTGGACTGAATGGAAGCAGCTGGCTTGTTCTTGTGGGGACAGTTGGCAATGAAGTGGCTAAGGTCACCACAGTTGAAGCAAGCCTTGGGTTGGTTGGTAACTTGACCACTGCTGTACTGCTGAGTCTTGGTGTTGTTCTGACTCTTCTGAGGAAAGCTGGGCTGACGAGAGACATTAGATGGAGTCCTGAACTGCATTGGGGCTTGACTCTTCTGACCTTGGAAGTTGGAGTTCCTAGGCCTCTGGAATCTTTCCTGCTGGCGGACTTCATGAGCTGCAAACTTGCGCTTCTTCTCTTTGGACATCTCTATCATCCTTTCTTCAGTCAGGATGGTCTGGTTCATCAGGGTGTTGAAGTCAGGATAGATGTGCGGAGTCATCTGGGTTCCTAACTCTCCTGATAAACCTTTCTTGAACTTGTTCTGCTTCTTCTTGTCAGTTAAAACTTCCTCAGGAGCATAGCGAGAAAGTTCAATGAACTTGCGGATGTACTGATTAACAGACATGCTTCCTTGCTTCAGCCTACGAAACTCATCTGCCTTGAGTTGCATGGTACCTTCTGGAACATGATAGCGGCGGAATTCTTCCACAAATTCCTCCCAAGTGATGATTGTGGGATCATCAGTGGCTTCACAGTAGTTCTCCCACCAGGCTAAGGCTGTCCCAGTAAGTTGATGGGATGCCAGGAGAACTCTGTCTCTACCTTCACAGTTGATAGCATCAAGCTTCCTTTGGATGTTCCTTAACCAGTCATCAGCTTCGAGTGAGTCCTCAGATCCTCCAAAGGTCGGTGGCTTAATTCTGACAAACTCAGCCATCTTACTTTGGAAACCATGTGCTTGCTGCTGACGGCGTTGGTTGTTGTTGTTATTGTTGTCCTGCACAAGTGCTTCCAACAGACGGGTTTGTTGTGCCATAACTTCCGCCAGGGTGGTGAGCGGAGGGTTAGGCAACGGTCCATGGTTGGAGTTCTCAGCTTGAACTTCTGCATCTTGGTTCACTTCTTCTTCCCTACGGTTGTTTGGCTGGCGCCGTTGGCGCTGCTGGATCCTTGCAGAGCGTTTCGGCGGCATCTGTTTTGAGGATAAGGGGGAAGAGCATAAGATGAGAGAAGAACCCAAGATCTTCGTTATGTTATCATTTAATTCTCTTTGTTATTATATTTTTCTTTTTATAAAAGGAGTGCAGGGCACAAGGGCCTTGTTGGCACACACAACAAGCAATTCACACAAACAAGCAGCACTCACAGATTCATTAAAACAACAGGGCTACAACACTAGCGAAGAGCTACTAGCGGTTACACTGCGACTACAAGGGACAAACTAAGACTTCGGGGGTACAGTCTTCCACAGACACTTTCTTGAACTCGGACCGGTAGCTTCATCCCACGATGATTAGATCTTCATCTCGGTAGACGCTCATGGGTCCTGGGCGTCCATGAGGTTGGAGGCGTCTTCCAGGCCTCTAGCTGGGGAACCTTCATCTGAAGCAATGGAGATGTGATCTTCATTCTCCGTGGGAAAAGGCTGGGTCAAAGGGAGGGCCTCTTCTTCTTCAACTTCTTCCTCTTTACCATCTGCTGCAGAGGGCGGTGGTGCAGGGAGGTCTTCCGCATACTTCCTCTTGATGTTGCTTCCCGCAGAGCAGATAGGAATTCCCTCCAGAACGGAACGTTCTCCTACTCCGGGGATATGCAGAGTCCTGCAGTGGGCACGTCCAGTGAGATAGGCGGTGCCGACAAGCTTGTTGTAGCGGTCTTCTGCGGATTTCAAGGCTTCTGAGGCAGCAACAACACGGCTGTCTGCTTCTGCTTCACGAGCTTTGGCTTCAGCAAGCTGAACACGTAGGGTCCTAACTCGTGTCTCAGCTTCTTCAGCTCGAGTGATGCACCTTCGCAGTCTGGCTGCGGTTCCGTCATACAGCTCATCCAAGGCGAGCAGATAACGGGTCATGGCAACCACAGTGGGATCTCTTTCAGCCATCCTCAGGCCTTCTATTGTCCTCATCCTTGCAAGCCAAGTAGGGCGGTTTCTCTCCATGGGAGGGAAAAACCTCATTGGCGAGCGACCGATAGGCCTCTCATACATCTGGTACAAGTACCGAAGGGCCTTGCGTGCCACAGCTTTGTAGGTGTCTGGGAATCGTGACCCAGTGGTAGTCACGTTCCAGGGCTTCATCTCCGGGTAGTCATCACTGGATCCAATGTGAATGGTGACTTCACAGCGCTCAGTGCCAAACTCTTCATATTCTCTTCCGATATACTCGGCAGGCTCCATAATGCCAAGTCTGACCATGGCATCACGTAGCACCTTTGGAAAGCCAGGGGTCTCCAAGCAGTAGTCGGTCACCCATCCATCTTCTTCCATCTGTAGAGGAGGGATTAAATAAGAGTTTTGCAAAAGAGGGGGAAAGTGCTAAGGAATTTTCCAAATTAGTTTTTGCAAATAATTTTAGCGTCCAAGCCTAGGGTCACGTCCTACAGCCAAGCACGGCTCTGATACCACCTGAAGCGCCCTGGTTATCCCCGGAGCTTAAACACTTTATTATACCAGTCCCTGGATCAGTCGCTGGTACAATCAAGTCTTACAACAGGTGATATTACAAGTCGCGACCTGACAGAGGTCGATTGAGAAGCAACAAGAACACTAGTAGATAGGCAACAGTAAATATAAAGCTAAACCAGAAGATGACTTCTAGGTCATCAAACACCATAGCGGAAGCAACTAAGCGGTAGACTAATGCCACAGGCAGCTCGGGTGCGGACGAGACCAAACTCAATCGTCTTCCTCACCGTCGGCGTCGACGAAGTCTGGATCTTCCTCTGTAATCAGCAAGCAAGAATGAGTACAAAAGTACTCAGCAAGTCGCAACCCTTACCCTACCATCAATGGATAAAGGTATGCATTTGGCAGTAGCAAGGTAAAGGCCATCAGGTTTAACATTGCAATAAAGCAAGTTTTACACATGCAGGGGTTCAGTTTATAAAGCATTTTAGCAAAATTATCAAGTTAAGATATTAAGAGGTTGGTCAAGTTTTACGTTGCCGGACACCCCGTCCACGACTACCTTCGGCGGAAGGCCGGACCTATTATCAAAACAACTCACACATCAAGGAGATAAGCACCCATCCCATGCTAGTTCTTGGACCGAACCAAAGCCATGTCCGTGACCGTGGACTCGGCTTTTCGAATAGATTTTAACACTCTGCAGAGGTTGTACGCTGTACCCACAATTTGAGTGCATCACAAGCCACCCGCGATGTGGGTGTGACGACTCACAAAGCCATTACCCATCACAGCATCGTCCCGACTAATCGCCATGGGAGTTGTCCAGGGGTCTAGCCTCTGATCTAGGTCTTCGACCGGGTCGCACACGTCTGCATCACGTCCACCTGCTCCATGGGCTCCCATTGCATCTCCAGCCTCCAGACGATTAACAGACTAGCTGGCGGGGTTTAGACTAAGCCGTGCCGCATACACGGTAGTGTGGTCGCACTGAATAAACGGCTAGGTAGGATGTCACAAGCGACTCGGTCCTTATACGAGCCAAGGCAATCATCTCCACATATATGAACCCACCACCGAGGCGGCATTCATCTCCCATATCACTTGTCATAAGCACACCACAGAGGCGACACTTAATCTTCCATAAATATCATCAGGATCACCTCAGCTCTAACCCAAGTTCATTCATTCATCTTTCTTTAGTTATCACCCAACCTTACTACTACCACACAACACCAATCACGGTTTTCTCATTTGCAAAAGCTAAGTATAAGTAGAGCATTTAGTGATACATAGTCCTAAGCATTTCTATAACAAGGCAATCATCCATGCGTAAATAATATTCATACATGGATATCCTAGGTTTAACAGGGAATAATTTAGGACAGGTAATATAAGGCTCAGTGGTCTTGGTCATACTACACAAAGATTTTGCAAACATCAGGACAATCATTTCATGCAATAAAATAGCTTCTACGGGTTGTGTTTATAAAGCATAGGAGCAGTATGATCAAAGGGAAAACGGATTGTGACTTGCCTTCGTTGACGTCCTCGGGGAGTTCCTGCTCGAAGTCTCTGGCTCCTGGTTCCTGCTCCTCCTCCTCCGCGTACTCGTACTCTCCGTTAGCTACGCGACCGGCAAACAAGCAAACAAACACAAATAAATGCAAAAGAAATAGAAGAGAAGCTCTACACAAAAGATGAAACTGGTAGGAATGGATAGAGCTTGATTTTAGATGAATTTAGGAGGAATAATCGGGTTAATCGGAGGTCGGACGGAGGAGATATTGAATTTATAGTATAGGATGTTGGATTAAATTCCGAAAATGAATAAACCGAGATTTGGAAGGGGCTCACGGGCTGAGTTTAAAGGCTGAACAGAATTCAAGTGTTTTGGGCCTACGTGAGTGCTAAGTGGGCTTCAAGGCTGGGTGGTTTGAGGGCCCATCAGAACAGATCGTGAGTGAAGAGAGATCGAAACAGAGGAGTCGTTCTTCCTCCTCTGCTCCCGTTCTCCATGGGCGAGCTCCTGGTGCTCGAATCCGCATGGGGGAAGGGGGAGATGGCGGCGGGGAAGGGGTGGAATCGAATCCTAGGCTCATGGCTCCTCCGTTTGTGGCATCAATTTGAGGAGGGACAGTGGGGAGCGGCGGTGGCGACGGGGAGTTGGGTGGCGGCCATGGCTGACGGGTTGAGCTCGGGAGAGGGAGGGAGACGGCGATTGAGAGGGCCCGGAGGGTGGAGCTCGTGCTGGAGGCGCTCACCTGCGACTCAATCGGGACAGGGACGAGCTGGAGTGGAAGATTGATGGCGCGGCCATCGGGATTGGGGAAGACGACCGGTTTCGCCTCAACGGAGCTGGGGAAGGGGATGGTGGCCTGGTGGTGGTGCGGTGAGGCGGAGGAGCTCGTGCTGGGGCTATTTATAGCCGGAGGCGAGGGGGAAGGCGAGGCTTGCTGTGGACGCCGGGGCGGTGGCGCTGAGGCGACGGCGTCGCTGTGCGTACAGCGGCGCGCATGGGCGAGCAGCGACGGTGGGGCTCGGGCGGTGCGTCGCTTGCGGCGCGCGCGAGTAGTGGTGACGAGACGGGAGCGGCAGCGGCACAGGCAAGTGGGCACGGCTCAGCTTAGCGTGCGGCTTTGGCCTGAAGGGACGCGAGCTGCAGCGAAGAGAGTGGCCTGGGCGGTGCGTCGCGATGCGGCGTGCGTGGTGCAGAGCGACGGGACTGAAGCTGCAGTGGCACAGGGCGAGGTGTGGAGCGGAGCGGTGTGCGTGAGCAGCTGCGACGGGATGGCTCAGGCAGGAGGAGTGATGGCGTTACGGAGCCGCAGTGCGGGGCGTCGGGTTGCGCTTGGAGCGGCTCAGCTCGATGGGACAAGGCGGGCAGGCGGATTGATGGAGGTAGGCGGGCAGGCTGGGCCAGGAGGAAAGGCGAGAGAAGGTAAGCTGGGCCAGAAACAGCTCAGAACGGGAAAAGGAGGGGAAAGGTTTTGAAAGGTTTTGAAAACTTCCGATTACCGTTTGGATTTGTATTTAAATTTTTAGGGTAAATTTTCAGGGCGTTACAAACCTACCCCCCTTAAAGGAATCTCGTCCTCGAGATTCCCGCTCATCCTTAAAGAGATGGGGATACTCCTTCCTCAAAGCATCTTCTCGCTCTCAAGTAGCTTCTGCCTCTGTGTGCCGACTCCACTGAACACGGTACAGACGGACTGTTGATCCTCTGGTCTGACGGGTGGTTACATCCAAAATCTTAATCGGCACTTCCCGATATCGTAGGTCATCTTGCAGATCCAAAGTCTCCACAGATACATGCTCTTCTGGTATTCTCAAACACTTCTTGAGCTGAGACACATGAAAAACGTTGTGCACATCTGCCAATTCTGGTGGTAGCTCAATCCTGTATGCCACTGTACCGATCTTCTTTAACACACGGTAAGGTCCGATGTAGCGTGGTGCTAACTTGCCACGGACTTGGAAACGACGTGTACCTCTAATTGGGGAAACTTTAAGGTACACATAGTCTCCAACTTGGAAACTTAAATCCCTTCTTCTTTTGTCTGAATAACTCTTCTGACGAGACTGCGCTTCCTTCAGCTTTTCTCTGATTTCCGCAACTTTTTCTTCTGCCTCTTTAACAATGGAGGGTCCTGTAAGAGAACGTTCTCCAACTTCTGACCACATCAGAGGTGTTCTACATTTTCTGCCATACAACACCTCAAAAGATGACATCTTGAGGCTGGCTTGATAACTGTTGTTGTATAGGAATGAGCATAGGCATGGTATAGGAATGAGGAGACTAAAAGATGTGTGCAAAACAGGGGGAGAATTCCTTGAGCACATAATCCCTAATACTATAGCCAAGAAAACAATATAGTAAATTCTAGAAGAATATAGCATTGTACTTTTTTTTCCCTCATTTGAGTTTTTACCTGAAGGTTTCTCAAAAGAAGAGGTTTTTAACGAGGCAATTTGTGCAATTAAGAGCTACGGTACAATGTACTCTTTTCTCCGTTTTCCCACTGGGTTTTTATAAAGGAGTTTTTAATGAGACATGTGCGTCGGTGTAAAATGCCCAAGGGGGAGTGTTATAATAATAATACTTGTTGGAGAAGGAAAGGAAGTTCTAGGAGAACCTATCCTAGTCGTACTCCATATGTGGGCAATTTACCAAAGAGTTTCACTCCTAGTTGGAAAGGAGGGCCTCAACCCCGAGTATAAATAGTGAAGCACCCCAAGCATTGTAAATACAAGTTTATTCAGAATAATAAAGAGAAGGCTCCACCCTACATTGTGTCTCGCCTCTTGTCTACTTTTGTTGTTGTTCTCTCCCGTCGATAGCGTTATTACGACAATTTCAAGGTCAATGTCTATAAAGAAGAGGAATGGTAACTCACACTGCTTGATCGAAAGCAATGGACAATACTTGTTCGTCTTTACCGCTGAACATAGAGATGCTCTTGTCTCTTCCACCAACAGAGTGCGATTCAAATCAATGAATTGGGTAGTTGAATCATATTGTGAAGGCACGTCTTTTGCGTGTTCAACAAAAAAATTAATCATATTAATGCAGTACACCAGGCTATAACCATAAGCAAACCAGACACAAATATGAGTAAACTAGCAACTTGCTCGTACGCTGCTACGGATAATAACAATTTAACATGAAAGAAAATATGTGTGATAAAAGGACCAAATATAATAGACATGTAACCAAACAAAACAATATATGCCCAATCGTTAGTGTGAAAATGAAGATGTTTTGAAAAATTTCACATATACTATTTGGATAGTCTTTATTCCCTTCAAGTCTGGCCATAATCCAAATAACTAAGCTAAAATTTGGTTTACTTTGGGCCCAACATTGGCCAAATGAGCTCATTTTTCACATTTCCTCTTCAATCTAATGTTGTTTCACTTACGTGGAGGTAGGTCAAACGCAATTTCACAGACTTAGCTCGGACGCATATGCATTCCAAGTTGATGCCAACCATCCTTGTTGATTTCTAGCCAAGAGTTTGTCCTAATCTCTCTACATCTCTCTTTACGATGGCATATGTCAGCTCACTTTTCTTGTCTAGTTATTATGGTCTTATCAGTAAAGTTAGTTATACAACTTCTAAAAAGTTACATATGCATAGTACTCTCACACACACACACACACACCCTCTGCAGAGCAGTTTGCACCTATGTGCCTAACTGCCTATAGGCATTTTCTCGCAAACTACGCATATAGCCTTTTTGGCTGGAAACTGGAGAACTGAAAGAAGCTCATACATGTACCACTTTGTACTGTACTCTACTAGTATAAACTAACAAAAATAAATTAATACTATTAATAAAGAGATTTGCTTGTTCTCAGGTGATTGAGATTTCGTACATCTCTCAGTCACATTTTTGGCACAATGAAAACATACTACTGGAACAATGAAACTGCACTGCTAGAACAATGAAAATGTACCGTTGAAACATTTAGTTCTTAAGTGAAACAATTTCGTTTTTCCAAAGAACTTTTTTTGCACAAGTGAATGAAAAATATGAGTGGTTGGATCAAAATCCAATGACTGAAAAAAGTGACTGACAGATTAGCAAAATCTCAGTCATTTGAGAAGGAGACACCTCCATTAATAAAACATTTGCACTTTGTATAGGCAAATGATGTTTCCGCATTATTGGACTTCAAAACTGTGTAGGCTCCGTACCCCACAGGTCACGTTCCCTCAAGTCATGCATGGGAAAACCTGAACGGACCAAGTGCACAACATCTGTCTTTCTGCTTGTGAGGCACCCATGGACTCGGCTCACCAGCTGCTTGCCGTGGACAGAGTGCATGGACCACGATGCTACCGAAGCCATGCAGATCCAGTGGTTCCTGCGATGCGTTTCCTCCCTAACTCTCCCCATCAAATCAACTCTGCAGCTCTGCAAAATAACTGTCCGACTATGCATTGTTTGGATGGTGTGGTTGGGCGAGCCCTTCGTCATGGCTGCAACTCTTCCATGCCTTGGCTCTTGCTAGCATGACAATTATGACTGGTAAGAATGATTAATTACCAGACAACTAGTAAGGATAACGTAACACAGTTACTTCTTTTCAATAATGTTTGACTCGTCATGTATGGATCAAAATGTAGTACCGTTTTCATTTGGCTCCAGACGTCAACAAAAATAGTATTTCCTCCCAAATATCTGCTTCAACTGAATTAGGTCTGTTCGTTTCTTTAGGCCTAAATTTAGGCCTGCTAAAATCTTGTCATTTAGGGGTATTAAATAAAGTCTAATTAAAAAACTAACTGCACAACCATGTGCTAATTCGCGAGATGAATCTAATAAAGATCCGTTTGGATGTCGATATTGGAGGCCTTGGAATGGAATTAGGTTCAATACCAAATCACCCTAAGCATTGAAATGAGCTCAATGCCAATTGCAATTGTTTGAATGTATATGGAATTAAGGGCTAGAATTCAACTCAGGGGCTGAATCGGCGATGGAACTCAACAACACGATGGAATTTTTGTGTTCTTGTTTTACCATTGCGCTGCAAATTTCATCTAGTTTTTAAAATATTTTGTTTCATTTTTTTTAAATTTTTAATTTTTTTTGAATTTTGAATTCGAAACTGGACCGGTTTTTTTGGTTTTTCCGGTAACCGGTCTGGTTACCGACGGTTTTGCAATCATATTTTTGTTTTAAATTTTATTTTTTTGAATTTTGAATTCAAAAATCGGACGGGGCTGGTTTTTTTGATTTTTTGGGTAACCAGTCCGGTTACCGACGGTTTTGCAATCATATTTTTGTATCAATTTTTTTATGAATTTTGAATTCGAAAACCGGCAATCCCTGACGAAGACGCTCCAATGCCACTGAATTCAGAGGGTCAGGCCTCTGAATTGTGGACAGAGCAATTCAGTTATGTTTCAATGCCATGGAATTGGGCCTCCAATGACAATTCCTAATTCCGGCGACATCCAAATACTGGAATTGGCTGAGTCCAATACCAATTCCTAATTCCAGCTCTCAATTCCAACATCCAAACGCTACATAAGGGTAATTAAGCCGTGATTAGACGATGGTTACTGTAGCATCACTGTAGTAAAACATAGATTAATTAGGCTCGTTAGATTTATCTCGTAAATTAGCAGACATATGTAAAAAGTTTTTGTAATTAAACTTTATTTAATCCTCTAAATAGCAAGATTCTTTTTGATGTGACATTTACGTGCTAAGTAATGTGGTTACCATCTTATACTCTAAGCGCAGTTCCTCCTCCGTGCTGAAGAAAAGCATGCCAATGTGGTAAGCACGTAAAATATAAGAACCTATAATAAGGGAGTAACTCCCAAAGGATAATGCAGACTGCAGACTTATTATATTGTAGTTGAGCATATTTCTCGAGGGAAAAAAAGGCAAGAGTACTTAGAGTGTATTAAGGAAAGGACCTAAACTGGATGCCAATAATTAGCAGCAAGAAGATAAATCACTCGCCGATGTGGCCACATTACGTTGTTGAAATAGGATAATTGTCCTCTACTACAACAAAGCGCAGAAATAATTAAAATGGAAAAATAGTTAACAACACTTAATTATGTTGTTTATTCTCAGTCCGCTTCTCAACGACTTGAATTGAGGCCTGCAGACATTGCACGATGTTTAAAAGGGTCAACTAGTAACAGCTTATCTTCCAACATAGCGAAGTTATATGTAGGCATTGTATAAATATATATTATCATCATAATCAGTCTCTTCATCAATTTGCCCTATCGAACTCGCTGCTGCTCGCCTCGCTAGCATGCTCCTCGGCTCTGATTAAAAAACATTTTTAGAGAGACGATCAGCACAAAGATGGCTTGGAGGAAACATAGAACGTAACAGAGCATTCGTTATGACACCGCTTGTTCATGGCGAGGATGTGAAGACATGAATGAACGGTAATCCTAAGCACTAACGGCATCAGCGCACGGGGCCTGGCCCATTTGTTTCTAGTATTGGAACGATGGAGAAGCGCACGGGGCCGGGAAGGCGGCGCGCAGGGCCAGGCCCAGGCAGCACATGGATTGGACCTTGCTTTAACGGGCCCTCATATATACATTGCGTATTCGATCAAGGCCCAAGCCGACAAACAACGGCACGATTCCAGTCTATTTCTTCTGATCAACCAGGCCGCCTGCCGCCGCCGCCGCTGACGGGTGCTCGACGATCGGGCGCCGGTAAACAGTGCACGGGTCAAGGACTACCGGCCGGCGCTGCCCCACCGATGGATTCATCGAGGTTTAACCTATATGGTGAAGTTCTACCGGTCGAACAAACTTGTGTCTCAGTATAAAGCAGAGGACCATCGCACCCACCGCACGTGTGCCAGCCATGACCATTGTTGTACCGAAACGAAATTAGATTTAGATTGCTCCGAGGAGAAGAATATTAGGATTCCTCCCATGTATAACTTGCCTAGAAAAGTATTCGGAAACTTGTGGAGTGGACAATTTGAATCTGACTGCACTTTGTTTCAATCAACTATGTATACACAATACATTACGTCTCCAAGGGAACAGCACGGATTTCTCGATCGAGTCGACGTTCGAACCCTATCCGTACACGGCCGGATTGCTCCGCCGCCAGCCCTCCGCCGCCGCAGCGTGCTTGCCGGAAAACAGCGCACGGATTAAGAGCCACCCGCCGGCTGCTGCCCCCAAGGCCCAAACAACAATGGATCCGTCGAAATCTGACGCACGGTAATGTTCATCTATCCTAGCCCTGAACTGCAAAAGTGGTGAAGTGTATTTAGTTGCATCAATCTTATGATAGTGGAGGAGGCACTGTCAGCAAGCGGCTCTCCTGTATTCCACTCCGAGTGAGTCCTAATGGCTCCTCTGCTCTTTGCTTTCTTCTTGCTTCTTCAAGTAGGATAATTTCGTGGAGAGTAGCTTTTTTATGGAACCTGCAAGTAAATTTTTATCGTATAACGTGTTATAGAAGTTGAATAAGTTACACTTGATGGTGATAGAACAACATAGCAGTTTGCTATCAGTAAATCTACCTAAATGTGTTTATTCCTATCGTTGCAGTCATCCTGGAGTTGGAGGGGATGTAACTGGAACTTGTATTCGGCAGAGTGTTCTCTATTCAAACCGCCCGAGGAGGCCACGACGCAGACAAGAACCATCACCGTGAGTGTGTCTTTATTATGTCTTCTCATTTTTACCCTGCTTTTTGACTTTTTTTTACCGTGCTTTTTGACTTGTGCAAATTTCTGTAACAAATTCATATTGTCTTTCTTTTGGCTAATCTTTGCATTGATCACTGATCATATTTCCTTTCAATTACGCTTTGATCAGGGCCCAGGAGCATCCAAGCGAGTTGAGCAGCGGTGAGCTTCGTGCTCCAGTTACAGATTTGCTAACACTTGAGGAGGCACTCTCATTGAGTGATCCACCACCTTTGACTCCTCAAATAACTGGTGAAGATGATGAGGATTATGATGCGTACGTATAACTTTGTTCTGTTGGAATGATATAGTATTAGATAGCTGTTAGTAGACCCTCCTAATTAAACATCGTGCGACTTTGCAGGCCACATGAACCCATAGAATTTGGAATGGGAACTTTTGGTCCACAGACTCTCCACTATTCAGCACCTCGGACTCAATTCAAGTGGTTAGGGGGCGTATACGATCGAGGACAAGTACCGTAAGTGTTGTTAATTTCTTTAATTCTTTATGTTCTCTATTGTAGTAGGTGTTTGTTAACCTGTTTCAATCTATTGTGATGTCAGAATTGAGGAGCTTGCTGCTGATCCGAGCAGTGCTGAGCTTGATCCATCAAGATCACAGGAGGCGTCAGGTAGTGATTCAGATGACGAGTATGTATCGTTTTATAGTGTTATTAAAGCTGTCCTAGTATTTTTTTTTCCTTGCTTTTTGAAGCCTTGATGCGTTAAAAATAGCAGAGCCTCGTCAAACTAAAGGTTTAACATTTGGTTCCAAATAGCATAAAAAGCAACGTACTGGCATATGATCAGCGTAGCATCGCAAATGTAAACACAACAATCTTTTTTTTTTTGTATTCTAATTTGCAGATCAACTGGTATTAGTGTAACTAATTGGACATAACTAGCAAAGTACAGTTCTAGTTTGTAGCATTACTACTGCACCCAAGTAACATAGAGAAGATATACCACTATTGCTAACGAATGTGCATAACAATGCAAGTGTCCTTGACAGTAGACATTTGCTGGACATTATTGGCTGTTAGTTTTCATTACCAGTCATGCTTTCTTTTCCTCAATACAACAATTTAACACATCTGCAGTATTAACCTTTTAGTGTTATTCCCTTTTAGATTCTTATATACTTTACTTGCTTACAATATCGGTATGGTTTTGTTCAGCACGGAGGAGGAATTGCGTTTGCTTAGCGAATACCTTGCTGCGAATACTTGTACCAGCCTCAGGCAAGCTTTTGATGAAGTTATAGCAGTCGAGCATGCTGCTCTTACTGAACTAGCTGCTGAGAGGGGTATAGAGCCGCCACCACCAAGGAAAACACTTACAAGTTGATCAGCAAACTGAGTCACTTCAGGCACAGCAACAGCCTTTACCTGCAGCCGCTCAACCTCAACAGTGTACAGGACCCAGAAAACCAAGGTAGAGTTTGGTCTTTCTTTTGTTTTCCCTCATCGTATTGACATTGCTTTCTCGCGGTCATCCTTAGCCTTAGTTAAAAGCTGACAACTGTGTGGGTGATTTACATTGTTTTTCTGCCATACTTGGCAGAGTTTAAGACATTATATTTGGGAGGGGAACAAAATAGGATCCATTGTGCTTTGTATGGTTGTAAGTAGTCTGTTACCTTTATGCTACACATCGATATTTTTTTCCTTCTACCTCTACGTTTATTTTGTGCAAAATATTGGACTAATATTAATAATATATTGTATAGCTAAGGGCAATAGGCCCATGATTTTTCTCCTGCCATACCTTAGCCTTATTGAAGGAATAGTATTTTTCTACCATGCTGTTGCTCCTTTATGTACGCTACACCGTTACCCTTTGATTATTTTGGCAAAATATTGTTTAATGATATCCATGCATGGGTATCATGTATCCCTACACCATAGTGTTTGCCCCCTATAAAGTTTTCTCCTATGATCCTAAACATAATGAGATCTCAAACATAATTGTGAGCCTTGGCAAGTTGAAATTTCTAAACAAGTTTTATGTGTGCCAACTTTTGAACTTCACTGTAAACTGTGCAAACTTTTCACCTATGCATACCACCGATGCAGCTTACTAATTGTTATTTCATTACCTAGTTTTTAGCATGTGTAATATACCTTTATTTATGCCTTTAAACGTCTAATAGTTTGAATTCAAGCAGGTGTGAAGCCTGGATGTGTGAGGAGGTGAAGATGGTTTTTGAAAAATACACTGAGAGAAGAAATGACCTCAAGGCAGTATACAAATATTTTGATTCTTTTTTCTTTAGAAAAAACTGTAAGT
Organism: Eragrostis nindensis; assembly: GCA_012490785.1. NCBI lineage: Eukaryota > Viridiplantae > Streptophyta > Magnoliopsida > Poales > Poaceae > Eragrostis > Eragrostis nindensis. The sequence continues at coordinate 517,027 of JAAXCT010000015.1, read as the reverse complement.
AGATATGTTTTTTTTTCGCGAATGTAAGTAGATATGTTTTAATGGTACGTTGATTTGTTTTTAGGGATTTGACTGTCAATTCAATGAACTTTGCCATCAGTGCTTCAGTGTCGAGAATTACAATAAAATTTTCCACCATTACAACTTCACAGTCAAGATGAAGAAGCCCAACTCAGTTGATTGGGTTGTTGCACTGTACTTTGCAGAAGTGAAGCAGATATTCGGGAGGAAATACTATTTCTGTTGCCGTTTGGAACCAAATGAAAACGGTACTGAATGATGGTTTGCATTGAAATCTCAATGAATGTGTTATGTTATTCTTACCATTTGTCGTTATTCTTGCCAGGTCATTGTTATTCTTGCAAGAGCCAAGGCATGGAAGACTTGCAGCACCCTGCCACGGGTGGGTTTGATGCCGGCTCGCCAAATGTTGGGTTCAGTATGTGGTATGAATGAATGGAACCTGTTTATTAGTGAGACAGTTTCTGATTTAGTGTTAGGTCCGAGGGAACCAGATCTTGTAGTGGTGTCAGAATATGTGGATGCAAGCTCTAGTTGATCTTTTGAACCAATATGTTTTATTTGTATGCTGACATAGTGACATGTGCGTATTATTTATGGTGTAGTAATCACTTTGTGAGTCTCTTATTAAAATGGTTGTCGTGCTTGCATTCAGTCTCTACGTGACATGACCAAGCCTAATTGGCAACTTGGTTGATGTCAAAGAGGAAAAAAAAAACAAACATGTCAACTTGGCCAAGTTTGGTAGAGTTTGGAACATGTGACTTGCATGAAGAAGTGGGTGTACAAAGGGCTTGACCAAAGTTTCCTACAGTTTCTCCTCCTTTGAGCTGGCAAAAGGGACCCGGTGATCAAAATTGAGGTCGATCACACGTCCCGCTGCTGAGGCCAGCGAATGCCGCCACGCCACCATGCACCGTGATCATCTGTACACACGTGCCCAGCCATGCATGACCAATGTACCGAGACGAAATTTTATAGAAAATGGGAAGATTGCATTAATCCCGGCCTTGGCTCTCAAGGATGCTACAGCCACAGTGGCCTTGACCTCAAAAAGAGCTACAACCAAATACAATCTCCGACAAAAGTCGGTCATCATCAGAAATGCACAAACGCTACACTGATGGAATAAAATAAGTAAATAAAAATGGCGGTGGAGCCATTTACGAACTGAAGTAAAACCAGGGAGAGAAGTTGCTTATAATTGTTAATTTAAAGTATATGTGTTTATTGTTATCAGTGTAGCAATAGATGCTATCAGCTAAAATTCATGTGGTCTAAGTAAGAATTATAAATAAACATAAATGAATTGAAGCCTATGGATCTAATGTGCGTACATGCAAAAGCGATGTTACTATGAAAATGGAACGGTGAAAACCGGCAGAGCGTGAACACCAGCAGCGTCAACAAACCCAGATACATCAGTTTACTCTGTGCACGGAGTTGACTGAATATGTGCTGCACGAATAAAGGAACCTACAAAAAAACTAGTTATACTGGCCACAGCTCGCTCACCCTCCACCAATCTCCCTCCAACAAAAAATATCTGCTGGTGTTGCTGTCACTGCACGGGAATGACAGAGGTTGGGAAAATGCCATGTGTGATATCATGGATTTGGTGCCAGAAAAGAGACACGACCATGTGCCATACTCAGCCTTGAAAGGAATTATATGTTGCAAGGCACTCATAGGTCATCTTCTCGACCGTGTTATCTACCAAAGACTACTGAATATTGATGAAGCTTCATGCAGCCTTTTTTTTTTGCGGATCCTATTAATAAATGTAGCTCCAACACATGATCTTTTAGCATTAACAAGACATCATGGTTGGCCTCCTGTCCTATGCATGAAGTAGAGCCTTAAGTCACCAAAAACAAAAGATCCGGCAGGCAAAAAAAAAAAAAATCCCTGAAATCCTAAAGTGACCGAGAAACCCCATTGCATCCCTTTATTCTGAGGAAGGTCACAACATAACCCTGATCGGATTAGCTAGCTAAAGAGAGGAGAAAATCCGGAGAGATTTGATCGACATTAAAACTACCTAAACCCAGCCACATGTTAGGCAAACAAAATTTAATTGACAAAACAAACAAAAATAACTCTAGAATATGTATTTAAAACAACATATCTGCAAGAATAGAGTTTTCACTTCAAATGGACCGGATACTCTACAGTCATCCACATATAAAAACGAATAAAATGATTGGGAAGATTGTATAATATAATTTCAAAAGTTTCTCAAAAATTCATATCATGAGTATGTAACAAATAATTGGCTTACCAATACTGTTGATAGTAGATTAAAAAGAAGTAGAAGCATATCTCACCTTAGTCTCAGATTCATTGATGACAAGAACACCATATTATTTTAGTATGCCAAGTAAATTTTCAAGCCGTTTTTTCCCTCTATCAGCTTTGTCCTCTGATCTAAATTCCTTAGATACAATTTTCTTGTACTGATTTCTTAAGTTCTCTAGAACTAGAATGAAGTCCCATTTGAACTCATGGGGAGGTTCCAAACCAACATTCTAAATTTCATCATTGACACCACTGCCCTAGGCTTGAATGCAAAGCAAAGCACCTACATATAAAAAGGAATATAAGATTTTGAGGACCAAACAACGGATTGCCGAGAAACATTTATTTACAAATTCAAACTTTTATAATTACATGGCAAAGGTGCAGAGATCTGTGATTTTACTTTAATTTAGAGTAAAATGCATGAATGGCCATTGAACATGTATGGTTGTTTTAATTTTATCATTTTACTCATGAAAATGCAAATTGTGACTATTGAGCTTGACCCAATGTTGATATGGCCATTACCTTCATATATAACCCTACGTACTTGATGATGTGGCATATATTACCGTGATGCGCATGGAATTCATCTTTTTCAATAAACTATTTTCATCTATTACTTGTCTTTCATTTATAAAAGGCCACAATCTTATGGCACTGCTGCAAAGCGACGTGCAGTGAGAGAATACGGTCCAGCAGAATTGATTGGAATAGATGCTTCAACCATGAGTCCAGCCCACCCGCAGTAAGAACCTCCAACAGATTATGGTAAATTCCAGGCTTGTTGTTTACCTTTGCTTACTTCCTCGTAACGATTGAAAAGTGAATAGTAGCATATTAGAGTCAAATGTAGCTAGTATGGATGTTGACGACGTGATGGCTAAGGTAGTGATCCGACCTGTAGAGGGCTCTAAAGAATATAAAATTTAGTTTCCTGATTCAGTGATGAAGAAGTGAGATTCAACTTTAAAAAATTAGAAAAGAAGACATGCACAATTAAGTTTTTTGAAACATGTAAAAGGCCTCACATGACACCAACTTCGGCCAGAAATTTTCTCAATGTGGCCCTCCAACATAGAAACAGAATCAATAGATTGAAAGGTCGGGCACAGATAAAAAGGAAAATAATAAATGAGAGTGCATGTGGAGCACTTATAGGGGACCTCTTATATGCAGATTAATCTAAGGTTAGCAAGCTGAAGATCAGCCCAATAGCTCAACAAAAACTGAACAGCCCAGCCCTACTTAGACGTCAACATTTTGAAACCAAAGGGTCAACATTTAGGTAAACCTATTTCGACACTTTTAGAACATGCAGTCAACATTTTGAAAAAATGTTGATCCAGAAACAAAAAATGTTGACATAATACAAATAAAATATTGATACAGTACATTTAAAATATTGACAAAAAATTAGAATTTCAAAAAGTTCAAAAAATATTCATATTGGATCTCATTTTTTAGCAAACACCATGATGGTTCAAACGGATTCGAAAACGGACCTACGGTTTGGGAGAAAAATGCGTTTGAAATTTCGGAACCGGTTCTTTTTCTCCCCTTCCCACCCGTCCCAATCAGGTCGTGACACGTGGTACACTCTCAGCCGTCCTACACCCACTCAGATCTGATATGTTGCACGACTCTCAAATACTGATCTGCAGATTAACTCTTATAGGATGATCTATGTATAGGAAATTCTCACTTATAGGTGCTCTGAAGCAGCTGGAGCACCCAGCCCAACAGGCCCAATAAGAAAACAGCGCAGGGCTCATTATTGTTCCAAGTTACTGGAACATTTAATCTAAAAAAAGTTACTGGAACATTTGTTCTAAATTATTGGAACATTTGTTCCAAGTCACTGGAACATTTTTTAAAAAATGTTGGAGCATTTGTTCCAAATTACTGGAACATTTGTTGTAAAATGTTGGAACATTTGTTCTAAATTGTTGCAACATTTGTTCCAAATTACTGGAACATTTGGAACAATTATTTCAATGACATGGAACATTGGAGGTCGCCGGCCTGCGGTGAGCGCGGTGGCACGAGGCGGCGCGGAGGGCGGGAAGCGGGGGCGCGGCGGCGAGCCCGCGCGTCAGCGGCAGGCTACAGGCGAGCTGAGCAGCGATACACTGCGAGGGTGCGTGCAGCGAGCCGGTAGGGGCTCGCGGGCTGCGCGGCAAGCGGGGCAGGCAGGGCCCGCGCACGAGCGGGGCGTGGGCTGGACTGGCGACGCGAGACGGGGTGAGGCGCAGCGGGGGCAGCACGGGGGTGAGGAAGAAGATGAGCTACGGCTGTTCGATGCGCTCAGCACAAATCTAAAATTCTAAGTGTCCTAGCAGCCAGGGGCACCAGAATGCTGTATAGGAAATCCTCTAGACCTTGTTTTAACGGGCCCACGATATATACATTATTGCGTATTCCATCAAAGCCCAAGGCGACAAATAACACGATTCAACCGTCTTTCATCTGATCAACCAGGCGCCAACCGGCCGCCGCCGCGTGCTCGACGGCCAGGCGCCGGGAAACAGTGCCCGGGTCAAGGACTACCGGCCGGCGCTGCCCCACCAATGGATTCATCAGAGGTTCGACGTATGGTGACTTTGACCGGTCGAACAAAACAAACTTGTGTCGACGTAGATGACTTACAAAGCAGAGGACCATCGCACACCCACCGCACGTGCCAGCCATGGCTGCATTGTTGTACCGAAACGAAATTAGATGGCTCCGAAGAAAACATTAGGATTCCTCCCATGTAACTTGCCTAGAAACGTATTCGGAAACTTGTGGAGGGGACAATTTGAATCCGACTGCACTTTGTTTTTTTTTTACGCAAGACTGCACTTTGTTTCAATCAATCAATCTATATATACGCAAGACTGCACGGATTTCTCGATCGAGTGGACGTTCGAACCCTATCCGTACACGGCCGGATTGCTCAGGCGCCAGTCCTCCGCCGCCGACGCCACCACCGTGTGCTCGCCGCCGGCAAACAGTGCACGGACTAAGAGTTACCGGCCAGCTGCTGCCCCCAAGGCCCAAACAACAATGGATCCGTCGAAATCTGACACACGGTAATGTTCATCTATTACCCTGAACTGGAAAAGTGGTGATGTGTATTTAGTTTCCCTTACCAACCAGTTGGAACTTGAATTGTTGGATGTTCCTCCTGTTTCGTACCCAGAAGACTCTGTTTATTGAGTTATGAGTGGATTATGCAGAGTATATGGCCATATGCAGGTCCTATGTAATCTTTTCAGCTAATTGCAGAGCCATCTCAAACTCTCTAATTCAACATTTTTTATGTTTAATTTTGGTGTGATCTAGGACTCCGGTGTCCCTTGGATTCCTGTTTAATGTGTGTCATTCCATGATAGCATTACAGAGCCACCTTTTTTTTATTATTCCGGTACCCCCGCACAGCGAAAGTCTAAACAACGATACAAGATACAAGTCCGGCACACGATAAGGAAGCGGCGACGCATTCACGATACAGGAATCCGCATCACAAGCCTGATGATGCGAACTTGACAAAGCTCACTCCTCAACCTCCCAGTGGACGGTCCAGCCCTCAGGAGGCTGTCCAGCCCACTCGCCACCTCCACCAGCGGAGTCAGGGACAAAGACGCCACTTGCATAAAACATTTAAGAGCCAAACCCTGAGCAACTTATACTCAGCAAGACTTACCCATCAACGTGGCTAACTACAGCTGACTCCTAGTATGCAAGGCTACAAGAGGGTAGGTTGACTCATGCGCATAAAACCGCCCTAATTATTAGGTCCTTACTTTCAAATTTTAATTCAAATTAAGTACTTAACCAATAATACAGTGCACTTAACAGTAAAACAGGTATAAAACAATACATCAGATCAGCAGTGCAGTAGTAAATAAATACAGTAATAAACTAGCTCATCACATCATTCAATAATCACACTGCGAGGTGACTCAGTGAACAAGTGGGTGCTCATTTCTGAGAGCGGCGGCATCGATGTACATCCTGCAGGAGAAACCTGACCACACGACGCATACGCGTAAAAGTCGCATGCGGCAACCTTTCGCGCTGTACACCACCGGAGCTGTACTAGATTCTACTCCTCCCGAGGAAGGGGTCTCCCGCCGTGGCCGCCGCCCCAGACGTACAACCACGCAGAACGTTATCCCTCCTCTCCCAAGTACCTTGATTGAAAGAGTAAAGTACCCACCAGACATCTAGGGCGACACATGCTACATCAGTTTACTAGGCGCATAAAACACTAGCATGTGATCAGTAGTTCAAGCTTGCTCAGCGGGGCCAACAACGAACGGTCCTTAACCGACACAGACGGGGCTACTACCGTGAAGGCCCAGCCTTCTCCAACCATCCTAAACAAACAACCCCCGTCCAGTCTGCAACAAACCTAAATTCTGCTAGTACAATCCAGAGTAAAATCTATCATGCGAGTAGGACATACCACTCGTCTTCTACCGCGCGCTAGCCACTAAGCCTAGCAGATTCTAACGACAACCTGAAACCTGCTGCTACTGTTGACGGTCATTACGGCATGAAATGACCATCAACATATCGGTAAATAAATAGCTTTTCACCAAGATTCCATGCATATTAGTTTAAATTAACATAGTTCCACAAGTTTTGGTGATTTTTGGATGCAGGAGTAGATAATGGAGGAAAGTGGGCCCAAGCCGGGGAAAACCCAGGCTGGCCGGCCCCATCATAGGCCGGCCGGCCTATCCCGGTGGCCACCGGCTACGATCTTCCTCCAGTGGGCTGTAAACAAGCCCAAACTTCATAATTTGAAGCCCACTCAGTGGATTTGCGCCGACTTACCGGTAGTGGGCCATTTGGGCCTTAGCTTGGCCCTCACTGCAATTCTGCCGTCCCCACGGAGTAACCGACCTTCGGACCGACTCCAGGAGGCGATCAGAAGCGTCCACAGGCGAGGCGGTGGCCAACCGCCACTGTGGATGGCCGGCCGGCCTTGTAGGGTGGCCGGCCGGCCTATCTTCGCGCCACCGACGTCCCAGCTTCGAGCATAAGTATCCCCCCCTGCTGGGAGGCTATAAATAGAGGTGGCCGGCTCCATTCCAACTCGCACCTCCACACTTGAGAAGGGAAGATCCAAAAGGGTCACGCTCATCTCATGGAAGATCATTCCACTTGTGTAGTTTAGAGTAGGCTAGTTGGTCATGGGAGTTAGAGTAGAAGTGGGAGCTTTGCTCGGAGCTCCGGAGTTCTCTTCGGAGTTTGGGTAAAGTTCTCGTGTATCTTTTCTTAAATACTTTCTTTAATATAATTATTTTCTTATTTATTTTCTTATTTATTTATTTTAGTTTTCCTTTTAGTTTACATTTATTTATTTAAGTAATAATTATAGAGAAATTCTTGTGTTGGTTCCACGTCTGTGTATGGTAGGTCTATCTGCATGGGTTGTTTGCACCGCAAATGCTTACACAATCCACATAGATTTGTTATGCATGGTTGGCTTGCTCTTATGCGAAGAGTAAGTTATCTAGGATATTTGCTTGTATGGCTCAAGGAACTATTCTAGATGTGAGTTTGCTCTACACCCCACGGAGGATGGTAGCCGCGAGTACGTGTGACAGGCGTACCGGTCTCTGTAATCCACCACGTCCGGGTGATGGTTTTAGTAGGAGGTCAATAGCACGTAGTTCCCCAAGGTAGTTGAACCTAATTCTCGGTTTGCTACCTTGACATGCGTGTGTCCCGATATGCAGGAACGAATGAAAGCTTAAGTAGATATTTGTAACCCCTAGGCAGATACCTTTCTTCTCGTTGTCCTCCCAGTTGACTAGTTCTATCTCTTTATCTTCATATGGAATCCTTGTGTGTGTTGGCTTGCCACCTATCATATCTTTCAATCTTTTACCCATGCTTTGGTCTAGTTTGCAAGTTATAAATAATAGATGTTTCCTTGTTAATTCATGATATTCTTAGCCCTGCTTCCCTGAGGAAAATATAAATACGATACCCTTGGAATACTCCTAGGTGAAATGCTACAACGGTGTTCCGTGCGCTTGCGGAGTTGATATTTATCTCTGTGCGTAAGAAACGCCAACAAGCATTTCTGGCGCCGTTGCCGGGCAAGCAATGGTTTAAGATATCTATGATTGACATCGATTATCCATTATGATTAATTTGCTGCTATATTAAGCATCCACCTGCATTTTGTTTGAGCATATCACCATCGCATCTGCATTGTTTTCTTTTCAATCCAGCTGCATATTTAATTTCCCTCCATCCCATCCCGCTGCATTTAAAAAAAAAAAACCGAGTGCCCAATCATAGGCCTCGGGCTTTCAAAAATAAAAAAAAAATATAATTAAAAAAAAAGAACCCGAGCGCCCAATCATATGCGTGGGGATTTTTAAAAAAATAAATAAATAAACTCCGAGTGCCCAATCATAGGCCCGGAATTTGTTTCAAAAAAAATATAGAGAAAGGTTGGATTTATATGATAGGAAGAAGGAAACATACGTGGCGAAACCAAAACGTTCAATGAAGAGATCTAAGAGCTTAGTCTTGCAGAAAAGACTAAGTTTGGGGAGGAACCGCCAGGTACGCACACGTAATTATTCCCTGTTTTCTTTGTCATATATCCTCTCCTTTCAAAATAAAAAAAAATATGCTGCCTGAAACGTTCAATGCTTTATGAATGCAAAGATACTTTGAGTTGCTCTCTGATGAAAATATGCTGCATCTTTTTGACCATACCCCTTGCTCTTGAAGTTTCTTTTCTTACATGGGTGTTGGTTGAGCTGTTAGTCATAAATCAATCGCTTGCGTCTCTTTCTATTGGTTGGGTGAAGATCACTTCTGTGCCTCTGTTCTCCATTGAGATTATGCCCGGTAGCCGTTCAACCAACAGAAAAATACATGCCTCTATGATGCTTTCATGACAGAAGGAGAGAATAATGTGCTCTGCTCTCCTCACATAGTTAATCGAATTAGACGTGATGTCTAGGTTGATCAATGGACCTATAGAGATATGTTCAATGTAGGCGAATGGTTTTGTACTAACCATTGCAGGGATCCTTTTGAGAGTAAACCAAGTACATCAGGCAACATGGAAGGCACATAATTCAAGAAGGAGATACCAACCAGGCGGACCTAGTACCTTCAAATGAAGATTTAATCGCTTAGCTTTGCACATGGTTGCAAGAGCTAAGCTTGGGGAGGGACCGCCAGGTAAGTACTTCTATATACGATATTATACTCTTCTTGAATTGTGCCTTTTCCTTAAAAAGAAAAAAAACACAAAAAATATTATGTTCTCGGCAAAACCCAATAGGGGCTAGCCACCTGTATCACCCTCATTCTTTTTGCAGACACAAGAAGAATGGAGGAAGCGGCCTATTCAAGCTTAAGTCTTGCGAAGACTCAAGCTTGGTGAGGACCCCCAGGTAAGTATCCCTATCGATCAATAAAATACTCCCTGTTTCGAATAAAATGTTAGAATATTGGTGAATACTGCACTTAAAGGAAATGATGATTAGTTACATGATAGCTCCCCTTGTGTCGCATTGATGCAACCTCTACTCCTGACATGTGTGTTATTTATACTCGAGCATAGTCACATCACTAGTGTTGCTACATTTTTGTGGGTTGCATACATCAAACCAAGTCTAAGCAGTGTGGATTAAGATATGGCATGATTAGGACTTGTTGCAATTTCTTAGCATGGTGAAAGTCCAGAGATTTTTCATTTTAATTGCTGCAAGTACCTAAAAACCCTTTCGTTTTGGAACACTTCTCTTGTGAGGATTTATTTACCTGCCAGAGCCATATCATGAAAAATATTTGAAAAAGCCCCACTCATAGCCATTTGCTCATGCGTTGAGTTTAGTTAAGGTTTAAATGCTTTTGAGAATAAGCACTCCTTTTTCCGGTCATAAACTCCTTCGCGTGTGTTTTTGTTTTTCTTTCCACCAAAAAAAAAGAGGAAAATGTTTGGAAAATCGACCAAGCATCTTCCTACATTTGCAAAACTTTTGGTCCATTCAAAAAAAAAAAGAGGGCTCAAGAATATTTCAAAATGTTTTTACGGACCATGCAAAAGTTATAGCCTCATGCACCATGGAGTATATCAAAAAAAAAAATCTCCATGGTTGCATCCCAAAATAAAAGGCTATATGGTTCTTATCATAAACATCTTGAGCAGAATAAAAGGACCAAAGTTTTCAAAACCCCCTGCCATAAGTGTGAGTTCATCTTCTCCCCCTCCGTCGCAATCTTCTCTATGACCGGAAAGGAGTTGCTATGTCTCTTAAGATTTATTCTTTAACTTTACAACATATGCATGGCATTTGTGCATTTCCTTACCAAGTCCACATACAAGCCTAATTTGGTAGAAGGCAGGAATGAGTGAAGCTTTATAGGGATAGCCTCATATTGAGGGAGAGGGGAAGTGTAAACCAAACAAAGGAGAATTTTCTTTACCTTGTCTTGCAGCACATAAAAACTCTGGACGTACACCTGCTAAAAATTGTTTGACTCGTCCAAAAGTGCTGTTCTAATCTTCAATGCTATATGACAAGGTGAAGCATACACGCCCCACACATGTGCAACACTCGTAAATATTCTGTGCTCTTGTATACTTACCACCATTTAGGGAGTACGTTGTTGCTTTATTACCCATGGGGCGCTTTCTTTGTAACTCCTGATCCGCCAGTACCCTGAGTTTAGTTTACTCGAGGACGAGCAAAGTTTAAGCTTGGGGAGATTTGTTGACGGTCATTACGGCATGAAATGACCATCAACATATCGGTAAATAAATAGCTTTTCACCAAGATTCCATGCGCATTAGTTTAAATTAATATAGTTCCACAAGTTTTGGTGATTTTTGGATGCAGGAGTAGATAATGGAGGAAAGTGGGCCCAAGCCGGGAAAAACCCAGGCCGGCCGGCCCCATCATAGGCCAGCCGGCCTATCCCGGTGGCCACCGGCTACGATCTTCCTCCAGTGGGCTGTAAAGAAGCCCAAACTTCATAATTTGAAGCCCACTTCTACTCTAACTTCTTACGCACAGAGATAAATATCAACTCCCCAAGCGTACGGAACACCGTTGTAGCATTTCACCCAGGAGTATTCCAAGGGTATCGTATTTTATATTTTCCTCAGGGAAGCAGGGCTAAGAATATCATGAATTAACAAGGAAACATCTATTATTTATAACTTGCAAACTAGACCAAAGCATGGGTAAAAGATTGAAAGATATGATATGTGGCAAGCCAACACACACAAGGATTCAATATGAAGATAAAGAGATAGAACTAGTCAACTGGGAGGACAACGAGAAGAAGGGTATCTGCCTAGGGGTTACAAATATCTACTTAAGCTTTCATTATAGATTCGTTCCTGCATATCGGGGCACACGCATGCCAACGTAGCAACCCGAGAATTAGGTTCAACTACCTTGGGGAACTACGTGCTATTGACCTCCCTACTAAAACCATCACCCGGACGTGGTGGATTACAGAGACCGGTACGCCTGTCACACGTACTCGCGGCTACCATCCTCCGTGGGGTGTAGAGCAAACTCACGTCTAGAATAGTTCCTTGAGCCATACAAGCAAATATCCTAGATAACTTACTCTTCGCGTAAGAGCAAGCCAACCATGCATAACAAATCTATGTGGATTGTGTAAGCATTTGCGGTGCAAACAACCCATGCAGATAGACCTACCATACACAGACGTGGAACCAACACAAGAATTTCTCTATAATTATTACTTAAATAAATAAATGTAAACTAAAAGGAAAACTAAAATAAATAAATAAGAAAATAAATAAGAAAATAATTATATTAAAGAAAGTATAAAAGAAAAGATACACGAGAACTTTACCCAAACTCCGAAGAGAACTCTAGAGCTCCGAGCAAAGCCCCCACTTCTACTCTAACTCCCATGACCAACTAGCCTACTCTAAACTACACAAGTGGAATGATCTTCCATGAGATGAGCGTGACCCTTTTGGATCTTCTCTTCTCAAGTGTGGAGGTGCGAGTTGGAATGGAGCCGGCCACCTCTATTTATAGCCTCCCCAGCAGGGGGGATACTTATGCTCGAAGCTGGGACGTCGGTGGCGCGAAGGTAGGCCGGCCGGCCACCCTACAAGGCCGGCCGGCCATCCACAGTGGCGGTTGGCCACCGCCTCGCCTGTGGATGCTTCTGATCGCCTCCTGGAGTCGGTCCGAAGGTCGGTTACTCCGTGGGGGCGGCAGAATTGCAGTGAGGGCCAAGTTAATGTCCAAATGGCCCACTACCGGTAAGTCGGCGCAAATCCACGTGAGTGGGCTTCAAATTATGAAGTTTGGGCTTGTTTACAGCCCACTGGAGGAAGATCGTAGCCGGTGGCCACCGGGATAGGCCGGCCGGCCTATGATGGGGCCGGCCGGCCTGGGTTTTCCCCGGCTTGGGCCCACTTTCCTCCATTATCTACTCCTGCATCCAAAAATCACCAAAACTTGTGGAACTATGTTAATTTAAACTAATGTGCATGGAATCTTGGTGAAAAGCTATTTATTTACCGATATGTTGATGGTCATTTCATGCCGTAATGACCGTCAATAGCTACAAAAATAGGACACAAGGTAGGATAAGAAGGTAATCCTAATGCAGTTCTATGGTTTCACGTCAACTCCTAATAAACCTAATGCACAAACAAGTACTAGCCCCAATCAAGTGATAAACGAAAATCTAAAACAGGTAGGCATGCACCGGGGCTTGCCTGGCTCAGGAGCTACGCTAGCTGGGTCAGCTACAGGGTCAGTGTGCTGCTCCTCCTCCTGTGTCTCCTCCGGCAGCTGGAAGTCCAGTGGCTCCAGAGTCGTCTCTGCCACTACACATTAATGACAAGGAAATATGCAAGTTAGATGCAAGTAAAATGATGGAATTTATGATTTAAAAAAATACTTAACAGGATAGTCATTTGCACTGTAAGTGCAAATGATTAACTTGAATTATTAGTATTTTCTTCATTGACTCTTATTTAAGTTGATTAATTAATTTAATTCAAGTTGAGTAATTAGTGTAATGAATTTCGAAAATTAGTTTAGGTCCAATGGCATTTTTCTAGTGATCAACACCACTGGAAGTAATTTACGGTGAAGTTTGATGATTTATGGCATTCTGGATTATTTATTGTGATTTAAATAACGCAGAACACGATTTAAATCAGAGAAAAATAATTAAACAGGATATGATAGTAAAAAAATGTTCTGTAAATGTGTTAACAGTAGCTTAACAGATATGCAAGAGTTCAAAATTTATGGAGCAACAGAGAATTTATTATGATTTAAACAATATCTGCACAAATGTATTTTTACAGAAAACAGAGAATGTGTGTTGTGTGATTTGACATTTTTGCTGGACAGATCTGAGTACACGGAAGCCAATAAAATTGGTTTTGCATTTTTCGGAGGTGTATTCAATTTATTATGCATTTTACAAGTTTCTGTGATTTTCTGAGGAATTGACAAATTCGGAAAGGATTGAAAATGGGCAGACCAATCAGATCTGGGCCACAAAGGCGACCACAGAGACGTGGCCACACCAGATCCGTGGCGTGCACAATGGTCCAGCCAATCACGCGCGAAAACGCACGCGGGGACACAGGGTCACGGCGCACCAGATTCGGTCATAGCCACACCGGATCCGGGCCGGAGTTCGGTCAGCGGCTCGCTGGAGAGCGGCGGCGCGCTCGCCGGAACGGCGGTTCCGGTGACCACATGGCGCGGGATTTGGACAGCAAGAGAGAGCGCGGAACGGCGGTTTCACCTCGGTGACTTGGAGCGGGAGAGAGTGGCCGGAAGATGCTCGGTGACGAGGGGACGCGGGTCGGGGATGTCCGGCGTCGTCGCGGGGGCGGAGAGGTGGTCGAGGTGGGGCTGGATCTCGTCCAAGAGCTTCACTGCAACACGGCGGAGCTCGGGACGGGCACGGTTGACGACGGGGAAGCCGGAAAGGTTGCCCGAGATGGTGAGCTCGTCGCGGCGGTGAAGACCGGCGACGGGGAAAAGCTCAAATCCGGCGACTCTGCTGCGGGATCAGGAAAAAGGTGAGCCCTGAGGGGTGGGCAAGCACGGCGCGAACGATGACGAGCAAGGAATCGAGGTGAGGCTCACTGGAGAAGACAAAAACGACGGTGGCGAGCTCGCTAGCCCATGGCCGGACTTGAGGAATACGGCCAATCCTTGAACTCGCAGCACGAAGAAGCGAAGGCGACCTCGGCACTAGCCCCAGGACGGCATGGCGGCTCCACGCGAGTGCCTGGCTGACTCGGAGCTGGCTCGTCGGCGGCGAAACTCGGCGGAGCTCGAGCTCAAAGCGGCAATGGTGGTGGCGGCTAGGGTTGGCGGCCTGAAGTGAAGGAATGGGAGGGAGAGAGCCAGGGAGGGAGCGGGGCGCGTTATGACGCCGCGGCGCGGCGAGGAGCGGGCCCGAGCACCGCGCGGCACGCCGTACGTTGGCGGCGACGTGGCGCAAAAGCGCCGACGGCTTCAGTGAGTGGTGTGAGGCTGACGAGCGGGCCCCATGGCATCTTCTCTTTTTCCCGAATTATTCAAATTCAGATTTTTCCCAAAATTGTATGCACGATTTGCACTAGCAAACTAGCTCCAAAAATTACAAAACTGGTCTCTAAAGAAAGATTGGAAGATGGAGAATCCAGTGACATAACATGCACATCTTGATTCGCAAAGGAATTCAAATGGCAGCTGGTCAAAGTCGATCACTTTGGAGGTTTTAGGGATTTTATTGAGCTTCCAAACGAATTTCAAAAATCACCAAAAATTCTCCAAAATTCTTATATCCGAAGGGCTATCACCAGAATTTTAGGTTGGCTCAAGTTGTTACTGAAATTTCTGAGTTCCTTCACAAGCATGGATTTGACAATTGTTTGAATTATTGGTTTCGAATTTGAAATTGATTTGGTTTTTAGTTCTGTTCAGCTTGGGTATTTGCTGAAGTTGGGTCACAGTGACACGGGGTGTCACACTGTTTTAGGTTCTATCCGTGCCATCTTAAAACCTTGGTTTGAGGGCTATTTGTATCCCCTGAAAAATAAATTTGTATGTCTTTCCCCACACTCAATGAAATGGATCGATATGACCAAACCCTTAGGAAAGAAGTTGAATTCTTTCTTGCCTTTATGGTGATAGATGGAACAAAGTAGATTGCTGACGATTTACCTAAATGCGTTGACTCCAACCTTCGCACAACGACTCAGACCACATTGAACAAACAAGTAATCGTCTCCTGTCCGCAAAAGATACGCTTCCTTTCCAACATGATCAACCATGCTACATTAAATTGTCTCCATGTGAGTCTTGAAGGGATAAAATGCTTTCTGTGACGTTTTGAGGGATCCTAGAAAATCTGATGTGCCCCAGGGCTCAGAAATGCTTAGGACTCCTGTCAGAGTTTCTTCTATTCTATCCGTGAGCAAGCATTGTATGTTTGGTCATAATAATGGTTCCTCTGTTACTTGTGCTTATTTCTGGAGGAAACTTGTAATTTGTTAATTTTGGCTATTCGTTGCAATCATTTATGCTCCTTCATCAGGACCGAGGAGCATCCTAGGCAGGTGAGCAGCAGCGAGCTTGATGGGGCAGTTACAGATTTGCCAACACTTGAGGCACGGTCACTGAGTGATCCACCACCTTTGACTCCTGAAATAACTGGTGAAGAGACTGATGATGATGATGCGTATGTATATTATTTTGTTTCTTTACCTATACTAATATTATGTATAATTGTTCCGTTCATTTTTCGTCCACAAATACTTCTTACCTAAGATAGTAGCAAGAAGCCTCGAGGAGGACTGAGCTACAGGTAGATACGTGGATTTCGTTACAATACATAAAAATATGAATCATGCAAGTATAGCATATATTGAAATTAAAAAAGTTTAAACGGGTTCTTAGATTTACATGGTTCATTATTCAGTCATTATGTGCCGTGAATAAGAAAGATTGAAAAAATGTATTTTTATGTTGTAATACATATATGAGATATATTTTCCCATACAACACACAAATCAATCTTCTATCATAATCTGTTCGCCTTATGAAATGAGTAAACTAAGAAACACGCCAACCGGTACGGATGAATTTCTTCAAACGTATGCTACAATTGCTAAAAGAAAAAACATGTGTCGCTGTAATTCACATCTTACAACAGAAATTATATTTTATTTTTAGATTTATAGTAGTCAACTATGTAATCTAAAAACCATAGCAACAGGCACATTAGCTAGTAAGTATAATATAAAAAAGCGATCAATATGTGGTTAGGTCAACAACAGAAAATCACAAGTTACTACATAGTTCTGACAGTCGAAACCAGTTTTTTGGTATTTAAAGCCTTATAAAAATAAGTGAACAAATATCACTGCCTTTATCTTCAAGGAAATGTAGCATGTTATGAAAATTTGTTTTACAAGAAGCTTGTTGATGCTAATAATTCCGCCTAACCGTCTTCCCACCATTGCAGGTATTCCCATAATCGTGGGCCTGGATATGTTAGACTGACTCCAACGATCCAGACCCAAATGAGAGACCAAAACATGCGAATAGGTGCTTATCAGGCTGAAAGGGCGTGACCTCGAAATGCCTGTCTCCGACGAGAGTCCAAGAATTGGGTTTACCGCGGCCGCCGCTGCTGGGGAAGACGGACGGCGCTGCTGCTGCAGGACGCGACCACCGGGACCCCGCCGCCGTAGCCCGCCGCGGCCTCCTCCCTCTCGCTGCCGTCAGCCACCCCCTCCTCCGCTGCAGCCGCTTCAAGGGCGGGCGTCTCGAGGGGCGCCGCGGGCTCCGGCTCGCGTCATCCCCTGGGCGAGAGCGGTTGCTGCTGCTCCTTGGAGTCACCTGCTCCTACGCCTCTCCTCGTCCATGGCCGCCATAGCTCCTCGCGCTCGGCAACGGCGCTTCCGATGCGTTCGCCTCCATAGCCGCACCCCACAGCCACACCCCAAATTGATGGCTCAAATGGAACCACAGCACCTAGGGGATCTGATTCCCCCACTCTTTGGCCGCCATCTCCCCCTTCTCCCATGCTGATTTGAGCTTCTAGCGCCCGCCCATGGCGTCTGGAACAGGGAGCACAAACAGGGAGCACGAGCGGAGAAGATTGGGTAGCGGGCAGAGCGGATGTATTTGTGGGTCACGAGTCGAGGCGCTCCTAAAATGGGTACGCCATTTAGGTCGCCCCGTTAGAGGGTAATATTTCAGGTTTTAAGATATATTTTGAGTATAGGGTGTCTAATAGGTCATCTGTTGGAGTCAGTGTTAGGCATTCAATTGTCCCGATAAATGTGACAAGATCTATGCTGCTGTCGCTTGGCGACTCACATTTTACTACTGTATCAGTGGAGGAGATGTGCAAGCCACGTAGAGCTGAGCGGTATGTAAAACTACAAAAAAAAAATAATCTTAACTGGTACTTTGTTGTGTGCTGAGTTTTAAATACACTAAGAGTAGCAAAAAGCCTTGTTAACACACTATAATTTTAGCAGTACACACATGGACGAAAGATCATATTACCATGTGAATACTGCAGCACGGTGATCAAGGGTTCTAATTTTAGCAGTAGACTGAATAGTATTTGGAAGTAAAATACCTCTGGCATATAGGAGACCAAGTGACATAGTGTAGTAAGTATAGACGAACTACTATCACATAGGAAGGTGAATAAGCAATCAACGTGGAATATTATTGCTCTTCTTCACTTCACTTACAGCACACATGCTCTTTTTTGTTGTGCAAGAATCATTTGACGTGCTCAGTTTTACTATTCAACATCTTTTTTTGTTTGTAACCTATAACATCTTGGTTTACTGCTCCTTTAAAATCTGGCATATTGGTTGCTTTTGATCACACTGTTTCTTTTCTACAGCTCAGAGGAATCGCGACGTGAGAGCAAGGTCAATAAGGCTTGTCTGGTGGCAGCAGGAGACAAGCCTAGCAACCAACTTTCACAACAACCAGTCCAAAGGCACGGCTGCTAAACATACTATTTTATTTTGCACTAGGGAAGAGGAAAAGCAAGGAGGAGAAATGGGCGCTAGCACATGGGTGTGAGCCTCGGCGAGCGTGTTCAGACAGTCGACGGCAGTTGCGACAAGCACCTTCGTTTTCCTTCTTTCTCTTACCTTCACATCAGCAAAATCTGACATCAATGGTCGGTAAGACAACCGTTGGGCTTGCTCTAAGATAAAGGAATATATTGATTCACAGCCTCCTATGAGCTTTGAGGAAGCTATTGAAAGCCTTTTGGCTGTTCAGCACGCCACACTTACTGCCCTGGCTGCTGAAA
Source organism: Eragrostis nindensis (assembly GCA_012490785.1). Lineage (NCBI taxonomy): Eukaryota > Viridiplantae > Streptophyta > Magnoliopsida > Poales > Poaceae > Eragrostis > Eragrostis nindensis. Next base: position 498,373 of record JAAXCT010000015.1, on the reverse strand, counting down.
AGGGTACAGAGCTCCCAAGGGACCCGTTCCTTATTGACCAGGAAGCAATGTCACTTCAGGCACAACAACAGGATTCTGAAGCAGCAGCTCACCCTCAAAACGGTGTGGCAATAAGGTAGCGGTTTCGATCTTTTGGGCTCCTTTTTTCATATTGTCCCGTCTCTGTATCTGATGTTTAGTAGTGATTGTGCTCTAAGCTTGCCTTTTTTATTATCAGTGCTTCAATATTGGTACATGTATATTTTATTTTTTTTCTTTATTTATATAGCCTGTAATTAAGCTTTCGTATGTTTTCCTTTAAACCTATTGCATTTTTTGCAAGTTTGGTTATTATGATAGGGTTTTTTTCTTTTGTATTTGAAGCATACACATCAGACTCTGTCAATTGATTTCAACATCTTTTTAGGAGTTTCCTTGGTCTAAAGGTTGAAACTCGTAGGACTGTGATTTGAGTTGGGTTGGCATAATCTAAGTCACCGGGAACGTGGAACGTGACCACGTTCTATGGCCCGGGAACTTATTCCAAAATGCGGAATGGGGACGACGCGGGTCACCGTCCGAGTCACTGTGGGAACTCGTCCCGGTGGAAAAGAAGGCATGTTCCCAAATTAGCGTTAAGATGTATACCCCAAAACGTACCAACTTTTAATAAGTTGCGTACCATGTGCACGTTCCCATTCGTCGACCCTATCGTTGTGGGAACTTTGTGACTTAGGGCATAATATTTCGGCGAAATGCAATATGTTCCTATATGGTGTGGTCAGATGCAGAGATGTTGTCCAATAAGAACTAAACATTGATGTATTTTGTCCTCCTTGCATTCTTTTTGCAATTTCCTTAGAAATTCTACTTCTTAAAACTCATGATTTTAGGTTAGCCAGTTCTATTTATTTTTCAAGTGCAAATTTTTATCATGCTTGTGAGAAGCAGAAGTGAAGTATTTCAGGCATTGGCGGAGCTGAGATTGGTCAGCTGGGCATTCATTTTGTGACTGGGCATTCATTTTTCCATACTTTTGAGGCTGGATATTCATTTTTGGCTCAAATCCTTGTATTTTTTAGAATTTTTAAGTCACATTTAGTTTATTTTTAGAAATTTTTGGGCATTCATGTGAATGCCATGAACCATACCCAGCTCCGCCAGTGATTTCAGGTGCAATGACATGTAATGTTTGCAAACTTCAAACCATTGTACCTTCGGTGTAATGTAGTCTATTCATTTTCATTGTATAGTTACTGAGCTGCAACATTTACCAATTTTTGGAATGTCCCATTTGCCAACTTTTGGAATGGTTGTTCCCATATTTTTTTTATCTGAGTTAGCTAATGGCAGTCTCAAAATAATTGTAAATACAGCCATGAAGCTTCAACAGAAGTTATTAAGGATGGACTTTGTCTTTGAGCTTGATGAACTTTGTCATCAATGCTTTAATGTAGAGAGCTATCAGAAAGTTTTCCATCACTTTAATTTCAAAATTAGGATGAAATTTCCTGCTTCCAGTTGTTGGACCGTGGAATTGTACATTGGTGAAGTGAAAGAATATTTGGTAGAAAATTCTATTTCTGCTGTCCTTTGGAGCCAAATGAAAGTGGTAACATTTATTTCCTTCTGATGGACCAAATTATGGAGACATGCATGAATGTGTCTAATAATCTGATACAATTGGTTGGCTTGTTCAGGTCATTGCTATGCATGCAAGAACCAAGGGGTAGAAGATTTGAAGCATCCTGTCACTGGTGGATTTGAGATGGGCTTGCCTGACGCTCCCAAATCAATTTTCTCTTATTCAGATGGAGATGAATGATGATGATGTGGAGGTTGTGCGTGCGGGGCATAGTGATTTGAATGTTCTCTGGTTTGGCAGAGGTGGAGGGCGAGTAGACAGTTGTTTGCTATGTATTTTTTTTTTAAACTGCTTTGCACACTTTTTTTTTTTTGCGGGGTTGCACACTTTTCTTTTATGCCTGTACCAAGTATGTGCTACTGAAGCGCTCCGTTTCCTTTTTCTTTTTTTCTTTTTTTTTTTGAGATAAAAGTGCTCCATTTCTCTTGGGGGGCGTTTGTTAAGAATTAATATGGGGTGCATATAAGCAGCATTTGGTACGCTGTTTGTGTGATTTTTGAGGGGCCGTACATGATGGAGTGGCGATTAATACGTGACGACGAGCTACTGACTGCGTGTCATTTAATTTCATCCTAACCACATCTACTGACTGCGTGTCATTTAATTTCATCCTAACCACATCAACGAAAAAAAGAACGTAGTGTATCTAGCCCGCAATTTGTGTAAAGGTATCGAAGTAAGACACAGAGTTAGATACGTTGAGAAGAGACATACGTCAGTAGCTTGTGTGGTAGATGGGTGACATGAAATGAAACTGAGTATGGAATTACGGATAACTGCATGTTTTGTGCACCTTCCAAGCAACACAGTGCACAATAGATCTCGAGCCGCACTCCAGTACTACAGCTCCTGGAGTTGGATAGATAGTCGGTGCAGGGTCAATGAAGTAACAAACCCAAAAAGTAAAAACAAAATCAATCCTGGCCTCCACCATCGGGCTCGTTTTGCCCTACAAAAAAAATGGCAAACTAGCACCAAGTGTCAACGCAGAGTCACACGATGTGTGGTAGGTGTTCACTTCGCCGGGCTTTAGGCTAGCTGTAGTAGTTCCGGGACAGCCTGAAACGGCCAACCATTATGTTGCCGGTGTCCAGAAGCTCCGTCACGGCCTCGGTGTTGCTGTGGTCGACGAGCTCATGCCCGGAGATTTTGAATTCCCGAGACTGCTTGCAACAAACAAACAAACACCCATTAGCAACATGGATATAATAAAATCAACATGGATATATCCTGTATTGTTAGTTGTTTGGGTGTCAAAGCAAAAAATCTGTGCAGCATACGTGTTTAACTATATTACTATATGAATCCTGAACCCAGAAAAAGAAATTTGACCATGTCAGTCTGAAAGTGTCTTATTAGGGCTAGAACAAATGGAAAAGCAACATGATTTTCTAGGGAGTTCAAATCTATTCTAGTGCCACATTAAAAGAAAAACTTTTATCATATTTCTACAGATTTGTTATAGGATGCAAGAATCTTCGTGCCACGGAATCACATGGTCAAAAAAACTGTTACAAAAGACTTTTTGGCCACACATGGTCAAAAAAACTGTTACAAAACTATCCCGATCGTTTGGCCACAGCTAGCTTGTGATCTGTTCATCTGACCAGGAGCCAAGTCCCATCCACGGAAGCCAAAAACCCGGGTCAAACACATGTGTAGCCGGCTAGTGGTTTACACTAGGGCTGAAAACGGACGGAAACGGTCGGAAAACATCTTCACTGTTTTCACTTTCACATTTGCATCACCGGACGGAAACAAAAACGGGGAAGCCAGTAACGGAAACGATCGGGATAGTTTCGGTCATCCGAAAACGAAACAATTCGAACAGAATATATCGGAATCGGTCGGTAACGGGTGACAAAGCGGGAACATTCACCTAACACAACTATATGAGCGAGTGTCTATAGAATTGTGTAAGCTAGGTTGTCCGCTGTGCGGCAAAGAACAAACAAGCACCATTGCACCTTTGTATTTGGTGTGGGCTTTATGGGCCAATGTTTGGTTTATGGGCTGTATGCCAGACTGCCATAAACGGGATGAAATTCGGGAATTTACCGGATGAAAACGGTATCCCAGCTAAACGGACAGAAAAACACCAATCCGTTTCCGTTCCTGCATCCCCTTTTTTTCGTCCCGTTTTCGTACCGTCCCGTCTTTATCCCGCCTATTCGAAAACGATCCGGACAATCCTGGAACGCTAACCGGACAGAACGGGAACTTCCCGTACCACTTTCAGCCCTAGTTTAGGGTATGATGTCATCTCCTGCCTAGCTTCTACTCCTACTCCCTATACTCAGCAGGTTATGCATTTATCCGGTGGTGTTCTTAGCAGGCCATGAAATCCAGTGGTTCTTGCATTGCATTTGCTCTCCCGCTCTCCCCATCAAATCAACTCACAGCCTGCTGCAAAACAACTGGCTGGTGTGGTTGGTTCTTGGTTGGACCCAAGATGAGATTATTAGAGGCTTCCAGCAAGCAAAGATCCACAAAGATTATAATGTACTACTAGTACACCACAAATAACACTAGCAACGTCTGCAGTTTCATGCACATAAAACATTGGTTCTAAAGAAAACAAGACTAGCATCAACATATTTGACACTCATGCTGTGGATCCGATCCCTCGAACCTACCACAAATTGAATCCAATATTAGGCGAGCCCGTATCAAAGCCACCGGTGGCAGGGTGCTTCAACTCTTCCATGCCTTGGCTCTTGCAAGCGTGACAATTACCTTGTAAGAATGATTGATAACCAGACAAATGGTAAGAATAGTTACGTAGTAAGTAACACATTAACTGACGTTTCAATGATGTTTGACTTGTCATGGAAGGATCAATATGTACCGTTTTCATTTGGCTCCAGACGACAGCAAAAATAGTATTTCCTCCCAAATATTTGCTTCACTTCTGCAAAGTACAGTGTAACAACCCAATCAAGTGAATTAGGCTTCTTCATCATGACTGTGAAGTTATAATGGTGGAAAATTTTATAATAGTTCTCGACACTGAAGCATTGATGGCAAAGTTCATTGAACCGACAGTCAAGCCCCTGACACAAAAAAAAAACATTATTAGAGCAAACCTACTTGCACTTTGAAATAAAAATAAAAATATCTCTGTAGCTATAGTACCTTGAGGTCGTCTCTTCTTTCAATATATTTTTCAAAAACTATCTTCACCTCCTCAATCATCCATTTCTCCGCATTTTTAACAAGTTCTACATTTGAAGAATCACATCTGTATGTATGAATTCACACCAGCTGTAAGATTGATAAGGCAAAATCGTCGCATGTTATATAATAACTAGGCAATGAAAGGACAATATAATACTATACCTCTGATCTTTTTTCTTGCTGTTAGGACAAGAAACTTAGTTTTAATTTGAACTAAACACCCTAATGACACGTGAAAAAAAGTATGGAGGGAATAAGCTGCACTGTAGGCATGAATAGCTGACAAGAAGTTTGCAAGCACTGCTAAGTTTAAAAGGTTGACACATACTAGTATGCAACTAGTTTCGAAATTTCAACTTGCCAAGGTTCACGATATTCTAAGGGAAAACTCTGGTGTGTAAGCTGTGTAGGAATACACGATACCCTCATGCATGGATATTATTTACCCATATTTTGCCTATGTTTGTTTGGGGAATGGAGTATTGATAACTTAACCTCTGTTTATTTTGGGAAAAATGTAGGACCTTCTTTTAAACAGAAATTTATCAATGCGTAGCATAAAGTTCTACGGTAATTGGATTACGATGCAAAAGGATTGGCCAAAATAAAGATCGACACTATGAATTTGTTACAGAAATAAGCACGATAAAAACAAGAAAACATAATAAAAGACAACACTTACGGTGTTGTACTATGCTGAGGTTGAGCAGCTGCAGAAGAAGACTGTTGCTGTGCCTGAAGTGACTGAGATTCCTGATCAACTGGTAAGAGTTTTGCTCGTAGTGGTGGCGGCGGTTCTGTACCCCTCTTAGCAGCTAGCTCAGCACGAGCAGCATGTTGTTCAGCTAGAAGTTCATCAAAAGCTTGCTTGAAGCTGGTACAAGTATTCGCAGCAGCACGGTATTCCCTAATCAAACGCAATTCCTCCTCCATGCTGAAGAAAAGCATGCCAATAAGGTAAGCACGTAAGGTATAAGAATCAAAAGGGAGCAACACCAAAAGGTTATTGAATGCAGACTGCAGATTTGTTGAATTGTTATCCTGAGAAAGCTAATTCATTTAGGGCGTCTCGAAAGCCATTGATACAGCTAATAGTTGTCGAAAACCCGTCTCAAGGCGAACTTGCATTGTTGTGTACCCTTGTAATGACACATCATCTATATGCTACTTGGGTGCCGATAAATGATAAAGACTAGAACAGTACTTCTCTCCTTACTACAGATTAGAAGACATGGCATGAATTATAGTTCCTACGTTTGTGATGCTACACTAATCACATGCTATTATGCTGCTTTCTATACTATGCTGTTTGGAAACACATGAGCTGACAAACATTTACTGCATGAAGGCTTGCTATTACTTTTAATACTCCAAGACTTCAAAAAAAAAAAAGAACAACTAGTGCAACTTTATTTATAAATAACATTAAGACTGTACGTACTCATAATCCGAATCTTTTGCGGGATATTTCTCTGTCGATTTTGGTGAAAAAGATGAATCACTCTGCGATAGCGCCTCACTTGTATCAGCAGCAAGCTCCTCAAACCTGATCATCACAATAGATTCAAACAAGATAATAGACAGGTACTATTTACAATAGAAAGCATGATTAATAATTTTTTTAAGAAAATAAAAGGTAGTTAATAAGACTTACACTCCTTGTCCTCGTCTCTTTATGCCCTCCGACCACTTAAATCGAGGCCGGGGGGCTGAATAATAGCGGAGGGTTTGTGGATCAAATGTTCCTATTCCAAATTGTATCGGCTCATGTGACCTGCAAAAGGTTGCACGATGTTTAATTAGTATAGGAGGATCTACTCACGGCTATATATCTAACATATTGTTTCAACATAGCAAAGTTGTACGCATACATGCCATAACCAGCATATATGTATGCATCATCATCATCATCAGTCTCTTCAGCTGTTTGAGTGGTCAAAAGTGAGGGGTCACTCATTGACAGCGCCTCAAGCGTCGGCAAATCTGTAATTACCCTATCGAGCTCAGTGTTGTTCACCTCACTGGGATCCTCCTGGGTCCTAATAAAAAAAATGTAAAGGAAAGATGATCAGCGCAAAGAATAGTCAAACGAAATATTATGAACTCTTTTTAGGGAAGAATGATATTATGAGCTTATTTGCTACAGATATAAGACGGCATGGAGAAATTAAACACAGAACAGAGCAATTGTTATGACAGAGCTTGTTCGATCATGGCTGGGATGGAAAGACATGAATGGACAGTAATCTTAATTAAGCACATCAGCAATTTGCTTGTAAAAAATGCAAACCCAGAGCGGCTTTGAATCTACTGGCTGTCGATTGAGCATACTGTGGTGACCGATCCATCAGTTGGCCGTGGCTGCAGGCTGGTCGTCCTTTGATCCGTGCGCGCTTGTACTGTGTTTACCGCCGGCCGCCGGGCGAGCACGTACGCCGCGGCGGCGATTTGGATCGATCAGTACACGGTGCAGTACGTGTCGACAGACGAGGAAGCAATCGGTGTAGTAGGTATATATAGGTATCTACGTATACATCACGGCCCGACAGTACTAGAATCATGTTGAATCCGAGTCCAAATCCGCCATCAACCCAGGAGACAGTCCCTGTCCTGGGCCAACATCAACATGTCTCAGTCGGAGGATGCGGCCCAATTGGCCCGTAGCAGCAAACCTAGAGCCTGCCTCTCCGTACCGGTCGGTTCCGTTGACGCAGGACGCCGCCGCCCACCTCGGCGACGGCGCCGCGCCGAGCTGAGGACGTCGCTGCTCGCTAAAGCCGTCCGCCTCCTCCAGGACGAAGAGTACCCAGCTCGGGAGGCCAGGGCGACCTCGTCTGCAGGTTCTAATTTCGCTGCCAAAATCGCCAATCCGCTTCTTCTTAATTTTTTGTTTTGAAATTGTTATTAGTCTACAATTGATTCAATTTGAGACTCGTATGTTTTTCTGCTGCAAAAATACAACTTTGAGTAGAATAATATAAATTTGATAGTTGCGAAACGTATCCGTATCGGGACTGATCATAACTTTTCGACGTTCATCATCATCGTGAGGTAGAAAGAAGGAAGACACTTGGCTGCCGGCCGCCAAAGGAAGGGGCCGGGGGAAGGAAAATTGGCGGGCACGTCACGCCGAAGTAAGAGGCAGAGAACACCGCTGTACTCGTCGCCGGCCGCTCGGCCCAAGCCGCCGTTGAGCCGCGCCATGGCGGCGATGGCGAACACCCCGGAGGAGAAGGCCGAGGTCCTCCGGGGCGTCGCGGAGGACTTCGTCGGGGACAAGGACCTGCCACAGCTGCTGCGGGACAAGCCCAACCCCGTCTGCTTCGACGGCTTCGAGCCCTCCGGCACCATGAACATCGCCCAGGTAACCGGTTGGTCTTCGTCAGCGCCAAACCTCAATTCATCAGTCCCGCACGCTAGCTTCTTGTCTGTAACTTGGATTGATTAACCTGCCAGTACAAACTTGCTTCACCAGCGAAATTGGTTGCTCTGTACTTTATTGAGCTTTCTGTCTAGCAAGCTTTGGTTTGCAAATCAGCATGTGCAATACAGATTCTTTGTTGAACCCTTTAGCTTTGCTCTGCAAACCAATAACGCACATTGCTATTTCTTTCCTCAGGCTATATTATAGTACTACTAGTTAACAACTGAAACCAATGTAGTAAAGTTATCACGCCTGAAACAGAATCTAAAAATTTATCCTTTATGTCTTGACAGGGCATCAGGACGGTGACACGAGTTAACAAAATGGTCAGAGCTGGGTTCAGAGTGAAGATCATGATCGCGGACTGGTTCGCTCTTCTCAACAAGAAGATGGGAGGGGACTTTGATGCGATCCGGGCCGCCGGTCACCGCATGATTGAGACTTGGAAGGCTCTCGGCATGGACATGGACAAGGTGGAGTTCCTGTGGTCCTCGGAGGAGATCCAGAAGCGCGCGAGCGAATACTGGCCGCTTGTACTGGACATTGCCCAGAAGAGTTCTTTCGAAAGGATAGTCAGGTATGCACTGAGCTCATGTGGCTTGTAATTTCAAATTAAGATTTTGACTGTTATGTCTGGTTTCCGCGAACTTGCAAGTAACTATTCCCTCCTCATTGTTACTACACGTGAAGTTGCTGCGAGGTCATGGGACGAAGCGAGAAGGATGACTTGAGTGCTGGGCAGTTCGTGTACCCCCTGATGCAGTGTGCCGATGTATTCTTCTTTGAGGTTTGTATATTTGCACCTGGCAGCCTAGAATTTGCATATATGCATGCTGTGTACCTGAGTCCTTTTGCAGTTTAGAGGAGTTTATAGATAGTTTGCTTGCTCGGTATATAGTATGGCTCACTAACTTTAGCACTGTTACAAATTTGTTCTGTTCATTTGCTTCTGCAGGTAGACATATGCCAGATGAGCATGGATCAAAGAGAGGTTAATGTGCTTGCTAGAGATTATTGTGAGGTCATCAAAAGGAAGACTAAACCAATTATTCTGTCACACTGTATCCTACCTGTGTATTTTTTATAGTTCTTTCAAGATGATGTCACGATTATTATGGATTTGTATGTTATATGGTTTTTCTCCCTTTTTTCTCTAACAACTATGTGTTATATGGTCTGAAGTTACAACTAAACCTGTGAACCGTGGTTTGTCCATTGACATTAATTATAGATATGTTACCTGGTCTTAAAGAAGGCCAGAAGAATATGTCAAAGAGTGATGAATCCACAGCTATATTCATGGAAGATAATGAGGTATTGACTAAAATAATGTTTTGTCTTTTCTCGCTTTCTACAATAGTTCCGACAGTCTTTACTTGTTTTCTACATTAGTTTCTACAGTCTTTACTTGCTTTCTACATTTGTTTCAATAATGATAACTTTTACCTTACATGCCTATTAATTTACGTGGAATAAAAATAAATTTAGTCCTAAGAAAAGACTGTTAAAGAACGTTGTGATATATATGTGTGGGCATGGAAGAATAGAGGGGACATATTACTGTGCTTTGTACAGAAGCATCTACCATTATTGTTTCATGCCTTTTTTCTCTGCGCGGACTGTGTTGATAGTAGTTGCATATTCAACTTGATTGTTTCAGTCTCAGGTGAAGGGAAAGATAAAAAAGGCTTTCTGCCCTCCCAAAACTATCGAAGGAAATCCATGCTTGGAGTACATCAAACACATTGTCTTCCCTTGGTTTGGAAGGTTTGATGTGTTACGGAAAGAAGCCAATGGTGGTGACAAGTAAGATTTTCTTTTCAACGGAACAGGAGGGGAGTCCCCTACCTTTTTTTCTATAAGTAAGATCTAACTAAAACTTGTAATTATTTATTTGATGTAACTAATAAAAGAGGAATAATGTAGAATGTATAAATGTCTGCAACCATGATGCATGTTAAATAAGAGTGCAACTAATGGTAATCACGCACCAATTACGTCGGCATGACCTTTTGCTTTGGTTTCCAGTTTTAACATTAATTTTATCTTTTTCCTATTGAACAGGATCTACAGCAGAATGGAAGAGGTCTTTGTGGATTATGCGAGTGGTGCTCTGCATCCTGCTGACGTGAAGAGCAACCTTTCAAAAGCAATAAACCAGATATTGCAGGTGATGATAAACCCTCACTCATAAACTATTGAGTCATGTAAATTAATCTGGCTCGAGATGTTCGAGCAGTTAAATAACGGTTGTTTGCTCTGAACTAGTTTCCTTTTTGCAATTATGTATGTTCATTTTTCTATTGCAATTGTACTTTTGTTGTTTAACAATTTCTCTTCTCCAGCTTGTTCGTGATCATTTCAGAAACAAGAGTAACGCCAAAGTTCCGTTTAATGCTGTTAAGGTACGTTCTGTTCTTAATAAAAATTCACAGGAAATTATTGTCACCTGGATACATTCGTTCTCTAGGCATGTTGTAAAGCGGAACAACTTCATCGCCTTACAAGATTTTCAAGTCCTCATTTACTTCATGTTGTAGCACACATAATTTTGGTTCAAGTTGTGATCAGATCTTGAATCATGAATACTAATATAAGCTAGCTTACCAAGTGCAATTTATGTAAGATTGATGAGTCAAAAAATACTTGCCAACCTGAACTGCTATTTGTGTCCAGCCTGTACCATCATCCTCCATTGAGGATCTGCCTAGCAGCATGTCGCCAAAGATCGTGGAGGAGCGGCTAGCCACCTTGCTGAGCATTAGGGAGGAATGCATTGAAGAGGAGGAGCTGCAGCAGCTGCTGCGGGATAAGCCCAACCCAATCTGCTATGATGGATTTGAACCCTCAGGCCGCATGCACATTGCTCAGGTTGGACCAGATAAATCTCTATATTTTGATATGTTCAATGCAAATGCTTCAGAGTCATAGTAAGACCCAAAACAGATTTAAATTTGACTTTGTTTCCAGGGCGTTGGAAAGGCGTTAAATATTAACAAGATGATCAGAAGCGGATGCAGAGTGAAAATATGGATAGCAGACTGGTTTGCAATGCTCAACAAAAAGATTGGAGCTGATTTAAACAAAATCCAAACAGTTGGTCACTACATGATTGAAATTTGGAAAGCACTTGGCATGAACACGGACGGAGTGGAATTCCTCTGGGCCTCAGAAGAAATCAATAAGCGGATTAATGAATACTGGTCACTTGTACTGGACATTGCCCAGAAAAGGTCACTTAAGAGAATAGTCAGGTACATTTATATATACTCATTTTGACTGTGTTCTTTTGAAGCTTTCTGAACGAAGGAATGTTATCATACTTTGTAGCATTCGTGCAAATAACATTTTTTTTCGGTGATTACTGAACAGATGCTGCCAGATCATGGGCCGAAGTGAGAAAGATGCCCTTTCTGCTGCTCAGATTTTATACCCCCTCATGCAGTGTGCTGATATATTCTTCCTCGAGGTCAGTATGTCAGCACTTGCCTACAACATCTAATGTAAATCCACACCATTTATGTTGTATTTGTAAAAGTAATCCTATTTAATTAATTCATTTTCAGCTTAATGAAAGTTTATGGTATCCCTAATTTAGTTTATTATTCACTCTGTAGAACATATTATACTAATATAGGTTTCTGGATAGTTATAAACTTCAGTTATTCCTTTCCTTCTGCAGGTAGACATATGCCAGATGGGCATGGATCAAAGAAAAGTGAATATACTTGCTAGAGAATATTGTGAGGTCATCAGAAGGAATAATAGACCAATAATTCTGTCGCACCGTATCCTTTATATGTAGTTATATCATGTGGATGCGGTTGATTATTACTTATTACAGATTCCTTTTCATTATGTTCCAGTTTTATGAAAATGTTTTTTTCCTTTAACTTCAAATATAGATATGCTACCAGGTTTTAAAGAAGGCCAACAGAAAATGTCAAAAAGCGACCCATCCTCAGCTATTTTTATGGAAGACAATGAGGTTGGTCTCATTACAGGATATGCCTTAAATTATATATACTCTGTACTTGCTTCCAGCATTGTAGCCACTTATAGTTGGATATAAAGTAAGTTAGTACCAAATGTTCTTGCACATTGATGGTTGGAGATGGAAGGATATAGATTTCTTTCTGTAATGTTGCAGCTTTGCCTGTTATGATTTTTCTCAGCAGACATCACTGCAATAACCTGAATGTGACGTTAAAAATCTATGGCCTCTTCTTTAAGGACTTCCTTTTATTTTGTATAAAATATATGCATCTATCAGTAACTTTTTTTTAACTTCCCCTCTTGATAAGGATTTCAAAATCAATTGATTTTTTGCAGTCTGAGGTCAATTTGAAGATTAAAGAGGCTTTCTGTCCTACCAAAACTGTTGATGGAAATCCATGCTTGGAGTATGTCAAACACATAGTTTTCCCTTGGTTTGGGAGGTTTGAGGTGCTTCGCGAGGAAGATAATGGCGGAAAAAAGTAATTTCAGCTAAAAACTGAACTGCTTTCTGTTTAATTAGTGCACATAATACTATGAGTCTTATCTAGAATGGTGCACCAGATAGTTTATTCACATTACACGATTTCCTTTTTTGTGTTCCGATATAACACTGTGTTGTTAAACAGGAACTACAACAATGTGGAAGAACTCTTTGAGGATTACAGCAGTGGCACTCTGCATCCCGATGATGTGAAGTCTGCTCTTGCCAAAGCAATAAACCAGATATTGCAGGTAAACAGCCCAGCCCCTACTGTTATCTAACTACATATTGCACTAGCGGTTGTACAATTAACAACCGGGAAATCATTCATTTTTCGATCAAAAGTAATGTGGCCTTGCCCCATTTCTCTTTCTTTCAGCCTGTTCGTGACCACTTCAACAACAACAGCGATGCAGAAGCTCTGTTCAGTACTGTTAAGGTAGGTTCCATGTATTGATGAAGAAAATCAGCTGCACAAGTTCAACTGCCGTGCATTTTCTCACTGATTCCATGTGTGGCCGAGCATGTTTCTCGTCTGAGCTAGTGATATCCAGATATTGGATAATGAATTTTCAAGTGCACTGTAAATTGTGCTTGATCACCCAAGGTTTTAGTTAACTGGTACAATTGCTGCTTTGCAGGGGTACATGGTAACACATTCAGCTTCAGTATCAGAGCACGCTACCTGAGGAGCAAAGAAGTTGAGGGGGTCCTTCGGATATGGATTCTCCGATTATGTACAGGAACAGTTAATTTTTATTTTTTTTGAACTGGACAGAACAGTTAATTTAGTTGGGAAATAAAAAGCATTTTCTGATCTGGATACGTCATACCTATCTGTTCCTTGGGATATCTCTTGCGGAAATGTTGTTGGATGTCGTTTTACTTTCCGTTCCACTTCCACCCACTGTCTGAACTACACATTTCTGCTTGCGCAGTGTGTACAGATAAAATCTCTTGCTGCCACTGCGTTCCTGGCATCGTTGACATGAACTTCACCCCCAAATGCATGTCTGAGATGGTAGACTATCCTGTGACGCGAATATTTTGTTCTTGTGGCTCGTGCAAAGCCGCAGTCTTCGATTATGCTTGCGTACATCTAACACATCAGGCGGCGTGGATGTCGAGAACTCACTCCGTGGCGCGCGCGCGCTACCGAAGTTCAAAGTTGAAACTATGTCATCTGGCCCGGGCCTCCTCTTACTGAACTACTGGGCTAGCCCAAGGCCTTGGGCTAGATGTAGCCCTGAATCGCTCGATCTCCACATTGTTTGCTGAACTCCCCTCCGTGGTCACTGAATGAGACGGCGCAACTGAATAATGCGAACTTGAAAAAGAAAGCAGTAGATTTTACTCCAAAGTGAGAAGTAGAAGGCATCCAGCACCGGATGAACAAGAACCACCAACAACAATAGCGTCGTTCGTGGCTGATGAGGGTCGGGTCAGGTCAGGTAACTAACCACCTGATCGCCATCTCCATTTTTCTTCAGAGTGATCTGCAGATCATGAACTAAAATGATGCTCACGGAGCACCATTGTGCCATTCGAATGTCCTTTACTAGTAAACAGAGTGCAGACAGAGCCACCAGAATCCGCGGCGGTGCTGTGTTTTCGTTGACAGAGATTATCATCGTAGCCGCGGCTGCGGTTGCGGCGCCGGCCCGCCGGATCGAAGTTGTAGCCGTGTGGGTCGCGCGGGGCCGGGCGCCGGGAGGACGACGAGAGAACTTTTTATGACTGGTGGTACGGACACAGGTGGTGGCGGGGCTCGCGGTTCTGGCGGGGAGGGCAGCGGCGGGAGGAGGGGCCGCCGCCGAGGGGAGAGCGCGATAGACAGAGCGACAAGGAGCCGGCCGGCCGTCCAATTTAGAGGGGTGAACTGCAAACACCAGGGGGCTTTGTATAAATATCTGGATCGCGACCAATAATCGCGATCCAAGATAGGGTGCTATATGTAAAACGGTTGGATCGCGATTAATAGTCGCGATCCAAAACAGGAGGTTAACTGTAAAAGTTCCGGCCGGCGACCGGACACCGCCGCGCGTCCCGCGCTCCCCTCCTTCCTTCCAAAGGGCCCCGCAGATAAGCTTCCTCTCCGCGTGCAGGCGCTCGATTGGTTTCGTCTCCAGGTCCTCGCCGGGGTGTTCTCTGCTTTGCCTTGAAGCTCACCGTCCCACCGCCCGCGCCACCCATGCACCTCCTCGGCGTAGAAGCGGCTGCCGGCCGCACCTCCCAGCTGCCCCAGCGTCCCTCCTCAACGCCGTCGGTCTCCGCGGACCTGACGGCTTCAAGGGACCCAAATGGCCTGGTCCCCCCGGGGACGCCCGCGCAGCTGCTCGTGCGCGGAACCGGGCGTGTTCAGAACCTGGAGAGCGACGCGGCGGCTCGCGCGGACTGTGCCTGGGGGAGCGCTCTGTAAATGCTCTGGCCGGCGACATGGCGGCTCCCGGCCGCGCGTACATCCTCTGCTCTCGTCTCAAATTGTTGGTTGGCGTCGCCGGTTTGCCTGTGCATGCAAAGGCTGGATCTGGGGCGGAGGTGCCCGGCCCCCCGCATGGAGTCATGCCTGTTCCTGCGAAGCCTAGGGCGCTCTGCAAATGTTCCGGCCGGCGACATGCATGAGTACTCCATGCGGGGCCGTGCGGATCGAGCTCCGTCCACTGGTGACTGGAGGGAGCGCGTGCTGTCACACTAGCTACTACTACTCAGTTTACATCTCATAAATCATGCAGTTTCAGTTTTAAAGCTAAGGCCGAGAATGATTGATTGCAAGGTACTCCAATGGATCTGCATTCCAGAGACCAACTGATGAACCAAGAATTTCAAAACTACATGCACGGCCTCCTGCACTGCAGTCTGGGTAGTAAGTTAAATGCATTTCAGTTAAAGCATTTTTCCTGGCCTAGTTTTTCATCCAGTGACCGGTTCGATTCCAACGACAATCATTTTTCCAATGAAACCGGACAGATTCAGTGGTGGTGTCTTCTGCAATGGGTGAACGGGTATTTTGAGAATCGTTCAGGCGTCATAACAAAGAGAACTCCGAACTCGTGATGTTCCATCATACCAGCAGTAAAACACCGGATTCCATCGAAACTCTGAAAAGTCATCGTGTTGCATCCCTTTTTGATAATTTCCCTTTAAATCATAACAAAGAGGATGGTATGGCCACCCATTCAGTTTCATAGTTATTCTACAAAAAAAAATATATATTTTCATAGTCTGTCATGCTAGTCACATTGTTACAAATGGGGGGCAGCCCGGTGCACGTAGCTCCCGCAGTCCCGTTTACACAGGGTCCGGTCACTTTGGGCCTTTTGTACGCAGCCTTTTCCTACATTTTTGCAAGAGGCTGTTTACAGGTACTTGAACCCGTGACCTCATGGCAGCTTTACCGCTGCGTCAGGCCTCCCCTTCAGTCACATTGTTACAATGCTGTTATTAAATTTGTTTGAGCATGTTCATGGCCACTTTGATTTTTGTCAGAAAGTATGTTGTATCCTTACAAATTTCTTTTTCTTCAGCCCATTTATCGCTGTGACAAAGTTTAAGCTGTCAACCATATTGGGTTGTAGTTTGTGTGCAAAATTGAAACATATTGCCTATCATGGTTACGCCAAACTTTATGCACTTTTCATCTCCTATCATGGTTACGCCAAGCTTTATGCATTTGTCATCAGGCAAATCATACATAAATTACTATGGTATCAGGGGCACGTGCCCCCTCCACCTCCCTCTCACATTAGTTCATCAAGAATTTTAGTGGTGTCGTGTTGGTGATAGCTAGTGAAAAGGGGACTAAGGTTTTTGACACTAGGAGTAGGTGTTGAGCAGTGCAAATGTTCAATTCTGGAAGAAGAAAACAGACACCATGTTTCAAATTGTCTCTAATATCACTACAAGAATGAAAATCTTTTCCGACAATCCCTTTTTAAGTCGCCAACAGTTTTTAGTATATTTGGTTAGCTATTGTGATAACTGTAGGTAATAACTTTTTTTTAAGGGGGGGTGGGGGGGGATCATATTGAGGGCGGTAGTTCAGAGAACAGATCACTAGTGATCTCTACCCTTTCGGTTGCGTTAGTAGTCTAAATCGTTCCCAGGCGCGCATGTATCAGTGAACTAACCTCGGCCGGAGTAATGGCGTTGTAACTTTTATTTCTTCTTAATATAAATGACGCGCAGTTCTCATGCGTGTTCGCGGA
The DNA here is from genome assembly GCA_012490785.1 of Eragrostis nindensis. Classification (NCBI taxonomy): domain Eukaryota; kingdom Viridiplantae; phylum Streptophyta; class Magnoliopsida; order Poales; family Poaceae; genus Eragrostis; species Eragrostis nindensis. Next base: position 481,463 of record JAAXCT010000015.1, on the reverse strand, counting down.
AAAAAAAACTGTTGGGAAATATGTGAATTTGCATTACATATTGTCAATGAAAGGTTTTGGTTCTGGTTTCAATGACGAAACACGTTTGGCTCATCATGCGCCATGGTTGTCCACAACCCCAACGCAAGCAGGCAATATGGCATGTGCCAGTCTCCGGCAACGGCGGCGTGCAGCTGTGTGAGTATGTGTGCGTACAGAGCACGACCATGAACGCCGTGGACGAGCTCGCCGTCGACCTTTTCTCTCGACGTCGTTGACAAGAACTTCACCCCCAAAGGCATGTCTGACATGGCACACAATCCGTCTTTCAAAAAAAAAAACATGGCACACAATCCTGCGACGTGAATATCTTGTTTGTTCGTTCAAAGCCGCTGTTTGCGTTCATGCGTGCGTAATTGTCTAGCCAACAATTAACACACCGACGCCACCGGCATGCCGCCGATCACCGGGATCAGCGGCGTTGTCCGTCCGTCAGGCGGTGCTCCACCTCCACGCACGTGGCCGGCTGTCGAGAAGTCCCTCGGTGGCGCACGCGCCCAAAGTTCAAAGCTCAAACCATGCCATCTGGGCCAGGCCTACTCCTACCCAACTACTGGGCTGGACTACCACATCGGCTGAACTCCTCTACGTGGTCACTGAATAATAATGCGTGCTTCAAACGAAAGCAGTAGATTTTACTCCAAAAATGACAAGTAGAGACGACGAAGGCATCCGGCACTGGATGAGCAAGAATCGTCTCCATTTGCTCGTATAACAAAGAATCCACAGGGCCAATTCTTGAGAGGTCCAATGCAGTGCAGTTTTGCAAAACAGAGCCATGAGACAGAAGCAAGCGGAGCTGTGTTTTCGTTGACAGCAATCACCATCGCAGCCGCGACTGACGTTGACACAGCAATCACCACCGGCCCAGTCCCCCGCGGAGAAGCTTCCACTCTCCGCGCTGCGCAGGCGCTCGGCTTTGGCTCCAGGTAGGTCCTCGCCGCGCAATCCGCTGCATGATCCAAAGGTTCTTCCTCCGCACTCGTTTTTCACCTGCGCTTGTTTCGTCACCGCACTCGTCTCGTCACCGCTGCGGTGTCCGGAATTTGCATCAGATTTCCATTGTCCCTTGAGAGGATTTCATTCCGAAAATCTACTGCACCAGGTCGAGTCGGCAGAGATCGGTGCGGCTGGTGCTTGATGATCTACGCTGAGTCCCTGACATGGGATGCATGGCTGAACTGAAGGCGTACGTGCGTGCTTCAACTAAATGAATACACTGTACGCTGTCAAAGAGATCCCGTTTGACCTCTGCCTGAAATTAAACGACCGCATACAAAAGCATCATGCATGCGTTTGTGTGGAACCTGAAAGCTTTCAGAGTTCGGAAGAAGAGAAACGGCCAGGTTCGCAGGAGACCTCTGCTGCTAGTGTACGTAGACTGTCAAGTGTATTGCTGCACGAAAGTTCCTGATCCAATTTTCTCCTAACCCGTGATGGCATTGCAAAGTTCCTTAATTACTAGATGTGATGGATCAGTGTATCATGCACAGCGATGTTATGTAGGTCCTCCAGATCAAGCGGCCGAGTCGATCGCGGGGACACCACAAATTTGCAGCAGAGGCGAACCGGCGAGTAGAGCGCTCGTGACGCCGAGAAGCTCGCACTCGCATGCACCTCCTCCTCCTCGGTCCAGATCGAAGCTGCTGCATGCCGGCACCTATATATTGCCTGCCCGCATGACAACGCGTGGCCACTGGCCAGGCCATGGCGGTGCCAGATCACCTATTTCCAGAACGAATCGACGACGAGATCACCGCCGGCATCCTCGACGCCCGGTCTTGCTGCCGTCGACCTCCTCTGTGTCAGCGCTGCCTCCACCAGGTGGCTCTGGGGCCTTATGATGACGACCAACGACCAGTCAACCGTTGAATCGGAACCGCACGGGACCAATCGGACGATCCACAAGTAGCCAAGGGTGGTCGCTATTCGAAATAGCGACCACGCCTGGTCCTCCCCGGCCAAGCTGCACGCCACGTGTCGCCGGAGCGCCGGCGCCATGTTCCGTCACGCGGGCGCAACGCCGATGCCTGCCAATCTTCCGGCTGTGCAGCCCTCCCCGCGTGCCAGTGCAGCCCTCCCCGCGTGCCAGTCAACGTGAGTCGAAACCTGCTCGATCGGCTGCCCTGCTGGATCGAGACGCCGCGGCTCACGTACGCGCGCACGCGCGTCGGCTCGAGTTCCGGCACGCGAGACAGCAACGTCGGATGAATAGCGGCCCTCTGCAAACGTTCCGGCCGCGCGTCCACCGCTGCACTCTGCGTTTACTAGCAGGTCTCCGCGCGCGGCGGCAGGCGCTCCTCGTCGTCGCTTCGCGGGTCCTCGCCGCGCAATCCGCATCCAGGTCCTTGCCGGGACGGCACCCTCCTGCCTGCCGGCCGGCCGCGTGACGCTTGGCCAGATCACGGCAAGCATACGTTTCGTAATCGCCGCCATCGTCCTCGACGCCGTCGGCCTCCACCGTGCACCAGTCAACGTGAGTTGTCGTGACCAATCTGAGCCGCAAAGGATTCAAAACAGCGACCGCCCTGGTCTTCCGCAGGACGCCGGCACAGCTGCACGCTGCGGCTCGCCGGAGCACCGGCACGGTTAGAACCTGAGAGCGACGTCGCGGCTCACGCGCGTCCATGTTCCGCCACGCGCGCGGGGGCAACACGGATGCAAATGTTCTGGCCGGCGACATGGCTCCCACCGGCGAGGGCGCAGCCACCGCCGCACGCGCAGCCTCGTCTCGTTCGTTGCCTCCGCTTGTTTACATCCTCTCGTAGTCTCAATTGTTGGTTGGCGTCGCCGGTTGTGTGCACCCTGGTGTGTTCGATCGCTGCCTTGCCTCGTCACTACACGGGAAACCGGCCCGTTGCCGAGTTCCTCTGTGTCGTTCCTCTGTAAAAGTTACAGTTGGGAATACTCTGTGGAAAGAAAGCCTCTATCCCTGCCAATGAAAAGGTTCCGATTTGAAAGACGAAACACCGTTGGCTCACCATGTCAAGGTTGTCCATCACAATGCAAGCAAGCAATTCTGTACTTGTGGCACGGAGATATCCCAGATCGATATCCTCCCCAACCTTTCAAGCCATCGATCCATCCATCCAACAGTTGAGACAGAGCAAGCTGGCACCTGAGACATGGACCCACCCAAGCAGAAGAGCATCATGTACTTGTGGAACATGCATCCTTTTCACAGTGCGTGTGGATTGTGTTAATCTCTGGAGGGTTCCAGCGCAAGGTAAGGCCCCCTTTTGACCTTTGTCTGTCTCAAGGCTTCAGACCGGAGGAAAGTGAAGAGCATCGTGCATTGTGGAACCTGAAAGCATTCAGAGTTCGGAAGACGAGAGACGGCCCAGGTTGGCAGAAGATCTCTGCTGCTAGTGCAGTGAAGTATTGCAGAAACGTTCTTGAGCCGTTTTCCAAGGTTATCCAATCCTAATCCGTGATCCCTCCAAATCGCACGCATGATGGCATTACAAGTTCTTTACTGGCATTCATGCTGACGAAGCCATCAGCGAAGAGTGAGCAGTACTGCTGCGTCTGTAGCTTTGATGCTGAACAATAGATCAGTGTACCATGCACATCAGCGACCACCACGGTCCGTCGTCGCGGCCGGCCGCCGGAGCTCCGTCCACCGGCTCGGAAGCTGCCAGTTGATCGCGGGGACACCACCTCCGAGCCTCCAAGGCGTCGCCGCCGGCGAGGTGCCGATCGGCTCGCGACGCCGATTGAGAAGCTCACCGTCACCGTCCTCGACGCCCGGGCTCACCGTGGACCTCCGCCGCGTCAGGCTCTGCTCTCGCGGCCTCCGCCACGCACGCATCGCCCGTGTCAATCGGACGGTTTACAGGTACCCAAGGGTGGTCGCTATTTGAAATGGCGACCATACCTGGTCCTCCCGAGAACGCCGTTGGAGCTGCTGCACGCCATGGCAGTTGGCACCGGCGCGTCCAGAACCTGCTCTGCTGGATCACGCGCTTCCTTGCTCCGCCACTCCAGGGCGAAGCCGCTGGCGCTCTGTAAATGTTCCGGCGAGGCCGCGCCGCCGCCACTGGCCATGCCGGCGCCGCGCGTCCAGCCATCCCCTCCGATTTATTGGTGTCCACGGCGGCGGCGCGCGCAAGGTGCGTAACGTACTTCGTTGCCTTGCCTGCTGCAGATGAACGTGGTGGTCTTGCGATCGATGGGGTCCTAGCTATTCGTGTAGCCATGCGTTCCAGCAATGATCAATTGCCCTTCTTCTACAGACTACAGAGGAGCCCCAACTGATGATCCAAGAGCTAGCATCCACCGTCTGCCGGGATGCATGGTATGTGCCCTGTCTCCGGCAATGGTGGCGTAGGTGCAGCCCATGCAGACCGTCGACAAATCATGTCAAGAAGGGGACACATGGAGTTAGCAACTACTAAGCAATAGTCCCTGTGTATAGCTCGTAGCTCGTAATTTATGCGAGCTCGTGACACGCTCGCCGTCGTCGACAACCGGAATGCGTCTGTGTCACGCGCCGCTCTCGGCCTCCGCCATGCACAGCGACCGGTCAACGCGACCAATCTGGACCGCGCGGATCCAGTCGGACGGCTTCCAGGTACCCAATGCACGGCTTTAAACAGCGACCATTCCCTGGACGCCGTTTCCTCTGTTCGTTGATAGACAGCCATGCGTCCAGGCAATTGGATTTTTGTACGTCCCTACAGGCGCTTGACAAATATATCTATCCGCTGTCAAGAAGAGCAGGGGCGGACCCAAAAGACTGAATCAAATATACAAAATTATAAGTTATGTTTCAATTTTTTAATGATAAAACAATTCATAACAAAAAATATGATAATTTTTAAAATATTTTGAATAAGGTGAATGGTCAAACATAACTCAAAGATTCAATGGCGTCAACAATTTAAAAACGAAGGGAGCACTAAATTATAAGGGGACAAGTTCCAATTTCCCAACCCCTCTCTAGCTTCGCCACTATCAAGACGTGCTGCACGGCGTCTACGGTGAGCTGCGGAGAACTAAGATTGGTCAGGAATTCGACAGCGTCGTTCGGAAGGCGGATCACCCTAGACTGGTACGCCACCACAGATTATACGAGCAAGGCATGGAACTCCGTCTCTTACTCGAGCTTGTAGATGGGGGATCCCTCGATGGCCACCTCATACTCCTCACGAACTTGGCTTGACAAGTCCTGGAGGCCATCAACTACATACACAGGCGCTGCATCATTCACAGAGACCTGAACATGAAACTTTCATCGAATACAGTAAGGCCTTCCACAGTGTGATCGCTATGCCTCAAATGTTTTGGGGCCCATCACGGGAAAACTGAAACCGGAACTCTGTAGCGCAGTGTGGGCACCGAAGCTAAATGGAAACGTGGGCCCTATGTATTTGAGGGATTGAGCAGGTATGTGAAAGGGGAAGATGAGTTCTCCATGTTCACAGAGAGCGGTGTGGTTGTTCTTGCGTGAGAAATTTTTGTAACGACACATGTATATATAGCACTCTTGCTGGGTAGCAACGGTCTGAATATGGATGTGAACGTTGTTCGAAGATGACCGTTGTTTTCACTGTTGAAGAGGGTACAGAAATCCGGCTGTAACTGCCACGGGTGAACAGTGCAAGAAATAATGTATTATACTGAATTGGAACCAGCGCTTGCTCAGGAATTGCTCTTCGTACCGCCCTGCACAGTGGTGGGAGCGGTGCCCCAAGCTGAGAAAATGGGTTGGGCACCACCTCTACAGTACACTGTGGAGTGCCTAACAACGCTGATGGGACAGCTGGTTACTTCAGCCTGAAAGAACAGACACACACAACAACAATGGACCTTATGACAGGTACGTTGCGCGCTAGTACAAGAGGTAGGGGCACATGCCCCCTTTCATGTCCTTAATTTCCCTGCTCATTAGTGTGGCAAGTTTTGTGTAGAGACATCATGCTAGAAGGACGAGCAAGGGAGAGGAAGGTACACTACCAGAAACCAATTTATCCCTGTCAACCCACCAATTTTCTTGACAGAGAGGGTGGAAGCCCACGGTGAAACCTGTCATCCAGCTCACAAGAGGCCGAAACCCTATCTCCCCTTCCATTCGAGACATCGCCTGCCGCCGCCCTTCACTCCCATCTGTTTTCCTCGCAATGTCTCCGCCGGCTTCTCCAACCACGTCGCGCCCTTCGTCCCGTCCCTAACCTCTGCTGCCAGTAATGGTAGGTGTGGATGAGGAACAAAACAAAACTTTAGGCTCATAGACATCGTTGTAGGAAAATAATTCATTTCCTTAGTGGTGAAGTAGTCCTAAAGTAATCTGGTGTGTGTAGTCTTGTTCCAAAAGTCTAGTGAAAATCAGGAGCAGCATGGTAGTAGAGATTATAGTGTGCATGTTTTATGTAATAAAACGCATGAGCCTCGGCAGCTCATGCTTCTTCTTCTTTTGTAGCGAGTAGCTCATGCATATGCCGGTATAGCAAAAGTCAAGAGGCACAAGATGGTTCTAGAGCACTCAAGCACTCTGCCGGCATGAGAAAAATCAGAGCAAGTCGGTTGAGTAGAAATGTTTTGGATAGATTATGCATTCTCCGAATTATGTACACCAACAGTTAATTTAGTTATAGGTAATAAAAAGCATATCCTGACATGATAAGGTATATGTCTGTTCCTCTGAGACTCTCTCTTCTACAAATGTTGGATGTCGATTTTTTATTACTTTCCGGTGCACCACTGTCTCAACTACACATTTTCCGCTTCGCTGGCTACAATCTCTTGCTGACACTTTTCATACCCCGGTTGACATGAACTTCACCCCCATTCCCATGTTTCCCCCGTCCATCCGGCGGTGCTCAAACACCGAGGCTGTCGAGAATTTGCTCATTGCCGCCTGCCCAGATTCAGGCCACAAGCCTCAACATCAGACAGTGATTCAGGCCACAAGCCTCAACATCAGCCTCTCCATGTCACAGCTTGGCGTCGCTGTGCCACAGCGACACCATTCGTGCACCACCGCCGGCCTCCACTGGATGGAACTCCAGCAGTCGCCACGGCCGCCGAACCGCGCACCTCCTCGTCGTCGCTTGCCGCAGCCACCGCGTACGCCACGCAGGCACGCACTCGTTGCCTCGTCGTCGGAGCCGCCACGCATAATGCGCAACTCCGCCGCACGCTTCAACGCCGCGCGCGCATGCAACAGCGTGCGCACGGCACGCCCGCCCGCCCTCTCCTGAAGCCGTGCCTGCCGAACTAATTAAGCCATGACTGGCTCCATGCACGGAGCAGCATGTTGCCATTCGAAGCCCTCTACAGAGCGCAGACGGAGCCATCAGAAGCAAGCGGAGGACGGCCGGAGCTTGGACGCGCGGGCCGGAGCGGGCACCCTCCGACGTCCAAATCCAGTCTCTGTTCCGGGAGCGGACGGCTAGCGGGGAGATGGCCGCTGGTGGTAGGGTACAGGTGGCGGTGGGACTCGCGGCTCTGGAGGTGAGGGCGGCGGCCGACGGCGGGAAGTGGCCGGGGCCGAGCCGCTGAGGCGAGAGCGGACGGAGCGAAAGGAACCGGCCGTCCAATTTAATTAGGGGGTGAATTGAAAAACATAGAGGGGCTTTGCGTAAATATTTGGATCGCGTCTAATAATCGCGATCCAAATCAGGGGGGTAAATGTAAATGTTTCTGCCGGCGACCGGACCCCCGGAGCGGTCGCGCCGCCGCCGCGGCCGCGCGTCCCGCGCTGCCCTCCGTCGCCTAGCCACTGCGCGCGTCTTAATTACCTCCGGCGCTCGGCTTCGGCTCCAGGTAGGCCCTTCGTTTGTGTCCGCTGTGGTGTCAGGCGCGCGGCCGGGTGGTGCGGCGGCGGGTGCCCACCGGGTGTTCGCTGTTTTGCCAAGAACTAGAAGCTCACCGTCCGTCACCCACGCACCTCCTCGACGCAGAATCAGCTGCCTTGCGTGACGCTTGGCCGGACAACGGTGATGCCATATCACGTGATCACGGAAAGCAAAGCATTTCCACAACGAAGCGACGTCGAGAGATCGCCACCAGCGTCGATCGTCATCGACGTACGCCGTCGGACCAGCGTCGATCGTCATCGACGTACGCCGTCGGTCTCTCTCGATCTGCCGCGTCGCGCTCTGCCTGCTCTCTCGGCTGACCTCATCTCCGGCAAAGCCTCGTCTCGTTCGCATCTTCTCGTACGTCGTCTCGATCGTTTGTTCGGCGGTTTGCTTGTGCCGATGGCGTTGGCCGCGCCGGCAGCGGCGCACTGTGACTTCTTCACTACGTATACCTTTGTGCAGGAAATCAAATTCTTGTGTCTTACCTAACGGCGCCCCTGTTGATTTGGTTCTCCAAATTTGGAGCTGGCATCCATTTTTGTTCCCTAATTCCATTCCAAACGATCCCTTTGCGCATTAACCAAACAAGAGGACTGAACTGAGTTCGGCCGGTCCGTCGTTTCCATTTCTTCGTGGACGTGAATGCAACCTCAATTCAATGCTTCTATATATCCACGAATTAGAACCGGCAACGACGAGGAGCGCGCTCGTGACGTCGAGCATTACCAGGACGAAGCGACGGCGAGATCGCCGTCGACCTCCGCTGCCTGACACGCTGTGCTGTCGGCCTCCGCCATGCATCTCCACCCCCCTGGTGAATGACGACGACCGACGACCGGTCAACGAGACCAAACGGATCCAATCGGAAGGCTTCAAGGGACCCGAACGGCCTGGTCCTCCCGACCATGCCGGCGCAGTTGCACACCATGGCTCGCCGGAGCACCGGCGCGTTCAGAACTTGAATGTTCAGGCCGGCGACATGCATGGCTTCCGCCGGTGAGGATACACATATTGCACTGTGTAGTAAATATTTTTTTTTTTTTGCGAATGAAATGTGCAGTAAATACGATACACTTGAATAGTGCTTTGCGATTTGCAAAATTTTAATAAGTGATCTGGGAACAACGTTGGATTTGGGGCTGGAACCGTGAGACTCTTTTCTCGAAATGTCGTTGGATGTGGTTTTACTTTCCGTTGCGCCACTGTCTGAATTGCGCAGTGTACAATCTCTTGCTGCCAGTACTGCCAGTACTTTTCGTTGACATGAACTTCACCGGCCCCAAAGGCATGTCTGACATGGCACACTATCCTGTGACGCGAATAACTGGGCTGTTCTTGTGGCTCGTGCAAATTAAGCTGTTGTCTTCATGCGTGCGTAATTTGTCCAGCCAGCATCTAACACACGGTCTACGCCACCGGCATGCCGCTGATCACTGGGGTCAGCGGAGCTGCGGCGTTGTCTGCTTTCTGCAGCCTCCCATCAGAACTATAAATTGAGTGTGCTTGGACGAGAGGATAGTACTAGGAGATGGGTGATCGCCTGAGAAGCCATCGTGTTGCATCTTTTTATTTTTGGGAGAATTTCGTTTTAAATCATAACAAAATGGATGGTATGGTCACCCCACTCGATTTCACAGTGATTCTACAAAACAAAAAACTTTTATTTTCTCGGTTTGTCAGGCTAGTCACACTGCTACAATGTTGTTATTAAATTTGTTACAATATTGTTACAATGTTACAATATTGTAGGCTTACAAAGTTCCTTTTCTTCAGCCCATTGATCACCGCGACAAAAATTAAGCTGTCAGCCACACAATGGGTTCTCTGGGCGTGTTATTTTGTGTGCAAAATGAAAACATATTGCATGTCATGGTTACGCCAAACTTCATGCACTAGCTTTCATCAAGCAAATCATACATAAATTACTATGGTATCGGGGGCACGTGCCCCCTCCACCTGCCATCACACATTAGTTCAACGGCTTGTAGTGATGTTGTATTTTTTTTTTTGAACTGAGGCAGGAGCACTGCTTTTCATTAAGTAGAAAGAGAAATTACATCAGAAAGTTTTAGGACTCATTACATGTTCAAATGTCATTCTCTCTTACAATATCAGCCATGCTTGGCTGGCCACAAGCTTTCGCCCTCAAAGCCATATCATCCTTGATGATTCTCATCACATCAGCCGGCTCCTTCATGATTCCGTTGAAGATTCTTCTGTTGCGTTCATTCCAAATGTGCCAGGTGGTGTACATGAGAACTGCAGCCTTTGTTCTTTTGATGTCCTTTGACGCTTTGCACTTCCATCGGCAGCTGAATGAGGTTGTTCCAGTGACTGACCTTGTTCCATACTTGCAGGGCAAAAGGGCATTGGAGGCAGAGATGCAGAGCCGTCTCTGGTTCTTCATTGCATAAACAGCACATAGGATTACGTGGCCAATTCCTAATCGCCAATTTGTCTGCCGTGAGGATTTTTTGCTGTACCAACAGCCAAGCGAAAAACTTGTGCTTCCCTTCTGCATGGGCTCTCCAGATCGCAGCTGCATCAAAATTGGCATATGATCCCTTGAACTGAATCATGTACGCCGATTTGGCGGTGTACTGTCCGTGCGTGGTCCATTTCCAACTGATTTTATCCGGCTCCTCGTTTAACTGCACATCTTCTAGCAGTCCCCATAACATAATGAACTGCGCCATTTCATTAGCTGTGCGCGTTCACATGAGCCCGGGAGTCCATTGCCGTCCCTGCAGGTCCTCTTGTACGGTTCTGTTTTTCCGATATGCTAGCTTGTATAAGTCCGGCGCGAGGTCCCTTGGTGAGTGTCCATGCAGCCAGCTTGATTGCCAGAATTTGGCTGTGGCTCCATTGCCTACCGTTACTGTTGTGCTTATTCTAAAAAGTTGTCTATCCACTTCATTGCACGGTGTTTGGGTTCCAACCCACGGTCTTTCTTGGTCTACCCATTCAAACCACAACCATCGTAATCGCAATGCTCGCCCAAAATACTCCAGATTTTGTATTCCCAATCCTCCCAATTGTTTTGGCCTTTGTGCTCTTTTCCAATTAACCAGACAGTGTCCTCCATTAGCATTTTCACTCCCCTTCCATAGGAAATTTCTTCTTATGTTGTCTACTCCTTTAACTGCCCATTTTTTTAATGGGAAAACGGTCATGTGGTAGATTGGGATTGCTGTTAGCATCGATTTAACCAGCTTTAGTCTTCCTGATTTGTCTAGATCTTTCCCTTTCCAGGTTGGCAATTTGCTCGCAACTCGATCAATCAATGGTTGAACTTCTCCCTTTCTCAATTTTCTGATACTGAGGGGCAAACCCAAATATTTGCAAGGGAACTGCTTTATGTCGCAAGGGAATGGCTGCATTATGTCTTCCAAATTCAACCCTTCACAACGAATGGGGTATACCGCACACTTCCTTCAGCGTGTTCGGCTGGAGGTTTTCCAGCCGGCTGCTGCTGCTTCCTCCTCACAAGCTATAGTGCTGCTTCCAGCAGTTACAGTGTTCTCTCTCAGAAAAACTGCGCAGCGGCAACAGTAAAACTGCGAGCCGAACAGACTGCTTATGTTTATCTTCAGTCCCGAGGCTACACTGTAGTGATGTTGTATTGATGAAAGCTAGTGAGAAGGGTGACTAAGGTTTTCGACACTAGGAGTTGGTGTTCAGCAATGCGAATGTTCAATTCTAGAAGGAAAAAAAATCATGCACTTACAATTTCAACTGTCTCAGGGCTCCGTCGTCGACCTGAGGCGCACATCCTCTATTGCCTACGATCGATCGTCTCATTCAATTTGTTGGTGTCCACCGCAGCGGCGCACCAGGTACGTACTTCGCTGCCATGCCTGCTCGATGAGGTCCTGTTCGTGTTGCTCCGGCGACGAGGTCCACAGCTGTTCGTGTTGGTGTCCACAGCTGTTCGTGTTGGTGTCCACAGCAACTAAATCAGCTGTTCGTGTTGGTGTCCACAGCTGTGTGTGTGTGTGTGTGTGTGTGTGTGTGTGTGTGTGTGTGTGTGTACAGAGCACGCCCGTGAAGGCCGTGGACTTGCTCGCCGTCGACCTTTCCTGCGTCGTGTCACGCGCTGCTAACTGACAAGACAAGAAGTTGAGACATGGTTTGGGGTTTGGATAGATTAGGCATTTTCTGAATCACATGTACTACAGGACCAGTTAATTTAGTTGGGAATTAAAAAAGCATTTTCTGACCTGGATACGTATCTGTCTCTGTTCTTTGAGACTCTCTTCTGGAAATGTTGTTGCATGTGGTTTTACTTTCCGCTGCACCAACTACACATGTTCCGCTTCTCTGCGCATAATCACCTGCTGCTGTACGCTTTCCTGGCGTCGTCGACATGAACCTCACAAGCATGCATGTCTCCTGTGACGCGAATCATATACTATACTTAGTTTCTCCCGGCGGGCCCCGCAACTTACTGTGCGTTACTGTTACACTGTTCCAGAGACGATTTTCCGACTAGGGTGCTTCGCTCCCTTCTTCTCCCGCGTGCCCGTCCGTCCGATAGCAGCCAGCGAACCTTCTCGAAGCATTCAATGACATCTTCGCCTCCTCCCGATCCATCACCGATCCCGTTCCCTCTCCCCTCCGTAGCGCCGCCACCTCCCGTGCGTCCTGGCTCCCCTGGACGCCACCATCCGCCCGTTCGCCCTCGCATCCATCGCAGCCGTCCGTCGCGGTCCCCTACCATGCTTCACGATCCTTCCACCCTCCCCTGTTTCCTCCCCACGACGGCGGCCCGCCTCTCGAATAATCCGGCGGAGTCGTTCTCCGTCCCTCCTCCCTGTCCTCCCTCACCCTCACATGGATCTCTCCTTCCCGTGGAGCGCTACTCAAGGAATCCACTGGCTCGAGCGCAGAGTACATCCGGCGGCGGCGCGAGGCCCTCCTGCAGGAGAGTCACGAGAACAGCGCCGCTCTAAGTTGTCTAGCGAGCCGATGGCCTCCATGGTCCCAGTCACGTCGTCTCCTTGCAGCATGGGAGACGGGGACGACACGCCGTACACAGGTATGTGCTACAACCGCCTCATGGCAATTGTGCTTGCTTCTGCTATCGTTGCTTCACCACAAACCAACGACGCCCAAATCAAGCTTCAGAGTGGCCTAATTGAGAGCGTCACTGTCCAAATCTCTTGCCGAATCGACCGCTTTATGGACAAATCGAGCCTTTATTCACCATATAGTTGGTCTGCTCAACTGCTGTACGAAGTGGAGTAATATCACTGCCTGTGACCTTGGCCTCAACATCAGAGGTGACCTCTGCGTTTCTTGAGAAAAGTTTTGTTTAGCCCGATGATAGGCTTCGTCTTACAATTTTCAATTTAGACTAACGATTTTTTACTTCCGTCAAGAATTTTGGGATCAATTCTGATGTCTCAAATTTGCCCACATCATCCTTTTTTTTTTTCTGAATGGCTAAACATAACTCCTTTGTTTCTTTCGAATTTTGACTGATAGGATACGCTCTTCTACAATCAATTGAACGGTAATTACTTCAGGGTGCCGGAACTGATGCAGGAGTGCACGACTGATGCAGAAAAAAAGGACAACATTGACCCAAAATGCCAGGTAGGATCCATCTCCCCTGATAAAGGTGTGCAATTAAACAAATACACCTAATCAATCCGATTTAGTTTAGCATCAGTACCTGATCCTGCACTTTTGTTCTGATACTTCACTTAGAAAAAAAAATAACAAACTTTTGTGAGGATGTGAAGGAAGCTTTTGTTAATCACAGGTTGCTGTGGCTTGGCTCGTGGACATTGGAGCTGTAGAGAAAAAATGAATAACCATGCAGCCATCCATACACTATGGCGTTTGGTGAGATGCAATTTGACACAATCTCATTTTCTCTCTTTACTTTTGAAAGCCAGCGTTAATGAGTAAATAGCCATGGAACTATGCCGTGATGCTCTTTTCAAAGAATGTATATATAGGTTAATTTGATGATCCCATTTTTGTCATATGAATGTTTTGATGCTGTTAACTGAAAGCATAGTTGTTTTGGAACAATTGAGATTAAGGCCTTCCTGCTTCTTCACTGCCACGAATATGAGCTACAGAGATGCACTTCTTCCTTTATTTAAGATATTATAATGTACCTATGCAAATTTCATACTCTCGCATGCGGCACCTGAATCACAACAGGTAACAGTTCCATGGCAAGTAGATGATGTATCAAGAGTATAATTAGAAACAATGCTGAGCCTGTCAGAGTTGATAATAATGCTCATTTATATTTGTATGCATTCAGTAGCTACTGTGCATACTCTGCTCCGAAAAAACGGTATTAAAAACTAGAATGTTAGTTGTTCATTATTTAAATGACACTTACTCCTAAGATTTATTTTCCAAATTGATTCATTGTTTCTATTATTGTATATGATAGTTGAATCATAGATTTGATACTTAAAGCGTGATATGAAATGTTTGCCTCAATGCAGCCTGAATGTGGCTGTATGGATGGCCATGCCAACTCTGCTGTTGTAGATTAAACATTGGCGATCTGCTCAATACCAGCTGGAAGTACTTGAAGAACCATGTTAGGTTTCAAAACAAAATAACACCTATTTGTTTTTCGGATGCAGTTCATCTGGATCTTGCCGATTGTCAAATTGATGAAAATTTTTTATTGCATTTACAAATCAAAATATATGGTTTATCCTGCGACCCCGCGGCAACGCGCGGGGCCTCAGCTAGTATATCTTGTTTGTTCTTGTGGCTCGTGCAAAGTCGTTGTCTCCGTCCATTCGTGCGTATGTAATTGTCCAGCCAACATCTAACACACAGACGCCACCGCCGGCATGCCGCCGATCACCGGGGTCAGCGGCGTTGTCCGTCCGTCAGGCCATCACGCACGCGGCCGGCCGGCTGTCGAGAATTTCGCTCGGTGGCGCGCGCGCGCCCAAAGTTCAAAGCTCAAACTATGCCATCTGGGCCGGGCTTCCTCCTGCTGAACTAATACTGGGCTGGACTAAGGCCTTGCGCCAAATTGAGCCTCCACATCTGCCCACCTAGCGTTTACACAGTGTTTGCTGAACTCCTCTCCGTGTGTGGTGATTCACTGAATAAGACAGCGCAACTGAATAATGCGTGCTTCAAACGAAAGAATGAGATTTGACTCCAAAAGTGAGAAGTAGAGACGAAGGCATCCAGCACCGGATGAGCAAGAAAGAACGGTCTCCATTTGCTCATATGAGAATACAGAGCGTCAATTCTTCAGAGCTCCAATGCAATGTACTAGCCGTGTCTCTTCAGAGTGATGTGCGGACCATGAACTTAGGATGCTTGCAGTTAGTGTTGTCCCGACCAAACCACTGATTCCATGGCCACATGTTGACGAAGAAAATCAAGTAAACTCCAGGTCAGGGCTCTCGAGGCACGGACTAGCACCGTGGTGCCATTCGAATGTCCTGGTTTTTGACTGGCTAATAAAATCTTGCATGACCAGATTGGAATGATGGTATTCCTCAAACAAACCATTGCAGCTTCTCCTTTTTATTACATTATCGTTGCCATTTCCATCAGTGCACTTATTTTCCTTTGCGAGAGAACAGTTTGTTGCCCTCAGATTTCTAACCAAAGCTCTTCTTGTCCAGAAAATGACAATGAACGAGTGGTTTGTGTCAGAAATTTACCTCCTGAGGACATACTATTGCAAGCTACTAGGTTAAGGAACTCCTTGGGTAGGAAAGTGGTGAAGCTGAGAACCAGGCACGTAACCAAGCGCCCCAGCGTTCAGGGAACGTGGACTACAGAAACGAAGATGTGAGCAGGCCGTGTTATGGCGTTGCCGACGGTGTGATTGCAGAAACTGTTTCAAATCCGTGTCAAGACTCAAAGAGATAGATTTCTTAGCCAGATAAATAACATGTATGTCTGATTTCAGTCTGTGACAGTTGTCTCTCTGCTTAGACGATTACCTTGAAGTTAGTTTCTGCTTAAAAATTTTGTAATAAAAAGGAGAATCTTGTAGTTGCTCATTTCTGCATGTGTGGCCCTTGAGTGAGGTGGCTCGTGGGCGAGCTGTGAGTCAAAAAAGGACAAATTTAACTACGAGATCGACTACTAATTACCAGCCATCATGACATAAGATTTTAACTTACACCAGCATCTGTGTGTGCTTATTATATATTCTATCAACTTCACCACACCTTGATTTTTTTTCTGTCCTCCGCAAAATTGGTTCAAGCAGCGGTCCTGTTCTCTTGGAGTTGGCCGTCACTTGATTGCTGTTTTTCAAAGGGGCAATTGTGAAAACCAGTCTTCTTTTGGACTCTAATTTAAAAAATTGTTCTCTTTTATCAACTTTGCAAAATCGATCATGTTTTTTTGAATCACCAGGTCCTATTAAATTTTGAAGCACTTGATGGTGTTAAATGGCTTGGAAGAAATGCACATGCCTTTTGCAAATCGGTCCTAATTTTAATCAAAGCTTTGCAAATTTGGTCAATAGGGAACTGAAATTAGTTAAGATATTTGAATGAGTTTATAATTGAATTAAATATATTTTAAAATATTCACAACACTATTATTATAAAATCCGAACATGACTTTGACGAATTTTTTGACAACATTTTGGAAGCATTTCGTCTGATTTTTCAGTATATAAATGACTCGAAAAAAATTTCTTCAGTGCATAATAAATTCCAAATCTTCTATACCCGCACCGTCCATATCATGTACGAAATCTGAGTAGCTAATAAACTCCATTTTATTCACACTATATACCATGTACAATTTCTGAGCTAGCAAATCTGAACCAAAAATAAGCTTGGAGTTTATTTGTTGGTATGCGGCGAAGACATCGCATTTGCATGGTTACCCTGTTTTGAGTGTTAATTATGAGTTTGCTCTCATTTTTTCAACTTTGCACCATTGCTCTTGTTTCCATCCAAGTTGTTGCATCGTTGCCCTTCTTTTGATGAAAAGAATTACGGTTCTGCCATCAAAGTAGGGGCAATGGTGCAACAAACTTGGTCAAAACAGGGACAATGGTGCAAAGTTGAAAAAATGAGGGCAAATTCATAATTGAGGTTCAAAATAGGGGCACTCATGCAATTATCTCTTCTTGAAACCATCTGTACATTTCTTCCTACCAAATACCAACAATGACAAAGTTGACAAGTGAACCCCTACAAAAAACAATTTTTATATGGTCCATCTGCTTTGCCTGGAAGGAGAAGGCTCACGCTATCATAGTCCTCAGTCTCTTTTGTATGTCAGGTTCAAACCAGAAACTAGAACAACAATGTTCTGTTGAACTCCGTGCCCAAAGAGATCCACAGGCTGGACCTGCACGCCGTCCCGCGTAACATCACAGCGTGGCACCCGGAGGAGTTGCCACCTTTGGTTCACTTATCTCGAGAGTGCCCTCTCCCGGCCACGCCCTTCCCGCAGATGGATTGCTCTGATCGCACCAGGACAAGGGGGCCGTGCCTGCCACGCGGCATCATGTGGAACGAACGAGGATGAGGACATGTGCCCCCACCTTTGCTGAACTTTAGAGCTAAGTCGAACTCACATGGAACGAAAGAGGAGGGGGACACATATGCCCTCACCTTTTTAGTTTGCACTTTATTTTGTTTAGTGGAAGCCTCATTTCTATCACATAAGGTTTCCTAATTTGGCAACTTAAGCACAAGGTTGTTTATGGCCTGTTCACTTTTGCAAATTCCTTTGATGTGTGGACATCAGAGTCTTCTACACGATTGAAAGCCTAATTTCTATCACATATAGTTTTCTAAATTTGTCTAAACGTCGATGTGAAAAACTTGATGTGCTGGATTCTTTTAAAAAAATCACATAAATACACAGCAAATGCTTTGCTAAGTTATACTCCCATTTATTGTTGTCGTTTCCGACAACAGAAACCAACTAAAACTGAACTACGCCGCCGTGTCCGAACGTCAACATTAAAAAAATGGAGGGAGTAAATAAGTGACGTGGGAATGGTTTTGGTTGTCTTGGCCTGCATAATTAAAGTCATATTTTCTTAACTTTGCAAAATCGGTCCTGTTCTTTTGGAGTTGAAGCTACTGCCAGAACAAGTTTTCACCATCCGTCACTTGATTGCAGTTTTTCAATGGGGCAATTGTAAAACTAGCCTTGTTTTGGACTCTAATTTAAAAAAATGGTTCTCTTTTCTGAACTTTGCAAAATCGATCATGTTTTTGAATCGCTAGATCCTATTCAATTTTGGAGCACTTGACCGTGTTAAATGGCTTGGAAGGAACGCATATGCCTTTTTGCAAATCGGTCCTAATTTTAATCAAAGCTTTGCAAATTTGGTCAATATGCAAGAAATTAAGATATTTGAATGAGTTTATAATAGAACTAAACATATTTGAAATATGTGCAACATTATTATTAAAAATCTGAACATGAGTTTGACGAAATTTTGACAACATTATGGAAGCATTTCGTCTGAGCTTTCAGTATATAAATGACTAGCAAAATAAACTCCAAATTTCTTCAGTGTATAATAAATTCCAAATTTGTGTTTAATTGCCCGACCTTGCAAGCGGAGCCATGAATCCGTCCAACAGTTGAGAACAAGCTTAATTGCAGAGCTGTGTCTGACCAAGATATCGCGTTCGTGACGACGCCGGGAAGCTCACATTCCCGCCGCGTATGCACCTCGTACGTAGATACAAAAACTGCTGCTGCGCCACAGTCTGTTTTCCAAATCAACAGGAAAAAAAAACGAGCATCCACCGTCTGCCAATATATATGGCATGTGCCTGTCTCCGGCAACGGCGGCGTGCAGCTGTGCGAGTATGTTTGCGTACAGGGCACGTCCATGAAGGCCGTGCCGTGGACGAGCTCGCCGTGGACCTTTGCTGCGTCCGGCCGGGTCACACGCTGCTCTCGGCCTCTGGCACCGCTAACTGACAAGCCAAGAAGGATAATTGGATAGATTAGGCATTTTTCTGAATCACATGAAAAAGGACCGGTTAATTCAGTTGGGAAAAAAAACGAAAGGAATTTTCTGACCTGGATGCGTCATACTATCAGTTCCTTGAGATGTCGCTTTACTTTGCGTTCCACCCACTGTTTGAACTACACATGTTCCGCTTGCGCAGTGTACGTACAATCACTTACTGCCACTGCGTTCCTGGCGTCGTCGACATGAACTTCACCCTCAAAGGCATGTCTGATATGGCACACTACCCTGCGACGCGAATATATCTGGTTTGTCTTGTGGCTCGTGCAAAGCTGCTGTCTGCGTTCATGCGTGCGTAATTGTCCAACCAACATCTAACACACGGACGCCACCGATCACCGGCCGGGGTCGACGGAGCTGCGGCGTTGTCCGTCCGTCACGCACGCGGCCGGCTGTCGAGAATTCGCACTCGGTGGCTCGCGCCCAAAATTTAAAGCTCAAACCGTGCCATCTGGGCCGGGCCTCCTCCTACCGAGCTACTAGGCTGGCCTAAGGCCTTGGACCAGATTTAACATCCACATCTCGAGTCTGATCTCGTGAAAGGGGTCTTGGCCTAGTGGTTAAGACATCTGAGTAGCACCTCTCAGGTCCTGGGTTCGACTCCCTGTAGGAGCGAATTTTCAAGGATTTAACGGCATTTGTTCTTTCAGTGGTAGGCGACGCTCCTGTCGACAACGAGGCGCCAGTGGTGACTTCGTATATCTAGATTTGCCGGCCTAGTCTTCAAAGATGCTCATAGGGGTAGGGTTTGCGTACGTGTGTTCATAGGGGTGAGTGTGCGTGCGTTGTGAGTGTCTGAGTTGTACTGTGTAATCTCAAAAAAAAAAAAAATCTCGAGTCTGATCTCTGTTTGGTCCAGCCTGCATTCCCTTGCTACCTTCCTGTAACTTGATGTTATTGTTGATTTGATTTCCCTGTAGCCGCCCATGATCAAGAGGATCCAATCGGAAGGCTTCAAGGGACCCGATCGAACGGCCTGGTCCTCCCGACCACGCCGGCGCAGTTGCACGCCATGGCTCGCGCCGCTCGCCGGAGCACCGGCGCATTCAGAACCTGAAAGCAACGCCGTGGCTCACTCGCGTCCACGTTCCGGCATGCTGGGGCCTAGGGGATCGAGCTCTCTACAAATGTTCAGGCCGGTGACATGCATGGCTCCCGCCGGCGAGGCCGCAGCCGCCGCCGCCGCGCGTGCAGGCCTCCCATCCATGGACCTCGCACGCGTAGACTCTGTTTCCTCCGCTCGTTGACGCCCTCGTCTCGACTGTTTGTAAGTGTCGACGGCTTGCTTGTGTGCACAGCGGGGGCCGGCAGCGGCGCGCCAGGTGTTCTTTGCCTTGCATTGTGGCAAATAATGTGTGGTACATTAGATAATTTATACAATTTATTTTATTTGACATAAGGAGAAGAGGGAAGGGGGCATGAGCCCCACTTTTTTTGTTTGCACTTGGTTTGGTTAGTGGAAATCGAATAGAGTTTTTGCTGCAACCATGAACGTGTGATTTGTTTTTGTCTTCTAGACGATTGAAATAAAGCCTCATTTCTGTCACGCATGATTTCCTACGTGCGGCCACGTTGACGACGGCCACATCCACTCTTACAATTAAAGATCTACAATTTGCGCATCTTGATAGCAAGTTGTATCTTCATGTCGATGCCACGAACTTGATGTACCAAATATATTTTTTTTAAAAAAAGGGAAAATTGCAAAAAAGAAAAAGCACACTTACAACTCAATATAACTTTGACCTAATGACATGTAGCTCTTGTATGATCTCCAGTGCGGCTCCGGGTGGTCTATCATATCTCTCTACTCTTTGATGTTGTGTAAATAACGTAGATATTGATACCTATAGGTTTAATTTTCTCTATTTTGTTCATAGCGTTGCGGCTAAATTTGAACATCATTGATGATAGCATGGTAATTTTTTATTGTCTCACATATGATTAGACAATAACTACGCTACAATAAAACTATAGTGGAGCTTCAGAAGTAATCGCATAAGCCCGAGAAGAACAACGTCTTCTGGTTAAAGCTATAGTTTGCTCTTGACTTAGTTAGGGGAAAAGCGAATGGAGATTGATGCCATGGACGTGTGATGTGTGCAAAGAGGGTTGTGAAAAGCCTCATTTCTATCGCACAAGGTTTTCCTAATTGTGTGCAAAGGTGTGATACGGTATGGTCACGTCTTCTTTTGGAAAGACCACTGATGTCGTAGCAACCTATCATTCGCGGCTCTCAAGAACAAGTTGTTAGGAAGTCAATACCACGAACTTGACGTACTGAAAAATAAAAATAAAAAAGATATACACATATAGCAAGGCGGTAAATATAAAACGACTTGAATGGTGCTTTGATCAAATTGTAATAAGTTATGTGGAAACGGTTTTGTTGTCTTGGCCTGCAATAGTTATAGCGGACAACATAAGTGATCATTGGGCAAGATATTTCTTCAGAATATTAAGAAAATTTCTGTAAATCTATTATCTTAGTATTTGAAGAGAAAAAGAAGCCACCACGTTCGCTCTCAAGGTCACGAAATTACCACGTTAATCGGAAAAAAGAAAAGCTATGAGCCGTTGGATTTTATGAAGATCTAACGGTCTAGATGACAGCAAATAGTCCATGCCCGACTACAATTCATAAACAGCAGAATATAACACGTGTAATATTCTATTTTGGTTAAAAGAAAAGGAAAATGTATGTCATTACGGTACTAGCTTTGGGACTCTGTCCTTTGTCTGCTTATACGTAAGACCACATGCCGACGATCCTTCGGCACCTCGAAGACAACTAGGTCATCATCGTCGTCTCCGCGGCACCAGGCTCCAGCAAGTCCTCGGTGCTCCTAAAGTGCCTCGCCATGAGCGGCAGCCCGGTCATCTGCACGCAGCCCCAGCACATTGCAGCCGCCATGATGTCGACGAAAGTTGGCGAGGAGTAGGAGACCGACGACGTCGCGTTCACCACCACCGGGCGCCTCCTCGACGCGCTCCGCGCCTGTTGTCCGTCCGTCTTCGCAGCGTTCCACGCAGTAATACAATGCATGTTTCGATTCCCGTCCGACCTAATCTGATTTTGCCAGTGCTTCAATATCCAACATCAGGACGCATCAAGATTTGATAAAGGAAGGCCTGACCTATGCATGCATTGGAGTAGCAGACATGATATGATGCAACACGTATAGATACATGAAAAGATACATCTGGCGTAGCTCACTTCTCTAATCTGCATATGTGTTCGCCTTGCTTACGTGAGCCAACCGTCAACTCAGCGGCGACCAAGGTAGCATTCGAAGGCAGTGCCCCGCTGCTGCTGGCCCATGCAGTAAGAACAACAGACAAAGAAGTGATCGAGGCGATGGGATGCTGTGACCTGTGAGTGGTGCATGGTGATCACGGCAAAGACCATTGGGCTGACTTTGTAATCAGGTTGTGATCTTACTAGGGAGCTCTGCACTTGCGCAACGACTGGTCCAATCATATCACGTGGCCAACTGTGAGATGTTTATCAAGAAATAACCTAGCCAGGTGTTTTCGGTGTCAATAATGAAATTGTCTTGGGGTTGTTCACTTTTCACGAGGCGTTGTCGAGGAGTATATCCCCATCTTTTAGTGACACCATGGGTGAAAACCCAAATGCAATCATTACGATGGACATTGGTAGCGTCTATGATATTGCATCTTCCTTGAAGGCATCATCTTGGATATCCTCTCTACAATCCGATCTTGACATTGTGGCCATGTTCGTTATTATTCGTCTCCTCAAGCAACAACTACTTATGGTCGTATTAGTTCTCTTTTGAAAGATGAGCAGATGGCTAGGCATGTCCGTCAGCCTCTCTTGGTCACGGAAGCAATTGATATATATGAATGCCTGTTGTCCAGCGGTGATGCTTTAATTTGATTCAATCATCAACATATAGCATTATCGGTCATTTTGATTAGCAGATATCATTTGATCCTGTTTTGGTCCTTACCAGGTGGGCGGTACTTTAAAAAGCGACTAGCTACGCACAATGGCTAACACTGAGATACAAGGCATACTCTCTCTCTCTCTCTCTCTCTCTCTCTCTCTCTCTCTCTCTCTTGGGGGGGGGGGGGGGTTATACTGTCATACATCAGTGTTTTTTTTTGAATCGTCATACATCAGTGTTAACTTGGCTACAGCTTGCTTGGAAGTAAAGGACCAGTGGTTGTAGGTATTGTATTTGGTACTAAATGCTTACTTTAATAAAATCATTCCTTATATAGAGAATATATATATATGAATCAAGAAAATTCTATTAAAATACTAAATAAAATAGCATAACAAGCCTAGCCGCGCTATTAGCGCGGGCCTAGGGATGGCAACGGGTGAAAACCCGCTGGGTTTTGCCTCCTCACACCCGCATCCGCCAGGCAAAATTTCTCCCGTCGGGTGACCCAATTAGAGTCGCGGGTAGAAGACTGAACCCAGACCCGGACCCGCCGGGTAAAAACCACCCGTCCGGGTACCCATACCCGACAGCCAACACTAATTTTCAGCAGCATTATTAGGCCGGGTTGGGCTGGACAAGGTATGTTGGGCTGGACCTCAATGTAAATGGGCTGCCAACATTATTAGGCCGGGTTTACGGGTGGCGGGTTCGGGTTCTAATGATCCGCCTCCGAACCCGCTCCACCCGATGGGTCAGTGTTTTTCCTCGTTAGTCGACCCACGGATGCAATTTTCTTACCAAACCCGGCCCCTAATAGGAGAAAAACCCGTCGGGTGTCGGGTAACGGGCACCCATTGCCATCCATACGCGGGCCATCTTACTAGTATCATACAATCTAGCAGAGTAGGTTTGATTCATGTTGTGCTAATCAGCTTTCAGCCTTTCACCCCTTCAAAATTATTCATGAGGTATCGGTCTTTCTTGTTACTCTAAATATAATAATAATAATGTCAACCATAAGATGAGAAACATGAGACGGTCACCGGAGTCGCCGGCAGCTGCGGAGGTGGTCGCTCAGTGCCGCGCGCGCTCCCGAAGTTCAAACAAAGTTCAAACCGCCTCATCTGTGTGCCGGGCCTCCTCCTACAGAACTATTGGCTGTACTGAGGCCTTGAGCGAGATTTAGCCGTGAATAGGCCCATCTCCACATTGGCCCTCTTGGCGTTTACACATTCATTGTTCGCTGCTGAACGCCTGAACTCCTCTCCGTGAGTATGGCGCAACTGAATGCGTGTGCTTCAAAAGAAATCAGTAGAGATTACCACTCCAAAAGCGAGAACGTACTAGAGGCAAAGGCATCCAGCACCGGACGAACAAGAACAGACAACAAAAGCGTCATTTGCCCCTGATGAGGATTGGGTCACTAACCACCTGATCGCTGCCTCCACTTGCTCATCATATAAGAATTCAGAGCATCGATTCTTCAGGGCTCCGCAATGCACTAGCCTTGGCTGTACAGAGTGATGTGCGGAACTGAAAATGATGAACTGACGATGCTTGCAGCTAGTAGTGTTGTCCCTATCCAATCCCTGATCAAACTGCTTGGATTCCAAGGGCACGTGCTGACAAGATAATTAAGCAAACTCCAGTGCTCCAGGCACGGAGCACCATTGTGGCATTCGAATGTCCTTTAGTATAAGCAAACAGAGTGCAAACAGAGCTATGAGAAGCAAGCAGAGCTGTGTCAATCACCATCGCAGCCGCGGCTGCCGCTCCAGCACCGGCCTGCTGGATCGAAGCTGCATCCGTGTAGGCAGGGCGGCCGGAGCTTTGGACGCGCGGGGGCGGGCACCTCTGACATCCAGATCCAGTCCGTGCTCCGGGAGGACGACGAGCAGGGAGAATGGCTGGTGGTAGCGCTTGAGCGGGTGGTGGACCTAGATATTCCAGCGGGGACGACGGCTGCGATGGCGGGCGGCAGGAGGAGGGGCCGAACCACCGAGGGGAGAGCGAGACAGGGCACCAGGGAGCCGGCTGTAGAATTTAGGGGGCGAATTGCAAAACACTGAGGGTCTTTGTGTAAATATTTGGATCGCGACTAATAATCGCGATCCAAAATAGGGGCGTATATGTAAATAACTTGGATCGCGATGAATATTCGCGATCCAAAACAGGGAGGTAAATGTATAATTCTTCGGCCGACCGGACACCCGCAGCGGTCGCACCGCCGCCGCTGCGCGTCCTGCGCTGCCCTCCGTGGCCTAGCCACTGCTTCTTACCGCCATACGAAGGGCCCAGCCCCCGCAGAGAAGCTTCTTTTCCGCGGGCGGCGGCAGGACGGGCTGCACAGGCGCTCCCTGCGCAGCCTTCGGTCAGATATGCTCCGACGAGCGGCGTCGATGGGCATGTACTATGGCGGCTGTTGGCGCGGGGTGGCCGCGTGCACGAAGAGCCTCGGGGTCCGAGACGGGGGACGTCGGGGGCCACGCCGAGATCGACAACTAGCTCGGCCAGCAGGTGGACGACGCAGCGGAAGAGGGGGAGGAGGAGGGGGAGGCGCGGGTGGAAGTGAGAGCGACTGGCGGTGGCGGCGTCGCCCAACACGACGAGGCCGCGGCGCCTGCCCCCGCCGATTCTGTGGGCGGCGTAGGCACTACGGTCATGCGCGCGGAGCGCCGCGGCGGGCGGCTCAACCTCACCGAGGTGCGTGTCGAGAAGCAGCGCAGGCGCGATCGAGGTGTTCCGCGCCTCGATCGTGCGACGGCGGGCATCTCCGCCTGCAGTTCGCCGTCGCCGCTGCCGAGGACGAAGCCTCCCAATCAGCGGACGGCGGGGTGGTCGGTGGCTTCTGCACGGCGCCGGCCGGAGGCGCGTCGAACTTGGTCGCTGATCATCTGGCCCCGCACGGTTCCAGGTAGCTAGGTCGTCGCCGCGCAATCCACTGCTGCACTGTCGCTTGTCTCCGGCCGCACTCGTGTCGTCTGTTGTTTGATCGTGTCCGGCGCGCGGCCGGTTGCTCGCTGCTTTGCCTTGAATCTCGCCGTCCCGCCACCCATGACCCATGCACCTCCTCCACGCAGAAGCAGCTGCCGGCCGGCCCGCCCGCGCCCTCATACATTTCCAGAACGAAGCGACGCCGTACGAGATCACCGCCAGCGTCGTCCTCGTCTGCTCTGTTGACGGCCTCCGCCATCGCCATGCATCTCTTCGATGGCCAGCGACCAGTCAACGGGAGTTGTTGTGACCAATCTGAGCCGCACGGATCCAATCGGATGCCTTCCAGGTAGCGATCGACCAGCCGACGACCCTTGGTCCTCCCCGCGAGGCGTGCAGCTCTCCCCTCCATCAACCTCGCGCGCGTAGCCTCTGCTTCCTTTGCTTGTTGATTGACACCCTCGTCGGTGTCGCCGGCCGGCCGGCTTGTTTGTGTGCACGGGGGCGGGGGCCCATGTGTTCGCTGCCTAGCTTGGCGCCTACTGCTGCTGATGAATGTGTGGGCTTGCGAATTTCCTGGATATAGCTAATTAATCCAGATTTTATGCTGCTCTAGGTTGTTTCCTACGTACACACTCCTTCGCGCATCAAGCACTGAATACGACGAATAGGTACCGATCGAGGACACTAGCTGATGAAGAAATTGTGCCATATTTTGGACAGGCTGTATATTGTCAGAACTAGGTAGGTGCAACATCTCAGCTTGGGAGTGGTTGGGAACTTGGGATAGCAACGCCACTGGCAACATGCCCGGTCATTTGGAGAATACACCATATTCAGCCCAGCATGGCCACGGGAATATTAGCTACAACAGTGCTCCCTCCGGTATCGTCAGTTAAAAACAAGATGGAGTGAGGACGAGCCGTGGCTCGACTGGCCTGCGGCTGCTGGTGTCAGCGCGGCTACCCGAGTTCGATCCATGGGATCGGACTCGGGCCTCACCGGGGCATGTCCCCAAAATAATTTCGTGCGCCTTTCGACGCGTGGAGCCACAAAAGGAGGGCGACGTCCTCGGTGCGCCTCTCGACGCGTGGAGCGACAAAAGGAGGGCGACGTCTTTCTCGCACATCGAATCCAGGATTTCGATGATCTCTAAAAGGGCGCGGTTACAAGACTGTGTGTAGTTGTAGGTCTGAGCGGGTGCGTGGGGTGTGTGTAGGTGTGAGTTGCAATGTGAGTGTGTGCGTGCGCATTTGAACAGATGCTACAGCTGTACCAGTTAAGTATGGGAGGCTCAAAAAAAAAAAAGATGGAGTAACATTTAAAAGAGAAGCTAGGACAAGAAGTGCGCGCAACACAAGCTACGATAAACGACAGCAAAGTTTTTTAAACATTAGGTTCACACGGTCATGCTTAACGTGAACTACTTATAAAGAATCGTTCGAAAAGAAAAACCTACTAATAAAGTGGACATAATGTTATAGTTGTCCATGCGCATGCTGCATGCACCTGTGGGACTGTGGCTTTTTGTTTGTTTGTTGGCATGTAATTCCTCTGCCTATAGATATAAGAATTTCTGGATTTGGAATGACAATATAAAATGATGTTGCTTGACTCATCGTGAAACCAACGCTTGCAACGTTTAACTCTTTCAGTTTGGAATAAGATATTTGTATAGATATTAGTAGTCAAAGATGAGACACGGACCTCAAACCATATAATTTGTAGAGCAATCTGCATTTCTACCCTCATACTTTTTATTTTGCAATAGATGCACTCATGCACACCTTTTTTTTTTGAGATTACACAGTACAACTCAGACACTCACAACGCACGCACACTCACCCCTATGAACACACGTACGCAGTAAATAGTTACAGGGTAACCTCTCACACACACACATCCATACTGAACCTTAGAGTTGGTTCCTCATACCATCATTTCCTTCCCTCACCCTACTGAGAGGTAAGCCGAACTCACAATGAAGAAAAAAAAATGGGGGGGGGGGGGGGGGGGGGGGGGGGCATGTGCCCTCACCTTTTTAGTCTGCGCTTGATTTTGGTTAGTAGAAAGCGAATAAAGTTTGGTGTAACCATGAACACGTGATGTGTTTTTGTCTTCTACACAATTCAAGCCTCATTCAAAATGTTTTCTAATTAATTTGGCAACTCAAGTAGAATACTGTTCATTGCTTTTGTGAATAGCCCTGATATGGATACCAACTATTAGAGTCATCTACACTATTGAAAGCCTACTTTCTATCACATGTAGTTTCCTATTTTTTTCCTGAAAAGTGATATGACAAACTTGATGCGCTGAATATTTGTTTTTTAAAAATAATACACATATAGTTATATACACCAGATAATGCTTTTATAAATTGTAAAAATCTTATTTTCTTAACTTTGCATAAACGGTCCAGTTCTTTTGGAGTTGAAGCTACCGCGTTAGGACATGTTTTCACCATCTGTCTCTTGATTGTTGTTTTTCAAAGGGGCATCTGCAAAACCAATATTGTTTTGGATCCTAATTCTTGAAATGATTCTCTTTTCTGAACTTTGCAAAATGGGTCCTTTTTTAAAAAAAATCTGAAGCAATGACCAGGTCCATTTGGAGCACTTAACGGTATTAAATGGCATGGAAAAAGACACATAAGCCCTTCGCAAATCAGTCCTGTTTTAGACTTTTAGTCAAAGCTTTGCAAATTTGGTCCTGTTTTGATCAGTACACACGCAATATGAAATTGAAAATAAGATATATGTTTGACTATTTGAGCCAATCTTCAGACAGTAATATACGTTGCTGCGAAAGCTTTTTTCTTGAACACGCAGGAGTACTGCGCGTCATTATATTAAGGAGAAGTTAAATCGGTGCAATGCCATGCTCTGGCCGAGGTTAGTTGTGTTGTTACATGCGTGCCCTTTACAAAAATATGCAACCATTTTGCTACTCGCTTTTGTTTACATGAGCTGCCTGAGCTTCTTGTCACCGGCCATCATCCACATGGTAATTTCTTGTTGGATTTCTTGTACGACTCGATGTGGCCTGGGCTGAGCACCGTCAAAGGCACACCGGTTGCGGTGTTTCCATAATTCCCATGTCACCAGCAACACTAGGCTGTTGAACCCTTTTCTCTTGTCACGGTGAACGCTTCGGCTTGCTCGACGCCACCACTCTTTGAAGCTCACTTCGGCCGGAGTCGGTGTCGCCGCCTCCAGGCCAACCCTACAAAGACAATTGAACCAAACCTCCCTGGAGATCGAAGACGCACGTAGTGAGGATGTGCTGGACGTCTTCCTCTTCTTGGTCGCAAAGTGGACACCGTTCGGGGTGCTGTAGTCCGCGCCTTGCAAGGCGGTCGGCTGTCCAGCAGCGGTTGAGCATTGCAAGCCATACAAACATCTTGACCTTGAGCGGTGCCCATGATTTCCACAATCTCTTAAAAGGCTCGAACTTGTGTGAACCAAGAAAGAAGCGCTCGTATGCTGACCTTGTAGAAAAATTACCCGAAGGCGCAGGTGTCCATGTGTGTTGGTCTCATTGTTCCGGCGTGACTGCAAATTCATGGACAGTGTCCCATAGTTGGAAGTACTGCCAGTAAGCTAGCACGGAGAGACCACCCCCAATGTATTTTGTCCATCGGTTGCTTTCCAAGGCATCACTGACGGTGAGTGCCCGCCATCCTCTTCGTCGCACAAATGGCATGAGCGCTGGTGCAGGGTCGGTAATGGCCTTTCCATGTAACCAACGATCTGTCCAAAGTAGTGTTGACTTGCCATCCCCAATTGTCGTTGTTACTGATATTGCAAAGAGTGCCCTGATGTTGCAGAGCCAATCTTCCAAAGGGACGCCTAGCTAATCCGGCTGTGATCCAAAGGCATGCGTGGACTGGACCCCCAATGAGTATGACTTACGCAGAGCGAACGAAGCTAGCTAGTAATCCCAGCAAATAGCACTCACGATAGTATGTCATCAGCGAGCTGAGCAGTGCGCGGTATTTTAATGCTGAACAAAACGTCCTTTCGCAAAAAAAAAAATGCTGAACAAAACGTGAGTGTACGTTCGATGCACGGAGACTACCAATCAACAGCTGCCATACGACTCGATCGGAATTGCGAGGACACCACGAATTTGCACCAGCGACGACGAGGAGCTCACCGTCCAGCCCGGATGAGGCTTGCCTGCCCAGGCCATGGCGGCGCGGGCCAGATCAGGGCACGCGCATTTTCAGAACGGAGCGACGGCGAGATCACGGCCTTGCAAGCATGCAGCTCCCCAGCAGTCTGACGAGGACTGACGACTAGTCAACGTAACCCATCTGAGCCGCAGGGGTACGATCGGACGGATCCCGGCCAGGTAACCCACGGGCGACCTCGACCTCTGCTCCCGGGGTTCCGCCATGCATCTCCCGAGCCTGAAGACGATTACCAGCGAACAGTCAACGTGAGTTGCCTCGACCAATCTGAGCCGCACGTATCCAATCGGACGCCTTTCAGGTACCCAAGCGTCACGCGAGTCCATGTTCCGGCCGGCAACATGTCTTCCGGCGCTCCCCTCCGCCAACCTCACGCGCGCAGCCTCGTCTCCTTTGTTTCCTCCGCTCGTTGACACTCCCAGGATGAATTCGTTTGTTTGTTGGCGTCGCCGCCTTGCTTGTGTGCACGACGGGCCGGAGCCGGCGCCGGCGGTGGCGCGGCGGCAAGGTTTTGTGTGGTCGGTAGCGAACCCATAATTTGTGCTCATGCGCGTAGGTTGTTTCCTGCCTACTCGTTCATGCACCAAGCATTGACTAGGTACATGCACGACTTATTCAGATCAGCTACCGAGGTTTGGATAGCAATTTCACTGGTAACATGGATCGAGACGCTACACGGCCGGCTTACGTTCAATTCGCACGTCCGAGTACGGCTGCCCACCCGCCACGCCTCGGCTCGCCTCGTTCGTTGCACCATCCGCTCGTTAATTTGCACCATCCGTTCGTCGCCGGTTCGCTTGTGTGCACGACGTTGTCCAGCGGCGGCGCGCCAGCCTTGCCCTGCCTGCTGCTGATTTTTTTTTTTTTTGAGAAGAGCCTGCTGCTGCTGATGAACGACTTAGGGCGCGTTCGTTGCACCTCTTTTTAAACTTTAGACCTGTCACATCAAAGAGAATCTTACTATTTAAATATATTTTTATAATTTAATGACAAAACCTATGTCACGACTCCTCCTCTAAATCGCAAGACGAATCTAATGAGCCTAATTAATCTATATTTTGCTACAGTGATGCTACAGTAACTATCTTCTAATCACACCTTAATTACCCTTATTAGATTCGTCTCGTGAATTCGAGCGGAGTCCTGAAATTAGTTTTGTAATTAAATTTTATTTGTAAATAGAATATTCGTTGCAAAAACCCTCTAAAGTTTAGACCCCATGCAATGAACACACCCTTAGTTGTTTTTGCGTCCTGTCGCGTTCCCTGATTTGGCCCATTCCAAGTTCCAGGACTACTTGCCGCGCCACCCTCAGGCCGCCACAGCAGGTCGGAGCACGCTCTTTCTTAGGAGCCGGGACCAAGTGTCTACGTCAGGGTGTTCGCATAATTTTTTTTTAATACACAGTACAACTCAGGCACATACTTACAACGCACGTACACTCACTCCTATGAACGCATATACGCAAACCCTACTCCTGTGAGCATCTTCGAAGACTGAGTCGGCAAATCCTCGAGATTGATGAAGTCACCACTGGGGCCTCACAGTTGACGGCCACGTCGCCTCCCGCTGAAAGCACAACGCCGTTAAATCCTAGAAAATTCGCTCTCACAGGAAGTCGAACCTAGAATCTCAGATGCTACTATGGCTCTTGTGACCACTAGGCTAGAGGCCTTTTCGCGGGTGTTCGCAGAAACATGATTGTACTAGATTAAACTTTACATGATTGAAAAAGACTTTAGTCGGGTATAAGCACAAACACATGACACATTTATATTGACATCAAACTCCCTTAATATTCCAGTGACAGTCATTACTCTTAGACGCACTACATGGACCGTTGCACCCCGCGGTCCTTGCAGCACGTGGCTCCCTGCGCTATGCAGCCAACAACAGACTACATCCTATTCCGATTAACAATTTGCAAATCTCTGTGTGGCTCTATACATGTACAATGAGAAGGCGTGGGGACACGAGTGCCCTCGGGCATAAAATCCACTCTCTACCAGTAAAGAAATCAAATGTAAACTAAAAAGATGGGGACGGACGCCCCCTCTCCCTTCCCTCCACATTAGCAAGATGACACTTTGGGTAGATAGTTGTGCTGGTGATAGTTTCAAGGACGAGTCATAGGCATGGCTATGGATGAGGAGAGAACCCGCAAGCTCAATGTGGGTGTGCGTACGACCGTCACATGCTCGCCTTTCTATACCCTGAGCACATATTTATCGCGTGAGAGGAGGGAGTGGAAAGGCGGTGTACGATGTGCTAGCTGTAATGCACTAGAGACTAAAAAGGGTTGAGGGTGTTCAAGGAGATGTGAGATAAATCGTGAGTTTGAAGGTCGAAGGGGAGGAGGAGTGTTCGTTGTTCAATAGTGTATATAGTTTTTTCACAGAGAATGTGTAGTGCAATTATTAATTGTGTGGTTGACAAGTGGACGTGGATAATCCGTATAATTCGTACGTTAACAGATTCAGCTGAAGTATGTACTGTAGTACATTTTGGACACAACATATATTTTCAGACATGTACTGTGCCAATTAAAATCTTGGAAAATGAAAGAATTTTCTTACCTGTATGCATATATGGTTGAGGCTATTTTTCTGGGAAAAATAATTGTTGTGCCTGCAGATTTTGTTTTCATCGTACCTTATGGTGTTCCAACACTATGTTGGAATTAGAATTTGCAGTAGTTTAGGACGCAATCACTTGCCGATATCTTTCCAAGAGGCTTGATGATCTGCGCTCTGAGTCCCTGACATGGTCCAGTGCCTTCCTGTCAGATGCAATGTACGCTGTCAAATAAATCCCGTTTGACATCTGCCTGAAAACATCTGCAAACAAAAGCATCATGCATTTGTGGGACCTGAAAGCTTTTAGAGTTTTTTTTTTTAAGGCAATACGCCCCTAAAGGGGCTAGAAACTTCAATACTGCTTTGGATAAGGAGGTACAACGGCAAGATCCACAAGAAGACCCTTACAACCATTTGTAATTACCAATAGGACCCTGTGGATGATAGAGAGGACATAAGAAGAAAAAAAATTACATCAAGGTCCTCTAGAGAACCAACGCGTTGGTAAGGACGACGCCAGCTCGTCGGCGTCGCCACAACGTGAACTCAACAAAAGCCAGCTCGAGAGACGCCTGACACCAGCTCCAAAGCTTCTTGAGTAGATGCCTCCATCCAAATCGGGACCAGACGATGTGACCAGCTAGACGTGGTCGAACCATCGCGATGTAGATAGAAAGGAGACTTCGATGTGCTCGATGGTTGGCTCACCGGCGGTCCACCCGGCCGCCGCCTCAGACCAAGCACTTGAAGTTTGAGAGAATGGAGTCGTAGATCTGGAATGAGCAACACCAGACTCCACCAAAAACTGATTCCACTGCCATCGGGGACAAGGCGCATTCAACCCAAGCAGGGAAAGCAGAGAATCCATCAACAAGCTCGGGAACAACATCATCAGAGCAAATGCCTCGCCACCAAAATACATGAGCGAGAAAGTACAAAAAGAGGAAGAAGGAACACTTGCCGGAGAGGAAGCCGGCAGGACAACACAAGGCATCACGCCTAACATCCACACGGGAAAACAAGCAAGCAAAGCGGAAGACGAATCGCCGGCGAAGAACACAGGGATGGTGGCAAAGCGGAAGCACCACCAACTAAACTAAAAAAAAGCTACTATTAGCACTACTACCGCCTAATAGCTAAAAGCAACTGGGTGGGACCCCCTCCTTGCCGCCGGCAACCACCGGGAAGGAAGAAGGAGGGGGCTGACGAGATCTGACGAAAGAGCTCTAGCTACAGTGAAGAAGAGAGGAGAGCTTTCTCCGAACTTTGAGTTGAAAGCTTTTAGAGTTCCAAAGAAGAGGAACGGCCAGGTTCCCAGGAGATCTCTGCTGCCGGTGTACGTAGACTGTGAAGTGCAGTGCTGCACGGAAGTTCCTGATCCAATTTTCTCCTAATCCGTGATGACATTGCAACAGTTCCTGCTAGATGTGCAGTTTTAATGCTGAACAACCGGTTAGTATACTAGCCCACCAGCGAGGAGCGCGCTCGTGACGCCGAGAATGTCACCGCCCGCCTCGCATGCACCTCCTCCTGGGTCCAGAAGCTGCTGCCGGCACCTATTGCCTGCCCGCATGACAACGCATGGCCAGGCCATGGCGGTGCCAGATCGAATCACCTATTTCCAGAACGAGTCGACGACGAACTCGACGCCGGGGCTCGCCGTCGACCTCCGCTGTGCCAGCGCTCTGGTCTCGGCCTCCGCCGCGCCATGCAGCTCTGGAGCCTTATGACGACGAACAACGACTGGTCAACCGACGAATCTGAGCCGCAAGGGTCCAATCGGACGGCTACCGGGTACCCAATCGTGGTCGCTATTTGAAATAGCGACCACCCTTGGTCCTCTCCCAGGACACCGGCGCAGCTGCACGCCATCGCTCTGGCGCGTTCAGGACCTGCTCCGCCGGATTGCAACGTCGCGTCTCACAACATCCTCCAGGCGGCGGTGGCCCTGTGCAGTCCAGTTTGCCGCCTCCATCGATTGAGTTCAGGAAACGACGTGCGTTCTGGTAATTGCACGATCTGTTTGGCTCATTTGTTATTGCTCATCAAGCCCTTGTAAAAATGCTGCTCTCCGTACATTTTCATCAAGTGCTTGTAAAACTGTTGTGTGTGA
Source organism: Eragrostis nindensis (assembly GCA_012490785.1). NCBI lineage: Eukaryota > Viridiplantae > Streptophyta > Magnoliopsida > Poales > Poaceae > Eragrostis > Eragrostis nindensis. The sequence continues at coordinate 446,909 of JAAXCT010000015.1, read as the reverse complement.
CTTCCACCAAGGTCTGATCTGGTGTTACATGATGCGAATCGCTTGTCTTTGTAGTAGGAGCGTCCTGTTATCCGAGAGAGAGATCAGAGGAGAATACAATGGAAACGAACCCTGGCCAAATCACAACAGTTGCGGCAATGAATAAAAAGGTCATGCAAATTAATTGTATCGGATGTTGAAGTGGGCCAAATGAGGCCCAAATCGCAATTTTTAATTTTTTTAGGAACCAGATTTTGAGAACTGTTGGAGGAGAGGCTTTTTCTTTGCTCCCATTAGTTTTTGGAAGCTCCCAATACCAATTTTTCGGGAACAATTTTTTTGGGAGCTCTTGGAGTTGCTCTAATCAGAAGGATGAGAGAGAGACGACAATGGACCCAGAAGCTAGTCCTAATATCCAATGTCACCGTGTGTCACTTCATAGTGATCTCGACGATGTAACAACCGATAACACGCCCGCTGCTGGTCCTCCCCAATACGCCCACGCAGCCGCACGCCATGGCTCCGACGCGTTCAGAACCTGCTCTGCCGGATCGCAACGTCGCGGATCCAAATTCCATCACGCGAGGGCAACTCCGATTCCTTCGGATCGCTCTGCAAATGTTACGGCGCGGCCGGCGGCATGACTTCCCTCCCGGCGAGGCCGCCACGCCGCCACTGGCCATGCCGGTGCCGCGCGTCCGGCGCTCCCCTCCGTCGACCTGACGCGCGCAGACTCTGTTGCCTCCGCAGTTCGTTGACACCCTCGTCTCGGTTATTTGTTGGTGTCGCCGGCTTGATTGCCTGCGTGCACGGCGGGCGGGCTGCGGCTGCGGCGCACCATGTATTAGCTGCCTTGCCGGCTGTTGCTGAACGTGGGCTTGCGACGGGGTCATGTTCGTGAGGCCGTTCCACCAAAAATGGCATGCGTCCTAGCAGAGAAAAAGTGCTGCAGAATGACATCTCGCCCAACAACAATGCCAGCCGTAGTGCCGTACTATCTTACAGCCAAAAGCACAGGAGAATAATTTTCGGAGTAAGGGACCCAACAACGATGCCAGCCGTACTATCTTACAGCCAAAAGCACAGGAGAATAATCTTGCACGCCCATGCACGCCGTGGACGAGCTCACCGTCGACCTTTGCTGCGTCCGTGTCTCTCGGCGTCCGCCACCGCTAACTGACAAGCCAAGAAGAAGTTGAGACATGGTTTCGATAGGCATTTTCTTAGTCGCATGTAAAGGACAAGTTAGTTTTGTCTGTGGGGAAATAAAGTATTTTCTGACCTGGATATATACGTCGTACCTGTCTGTTCCTTGAAACTCTCTCTCGTGGAAAATGTTGTTGGATGTGGTTTTACTTTCCGTTCCACTGTCTGAACTAGACAGTTTCCTGGCGTCGTTGACATGAACTGCACCCCAACCCAAAGGCATGTCTGACACGGCACATTATCCTGCGACGCGAATATCTGGTTTATCTTCTTGTGGCTTGTGCAAAGCCGCTGCCTGCGTTCATGCGTGCGTAATTGTCCAGCCAACATCTAACACACCGACGCCACCGGCATGCCGCCCATCACCGCGGTCAGGCGGTGCTCCCATCCCACCTCCACGCACGCGGCCGGCCGTCGAGAATTCGCTCGGTGGCGCGCGCGCCCAAAGTTGAAAGCTCAAACCAGGCCATCTAGGCCAAGCCTCCTCCTACTGAGCTACTGGGCTGTCATAAGAAGGCCTTGGGCCAGATTTAGCCTCCACATCGGCCCTCTTGGCGTTTACAGATTGTTGTTTGCTGAACTCCTCTCCGTGTGGTCACTGAATCAGACGGCGCAAATTAATAATGCGTGATTCAAACGAAAGCAGTAGATTTTTACTCCAAAATTGAGAAGTAGAGACCAAGGCATCCAGCACCGGACGAAGAAGAACCGAACGTCTCCATTTGCTCAGTTCTTCAGAGCTCCAATGCAGTGCGATGCACTATAGCCGTGCGTGTTTCTTCAGACTGATGTGCAGAACTGCAGGTCATGAACTGACGATGCTTGCAACAGCTGGTGGTGTTCTCCCAACCGAATCCCTGGTCAAACTGCGCACTAGATTCAAGCGAATTCCAGGGCTGGAGGCATGGAGCACCACTTCGAATGTCCTTTTATACTGGCAAACAGAGCGCACACAGAGCAATCGTCAGGCAGAAGCAAGCGGAGGGGGCTGTGTTTTCGTTGACAGCGATTATCACCGTCGCATGCAGCCACGGCTGCCGTTGACAGCAATCAATCACCACCGGTCCGCCGGCTCAAAGCTGCTGCAGCCGTGTAGGTAGGGCGGCTGGGAGCTTGGACGCGCGGGGGCCGGGCACCTCCGCCATTCAGTGATTCAGATATCCAGTTTTTGCTCCGGGAGGACGATGAGTGGGGAGGTGGCTGGTGGTGGTAGGGCTACAGTTGGTGTCAGGGCTCGCAGTTCCGGTGGGAAACGCGGCGGCGGTGGCCGACGGCGAGAGGAGGGGCCGAGCCAGCGAGGGGAGAGCGAGACAGACAAAGCGCAAAGGAGCCGGCCGTCGGGCGAATTGCAAAACCGGGAGGCTTTGTGTAAATATTTGGATCGCGACTAATAATCGCGATCCAAACTGAGGGGGTAAATATAATATGTTGGATCGCGATAAATAGTCGCGATCTAAAAAAGGGGGTAAGTGTAAATGTTCCAACCGGCGACCGGACGGCGCGGTCGCGCCGCCGCCGTGCGCCGCCGCGCTCCCCTCCGTCGCCTGGACACCGCCTCTGACCTCCCGCCGAAGGGCCCAGTCCTCCGCGGATAAGCTTCCGCTCCGCGCGCGGCGGCAGGGCTGGCTGCGCTGCGCAGGCGCGCGGCTTCGATCGGCTCCAGGTAATAGGTCCTCGCCGCGCAATCCACCGCATCCATGTCGTCTCGTCCGTTGTTTGGTGTCGTCGATCTGCTCGTGGCTGCTGCGGTGTGGCGGCTTTGCCTTGACGTCCAGATCGCCGCCAGCGTCTCCTCGACGCACGCCGGGCGTCGCACTCTGCGTGCCCTCGGCCTCCGCCATGCATCTCCCCTGGCGAACGTCGATGAACAGCGACCACTCAGCGTGAGTCGTCGTGACCAATCTGGGCCGCACGGATCCTCCCGAGAATGACGCTCGGCGCGGCTGCACGCCACGGCTCGCCGGAGCGCCGGCGCGTTCGATCAGAACCTGAGAGCGGCGCGCGGCGGCTCACTCGCGTCCATGTTAATTCCGGCACGCGGGGGTGATTAACGCCGATGCTTGTGGCAGCGCTCTGCAAATGTTCCGGGCCGGCGTTCTGCAGTTAACGTACCAATCATAATCACAGATACACTTGAGATGTGAAGATAAACGAAACCGGCATGCATTCAACATCTTTATTTATATAATATCGTCATCAACAAATATTGATGATTCTCTAGCTAGCTAGGGTGATCGTCTAGCTAGAAAGGCCTGTCGATCGATCAACTATGGCGGGCGGGCACTTGGGGGTGCACACGGGGCACCTCCGTTGACAGACGTCCAATGTTAGGTAACAGTACCGTACTGGCTTTTCATTTATGCAGCAGTATCTGTCGACTCCGTCAATCTTCATATTCAAGCAGAATACCAGGGCCACCTTGCTCTCGTGATCTAGAGCCGGCGTCGCAGATCCATGGCTTGTGTAATTATTCAAGACGCCATGCGCGTGGTGGCTCCTTACAGCCGCAAGGTCGAGTGGGTGGGGACGTCGACCTGCTTCAGTTTTTCATGTTCATTCATCAACATGCATGCATGTGGATGCATAATAAAATCATCGTAGAGACAAATTAAGACAGACACTAAAATTCAATGACAAAAAACTAAAATGATGATCTTACATTGTACCGTACGTGGACGCAAAGAAGAATATGACCATCATTACGTACACCAAGCCACCGCTCCTGCTCCTGATCATCATATTGATCGTGAAGACACTTATTGATCGTGAAGACACTGATACGTACGTACGAAAGACACTGATTGGCCGCAGTGCATCATTCGTTTACTTGAGCCCTCCACGTATATATACACATACGCACGAGTTAGATTATGGTAACTAAAGGTAATCGATCACGAACGGGAACTTCCTTTTGTTTCTGCCCTTCGTGCGTAACCCTTCTTTATTTTCTTTCCTTTTTATATGTGATTGCCTCCTTATTTTTCTAAAAATGTGATTGCCTCCCCTTCCTTTCTCCCTTTCCATCAGATTTCCTGTTTTCTTCCTCTGGTGCGGCTCTACCTTCCGAAAATCTACTGCGCCAGGTAGGTCGATCGATCGAGTCGGCAGAGATCCGTGCGGCTGGCGCTGCTGACGACCTCGATCGATCAGGCGCACGCAGCTCTGTGCCGACACGTATTACGGACAGCAGGGACAGATCGAGCTGGAGGGGGGAGCATACTCTACGTACAGTCCATCTGCACCCATGCATGCACAGCGATGTACGTCCTCCAGATCAAGCGGCTGAATCAAGGGCACAGGCGAACTTCGCGGCCGGCTAGGAGCTAGCGCACATTTTTGTATCATATTATATTGATATTAAAACATATTACATTGATGTAATATGCTTTAATATCAATGAAATTTCTCTTTCATAAAAAATAAAATAAAAGCAAAAGTAGTGGTCGTGAACATTGAAGTGACGGGGCGAAGCTAGCTAGAACACTGCAACTTGTGCACAAGCTCCATGCAGTTATGAATACACCGAACATTTTTGTAGGTGCAGATAGAGACTTCTAAACTTTTTGTTAACCGTTAAACTAAATCCAATATAATGAACATCGATCAAGGAGACAATTCAAAGAGAACTTGGGGCACATGCTAAAACAAATGGATGTGTCCTAGAGCTTGGTTATAAGTTCTCCTATTGCACGGCATGGGCTGGAGTGCTGCACACTGCAAATATCTGAGATTTTCGATCACGAGCTAGCAAACCTTTCTTCTGACAAGAAAGGGCTTAATTGATTGTGCATGAAGACGTGTACCTGTGCGACTGGAGCATGCTGCCGTTGGGTGAGTGGTCAAAATTTTGGGTCGACGTTTAGACACTCCGCGTGCCGCCCGGCGTGTGGCTCAATGCAGGCAGGTAGCGTTGCGGAGCAGGGCCCGATGATGGTCGACACGACGAAACCACAAATCTGACGACCCCTCTTAGACTCAGAACGTGCGGCGCAGGGCTGCACAGAGCAAAATCATATGGTCTAAGAGAGGCAGAACTAAATTTGACAGACATGTCATGAATTACAAACTTATTAGTAGTAGAGATATATGTCACCGGTTTGCTTATGTGTCATAGTGTGCAGTGGCCAGCAGCGGTGGCACGTCAGGGATGATTCTCTGCCTTTGCCTACCGCTGAGGAACGTGGGCCTGCAAAGGGGTCTTCCACCAAACAAGCCATGCGTCCTGGACCTGTCTTCACCAACTACAAGCTTTTCTTTTGCGACTGTTAAGGTACATTTTATCCGTTTGGCTGCCACAAAAATGCTACCATCCATCTCTTGCTTCATGCGGAGAAGAATCGCCACGCCAGCACAACAATCCATAGTAAATGTAATGAATAGCACTTGCATTGTGTGCCATGCCAATAGACAAGTGGGCAACATATATAGGTCATGGACCGAGTTTTATCCCGGATTCGGTATAAACACTTCTCTCTCTCACTCTCTCTTTAAAAAAAACAAATAGCTTCAAATAGATCCAACCCATGTAGTGGCCTTAATTAGTCGTTGGGCCGTTCTAGCCATCCCTGGTTGCTTGTCGCGCCAGCACATCCTAATTTTCATTGTGTCTTGCCATGCTTGTCATGGATCATGCCTCTGGTACTAGTTGTCGTGTAGTGAGGCCTTCAAATTCGGGGGAAAAAGGAGATACTGCAGTCGTATAGAAGACAAATACATTCATAGATTTATAGTGACATGCATTAAACTCCATTAGCTTTCCAATAAAGAAATTGAATGCAAACTAGAAAAAGGTGGGGACACATGCCCCCTCTTCTTCCTTCCATCCACATTAGTTAGGCGACGTTTTAGTAGAGGGTTGTGTTGGTGCTAGTTTGAAGTATGAGGAATGGACACAGGGACAGATGAGGAAACAATCCTCAGGCTCAACATGTGTTTGCATATTTTTCCGTTTACATTGAGATAGCTAGTCGTTATATGAGAGGAGGAAAAAGTCAATGTAAGGCATGCCATAATTCATCATAGACTAAAGAAGGTGTTGGAGGAGCCATGTGACAGAGAACATGATTCTCTCTTTCTTTCTTTCTTTTTTGCAGTAAAGAGAGAACATGAATTTGAAGGTGGAAGGGCAGGAGGACTGTAGATTCCTGTGTAGAAATAAACACAGACTTTTTATTTGCCGGCACCCATGTGCTCCATGATATATTTGTTGTACTCTTTTTCAGAGAGAATGTGTAGTGCATTTTTATTGTGAGAAAAAGGATCAGAGAGAATAAGAAAAACTAGATTATAAACACGAGAAATATAATGTATTAATACCAGGGCTAGCTACACAAACTATAGCGTGAACAGAAGAGACCTGACGACAGCGGCAGCAGTGCGCCCGATCGCCAGCGATATAATATCCCATCTCTTGCTTCTCTCGCTTTTCTTCTCTCTTGTTCTATTATCTCCCGCGTTGCATTCTCCATTTTTTTTATTTTCTTTCCTTTCCACAGTGGAAGAAAAGCTTTCGTGCCTGTCTCACCGCATGCATGTGGATTGTGTTACGTACGAAGCAGCTCTCACAGGTAATGATCTCTGGAGGGTGCCAATAATGCAAGGTAATCTGTGCTTGAGAACGGAGGAAGCTAAAGAGCACGTGCTATCATGCAACAACAAGTGGAAACGACCGCAAGCAATAGCGAGCATCGTGCATTGTGGAACGTGAAAGCCTTCGCGGAGTTGAGAGGGAGAGAAACGGCAGGTCCCAGAACACTCTTCTGCTAGTGTAGTGTAGTGTAGGAAAGTTGTTGAGCAAATATATGTTCCTCGGAGCAAACCAAATTCCAGTTGTAGGATGCCATTTCCAGTTTTTTGCTGGCGTGCATACACAAACAGAGAGACAGAGCCTTCAGTGAAGCGAAGCACAAGGCAGTGTGTCGTGCACGGTGGATCAAATCACGGCGCAGACCCACCAGACAAAGCCGCGATGCAGTTCAAGGCCGCCCGATCGATCGAGCCGGCTCCGGCCGTCGGAATATATATAAGCGGCGATTCGATCGATGGCGGGGAACGCGCTCGTGACGACGCCGAGAAGCTAGCTCACCGTCCCGCCGCGTATGCACCAGCTACCTCCTCGATCCAGAAGCTGCCGCCGGCCAGCACCTCTTGGACTTGCCTGCCCGCATGACAAACGCTTGGCCAGGCCATGGCGGTGCCAGATCGAGGCAAGCACTATTACAGAACGAGTCGCCGGCCTCCGCTGTGTCAGCGCTCTGCTCTGGGCCTCCGCCATGCATGTTGGGCATCATAGGATGTGCCATTTGTCGGACCCCATTTCTGGAATCCACTGTGCTTACCGTACCAATCCCTGGATCAGTAGTTGATACGCACAAAACAAAGATAATACCAAATCCATACTTCGATTATTATTACAATACCATAAATGTCTTGCAAAGACTACAAAATACAATACCAGTGGCCGGCAGGCCTGGCCACAAATTAACAACACAAGCGGAAAGCGAAGAGTCCAACTTCTACAGGCAACTCGGGCGACGAACGCAAACCCTACTCGTCGTCACCACCATCTTCATACTGAACGTCTTCTTCTGAATAATTAAAGCAAGAATGAGCACATAATGTACTCAGCAAATCCTAACACTACTCAAGGGAAATATAGATGCATATATGGCTTTATGAAGGATTAGGCTATACGGCTTATATTTTAGCAGAAAGCTTAGTTTAATGCAGGGTTTATTTTAAAAGCGTAAACCTTTTCTAAAGAATTTATTTGTCATGATTAAGTGGGTTGGCCCTGGGGGAGATACGTCAATCCCGCCAGTTCCCAAGTTTTAGGCGAGCCTTCGGGCGCACGGCCGTACCGACTCTCATTTCCAAAACACGGGCAAACTACCGCCCACTCACACTTCAAGGATTAAGTAAGACTAATCTTTGTGAACTCAACCATAGCGCGTCTGTGACCGCGACACGGCTATCCGGATAGATTTAACTCTGCAGAGGTGTACATCTTTACCCACAGACTACGTCGCTCTTAGCAAGGGAGCAACATAGCGAAACCCACCTTTCCCGAGTGTCCCCACAATCCCACCCACGAGCCATTACTGACCCAGGGACTTATAAAGCGACTATAAGTAGTCAATGGCCCAATGGCCAAGTCGGACAACGACCCATAAAGATATCGCGTCTGCTCCTGGTTGCCCGTTGCACTACTGCCTCCTAGGTGGATCAAGTGGTAGACGCCAGAAAGTTAGGGTCAAGTCCTGCCCATAACAGGATCTGTTGGTTGCACGGGGTTCACTAGGTTGATTGTTACAAGAACCGGTCCTTAACCGGCCGAGGCGAGCATCTTCCACCTATCACTATTCACCGATCACCATCTCGCCCCTGCCTGAAAACATCCCACTTCACCCCAACACACTAGTTGGTTATTACCCTCCCAATTTCTTTACTCACACACACCAAGCACACATTTTCACACATTTCACCAAAATTCATGATTATTGTGTAGCAACTAAGTAGCTGCGGTAAATCCCTAAGCAATCTAATATCAAGGTAATAGTCCAGCATTATTATAACATAATGAAGGAAACATCCTAGGTTTAACAAGGTAACAGACATCAATATCAAGGATGGCTATCCTACTAGGTTCATAACTAACACAACATTTTAAATAGTAAAAATAAGCATGCATCATATATAAGCATTTTAAACAGGCCATTCATAGGATGTGGTTATAAATCATAGGATCAATATGATCAAGGATAGTTAGGACTTGCCTTCAAACTCTTCCTCGCGCTCCTCCTCGTAATCCGGGTCCTCGGGCTCTTCCTCGAATTCCTCGTTAACTATATTACGCAAATTACCGACGAATAAATAACTATCGAAAAATAAAATAAATGCGACCAAATAAGATCCAAATAAATAACCAAATAAACTCAAATAGAATAGGAATTGATATGAATAGATAGGATTGAAATAAATAGGATGATTAGGGAAAAGAATCTACTAAAGGAATCTAGAAAGATGGAAATATGGTATAAAGAAAAGAAATTAAGCTTCCTATAGACTCCTATTTATTATGGAAAGATTATATTTTTCTGATGTGGGGAAAAGGTGGCAAAATAATCTAGGGAATTTAAGATATTTTTAGGAATTTTTCTGGAATTTTTCTACAAAGGGAAAGTGTCGAAATGGAATTTTGTGTGCACTAGCCGGGTGTACATAGCAGAGCAGATCAGGATTCAGAGGCTGACTGGTGGGGCCGGGCTGCATAGTGCACCCCGGGTTACTGTGCTGTGGACCAGGCGTATGGATCTGTGGACCGGTTTGTGAATGTGAGGGTGGTCCACATGAACCGAGTGCATGGAGGAAAAGAAAAGAGAGACGCTGACTGGATTATGTGGTGGGACCCGCGTGCTGATGTGGACTCCACGTGGACGCCACGTCGGCGCCACGTCGGACGACGGCGACTCGGGTCAGCGCGCGGCGGCGCTGTGCTCTGCGCGGCGGTGGCTCGCCGGAGGGCTCGCCGCCGGCCGCTAGGGTGGAGGGAGAAGGACGAGATCTAGCCGTGGCGACAGAGCGTGCGACGGCGGAGCCGGGAGGGGTACATGTTGTCGACGGCGAGCATCAGAGCAGTAGCTCGGGCTCGCCGGAGTTGGCCGCGGCGGCGGCGCGCGATAGGATCTCGTGTGTGCGTGCGCTAGGACGTGTTCGTGCTGTCTAGGAAGGTGCGCGTGAGTGCGTGGAGTGCGTGCGTGTGCTCGGTTGGGCTCGCGCGGCCGTGTGCGTGGCCGGCGACGAGATCCTGCGGCGGCGGACGGCGGCGCTAGGTGCGCACCGGGCTAGGGTTTAGGAGAGCTGGAGTTTGAGCTTGGGATCGAACAAGTGAGTGATGGAGATGCTGTTGAGACGGAGAGGGGAAGAGGAGCTCACCGGAACAGGGAGATCGTGCGGCGGCCGGAGTTTGGGAAGAAAGGAGAATGCCGTTGATTTGGTGGCTGTGGTGGTGGAGATGCAGTGCGGTGGCGATGGAGAGCTGCGCAGGAGGGACGCGGCCTATTTATAGGCGGAGGGGAGGCGGTTCGCGCGGAAATATCGCCGGCGGCGATATTTTCCCCCGGCGCTGTTCTTATCCGCGGCGCGCTGGCGTCATAGCTTGGCGCAGGGGCCGAGGGGCGGTCAGAATTGCGGCGCGGCATGGGCACGGCGAGGCCGTACGCTGAGCTGGTCGGAGGTGCGGTGAATCAGGACGGAGGGCGGAGCTCGTCGGTGCTTCACCGGCGGAGATTTTTCCGGTGGGGGTGCGCGTGGCCGACGCGCATTGGCTCAAATTGCGGCGCGGCGACGTCGGCAGCGTGGTCGCGAAGGCAGACGGCGCTTCTGGTCGTCTCGGGCGGGCTCGCCGCTGCGCTGTGAGAGCGTGAAATCCGGCCGGTCGTCGCCACGACTTGAAGGTGCGGCGCCGCCCCGTACGCCGATGGGATGAATCAAGGCCGGGATGACGTCGTTGCGGAGTGGCTACAGCAGCTCGAGGACGTGAGCTGGAAAGGATGAGAGAGAGAGCAGAGAGAGCGGAGAGGGTGAGCGGTGGCGCCGCGCTGGCGTGCTCGCGAAAGCGCGCGGCGCGCCGAGGAAGACGACGTGGCGGCTGGGCCGGGCCGGGCCATGCGGGCTGTACTGGGCCGGGAAGGAAAAGGAAGAGAGGAGGCGGCCTGCTCGGAAAAAGAGAGAAAGGAAGGGAGAAAGTTGGGCTGGGCCGGCGAAGGAAAGTGAAGAAAGAAGCAGCCCGGGAAAGAAAGGTTTTGAACATTTCTCGGATTTTGAATTGAGCAAATTTGAATGGAATTCAAATTTGGGAGAGAGAGAGTTAAACACCACATGAAATTCAGATAAAAGAAAAACGAATCAAGCACTTGAGCATGAACTTTTATTTTAGAAATTTCTCAAATTCTAATTGTTGAGCTACTTTAATGAGATTTTATTTTTGTAAAATCATGGAATTACCTATAAATCTAAAAAGTTCAATTTCTGAGTGAATTTTATTGTATTTAAATTTTTGGGCTGTTACAGACCTACCCCACTTAAAGGGAATCTCGTCCTCGAGATTCGGAAGCTTCTTCGAACAGGTAGGGAAACTCCTTCTTCAAGTCATCTTCGCGTTCCCACGTGGCTTCTGCCTCGGTGTGGTTATTCCATTGGACTCGACAGAACCTTACAGCATTTCTCCTTGTTTGGCGTGTCACGATATCCAAAATCTTTACTGGTAACTCTTGATAGCGTAGGTCTGGCTGGAGGTCCATAGCTTCAAGCGGTACTTGTTCTTCTGGCACTCTCAAGCACTTTTTCAATTGCGAGACGTGGAAGACATCATGTACATCAGACATTTCTGGTGGTAGTTCGAGACGATATGCCACTGCTCCCACTCTCTTGAGTACTTTGAAAGGTCCAACGTATCGCGGAGCCAGTTTTCCTTGAATCTGAAACCTTCGGGTACCTCGTATCGGGGATACCTTAAGGTACACATAATCTCCCACTTCAAAGGCGAGCTCCCGTCGTCGGGTATCAGCATAACCCTTCTGTCTGCTTTGTGCCGCTTTGAGATTCTCACGGATGATGGCAACTTTCTCTTCGGCATCTCTGATGATAGCTGGTCCAAACAGAGATCGCTCTCCAACCTCTGACCACATCAAAGGTGTTCTGCATTTTCTTCCATAAAGTGCCTCGAATGGTGCCATCTGCAAACTTGCTTGGTAACTATTATTATAAGAGAACTCTGCAAACGACAAACTTTTCTCCCAGTCTTTTCCATACGTCAGAACGCATGCTCTCAACATGTCTTCGAGGATTTGATTTACACGCTCTGTCTGTCCATCGGTCTGCGGGTGGTAAGCTGAACTGAAATCAAGCTTTGTTCCCAACAGGGCATGTAAACTTTTCCAGAACCGGGAAGTAAACTGGGGACCACGATCTGACACTATTCTGCTTGGAACTCCATGCAACTTGAGTATGTGATCCACATATAACTGTGCATACTTTTCACCACCAAACACTTTCCTCACAGGGACGAAGCGAGCTACTTTTGTAAGTCTGTCTACTATTACCCATATTGAATCATTTCCTTTCTTGGATCGGGGCAAACCCACAACAAAGTCCATTCCGATTTCATCAAACTTCCATACCGGGATGGGTAGAGGCTGTAGTAATCCGGCGGGTCTACTGTGTTCTGCCTTGATTCTTCTACATGTGTCACAACGAGCAACGTATTCGGCTATATCTCTTTTCATTCCAACCCACCAGTACTTCTGTTTCAAATCCTGATACATCTTAGTGGCTCCAGGATGAATGGAATATGCAGAGTTATGTGCTTCATTCATGATGAGCTGTCTTAAGTCGTTATCTCTGGTCTTAGGCACACAAATCCGATCTTCAAACCAAAGAATTCCACTGGGATCCATCCTAAATCCAGGGCTTTTGTTCTCTCCAATCTTTTCTTTTATCTCCTGAATTTCCTCATCTTTTCCTTGAGCCCTTCTGATCTGACTTTCCAATGTTGGCTTGACACACAAAGTGTTGACACATCCCTGACTTACAACTTGCAGGTTCAATTGGTTCATCTCATCAATCAAAGCCTGGTTTGTAGTAACTACCTTCAGATTGTTACAATAAGCCTTACGACTTAATGCATCAGCAACCACGTTTGCCTTTCCGGGGTGATACTGCAGCTCAATGTCATAATCCTTTATTAATTCCAACCATCTTCTTTGCCTTAAATTCAGCTCTGTCTGAGTGAAGATATACTTTAAGCTCTTGTGATCGGTGTAAAGGTGACACTTATTCCCAATTAAATAATGTCTCCATATTTTCAAGGCATGTACCACAGCTGCTAATTCCAAGTCATGGGTAGGATAATTATTCTCATGAACTTTCAATTGCCTCGAAGCATATGCAACAACCTTGTCATTCTGCATCAGGACACATCCAAGTCCTTGTCGAGAGGCATCACAATATACCACAAAGTCCTTGTGTATATCAGGCAAGGTAAGTACTGGGGCTGTCGTTAACTTTTCTTTTAACTCTTGGAAACTCTTCTCGCATGCTGAAGTCCATTCAAACTTCTTATCTTTCTTCGTTAACTCCGTCATTGGTTTCGCAATCTTGGAGAAACCTTCAATGAATCTCCTATAGTATCCTGCTAATCCGAGAAAACTTCTGACTTCCGAGGCATTCTTTGGTTGTTTCCAATTCATCACTGCTTCCACCTTTGCAGGATCTACTGCTACTCCATTCTTATTTATGATATGTCCCAAGAATGCGACTTCCTGCAACCAGAACTCACACTTGCTGAACTTTGCATAGAGCTCATGGTCTCTTAGTCTTTCCAACACAATCCTTAGATGTTCCTCATGCTCTTCGGCACTTTTAGAGTAGATAAGTATGTCATCAATAAAGACTACGACAAACTTGTCCAACTCTTCCATGAAGATCTTATTCATCAGGTTCATGAAATATGCTGGGGCATTGGTTAATCCAAATGGCATCACGGTGAACTCGTATTGACCATACCGAGTTACAAATGCTGTCTTCAGAATATCACTAACTCTGATCTTCAGCTGATAGTAACCTGACCTCAGGTCAATCTTAGAGAAGAACTTGGCTCCCTTCAACTGATCAAACAAATCATCGATCCTGGGCAGTGGATACTTGTTCTTGATGGTTACCTCATTCAGGGAACGGTAGTCTATGCACATTCTGAGACTTCCGTCCTTCTTCTTTACGAACAAAACAGGTGCTCCCCATGGTGATGAGCTAGGTCGAATGAAACCTTTTTCTTGTAATTCTCTTATTTGTTCCTTTAACTCAGCCAACTCATTTGCTGCCATCCGATAAGGTCTCTTTGCAATTGGAGTTGCTCCGGGGATTAAGTCAATGATGAACTCAACATCCCTATCTGGCGGCATTCCAGGTAACTCCTCGGGAAAGACATCAGGATATTCACAAACCACTGGCACGTCTTCTAAGGGTTTAGCTTCCATGTTGCACACCATTGGTTCTGAAGCTACCAGGTTGGGCTGACATTCTATGGTGATTCCCTTATGATTTGTTGCGGTAACTTTACGATCAGCACATGATATGTTCCCTCTGTGCTTCGCTAACCAGTCCATTCCAAGGATAACATCTATTCCACTTGATCTAAGGACTACTAGGTTTGCTAGAAACTCTACCCCACTTAAAAGGATTTTAACCCGGGGACATTCTAGTTGGCATTTGATCATTGCCCCGGGGGATTTTGTCATCAGGGGGATTTTAAGTAAAATAGTTGGTAGTCCATGCTCAGCAACAAACTTCGAAGAAACGAACGAATGCGAAGCTCCAGAATCAAATAGAACTGTTGCAAGTACGGAATTGACAAGAAACTTACCGAGTACGACGTCCGGCGCGTCCTCGGCATCCATAGCATCAATGTGGTTGACCCGTCCTTGTCCGAAAGATTGAGTCCTCTTCTGCTGGCCTGAAGCCTGGGGTCCTCCACGTCCTACTCCAGACACTGCGGATCGGGCTCCTGGATTGTTTGACACTGCAGGTGGCTGTCTGTTGTTGTTGTAGGGGCAATTAGCAATCATATGGCCTGGGTCCCTGCAGTTGAAGCATGCCCTGCCTTTGACAGGTGCCTGAGAGACCTGAGTACTACCCTTCTGCTGAGTGTTCGAACTTTGCCCACGATACATCTGGTTGGACTGCTGCTGGCTAGCTGCTGGAGTGCGATACTGCATGGTTTGTTGGTTCCTCTGCTTCGGCTGATATCCAAACTTAGGCCTCTGCGACCTCTCCTGCTGCTTGTTTTTCTGTGCCTGGAACTTGCGCTTCCTCTCATTATCAAGGTAGGAGCGGGAATCCTCAAGTAACAGAGCCTTATTCATGAGAGTGTTGAAATCCGGGTAGATGTGAGTCACCAGCTGGGTCCTCATACTGCCATTGAGACCTTTCCTGAAGCGATCCTGCTTCTTCTTGTCAGTGTTCACTTCTTCCGGAGCATAGCGAGCCAGCTTCATAAATTTCTTGATGTACTGGTTCACTGTCATTGGTCCTTGCCTCAGGGAGCGGAATTCATCTGCTTTCATTTCTAGGACTCTGTTGGCGGTTCTTATGCGATAAAATTAAATTCATTAATTCCGCAAGCGCACGGATCACCATTGTAGCATTTCACCTTGGAGTATTCCAGGGTTATCGTATTTATATTTCCGCAGGGAAGTAGAGCAAAAGAAAGCTGAATAATAGCTATGCATTGGATAATTTGGAGAAAGAAATAATGTATCAACTATACTTGAGACGGGGGTAAGATAGGCATGATAATTATGGGTGGCACACACATCCTCAAATCCAAGGTAATGAAATAAAAACGTAGTATACATTTGGGAGAGCAACGAGATAGAGTTAAGGCTACCTGTATGTTTATCTATTATTTACTCTTCCTAGTAATCCATTCTACAAAGGTTATTACTCTAGCTAAGCTCATACACATACAAGTCATGTCGTTTCGGGGCACGGAAGTGCCAGGGCAACCGATGATGCTAGTTCACCCTGGGGATCCATCCGCTATAATTAAGACCCTGCTGAGTCCAACCCGGACGTGGTGGATTACAGAGACCGGTGCAGCTGTCACATACACTCGCGGCTACCATCCTCCGTGGGGTTGGGTGCCAAACGTGCATAGGCCAAGATCTAAGCGCCACGCTTACAACCCGCCTAGAGGAGCTACTCTTGATCAACGGAGCAGTCCTATCTAAGAATGAACAAGCACAGATTTCACACGACGTCATCTCCGACGACGGCACTCTCTCGTACTCGCTATTCCAACAATCACGAATCCCACAACAAGACTTCTACGAGCACTTACTCGGCAGAATAAATAAACTAAATAGAAAAGAACTACTAAAAGAAATAAATAAAGATAAAACTAAATATTATAATAAATAAAATAATATCTCAAGAGTAAGATACAAAGAACTATACCGAACTCCGAGAATACTCCGGAAGCCCGAGAGAGCTCTCACTCTACTCTACTCTACTCTAACTCCCAAAGCTACTACTCAACTAAACTAATGAACACTTGGATGAAGTGTGATGGTGCACGTTGCTTCGGAGGCCGAGGGGTCCATTTTATAGGTCTCCAAGGCGGTTGAAGCTCCTCTGCCGACTTTGGAGAGGCGGCGCCGCCAAAGCCGGCCGGCCGGCCTAGGGGGGTGGCCGGCCGGCCGTCCCCTGTGGCGGTTGGCCACCGCCTTCTGCCTCAACGCTCCAGATGCACTCCTGAAGGCGGTCTGAAGGTCGGTTTGTCCGTGGGGTCGGCAGGATTGAAGTAAGGGCCAAGTTAAGGCCCAAATGGCCCACCTTCTAGAATGACGGTGGAATTATGTTGGGCTGGCCTTCAATCACGTGTTGAGGATTAATTTGCAGCCCACTGGAGAGAGCCTGAGGCCTGTGGCCACCAGGTGGGGCCGGCCGGCCTAGGGTGGGGCCGGCCGGCCAGGGATTTTCCCTGGCTGGGCCCTCTTTTCTCCATTATTCACTCCTGCATCCAAATATTCACCAAAACTTGTGGAGTAGTGTTATTTCTAACTACTATGCACAAAATCTTGGTGTTATGCATTTATTTACCGGTAGGTTGGCGGTCAAATCATGGTTTAACGACCGCCAACAACCTCCCCAAGCTTAAACTTTGCTCGTCCGAGCAAACTCAACTCAGGGTACCGGCGGATCAGGAGTTACAAAGAAGCGCCCCATGGGTAATAAAGATGCAACAACATACTCCCTAAACAGTGGTAAGTTTACGAGAGCACAAAATATTCATGAGTGTTGCAAAAATCGTGGGGCTTATATGTCACACCTTGTCATGCAGCATTGGAGACTAGAACGGCATTTTCGGACAAGTACACAATTCTAGCAGGTATGTATCCAGAGTTTTTATGTGCTGCAAGGTAAGGTGCAAAAATTCTCCTTTGTTTTGGTAGGCACTTCTCTTACCTACAATGTGAGTTCTATTCCTACAAGCTTCACTCATCCTACCTTCTACCAAATGAGGCTTTGTTTGTGGAGCTTGGTAAGGAATGCACAAATGTCATGCATATATTGTAAAGCTAAAGAATGAGTCTCAATCAACATAGCAACTCCATTTATTTTGGTCATAGGAAATGATGTGATGAAGGGGGAGACAATGAACTCACACTTATGGAAGGGGGTTTTGAAAACATTGGTCCTTTTATTTTGCTCAAGATGTTTATGATAGGAACCATATGGCCATGCTTTTGTCATGCAACCATAGAGTTTTTTTTTTTTTTTTTTTTTTTTTTTTTTTTTTTTTTTTTACTATTCCATGGTGCAAGGGGCCATAAATTTTGAATGGTTCAATGAAACATTTTTAAATATTCTTGAGCATTTTTGATGGACCAAAAGTTTTGCAAACTCTGAAAAATGTTTGGTTGATTTATCCAAACATTCCCCTTTTTATTTGGTGGAGAGAAATTTTCGAAAACACACGCGAAGGAATTATGACCAAAATTAGGAGTGCTTAGTTTCAAGAGTACATCAAACCTTAACGAAACTCAATGCATAAACAAATGGCTATGAGTGGGGCTGTTTCGAATATTATGATATGGCTCTGGTAGGTTAATAAATCCTCACACTAAGAGAAGTGTGCCAAAACAGAAGGGTTTTAGGTACTTGCAGCAATTCTAGAAAAACATCTCTGAATGAAACCATACTAAGAAATTGCAACAAGTCCTAATCATGCCATATCACAATCCACAATGCTCAGACTTGGTGTAACAAATGCAACCCACGGAAATAAGCAAGACTCATGGTGTGATCATGCTCAAATAAAAATAACACGTATGTCAGGAGTAGAGGTTGCATCTATGCGATACATGGGAAGCTAATTTGTAACTCGATCATCATTTCCTTTAAGTGCAGCATAACACCAAGATTCTAGCATTTATTCGAAACAGGGAGTTTATTTATTTATTGAGAAAGTTAGGAATACTTACCTGGGGGTCCTCCCCAAGCTTGAGTCTTTGCAAGACTCGAGCTTGTATTGAACTCCTTCTTACCTGGGGGTGCCCTCCCCAAGCTTGAGTCTTTGTAAGACTTAAGCTTGATTCAGGCTCTTCCTCCTCCTTCTTGATCTGCAAAAAAGAGTGAGGATGATACAAACGGCTGGCTCCTAACGAGCATCGCCGGGAATCCTATTATTTTTGTTATTTTAAAATTTTCTATATATATATATATATTTTTTTTTATTTTGTTTTTATGATTTATGGAAAGAAAAACGAGCGCTAGGCCTAGCTAGGATAACGATTGGGATGGCCTCCCCAATCGGAGGGCTCTCATTTTTACGTCTTTGAGCTAGACGTTCTCCAAATCTTCAACTTGTTTGGACCTTGCTCGCTGGAGAATCTGGCGAGGTAGAGGTTCCTTCTTTCTTCCGCCACACCTTGGTTGTCTTCTTTGTGTTGGTGGCGGCGACCTTTTCTTCATTAGGCGCCTTTGTTGTACTCTCCTCGGTCGATGCCGTGGCTGCCTTCTTCTTTCTTGAGCGCCTCGCTCTCCTCTTCTTAGGCGATTGTGATTCGCCCACTCCTTCTTGCGGTGGAGGAGCAAGAGGGGCTTGAGGTGTGTTTGGCGGCTGAGGCATCCTCCTTGGAGTCCTCCAATATTTTGCTAGCCTTCTTGCATTCTCTCTTTCCAAATAGTCTTCCATATGTGCGATGAGCTTGTCTGGCTGTGGCATGGGTGGAGTAATTTCAATCTTCTCCACTCTCCTTGGGTTCTTTCCATGTATGACTCGTACTTGCTTGCATTGCTCAACCTTAGGCTTGAAGCTGAACGTCTCTTCCCTGCCGTTGAAGTCCAAGTGGATCTCTCCTGCCCCCACGTCAATGTTGGCGTTGGTGGTGCTCAAGAACGGCCTCCCAAGGATGAGAGGGGTCTTGACATCTACCTCCATGTCAAGCACAACAAAGTCGACGGGGACGAAGAGGTTTCTGATCTGTACGGGAACTTCTTCGACAATCCCCAAGGGCAGGCGTAGTGACCCATCCGCAAGCTGAAGCTTCATGGCCGTTGGAGATAAGGGATGGTTTAACCCATCGTACATCGCCTTCGGCATGATGCTTACGCTCGCCCCTAAGTCACATAGTGCCCGAGCGAAACAACGGTCGTTGACCAAGCACGGAATGGTTGGCCATCCGGGATCTTTTCTGATCACATCCCTGGGGAGTGCGGCATCCAAGTCGCTTTCTTCACACCTGATGGTTATTGCATTCACACTCTCCTTGGGATTAACTTCCGGTTGCCCAGGAAGTTTACCCGCACGAGGAGACTGCACAGCTGAAGCTATTTGCGCTATTTTTGTTTCTAGCATCTTGTTATGGCTTAGCTGGTTCTGCAGAGCAGTGCTGAACGACTCTAACTTGGCATCTATGCTCTCCAAGGCTTTGTCCGTAGTGAGAAATTTCTTACTAATACTGTCATTGATCTTGACCTGGCCGAGAACTAGATCCTTGATAGAGGGCTCATAACGGGAAAGACTACCATTGTTACCTCCCTGATTTTTGTTGAAGGAGAGGTCGGGCCTGGAATTCCAGCCGTAGTTGTTCTGGGAGCGGAACCCATTGCCATTGTTGAGGAAATTGCATTCCTCTCTCACATTTGGGCAATTGATGCCCATATGCCCAACGTTGCCGCATTCCTCGCAAGTCATGCGGGAATCCGCAACCTGCAGGTCCTGTGGAGATTCCACCTTGCGGAGTAGCTGATCGAGCTTGATGGCGAGCATGTCCATTGTCTCCACTTGGTGCACTCCACGGGTCTTGGTGCTCGCCGCTTGGCGTTCACCATGAGTCTGGTTGGCTGCCACCTTCTCTATCAACTTCTTAGCGTTCTTCACGCTAAGGGAGAAGAAGGAGCCGCCTGCTGCGGCGTCGAGATGCTCTCGAGCGGACGGTCTCAAACCGTGGTAGAAACTCTGTATAAGGAGCCATTCCTCCATGCCATGGTGTGGGCATGAGAGAACGTACTCCTGCATCCTGTCCCAGGCTTCTGCGGTCGACTCATCTGCGAGCTGTTGGAAGCCCGATATCTTGTTTCGCAGGGCAGTCGTCTTGCCCGGCGGGAAGAACTTGGCGAGGAAGGCATTGGAGCATGCCGTCCACGTGTCGAGGGACTCTTGGTTCGCGTAGAACCACTGAAGAGCCTTCCCCAACAGAGAGAATGGGAAAAGCTGTAGTCGGATGGCGTCCTGAGGTGCATCCTTTATGACGAAAGTGTTGCACGTCATCAGGAACCTTTGGAGGTGAGCGTTTGCATCCTCCGACGGCTTCCCACAGAAAGGACTAGCCAAGATCATGTTGATCAAGGCTGGCTTGAGCTCGTAGTCCTTGTTGGTGAGGCGCGGGTTGGGACCCACACGAATGTTCTCCGTAGTTGGCGCGGAGAAGTCGTTGATCGTCTTCTCAACAACGGGGTCGGCCATGGTGTTGTTCGTTGAGGAGGCCCTGACAACCGATGGAGGAGACGATTCGAGAGCCAGAGCGTTCTTGTGGATCTGTTTGGTGATTCTTGCTCGAACTTTCCTCAAGAACTGCTCTGGATCTGAGTGGAAGTTTCTGGTAGGTCGAAACCAGTCATGCACAGTCCTGTTTCAAATTTCCACAACAAAGAAAGACAGGACAAGGGTAAGCCCGCAAAAGTAAGTGATAATTATTCTTCTCACAAACTTCAATGCATTTATTCAGTTTCTAGCTGCTACTTCCCCGGCAACGGCGCCAGAAATGCTTGTTGGCGGTTCTTATGCGATAAAATTAAATTCATTAATTCCGCAAGCGCACGGATCACCATTGTAGCATTTCACCTTGGAGTATTCCAGGGTTATCGTATTTATATTTCCGCAGGGAAGTAGAGCAAAAGAAAGCTGAATAATAGCTATGCATTGGATAATTTGGAGAAAGAAATAATGTATCAACTATACTTGAGACGGGGGTAAGATAGGCATGATAATTATGGGTGGCACACACATCCTCAAATCCAAGGTAATGAAATAAAAACGTAGTATACATTTGGGAGAGCAACGAGATAGAGTTAAGGCTACCTGTATGTTTATCTATTATTTACTCTTCCTAGTAATCCATTCTACAAAGGTTATTACTCTAGCTAAGCTCATACACATACAAGTCATGTCGTTTCGGGGCACGGAAGTGCCAGGGCAACCGATGATGCTAGTTCACCCTGGGGATCCATCCGCTATAATTAAGACCCTGCTGAGTCCAACCCGGACGTGGTGGATTACAGAGACCGGTGCAGCTGTCACATACACTCGCGGCTACCATCCTCCGTGGGGTTGGGTGCCAAACGTGCATAGGCCAAGATCTAAGCGCCACGCTTACAACCCGCCTAGAGGAGCTACTCTTGATCAACGGAGCAGTCCTATCTAAGAATGAACAAGCACAGATTTCACACGACGTCATCTCCGACGACGGCACTCTCTCGTACTCGCTATTCCAACAATCACAAATCCCACAACAAGACTTCTACGAGCACTTACTCGGCAGAATAAATAAACTAAAGAAAAGAACTACTAAAAGAAATAAATAAAGATAAAACTAAATATTATAATAAATAAAATAATATCTCAAGAGTAAGATACAAAGAACTATACCGAACTCCGAGAATACTCCGGAAGCCCGAGAGAGCTCTCACTCTACTCTACTCTACTCTAACTCCCAAAGCTACTACTCAACTAAACTAATGAACACTTGGATGAAGTGTGATGGTGCACGTTGCTTCGGAGGCCGAGGGGTCCATTTTATAGGTCTCCAAGGCGGTTGAAGCTCCTCTGCCGACTTTGGAGAGGCGGCGCCGCAAAGCCGGCCGGCCGGCCTAGGGGGGTGGCCGGCCGGCCGTCCCCTGTGGCGGTTGGCCACCGCCTTCTGCCTCAACGCTCCAGATGCACTCCTGAAGGCGGTCTGAAGGTCGGTTTGTCCGTGGGGTCGGCAGGATTGAAGTAAGGGCCAAGTTAAGGCCCAAATGGCCCACCTTCTAGAATGACGGTGGAATTATGTTGGGCTGGCCTTCAATCACGTGTTGAGGATTAATTTGCAGCCCACTGGAGAGAGCCTGAGGCCTGTGGCCACCAGGTGGGGCCGGCCGGCCTAGGGTGGGGCCGGCCGGCCAGGGATTTTCCCTGGCTGGGCCCTCTTTTCTCCATTATTCACTCCTGCATCCAAATATTCACCAAAACTTGTGGAGTAGTGTTATTTCTAACTACTATGCACAAAATCTTGGTGTTATGCATTTATTTACCGGTAGGTTGGCGGTCAAATCATGGTTTAACGACCGCCAACAGACTCCTTCTGGGATGTGGTAGTCACGAAAGGCTTGCTGAAATTCATCCCAAGTGAGTGTGTCTGGGTCCACTGCTGCCTCACGGTAGTTGTCCCACCATTCTCCTGCTGCTCCAACAAGCTGATGCGATGCTAACATCACTTTTTCATGAGAGTCGATAGTGACCAAGTTGAGCTTCTTGTTGATGTTGCGAAGCCAGTCATCAGCTGCCAATGGGTCATCATCAGTGCTGTCGAAGGTTGGTGGCCTGAGCCTCATGAACTCAGTCATCCTGGACTGAGGTGGAGGTCCATGGTTCTGCTGATTCATCCCTTGGGCGATGGCTTGCAGGAGTTGAGTCTGATTGGCCATCACTTCTGCAAGAGTAAGGGGTGGCGGCGGTGGTGGTGCCTGATTCCTAGTTTGGTTATTCCTTGCAGTGTTGTGCTGATTCACTTCCTCCTCACGATCTCCGTCATTCTCATCGTGACGGCTCCCTTCATGTTCCTCACGATTGCCCCGCTCATTCCTCCTATCATTCCTTCGGGGCGATGGGTTACGGCGGTTTGTCTTCTTCTTTCCCTTGGTGGCGGTCCTGCCTCTTTCTGCCTGTTCATTATGGTGGTCATCCTCAGCGGCCTTTGCATCACGCTCACGGCGAGCTTCAATGCGAGCAGACTTCTTTGGCGGCATCCTGTTTCCATAAGTGAGGGTAAGATAGGAGTTGAGGCAGGTACTAAGCTTTTAGCTCTATTTATTAAGTATTTTATTTGGTTAGGTTGTTCTTGAATCACCCAAGCACTCAACCAAAGAACCAATAAACTTGCGAATACACACAAACACTCTAGATTACAAGCATAGATAACTTTTATTCATTAGATAAGGTGTATTATACAAGACGTACTACAGACGAGTCATACAAACTATTAGGATACTGCCCACTACTAGGATGCTACTGAGACGCTACTAGCTACTAGGATAACTGCTGCTAGCTATTGGTACAAAAGCTCCAAGGTACTACTACACTGCTCGAGACTACTCAACCACTGATCCCGCGATCCCTGCGCCACTGCTCGTAGAGGTTGAAGTCATCATCACTGATTATGAACGGATTGTGAGAGGTAAACCCACTGTTGGGCTCAGCAGCTGCTGGGGCGTTCTCAATGGCTGGAGCGGCGTCTTCAACCATTGGTGTGGGGGAATCTAACTGGTCGTCCTCCTGAGGTGGCTCCTCTGGGTCCTCTTCTGGATCTTCCTCCGTTTCCGCCACCTCAGAGATATCCATACCTCCATCCTGGTCATCAGCTCCATCTGAGTTGTCGGAGCCGTGTGAGTCATCATCATCACTCTCATCATCATCCTCAGATCTGTTCCCATTTGCAGGTCCCTGACGAGAGATTGTTCCCCGAGTAGCATCATCCAGAACAGGTGCTGTAGGGGGTAGCTGGCGCTCACCGCTGGTGGAAGTAACGAAGTTCCGCTTCCTTGCAGTCTGCCGGGTGCGTGCGCCTCGACATATCCCCGCTTGGTGCAGGGCCTCCAACTCCTGAGCGTGGCGCTGAGCACTCTCTGCCATGGTCTTCAGAGCTTGGTTGGCGCGCTCCTCAGCTTCTATGGCTTGGTTCTGAGCAATATCCAGCTGCCTCTCCAAGTCCTTGATCTTCTCTTCTGCCCTCATGGCATGCCTATAAGCCTTGCCCCACTCATGGGCGTGGTCTTCATATAAGTTGTCCAGAGCCAACAAGTATCGTGCGGTGGCAGCCAAGGTAGGGTCATCAACTGTCTGGGTGGGACCCTCAAGTGTAGCCACACGATGCTTCCAAACTTCATTTTCCACGTCCTTCACAGGGAAGTACTTGAAAGGAGTGGTCCCGCTGAAGCCGATGTTCTTCTGGCAAAGCTCCAGTAGAACTCCTCGGGCAGCCATCTGCAGAGTGTCTTCAAACCTGGCGCCTGTGACCTGCCCAGTCCATGGCTGTATGTCGGAGTGGGGAGGGACTCCATCAACATGTACACACATCTTGCAGACCGGTGCCCCCTGGTTCACGGTTTCCTGCCAATGATAATCTGGGGCTCGAGTGTATCCCATCTTCTTCATGGTGTCAGCCAGGAGTGCAGGAAAACCACTGTCTTCATTAGCATAAGACCAAGTCCAAGGACCTTCTTCCATCTGCCAAATAAATTTGGAGATGTTAGAACAGATCAAGGAGGAAATTTTACAAATCATTTAATAATAGACTTAGAGGGAAAGAGAGATAAGATAGGGAAAAATTTTCATAAAATACTTTTATGTCAAGATAGGGAACTCTCGGCGGTGGTTTTTCCTAGGGTTGCGTCCTACGGCCAAGTACGGCTCTGATACCACTCTGTCGGACCCCATTTCTGGAATCCACTGTGCTTACCGTACCAATCCCTGGATCAGTAGTTGATACGCACAAAACAAAGATAATACCAAATCCATACTTCGATTATTATTACAATACCATAAATGTCTTGCAAAGACTACAAAATACAATACCAGTGGCCGGCAGGCCTGGCCACAAATTAACAACACAAGCGGAAAGCGAAGAGTCCAACTTCTACAGGCAACTCGGGCGACGAACGCAAACCCTACTCGTCGTCACCACCATCTTCATACTGAACGTCTTCTTCTGAATAATTAAAGCAAGAATGAGCACATAATGTACTCAGCAAATCCTAACACTACTCAAGGGAAATATAGATGCATATATGGCTTTATGAAGGATTAGGCTATACGGCTTATATTTTAGCAGAAAGGTTAGTTTAATGCAGGGTTTATTTTAAAAGCGTAAACCTTTTCTAAAGAATTTATTTGTCATGATTAAGTGGGTTGGCCCTGGGGGAGATACGTCAATCCCGCCAGTTCCCAAGTTTTAGGCGAGCCTTCGGGCGCACGGCCGTACCGACTCTCATTTCCAAAACACGGGCAAACTACCGCCCACTCACACTTCAAGGATTAAGTAAGACTAATCTTTGTGAACTCAACCATAGCGCGTCTGTGACCGCGACACGGCTATCCGGATAGATTTAACTCTGCAGAGGTGTACATCTTTACCCACAGACTACGTCGCTCTTAGCAAGGGAGCAACATAGCGAAACCCACCTTTCCCGAGTGTCCCCACAATCCCACCCACGAGCCATTACTGACCCAGGGACTTATAAAGCGACTATAAGTAGTCAATGGCCCAATGGCCAAGTCGGACAACGACCCATAAAGATATCGCGTCTGCTCCTGGTTGCCCGTTGCACTACTGCCTCCTAGGTGGATCAAGTGGTAGACGCCAGAAAGTTAGGGTCAAGTCCTGCCCATAACAGGATCTGTTGGTTGCACGGGGTTCACTAGGTTGATTGTTACAAGAACCGGTCCTTAACCGGCCGAGGCGAGCATCTTCCACCTATCACTATTCACCGATCACCATCTCGCCCCTGCCTGAAAACATCCCACTTCACCCCAACACACTAGTTGGTTATTACCCTCCCAATTTCTTTACTCACACACACCAAGCACACATTTTCACACATTTCACCAAAATTCATGATTATTGTGTAGCAACTAAGTAGCTGCGGTAAATCCCTAAGCAATCTAATATCAAGGTAATAGTCCAGCATTATTATAACATAATGAAGGAAACATCCTAGGTTTAACAAGGTAACAGACATCAATATCAAGGATGGCTATCCTACTAGGTTCATAACTAACACAACATTTTAAATAGTAAAAATAAGCATGCATCATATATAAGCATTTTAAACAGGCCATTCATAGGATGTGGTTATAAATCATAGGATCAATATGATCAAGGATAGTTAGGACTTGCCTTCAAACTCTTCCTCGCGCTCCTCCTCGTAATCCGGGTCCTCGGGCTCTTCCTCGAATTCCTCGTTAACTATATTACGCAAATTACCGACGAATAAATAACTATCGAAAAATAAAATAAATGCGACCAAATAAGATCCAAATAAATAACCAAATAAACTCAAATAGAATAGGAATTGATATGAATAGATAGGATTGAAATAAATAGGATGATTAGGGAAAAGAATCTACTAAAGGAATCTAGAAAGATGGAAATATGGTATAAAGAAAAGAAATTAAGCTTCCTATAGACTCCTATTTATTATGGAAAGATTATATTTTTCTGATGTGGGGAAAAGGTGGCAAAATAATCTAGGGAATTTAAGATATTTTTAGGAATTTTTCTGGAATTTTTCTACAAAGGGAAAGTGTCGAAATGGAATTTTGTGTGCACTAGCCGGGTGTACATAGCAGAGCAGATCAGGATTCAGAGGCTGACTGGTGGGGCCGGGCTGCATAGTGCACCCCGGGTTACTGTGCTGTGGACCAGGCGTATGGATCTGTGGACCGGTTTGTGAATGTGAGGGTGGTCCACATGAACCGAGTGCATGGAGGAAAAGAAAAGAGAGACGCTGACTGGATTATGTGGTGGGACCCGCGTGCTGATGTGGACTCCACGTGGACGCCACGTCGGCGCCACGTCGGACGACGGCGACTCGGGTCAGCGCGCGGCGGCGCTGTGCTCTGCGCGGCGGTGGCTCGCCGGAGGGCTCGCCGCCGGCCGCTAGGGTGGAGGGAGAAGGACGAGATCTAGCCGTGGCGACAGAGCGTGCGACGGCGGAGCCGGGAGGGGTACATGTTGTCGACGGCGAGCATCAGAGCAGTAGCTCGGGCTCGCCGGAGTTGGCCGCGGCGGCGGCGCGCGATAGGATCTCGTGTGTGCGTGCGCTAGGACGTGTTCGTGCTGTCTAGGAAGGTGCGCGTGAGTGCGTGGAGTGCGTGCGTGTGCTCGGTTGGGCTCGCGCGGCCGTGTGCGTGGCCGGCGACGAGATCCTGCGGCGGCGGACGGCGGCGCTAGGTGCGCACCGGGCTAGGGTTTAGGAGAGCTGGAGTTTGAGCTTGGGATCGAACAAGTGAGTGATGGAGATGCTGTTGAGACGGAGAGGGGAAGAGGAGCTCACCGGAACAGGGAGATCGTGCGGCGGCCGGAGTTTGGGAAGAAAGGAGAATGCCGTCGATTTGGTGGCTGTGGTGGTGGAGATGCAGTGCGGTGGCGATGGAGAGCTGCGCAGGAGGGACGCGGCCTATTTATAGGCGGAGGGGAGGCGGTTCGCGCGGAAATATCGCCGGCGGCGATATTTTCCCCCGGCGCTGTTCTTATCCGCGGCGCGCTGGCGTCATAGCTTGGCGCAGGGGCCGAGGGGCGGTCAGAATTGCGGCGCGGCATGGGCACGGCGAGGCCGTACGCTGAGCTGGTCGGAGGTGCGGTGAATCAGGACGGAGGGCGGAGCTCGTCGGTGCTTCACCGGCGGAGATTTTTCCGGTGGGGGTGCGCGTGGCCGACGCGCATTGGCTCAAATTGCGGCGCGGCGACGTCGGCAGCGTGGTCGCGAAGGCAGACGGCGCTTCTGGTCGTCTCGGGCGGGCTCGCCGCTGCGCTGTGAGAGCGTGAAATCCGGCCGGTCGTCGCCACGACTTGAAGGTGCGGCGCCGCCCCGTACGCCGATGGGATGAATCAAGGCCGGGATGACGTCGTTGCGGAGTGGCTACAGCAGCTCGAGGACGTGAGCTGGAAAGGATGAGAGAGAGAGCAGAGAGAGCGGAGAGGGTGAGCGGTGGCGCCGCGCTGGCGTGCTCGCGAAAGCGCGCGGCGCGCCGAGGAAGACGACGTGGCGGCTGGGCCGGGCCGGGCCATGCGGGCTGTACTGGGCCGGGAAGGAAAAGGAAGAGAGGAGGCGGCCTGCTCGGAAAAAGAGAGAAAGGAAGGGAGAAAGTTGGGCTGGGCCGGCGAAGGAAAGTGAAGAAAGAAGCAGCCCGGGAAAGAAAGGTTTTGAACATTTCTCGGATTTTGAATTGAGCAAATTTGAATGGAATTCAAATTTGGGAGAGAGAGAGTTAAACACCACATGAAATTCAGATAAAAGAAAAACGAATCAAGCACTTGAGCATGAACTTTTATTTTAGAAATTTCTCAAATTCTAATTGTTGAGCTACTTTAATGAGATTTTATTTTTGTAAAATCATGGAATTACCTATAAATCTAAAAAGTTCAATTTCTGAGTGAATTTTATTGTATTTAAATTTTTGGGCTGTTACACCATTAGCCGGTTAGGGGATGTGAAGGGTTTGGAGGCAAGTGTATTATTTGCCCACCACATCAAATGCATGACCTATCTGTTCAGTATTGTTAAGGTAGTTTCCATCTACTTATCAAGATAATCACCGGCATGATTGTTCACTGTGCCTACATTCTTTGTTGCGCATTATTGTAAGGTTGCTCAATTTTTCCTTTTTTGTGAACCAAGGTTGCGCAACTTCAATCGACATGAATTCTCACTGATTTCGAGTTTGACCGAGCATATTTCTCCTCTGAGCTAGTTGTACCCAGATCTTGGATAATGCATTTGCCAACATCTTTTTAAGTTCACTGTAAGTTGCTCATGACTGCAAGGCTTCAGTTAACGGGTACAATTGCTGCTTTGCAAGGCTACATGGTAACCAGTTCAGCTTCAGTAGAGGGTACGCTACCTGAGGAGCCAGTAACCTTGAATAGATTATGCATTCCCAAAGTTCAAAGTTCGCTCAGTGGCGCACTTTGGGAAAGCTGTCGAGAATTCGCTCGATGGCGCGGGCTTGCATTCCCAAAGTTCAAAGTGCAAACCATGTCATCTGGGCCGGGCCTCCTCCTACTGAGCTACTGGGCTAGCATAAGGCCTTGGGGCAGATTTAGCCTCGAATAGGCCCATCTCCAGATTTATAGCTCATATAAGGATCGTAAGTGAGATTAGAAGTAGATTTTACCCCAACTAGTAAGGATGCACGTGCGCCACGCACGTGTCCAAAAATAACACCACTTGGCAGGACCATAACCGTGAAAATTACGAGTAACTTGACTACATGTTCTTTTACAATTAAAATTTAATTAATTCAGAAAGACAATGCAGGACATTTCAGTATTGGGCGTAACGCTTCAAATACCATTGATCAGCCACACTCATGTTATTTTTAAACAATAATTAACGCCATATGTATAATGCACTACACCTTTTTTGAAGTAAAGGATGTGTTTTTTGAAGTACGGTTTGACATCAGGACTGCAACATATTTGTTCGCCACATCCGCTACGTACAGTTTGCATATGTTGGTCGTACCGATGCACGTACCTTAGGCACGTGATCATAAAAATACATCAGTTAGTGGATCTTAGGAATCATGTTTTATATTACCTATTTTTCAAATTCAATTCATTTGGAAAAAAGTCACGCATAATTGGGGATTTTGGATGACCAAACTGACGGCATGACCCATCATCATTATTTTTCATATCTCGCACTTGTGTGAATAGATAGTTAGCTGATATGAGCCAATATAATAAATCAATCACACCCTAAACAAAATGTTAGACATCAACAATGCACGCTGGTTCAGTTTGCTACCTCTAACTATTCATTACTATTGAAGTGTGTCTTCTTTCTTTATTGACATACAGAAAACCCATATTTTGCATGATAGTAGTTCACAAAATAATCCATGTTAAACATAAATACGATATTTTCAAGATTATTTCATTGCTTTTTTTTTAGAATCGATTGTTTTTGTTTAGTAACATCTAACAATATATACATAAAAAAATATCAACGGGACCAGACGATAAGGCTTTTATGTGCACCTTGGGAAAAAAGGTACATTCTTTTGCAAAAATGTTTATGCTTCATTTGTTTATTTTGTAAGTTTATAACTCTCCATAAACAATTCCTTGTGCATTACAGAAAAAATAAAAAACTCTGGGACAGAAAACTATGTTGTAGATCACTTTCTCCCTGACCATATGGCAAGAAACCGTCGCCTAGGATCAGCACATCCACAGGACCATTAATTAAAGGCAAGTTCGCATGAACTGAACTATCATAACCCATATTTGGCATCACAGTTAGGTACTTAGGTCTGAAATTATATTATCATATACGGCCATAATTATTTCATATAGTAGAAGGAAATTCTTCAAATTTCAGGCTAGTAACGTAAGCAAGAAACAATAAGGATTCTATAATCCAGAAAATCCTGGGTCCCTAGAATATCCCAAGAATCAAGAACTAAGAAATTCATCAGAAAATGAAGGGGGGAATATCCAACCAAGAAACAGAGAGCCCAAAAATCCAATTTCTCTAACAAAGCGCATGCAAACTGCAGTCACATACGCAATCAAATAAGTAAGAGAATGGCTTGCATAAATGGTCTTAAGTTAACAATTTTATTGATACAAAAAATGTTAAGACTAAAATTGCCTGCTCAAATAGATAAAACTTTGAGACTGTATACCGGTAGAGGATAATATATGAGACTAATCCAGCAGCTGAGACAAGCAGAAATTACTCTTACTACTACATTAAACATGGGATGAATAAGTCAACAACCAAACCTATACCGAATTTTGGTTTCAAGCACTACTCTGAGAAGACAGTCCACCAAACAAGAATAAACAGCTACTGATGTTTTGAGCTGGAATCCTCACCTAGAGACATGTACATACCATACAAACACTTTTCATATTAAAAGAAACTTTTTTAAAAATATAATCACCATTCTTACAAGATAGTCATGTGTATCTCACTTTTTTGTGAGAAACTCATTGAACAAGGAACCAAAATTCAGATCATAGCAGATAAAAGAAGCTTCCCTCGATGATAAATTAGCTTTACGTTTTTGCAATTCATCATGTATAAAATCACAGCGAGCAAACATAGATGATAGCAATCTCTAAATAGAATCAAAATTGCCAAATTGCTAACTTGGGTGCAGGATATAGGTACTGCCCTACAAGCCAGATAGTGAAATGGACCCTGATAATGCAGTCAGTACATAAAAATATAGATAGCGAAAACAAAGCCACATGTTACTTTAGACACAATTGTTGGAATTCACATAAAAAGACTGAAACTTCTATGCCACACAGTTAAGGGTACAAGAAAGGTCAAAATAAAGGGATTGGTGTGCACTTGGAAGCAGATTTGCTGTCGTTATAGAGAAAAATCAGTTGGGCCAAACATATATTTTGATGAGGGTTTCGAGTGTGACACTAAACTGGATGTCTGGTTGGAGATTTCTGTAGCATCGGTTGTAAATCAAGAGCTTTAAACCCTCTGCCACATTAGCAAAGGAATTAGACATGTACAAGTTGTGTGGATCAAAGTTTGGAAACAACAATTTATATTAACAGGGTGAACTAACCAGAATTAGAAGCTTGATAGCTCTTGTTCACAGAGTCGTTTCTCTTGGTCATATCACATAATGTGGCTGGAAACCTGATACAGCATGAAACTCATGCTCGAGTCTCCTAAGATCATAACCAATAATGCCACCAGTTTAGGTTGGCACTTGTATCGGTCAGTCACCAATAGCCAGCATTACTCACACTTTGTGAAACGAGCTCTCTAATGGCGGAGAGAATCAATGCATGCACCCTACAAAAAGTGAATACATGCTAATGTTATGGGCCAACAATAGTCCATGAGCTTCATCTAGTATTATTTTGCGAGAAACAATTCATCTTGGCCCTCTGTGACCAAAAAGAATAGACTCCCAGAGCCAGAATAGTGTCGAAATTGGACGTCTTATAAAGTTATTTTGAAACGTCCTCTGCTGATGATCATGTTAAGAAATAGAATCAATTGACAATCATGTTACTAAATTATAAGTTTAATACAAACACTGACCTTTTATCGGAGCATCAAAAGATTAAAGCACACTGACCACAACTGGAGTGAAGAACACCCAGTAACTGTCGTACACACAGAATCCAGCCTGAAAATGAAAAAAAAAATGTCGTTACATATCAATGTCAACATATGATCAGGTAACTATTCAATGGCGAGGTAACTATTAATGACCAGCATTGTAGTATTCAATGATTAGTAGTTTTACTCATTTTAGTAAAAGTATCAAGTGAAAGTTCTTCTGAATTTTCATAATATTATTTCCATGAAAAAAAAAGCATTTTAACCATTATTGAAAGTAGGAGGGGGAAAATGAGTAAAAGCGTCCAGCCTCAAGATAAACTATCGACAAGCTTAGAGGAATGCTAATAATGTTTGGAAATTCAGAGTTCAAGACACAAAGATGCATGATCTGTTCAGAATGACAAAGATTGGTTCATTATACAAAGCAAATAGTTGGAGAACAAATCCAAAATTGGAGAACAAAGACAAACTAAGATAAATATGAACAAATTAACAGGAAACAGTTGGGGATCAAAATAAACAGTAAAAAGAAAGGAAATTAGAGATTGCAGTAACCATGACTGCTCCTGAAGTCCTGTTGTCATGTAACAAATCCAAAATTGGATAACAAAGAGAAACTAATATAAATACGAACGAAATTAGCATGAATCAGTTGGGGATCAAAAGATAAATGAGTGATTAGTATAGTTTTGACAGGAAATTAGGAGACATACCTCTGGCAGAACAATTCATGCATGCTAACATGTTCACAAAAAGCTGCATACAGAAATGACAAAAAAAAAAGACCAGTCTTGTATCTCCTCTCCACCAGCTACACAGCTACAGGTCACTTTACAAAAATGGCCGTGAAATAACCTCATGCTCCTGTAGATCGAGCAAACTTACTTCTGAATCCATTTGAATAATTTTCAAGCAGATAACAATTTTTCAGACAAATGGAGTGACAAGTTCCTGCACATGCACATCAGTTTAAAATGAATGCATCCTAAGGCTGGTCTAATAAAGCTCCCTACTGGAAAGATTAACAATGAAGAAGCCTGTTCAACACACCATACTTTTGCACGGAGAGGTAAAGCCTGCCCCTTTGCAGCTTCAGTGTAGCGGATCCATGGGAACCCAAGTGCTTGACCTTGCTTCAGAGCCGTCGTGCCGCCATCAACAGCTAGAGAGAGAAAAATTGAAAGGGGGAAGCAGCAGCTCTCAGGTGCCGATGTCTCCTCAAAATCCTCCCAAGGAACGGGTCCACTACGAGGACAGCGCAGCCTCGCCGGCGCTCCCCAAGTGCCTCCCTTCGTCCTCCTACGGCTCGCCGCCGGCGCCGGCGCCGCGGCCATGCTTCCTCCTGGACGTGCTCTCTCGTGGGAAGGAAGAGGAATGGATTAGAAATCGAGAGGAAGGAAATCGGGGCGAACAGAACGACGACGGAAACAGAGGACGGCGGCGGCGGCGGACGCGGGGACTCACCAGGAAAAAAATGGGGCACTTGTCGAGGTCGGCGAGCGGGTCGTCGGCGCCGGGGTCGCACGGCGCGAGATTGGCCTCGAGGATGAGGCGGCGCAGCTTCTTGAGGTCGATGTCTGGGTGCGGGTACAGCTACTGCGGCCGCTTGTGGCGCTCCTCCACTACCGGCCGCCTCCGCCTCCCGCCCACCCGGTTCCCCATCCCGCGGTCCACGCCACTGAAGGACAGGGCAAACGGATGTGTTCCAGTCTACTCACCTGTTGAGCTTCGAACCACGAGCCACGCGCCAGCCTGCCCCCTGCCGGAGCTGCTCGCCCGCCTGGCCTCCGTCATGATGCCTGTGAATGAGTCAAAGGCAAACCAACGAAGACGCGTGAATACGAAGGAACCGCCGCGCCGGAGGCCTGCTGCAGCTCCCCGTGGCCAAATCCGTCCGCCGCCGCCGAGTCCGCTCGAATCCTATCCACCCACGCAAGCCTCACTCCCATGTCGGCCTGCGCATCCACGGATCCACGCGATGGAGGGGTGTGGGCGGGGCTCAACCTGCCATGGCGTCCCCTGCACAACGTCACCAGCGCGTACAAATGGCCGGAGGTAGACCATTTGATGCCGAGATCCCAACGTAGGCTGCGGAAGAGGAAACCATGAAATCTAGAGGAAGGAAATCGGGGCGAAATTGAGAGGAAGGAAATTACAATGGGAGGCGCGTGGGATCTGGGAGGAAGGGGAATGGAAAAGAAATCGAGGCGTGAAATCCGGGCGGATGCTGCGGGAGGGTGGAACTCCATCACGTGAGAAAAAGCAAGGGGGCGTCATCAAGATTACACGGTGGAAAGCAAATTTCCTTCACTTCGTCACGCTCCAAATTGGGCCCACGTGACGACATCAAGATCTAATGGCCGAAATTGAGGGATTAAACGAGATCAAGGGCTGTTAGGCAGGTGGGGTAGGTTGTGGGAGGTGGAAATTGTTTTCCTCCCAACTGGTTCTTTATAGTGTAAACTAGTACAAATGCACGTGCGCCACGCACGTGTCTAAAAATTGCCACGTATGTGTCTAAAACACTCAAAATAATACTTATGATGTGGCTGATAACAGATTTTAAATGGATAAAAAACACCTTAATCAAGCAAATAAAAATTACATGACAGTGACAGAGTTGTTAAAACAATATAGGACACAAGAAAAAACACTATCCATTCACTGGTGATTCAATATCTTTTTGATAAGGCGCAAGGCAAAATATCTTTTGATTTATTATCGTTGCAAATATATATATCTTGTACGAATTAGTGTTTTTATCAGAGTAAATATGCCAGTTTCTATCAGAGTATTAGTGATGTAAGAAAAAAGGTCCCACCTACCGTGTCAATCTCATTTTGATAATATATTGTACATTGGATTTTAGTAGACAAACATATAAATAGACCATATGTCAATCACCTGAAACTGCTAAAAAATAAGCAGAACATGCATTTAGGTTTAATATTGCCTTACAAAAACAAAAAAACCAATAACTATTTTATAGATTAAGATTGTGGTAGGAGCAAGGTTCAGTAAAACATGATAAAACAACAATGGTTAGTGATTAAATTGGAGCTGAGCTTCTCAGATTACCTGTCTGACCTATGCATTCTGAATAACTTCTATAGGAACAACAAAACAATCAAAACCAGTATTGTGGGACCATAACATCACCCACCATCTGAAAGCGTGATCTTTAGTCATTATTCAGACAGTCTTTTATTTTCATTTGACCAAACTGGACAAAACTTCATCGCTGGTCCTCTTTGTCTCCTAATTTCCTCTCTTGAAACACATTGCAAAAATCATATTCATCAAATGAAGCCTCCGGTCAATGATTCAACTCTCCAATAAAATAAAATAAAAATGGAGCATTCTGTATAAACTACTTGGCTTTCAGCAGCTAGTGAACTTGTATCACTTCCAGTCTTACAATTGGCAAAAGCTTCTTGTATCACTCCCAATCTGAAGTGTGTCAATCATTTGGCTTTTGGTAATCAACAAAGGAACAAAACGAATTTTTGCAAATTGTAAGAATCTGTCAGTGGCCTAGTACCTTAACAGAGCGTATTCCGTGGAGGACACTGAACACACTATGGTGCCTGAAATGTTTTATTTCAGTCAACCAAAATGACAAATGAACACATAGTGGTGTTGCTGCTGTTCAGAGACAATGAAACTGAGCATGTTGCTGCTCCTTATAGCAGGTCAGCGGACGGTTTGTCGAATTCTTCTTTTATATTAGCCTCACTCATCAGCCCCGATGGAAACACCTGAAATGAAAGTATATGCGGTGTTAGATTGAACATCAATGATAAAATAAGCCAATAGGAAAGGCATTAGTAAATCCAAGCCGCACTATGGATGCATTTTCACTAAAAATTACATACACAATTAGCATGACTTCTAAAATTTCTGATTCTCCATCCTGTGAACCGACAGTTTGGGACTCCTCTCGCCAACCTGAGAATCTGAGCATAACGAGTTTTCCAAATACCACGCATACAAAAAAAAAAGTACCTGTATTTTTCTTTAGATTAAACTGTGAACTGGCGCTAAAACGCACAATTATCAGTTCTGCTCCACAAAGGCAAGCTTGATGATGAGTCCAGAAAATCTTGGAACATCAAGGCATATTTGCACAAAATTTCCAAAGACATATAGGTAGTCCTGCCCTATTTTAGATTTCTCACTTCATTCTTTATTATTTGAGTAACAGCATGGAAAAAAATGAAAAATAGACTAAAATTCACGATGCAATGGAGTATGAGATGTCAGAATCAAGAGCATTTTCCTAAATATGGCATGCATTTCCTATAAATACATGAAAAACTGTTACCATACGGGGCAATATATTCGTCGCCACAGCAAAGATCTAAAAATCATCGAGACATGACCGGCAGCAGGACACGTGTGGCCACTCTGGCCGTTCCCTTGGCCATCCTCGACCTGTTGTTTCCTACCCATCTCTTCTTTCTGCATATAGAGTGGCATGTCAAGAAAGAGGGTGGGCAATGATTGAAGTGGCAAGATGCACAACGCATCTTCGAAGTCCATACATGAATATAAGAAATCCAAACCTTCGATTCGACACCATAGATATAAGCAGACTGACAGAAGTACAAATTCTGAGTTATACATAGGAGAAATGGTCAAGAAAAAAATCAATCATAACTTATAAAATAATCCTTCAGGCTTTAGAAATCACTACTTTTTTTCTGCATAGAGAGTGGAGACACATCACAACTTGACAAGTAATAAAGGTTTTAATTTAACTTCAGAAATTTTGATAAACAAAGACACAAGATATTAGAAACATTTTGGTTTGCAAACAAACTTACCTATACAAGATACTGAAAAGACCCTAAGGTTATAGGTCAGAACTCTTCTGCAAAATTAGAATCCAACTGACCTCAACGTACAATCCCCACCGAGCGCTCCCATCAACAACACCATGGCATCAGGAGTTTGCATTCTATTAGAACAGTAAAGTTATATTAAAAGGATACTTATCCAGAATAATACATATGTAGTACATTTCAATGTGAGAGAATATTACAGTCTACACTATAGGTTGCCATGAGAGGAAATGGGATGAAAGTGAATGAATGATCCTGGACAATATAAACTGATCCCTTTATTCAAAAAATGCAGGGTATATACAGAGGGCACTTGTGCAGAGACCACATAATTCAGATATTGATATAATTTGTTCTTCCAATATTATAAACATTCCACCTGCTTACACACAAATCAAATTTTAGAAGCATTAGCAGCATATAAAACAATGAAACTTGCTTTTGGAAATTGATAAACCATCTCTAGAAAAATGGTGTGGAATCACAAATAACGGGAGTAGCAGAAGGGTAACGTGCCAAACTTATATTGAATTAGAAGTCAGTAAAAAGAATTTCAAGCGCTATGCATCACAACGATAGATGCTCAATTTGGAACTCCAGAAGATTACTTGAAATGCCATGATGCGCAAGACATGACAATG
This sequence comes from Eragrostis nindensis, assembly GCA_012490785.1. Lineage (NCBI taxonomy): Eukaryota > Viridiplantae > Streptophyta > Magnoliopsida > Poales > Poaceae > Eragrostis > Eragrostis nindensis. The sequence goes on along the minus strand of JAAXCT010000015.1, from coordinate 409,090 downwards.
CTCCTTGAGCAGAGCATGTTCTTCCACAGATTTTTCTAGTGTTTGAGGTCACCTAAGCGCTTCATGAAAATATACCTTGCATCTGAATCTGCAGCATCAATATTGCATACACAACTATCCTCATTAATCATGTTCAAATAAATAACTAACAATTAATTCTACTCACTGATTGCTGGTTAAATGTAACCAAAATGGGTACATGCTAATGCGGGAATACCCAAGCATGACCATTAAACTTCCAGTCTATGCATTTTCCAAAGATCTAAAAATACCTTTGTCAAAATCAACTGAACATAAAAAAGGAGGTGGGGGAAGACCAAACAAAAACATATGAAAAAGTAAAAACAAAATTCAACTACAGAGTGCGGATGTGTTGTCTTGCATCAAGATCACTTAAGAGAACATCCTACTACTTGCTCAAGCATATGACTGCAGTGTCAAGTTACACAATGGCCTGCTTGCTTACATTTGAAAAATAGTAGCAGACATGTTTCCAGATAATGAATTTCGGCAGGTAATTAAATAAAAACAATGTTGTTATATTGAACAAACCTGAAGCTTTAATCACAGAAATATGTTTTTAGTTAGACCTACAAAAGGTCAGAATTGTACCATGCAACAGGAGGATGCATATATATTTCTGTAAGGGAAGACAACTTCAGCTCATCAATCATAAGAACAATAAAAAAAGTGCTTCCATTTCAGTGAAAGGAACAAAAGAACAGATTTATCACAATGTTTCTGATGGGGGAAGGCATGTTTCCAGGCCATGAAATTCTGCAATTAAAAATAAAGACATGAAAAATAAATACTGTGCGAGGACTCTAATGCCAAATGCATAGTGAGAAAGTTAACCAGAACCTACCAAGTCTTTTCCTCAACAAAGTACATGCATCAGATTGGTTGAATGTAGGATCACTTTTAAGGCGTCTACTAAGCCAAGGAAGTGAGCAAAAAAAAATTGTAATGTCATTTCCTACATTGTCATCCCATATAATTTTAACAATTTATAAATGGCACAAACTTTTTTTTTTTTTGAGGAAGTTATAAATGGCACAAACTGATAGCACTATTAGTAGGTTCTGAAATGTTAGCAGGACTATCCCTCATTCCTTTTAGCATACAATGTTTCAGTCTTGGCATTCAAAATGACAATCTTGCTTGCATTACAAAATATCTGATTTAAATAAAAAGATCTGGTCATATAAGAAAAGAGTAAAGATGTTTTAGCATGCAAATTTATAAGTCATAATTCAAATATACTTTGTATTGTCTGGACTGTTATCAGCACACATTAATGAATTGAAACTTGATTTTGTGTCAGTATATAGACACGCTACCTCAGTTCCAAAAAAAAAAAGGCCACGCTACCATGCATGCACAGAAAAAATCAAATCCTTTTTTGTAAATCATATTGTTGTTCATATATTATGCATGTAGTCAAGCACAATCTTCATATTGGTGAGATTGTTAGGCGTAAAATCAAAGTTTATCAAATTTAGGCTGATAAGATTTGGTCTCACCTAGGAAAATTAAGCCGGCTTTCTACTTATTCGTCATCTGTTGCTTCCTCCTCCTTCAGTTCTTGTAATTCTTTCCTCTGCTCCAGCATCAGCAGCAGGTCAGTAGCAGGTCAGTTGCTGGGCACCTCCACGAAGCCAGTGTAGAAGATATGATGGCATATCTCCACATCAAAAAAGAAACAGGACCACAATCACCTGTGTGTTTTTTTGAACATCAACAGGCAACAGTAGTCAGTAGGTCAAGACTACTTTGGCATCCTCTTCGTCGAGCAGCAGGAAAAGGCTGAGGAAGAGAATTGCATTGGATTTTGTGGAGGAACTTGGTGCTCATGCGAATTTGTGGCACCAGGTCGATCGTCGTCGGCGGGGACGAGCTCGAGGCCATCGGCGGGGACAAGATTGAGGCCGTCATCGTCGGGGAGGGATACGCTTGGGTGGCCAACACGAAGCTCCTCTCGCAAGGGCGGCGCAGCCTCATCCCTCGACGGCGTCGGGCGGAGGCGGAGGCGGCGGCGCCCCGGTGTTCCTCTTTGTCGCTCCAGTGAGCAGAATTAAGAAGCGGATCTTACCCGTTTCAATTCGCAGAACGGAATTGGACTCAGCAACTTATCGTCTCGGTCGATGTCGTGCACCCGTCGCTGGAGCCGATCCTGGCGGCGTCCCTGGCCAGCACCTGCAGCGGCGGCGGCGACGGCGACAGCGTGAATTAGACTCGAAACTGCTCTCGAGCACGGTCAGGCAATTAGAGTCAACAAATCATTGTTCCGGCAATCAAGGGAACTTTCCGTGTGGAATCGTCAATGGGGTAGATCGATTGGGTAGAAACATTTTACGTAGAAAAAAACGCTTCCGCGTCATACGAATTGAACCAGCGATGACGGTCAGCGTCACGCTGCCCGCGGGGCAGATGTTTGTTGCGTGGGCCCTGATTTGATCTAATGGTGTGATTAGAGGGTTAAGTCATAATCAATGGTTGATACACAAGTAGGGTAAGATCTGGCAGGTGAAAATTATTTTTGAGGCAACTGGTTCTTTATTGGATTAGAATAATAAAGAAGAAAAGTGAGAAGTAGAGACAAAGAAATCCAGCACCGGATGCACAAGAACCGTGTCCATTAGCTCACATAAGAATCCACAGCATCAAATTCTTAAGAGCTCCAACGCAATACAGAACTGCAGACCACGAACTGATTAATGACGCTTGCAGCTAGTGTTGTCCCAACCGAATCCCCTTGGTCAAACTGCATGGATCATGTCCGCCATCACATGCATGGTGCCATTCGGAGTCCTTTACAGAGTGTAGAGTCAGTAGACGGAGACATGAGAAGCAAAGCAGAGGAGCTGCGTTATATCGTTGGCAGAGATAACCATCGCAGCCGCGGCTGCCGGATTGAAGCTGCAGCCAGGTAGGGCGGCCGAAGCCTGGACGCGTCCCGTGCTCCCCTCCATCGCCTAGCCACTGCCTCTGACCTCCCGCCGAAGGGCCCAGCCCGGCCCAGCGGAGAAGCTTCTGCTCCGCGCGCGGCGGTGGGGCGGGCTGCGCAGCGCAGGCACTCCTCGCCGCTTCGCAGGTCCTCGCCGCGCAATCCGCACTCGTCTCGTCTGTTGTTTGGTGTCGCCGATTTGCTCGTGGCTGCTGCGGTGTTCGGCGCACGGCCGGCCGTGTGGTGCGGCGGCGGCGGCGTCTTTGCCTTGACGTCGAGATCGCCGCCAGCGTCTCCTCGGTGCCGTCGCACTCTGCCGCCTGCCCTTGGCCTACGCCATGCATCTCCCCTGGAGAATGACGATGACCAGCGACCAGTCAACGTGAGTCGTCGTGACCAATCAGGCCCGCACAGATCCAATCGGACGCCTTCCGGTTACCCAAGCGCGGTCGCTATTTCAAATAGCGACCACCCCTCGTCCTCCCCGGGGCGCCGGCGCAACTGCACACCACGGGTCGCCGGAGCGCTGACGCGTTCGGAACCTGAGAGCGAAGACGCGGCTCACGGCGTCCGCGCCGGGTCAGCTGCACGCCGCGGCTCGCCGCAGCACAGGCGCTTTTAGAACCTGAGAGGAGCGACGTCGCGGATCACTTGCGTCCATCCTCCTGGACGCGGCCGGGGGCAACGCCGATGCTTGAGGGAGACATGGCGGCTCCCACATGCAGCCTCGTCTCGTTCGAGGCCATCAGCCGGCCATGGCGGTGCCAGATGATCACGGCGGCAAGCGACGACGACCTCGCCGCCGAGACCTCCGCTGCGTCACGCCCTGCTCTCGGCTCACGCACGCACGTCCGAGGTCCGGTACGCGAGAGCGACGCCCGGTGACTGCCGGCGCTCTGCAACTGTACCGGCCGGCTGCATAACGCCCACAAATTCGCAGCCCAGCGTCGCCGAGGATGGAGGAGCGCGCTCCTGACGGCGACGGCGACGCTGCGAGGGGCGCTCCTGCAGGCTGCGGCACTGTTGCGCGGGGTGACGTTGGCCGCCACGGCGCACGGGGTAGGAGCTGCTAGCTTGCGGGGGGTACGGCGTGAGAAAGCTGCGCTCCGGTGCGGCGAGGCGAGGGGATGCTGCTCTGCTCGCGGGAGTGGCATTCGCAGCCTGTCGTGCTGTGATGCGCCATGGCCAACAAGGCGTTGCTGAAATATTTTTGTCCAAGCTCTGCTCATGTTGTTTAAATATGTCAAAATTCAGTAATCACAATTAAATAATGCAGTCAAAATGGTGCCACCGATTCGGTCCAAATTCTCTCCAAAGAAGTAAACAAAAAGGGCTTTACGCCACAACAAAAATAAGACTTCAACTAGATGTGATGGTTCAGATCAAATGCAGAATACAAGGGGTAGGGGCACTAGTCCCCTCACTGGCCTTTTTCTGCACATTAGTTCAGTAAGATTTGTGCATATACGTCATGCTCATGATAGTCAAAAGAACGAGGGAGAAGATAATGTGGATGGGGAACAATCTCTTAAGGTGCATTTTGTTGATCGGAAATGGATGTCGCGTCGATGTCGAGTCGTTGGACTTATACAGGTTAGGCCCATGAACGTTCCTCAACAATTGCAAAAATTCTCAAAGGCACATTCATGCATGGTGAGAGTTGAACTCTTTGATCCCACATTGCTAGTTGAGGTGGAGAGAGAGGCCAACTTAAATAGTTGGAAGCTCTACACTATCTTGCAAGTGTGGATGAGAGGAATAAGAAAAAACACATGTGCTCGTTTGCCGGGTGGGGTGGGGCCAAAATTCGTCTTCATTTGCAGATTCATTTTGTTGCGTGCCGAATACATATACCACAAATTGTTCCGTAATTAAAATACATATACCACAACACGAGTTCAAGGTTTTTGCCTCTTCCTCCTACTGTGTCAACGCACGTAGTCCACTCCATTCCGATTGTCAGCATGCAACGGCAAACAGGGGAACAGGTCTCTGGAACCACCGTCCTATGAGCTGGGCGATTAAAGTTTTTTGCAAGCGCTCCGTGTGACACTGCTCGATCGCTTCCACTATGGTTCATCGTCTTCCTCCATGTTCCAGAGCAACTGCTCGTCGTCCACTGTAGTTTGCTCATGATTGCAAGGTTTCGGTTAACCAGTACAAGTGGTTCATGGTAACCATACCAGTTCAGCTTCAGTTGAGGGTACGCTGCCTGAGGAGCTAAGAAGTTGAGGCGTCCTTTGAATAGATTATACAATTCCGAATTGCATATACAGGACTATCTCTCCTGGAAATGTTTGTTGGATGTGAGTTTTCTTTCCATTGCATCACCGTCTGAACTACACATTTTTCGCTTGCTCAGTGTACAATACAGTCCCTTGCTGCCACTGCGTTCCTGGCCTCGTCGACATGAACCTTCGCCCCCAAAGATCGACTAGCTATCCTGTGACACGAGTACTCGGTTTATTCATGTGGCTCGTGCGAAGCCGTTATTTGCGATTATGCGTATGTAACGGTCCAGCCAACATCTAACACATCGGCACGCGATGCCGCCGGGTCACCGGAGTCAGCGGCAGCTGCGGCGGTGTGAACTATCCATGAGGCGGTGCTCCATGCCGCCAGCTAGCTGTAGAGAATTCGCTCAGTGGCGCGCGCGGGTTCCCAAAGTTCGAAGTTCAAGCCATGTCATCTGGACCGGGCCTCCTACTGCATGCTGAACTACTGGGGGCCGGCTAGCCCGAGGCCAACAAGGGCCAGATTTAGCAATGAATAGAGAGCGCTCTCCAGCACATTGTTTGCTGAACTCTTTCTGAGACGGCACAACTGAATGCGTGCTTCAGACAGAAGCAGTAGATTGATTATTTGTAACCTAGAGACGAAGGCATCCATGACAGGGCGAACAAGAACCGGCCACCAGAGCATCATCCGTGGGTGATGAGGATCGGGTCGCTGACCGCCTGATCGCCGTATCTCCATTTGCTCATAAAAGAATCCATCCACAACATCAATTGTTCAGCGGTCCAATGCAACGCAATATCCCTTTTTTTCTTCAGCGGCGCGCAGGACTGAAGATCATGAACTGATGATGCTTGCAGCTAGTGTTGTTGTTCCAACCGAACCCCTGATCAAACTACATGGATCCTATTCGCCATCATATGGCCGGCGCCATTTGAAGTCCTTTACAGAGTGCAGACAGAGCCATCCGAAGCAAGCAAGCTTAGCTGTGTCATCGTTGACAGAGATCACCATCGCCGCCGCGCGCGGCTGCCGGATGTTTGCTGGTTTGCCTTGAAGCTGACCGTCCCGCCGCCCATTGATGGCCGGCCGGCACCCTCCTGCCTGCCCGCGCGTTACTCTTGGCCAGCAAGACCATGGTGATGCCATTGCCAGGTCGCACGCGGCAAGCATTTCCACAATGGACGGAGCGACTACGAGATCGCCACCAGCGTACGCCGTCCGTCTCCGCCGCGCGTCAGACTCTGCCTTTCTCTAGCTCGGCAGTCGACGCGAGTTGTCCTGACCAATCTGGGCCGCACGGATCCAATCTGACGCCTTCCGGGTACCCAAGGCCGGCACAGCTTGGAACCTCAGGCACGCGCGTCCATGTTCCGGCACCTGGCGCGTAGCCTCTGTTTCCTTGGCTAGCTCGTCGACGCCCTCATCTCGATTCTTTGTTGGGTACGTCACTCGTGTCGCCAGCAAGACCACGGAGATGCCAGGTCACGGGGAGTATAACCAGAACGAAGCGACGGCGAGATCGCCGCCGGCGTCGGCCGTCGACCTCCGCTCCGCCGCGTCACGCTCTGCTCTCGCGGCCTCAGCCATGCAGCTCCACCGGTCAATGCAACCAATCTGGGCCGCAGGGGTCGCAATAGAACGGCTTCCAGGTATACAAGGGTGGTCATTATTCGAAACAGCGACCACCCCCGGACCCTGGTCTTCCCAAGAACGGCGGCGCGGGTGCACGCCACACCTCGCCGGGGCACCGCCGCGTGTTTCAGAGCCTGCTCCGCGGCTCGGGAACGCACATACGAGGCCCGGAGACTGGCGGCGCTCTGCAAATTTCCTGGGGAGGCCGCGCCGCCACCGCCGCCGCCACCGCACCACGTCCACCGCTGCCCTCCTCCGCGCCTCGTCTCATTCGTGGCATCATCCGCTCGTTCACACCTTCGTCTCGTTTCTTGATCTATATAGCAAGCAGCGTCTGGAGTGAGAAGAGATGGCAGCTACTCAATTGTGTGGTTTGGATGGCAGTTTCACGCGTAACACACAGTGATTTGGATGAGCAATCACAACTGCGAGTTCATTCATCCCCCTCCGATCATCGTGACTTGTATTTGCAATTTTTATTACAACTGTAATGTTGCCCTTGAATATAAACAACAAGTTCAAGTTCACGTCCATAAATATGGAATGCCAATGGTGTGACATACAGATGGACTCATTGGCTTCGACATTATTGGTCTCAACTAAAGGTGTGATGAGGACAAGCAAGCAATGAGGGATGCACGCCGTACATTGGAGACTACATTTTTCGTCAACCATGGATAGAGACTTAGCAATAGGATTGCTTATTAATAATGTTCCATTCAAACTATGTGGTGTGTTTTTTCTCTTTTCATTGGGTTTGTTCGTGTGAGAAACTGCATACAAAAGTACTGCAACTTGTAATAAAACGGTTGTAACCTCCTAGAAGGTCAAGGCTGGGAACCCTCCTAGAGATTTGACGATAGCGCAGCAGTGCACCCGGTCGCCAGTGATATATCTCATCTCTTGCTTTTCTTCTCTCCTGTTCCATTATTCAACGCCTCTTTAACATTTTCTTTCTTGGATTAAATCGTTCGTGGGTCTTGGATTCTCCATTATTCAACTCCCTGTTCTTGGCGTGAAGCCTCCCCGTGGGGCGTGGGCACATCGACCTTGGGCCGACAAGCTCGAGCTGGAACCAGCAACTTCCTCTGCCCCAAAGTTTCGGGCCCAATAACTGTCTGGTGGTTTGATTAAGAACTGAAAATACATAAGACGGGCTATAGTTAAGCTTTCATAGGACGGTGCCGAGACTCGTGCAGCGGCTGGGATCCGAGGAGGTGGAGAAGAAGAAGGCTGAGAGGATGCCACATGTCCATTTCTGGTTGGAGCAGGTGAGAGGGAGAGGAAAACAAATCGGTTTCTAAATTTCAAATGCATTTTTTCTCCCAAAAGGTAAGTCTGTTTTCGAATCCGTTCGAAGCATCATGTTGTTTAGATATAATGCGATGAAAATGAGATCCAAATAAATATTTTTTTTCAGATTTTGAATCTAATGTGTCAACATTTTGTTTGTACCATATCATTGTTTTTTTTTTGTTACTGATATCAACATTTCTCTAAAATATTTAATAGAATTAAAAAATATTGACTCTTTTATTTTAAAGTGTTAACGCTCGAGTTGAGTTGGGCCGCTCAGATTTGATTGGATACTTGGCCGTCTTACGAATTGTTAACTGTAGGACACAAGACAGAGCCAGTGCGAGAGAGAGAGAGAGAGAGAGAGAGAGAGACATCAGCGAAGCACAAGGCAGCGTGTCGTGCACGGCGGACCACCAGACCAAGCTGCGATGGCAGGGCCGCCCGATCGATCGAGCTCCATCAATCGACGAGCCGGCCCCGTCGGAATATAAGTGACGATTCGATCGATCGCGGGGAACGCGCTCGTGACGACGCCGAGAAGCTCACCGTCCCGCCGCGCATGCGCCTCCCCCATCGATCCAGAAGCTGCCGCCGGCCAGCACATCTTGGACTTGGCTGGCCGCATGACGACGCGTGGCCAGGCGCGCCATGGCGGTGCCAGATAACCTATTTCCAGAACGAATCGACGACGAGACTCGCCGCCGGCGTCCTCGACGTCCGGGCTCGCTGTTCGACCTCGGCCGCGTCAGCGCTCTGCTCTCGGGCGGCCCTCCGCCATGCAGCTCTGGAGCCTTATGACGACGACCAACGACCGGTCAACCAATCAATCTGAGCCGTACGGGTTCCAATCGGACGGCTTCCAGGCATCCAGGAGTGGTCGCTATTCGAAATAGCGACCACCCCTGGTCCTCCCCAGGACGCCCGGCACAGCTGCAAGCCACGGATCGCCGGAGCGCCGGCGCCTTCGGAACGTCGGCGGCTCACTCGCGTCCATGTTCCGGCACGTGGGCGCAACGCTGATGCTTGGGAGAGCGCTCTGCAAATGTTCCGGCCGGCGACATGGCGGCTCCCGGCAAGGCCGCCACCGCCGCCGCCGCCGCCGCAGCCCTCCCCTCCGCCGTCCTCGTCTCGTGGTTTGCCTCCGCTCGTTTACATCCTCTCGTCCCACATTGTTGCCGGCGTGCTTTTGCTATGGCGTTGGCTGGGCTGGCAGTGACGCACCAGGCCGGCCGGTGCTCGTCGCCGGCCGTTCCGTTCCACCGAACAAGGCAAAAAGAAAATGAAAGTTGCTCCTACCCAATTCTGCACGCAGACAGGGCCATCAGCGACCAGTGCGCTGTATGTAGCTCTAGTCTTAATGCCGAAGAAGAAGAACACCTCCGCTGCGTCACGCTCTGCTAGCTGTGCAGGCACTTCCCAGCCTTCTCTGACGATGAAACTAGTCAAAGGTACCCAAGCAAGAACGCCGGCGCAGGTCAGGTGTACGCTGGATCGAGACGTCGTCGTGGCTCACGTACGCGGTCCGAGATCCGGCACACCGGTGAATGGCGGCGCTCTGTCCGCGCCGCCGCTACCGCACGCCTCTCGTCTCATTCGTTGCATCATCCGCTCGTTCACACCATGTCGTATCGTTGGTTGACCCATATTTGCTTGTGTGCAAGGCGGTGGCCAGCGGCGGCGCGTCAGGTACACTTCACTGTCTTTCTCTGCCTACCGCTGATGAATGTGGGCCCGCGATGGTCTTCCTCCAAATAAGCCATGCGTCTTGGACCTGTACGTCTTCACCACCTACAACCTCTGCTTTTGCGACTGTTTCGGTAGTACGCTTTATCCGTTTGCTTGCCAGAAAATTCGCTAGCATCCATCTCATCTTCGTGCCGCGCTGTTACGTGCTATTCACGCCAGCACAAGCCCGTGGCTCATCGTGCGGCTGATGTGCGTCCAGCTCAAGCACAGCCCTCGCTCCATCTGTTTATAATGCCTCTCTGTGAACACGCAAGGCTTCGCTTCAGCAGCCCAGCCAGAGTAAGCCATCAAAATAGCTTAAGGCCCCGTTTGGAATGGAGGAATCATTCTCCATTCCTGTGGGAATTGAACTGTTTCCTGTGAAATTCCTGTGAAATTCCTGTGAAATTCCTGCGTTCCAAACGAGGCCTAAGTTATTGCAGGTCTTTAATAATAATAATAATAATAATAATAATAATAATAATAATAATCTCCGGGGTCCTCACGGTGTGGCTGCGATGGCCGAGGTTATTAGATTGCTGGAACTTTAATTTGGAGGAAATGCGACCACAACCCGGCACGCAAGACGTGCATAGATGGAGGTTCAGAGAATCAGGCCAATACTCATCAAAATCTTCATTGGGGTTGTTTAGTTCGAGCCATGGAAACTCATTGGAAAAGTTGAGCTCCGAAGAAATATCAGTTTTTCCTTTGATTGGATGTTCAGGAGCGGTGTTGGATAGTGGACCGTCTAGCAAGTGACTCCATCACCCAAGCAGCTGCTGCAGTGTCCTTTCCATGAGATTCGCAGTGACGCGCGTGCGCCCGAACTTTAAAGTTCAAACCATGTCATCTGGGCTTGGCGTGGGCTGGCCTAAGGCCTTGGGCTAGATTTAGACATGAATAGGCCCATCTTGACATCGGCCCTCTTGGCGTTTACACATTCATTCATTGTTTGCTAAAGACCTCTCCGTGGTCACTGAGACCCTGTTCGGCAGCGCTAAAAATTAGTGGAGAGAGAAAAAGTCGGCACCGTTTAGGAGTACTAAACAAAGTCTAATTACAAAACCTATGTCACGACTCCTAGGCTAATTCGCGAGACGAATCTAATAAGCCTAATTAATCTATGTTTTGGAACAGTGATGCTACAGTAACTATCTTCTAATCGCCGCATAATTACCCTCGTTGGATTCGTCTCGCGAATTAGCCCAGGGGTTCTGCAGTTAGTTTTGTAATTAGACTTTGTTTAGTACTCCTAAATGGTAAGAATTTTTTCTCTCTCATCAAAAAAATCGCCTCCGAACAGGCCCTAAATTAGACGGCGCAACTGAACAATGCGTGCTTGAAACGAAAGCAGTAGATTATCGCTCCAGGAGAAGTAGAGACGAAGGCACCCAGGCCCAGCACCGGATGAAGAACCGTCTCCATTTGCTCATATATATAGCCAAGAATCCGCAGCATCAGTTCTTGAGAAATATCACCGCCAGCGTCCTTCGCCGCGCCGCGCTCTGCCTGCTCTTGGCCTCCGCCGTGCATGTGCATCTCCCCCGGCGAATGACAATGACCAGTCAACGTGAGTTGTCGTGACCAAAGGCCTTGTTCGGCAGGCTGTTTTGCAGCTGTTTTACTGTAGCGGCTGCTGAAGAAATAACTGCGAACACGGTAGCAGCTGCTGAAGAAATAACTGCGAACACTGTAGCTGCTGATCAGGATAAGCAGCAGGCTTGGCGAACAAGCTAAATCTGGGCCGCACGGATCCAATCGGACGCCTTCCAGGTACCCAAGGGTAGCCCACGCGTGGCCCTCCCTGTGGCACGCAGGAGCGCCTGCACGTTCGGAACCTGAGAGCGACGTCGCGGCTCACTCGCGTCCATGTTCCGGCACCCGGGGGGTGCCTAGGGGAGCGTGCTGCAAATATATGTTCAGGCCGGCGGCATGGCTTTGCCGCCGCCGCCGCGCGTGCAGCGCTCCCCTCCGTCAACCTCACGCGCAAGCCAGGGCATCGTCTGTTTCCTCCGCTCGTTGACAACCTCTCGTGTCGCGTCTCGATTGTTGGTTGCTGTCGCCGGCTTCATTGCTTGTGTGCACGGTGGTGGCTGGCGGCGCCGCCTCAGGTATTCGCTTCCTTGCCTGGTGCTGAGGAATGTGTGGGCGTAGCAAATCCAGACTTCATGCATCAAACATTGAATAGGTGGCATATTTTGGACATGCTAGCTGTATATTTTCAAAACTAGGTACATGTGCACGACTTATTCAGCTCAGCTTGGATAACAATTACATTCTGTGACACGGTAGTTTAGTGAGTACAACATTTTCAGCCCATCATGGTCGACAGGCAACATTAGCTAACTAGTACCAACTCACGTGTCTAAAACATTTGAAAGGATGTTTAAACGTAATTGATAAATGCAGCTAATAAAACCGGCAGTATGTGTTGGTTTAGTCACATCAACAAAACAGGAATCCACATGCATTAAGGAAAAAGAATGCAGTTACAATCATCTATTTTAGTACAACATGCATGGATCTACATGCATTGCAAAACGGGTGTAAAAATTTCGCAACTACTAAGATTCTAGAAAAGACGGATGGTTATTGACGTATAACTAAACAAATAAATAAACTTCAACCTCTGCGTGAAGGCGGGACAAATCGTGTGATGCATCAATCAAGAATAAATGGATTACATATTTAGGTACATATTCTTCCATACTAGACTTACAGAGTCTATCTAAACCAATAAAGAAATAATTGAGAATAAAATCAATTTGCCTGATTTGTAGTGCCATCAAACTCCATTAGGTTTCAACTAAAGAAATTGAATGTAGAATAAAAAGGGTGGGGACGCATGCCCCCTCTCCCTACCCTCTACTTTTGTTAGGGGACACTTTAAGTTGAGTTATGTTGGTGATGGTTTGAATGACAAGGAAGGAACATGCATTGTGATGGACGAGGAAACATTCATTTGCCTCAACGTTGGTTTGTGTAAATCTTTACCTTGGATTATAACCATCCTGCGTCGAAATACAATGGGTCATACAAGAGGAGGAAAAAGGCGATGTAAGGTGCGTCATAATCCACCAGAGACTAGAGAGGGTTGAGGGTGTTGGCCGAGCCATGTGAGAGAAGGACTTTGAGGTAGGAGTGTTTCCTTTCTAGAAATTAACACTGATTTTTATTATCCGACTGTCATGATACGGTTTGAGGTTTGTTTTTCATAGTAATATCTTTGTTTTTAAATATATGACACTAATGACTTTTTTATTAGTTTGAAAAACAGAAATATATAAGTAGTCTCTCCGTTCTTATTACATTTGCTACAAATATAAAAGACACACACACACACGTAAGTTAAGTTTAAAGTATTTTGGTGAAACATCTAGTAATCCTCATTTCACTTTACGTAACTAAATGGTTAAATATGGCATCGTGGATTGTGTTACTAAGCAGCTCCCACGCAAATCAACCCTTCCCGGGGTATTGTCTGTCCCGATAAATAAAAAATTCCTGGAATGATATAATAAATAAAAGTATTGATATACTTGGAATTACAGAAGGAGGGTTCCAATGCAAAGCCCCCCGTTTGAACTCTTATCTTTCTCAAGGTTTTAGAACGGAGGAGGGTGAAGAGCGTCGTGCATTGTGGAACCTGGAAGCATTCGGAGTCCAGAAGAAGAGAAACGACTAGTTTCACAGAAGATCTGTGCTGCTAGTGTAGTGAACAAGAACGTTCTTGAGCCAATTTCCAAGGTTAAATTCAATCCTATTATCCGTGATCCCTCCAAATCACACGCATGATGGCATCGCAAGTTCACTACTGGCATGCATGCTGAGACCGAGCCATCAGCAAAGAGCGAGCAGTGCTGCTGCATCTGTAGCTTTAATGCTGGACAATAGATCGGTGACCACAACCGTAGTCGCGGCCGCCTGAACTCCAACACCATCTGCATGCACCTCTCGATGCAGAAGCTGCAGGTGCGTACTTCGCTGCCCTTGCCTGCTGCAGGTGAACCTACGTGGTCTTGCGTGCGATGGGGTCCCTGTACTGTCTTGGTCGTAATTAAACGAACCATGTAACACATAACCGCGTGATGTATGCGAGCGCATGAGGCATGACAACGCTTGGCCAGGTGAGAGAGAACATGATTGTGTAGATTCACGGCAACGCTTGGAGCCATGTGAGAGAGAACATGATTTTTTTTTTTTCAGTAAAGAGAGCATGAATTTGAAGGTGGAAGGGTAGGTTTGTTCAAAAAAAAGGTGGAAGGGTAGGAGGAGTGTAGATTCCTCTATAGAAACAAACACCAAATTTTATTATCCGTCTATCATTACGTGGTTTGAGATTTATGTTCCATGACATCTTTTTTTTTTTTTTTTGAGGAAAAAATTGAGAGGATGGGTTGGCAGAAGATCTCTGCGGCTAGTGTAGTGAATGAAGTGCTGCATGAATGTTCTTGAGCAAATTTCCAAGGTTATATCAGATTCTAATCGCGCGCACGCATGATGGCATTGCGAGTTGATCGCGTGGACACCACTAGGAAATGTCGCCGCCGATGAGGAGTCGATTGTATCGTGGCGCCGAGAAGCTCACTGTGGACCAGCCGCGCTGCCGGCATGACAACTCTTGCTTGCCCGCACGCACGACCACGAATTTGAATCGGCAACGAGGAGGAGCATGTTCGTGAGTCGAGAAGCTCAGCGCCGTCCTGCCCGCAGGCCAGGCCATGGCGACACCAGATCACGGCAAGCACATTAATTTCCAGAACGGAGCGGGGTCATGATAGCCGCTGTACGTCGCCGTCGACCTCCGCTGGGTCACGCTCTGCCGTCGGCGTCCCCAGCCACGACGATCGAGGTCGCCGCTGCCTTCCTAGACGCTCCCTCGGGCTCGCCCGCCGTATACCTCCGCCGCGTCATGCTCTGCCCTCGGCTTCCTCCGCCATGCAGCTGCCCTGCCTGGCCCCGGCCTGATGACGATGACAAACGACCGGTCAACGTAACTAATCGGGGCCGCACGTGTCCGATCGGACGGCTTCCAGTTACCCAAGGGTGGTCGCTAATAGCGAGACCACCCCTGGACCCTGGTCTTCCAAAGAACGCCGGCGCGCCGCGCGCAGGCGCACGCCACGGCTCCGATGGACGTCGCGAATACGCACGTCCGAGGTACGGCACGCGAGAGGAAGGCGCTCTGCAAATGTTCCGGGCGGCCACGTAATTCCCGGCGAGTCCGCCACCGCGCGTCCGACACTGCCATCCGCTGTGCCTCGTCTTGATCGTTGCATCATCCGATCGTATACACCATCGTCCCTTTTGTTGGTCGGTGTCGTCGGTTCGTTTGTGTGCACGGCGGTGGCCAACCTTGCTGATGAACGCCGGCGCAGCTGCACGCCATGGTTCGCCGCCGGAGCACCGGCGCGTTCGGAACCTGCTCTGCTGGAGCGCAACATCGCGGCTCACGAACGAACGTCTCAGGTTCAGCACGCCAGAGCAGCGCCGGTCGATGCCCGGGGGCGCTCTGCAAATGTTCCGGGCATCGACATGGTCCCGGCGCCGAGGCCGTGCCGCCGCCGCCGCCGCTGGCCGTGCGCTCCCCTCCATCGACTACACGCGCATGTATAGCCTCTGTTTCCCCCGCCCGTTGATCGACACCCTCGTCCGTCTCGACTGCTGGTAGGTGTCGCCGGGGGCGGCGCACCTTCAGGTATTCGCTGCCTTGCCTCGTGCACCTTCAGAGGTCTTGATTCGCTGCCTTACCTCTGCTGCTGCTGCTCATGGACGTGGATCGCGTACCGCAGAAGAACCGCGCGCGGCTGCAGGACCAGGACGGAAACGACGAGGAGCTAGCTAGCGCGTTCGTGAGTCGAGAAGCTCAGCTCCGTCCTGCCCGCATCACGCTTGGCCAGAGTAGACCACAGGATGGCGACGCCGGCCAGATCACGGGCAAGCATTTCCAGACCAGAACAGAGCGGCGTACGTCATGATAGCCGCCGTCGACCTCCGCTGCGTCACGCTCTTCCGTCTGCGTCCCCATCCACGACGATCGAGAAGTCGCCGGCGGCTTCGTCGACGCCCGGGCTCGCCGTCGACCTCCGCCGCGTCAGGGCTTTCTGCTCTCGGCCTCCGCCACGCAGCTCCCAGAATGACGTCCTCGAGAACCAACGACCGGTCAGCGCGACCAATCTGAGCCGCACGGGTCCAATCGGACGGCTCCTAGGCACCCAAGGGTGGTCGCGACCACCCCCGGACCCTGGTCCTCGCCAGAACGTCGGCGCGCCGCGCGCAGGTCCGAGGTACGGCACGCGAGAGCAAGTCCCGGTGACTGGCGCCGCTCTGCAAATGTTTCGGCCGGCGACGCCGCGCGTATAACGCTGCCCTCCCGCAACGCCTCGTCTCATTCGTTGCGTCATCCGCTAGCTCGTATACACCATCGTCTGGTTGGTCTCCCCGGGTGGCTTGCGTGCACGGCGGTGGCCAGCCGCGGCGCTCCAGCCTTGCTGATTAACGCCGGCGCAACTGCACGCCATGGCTCGCGGGCCGGATGACCGGCGCGTTCGGAACCTGCTCTGCTGGCGAGGTGCCCGGGAGTGCTCTGCAAATGCTCCGGCCGTCGACATGGTCCCGGCGCGGAGGCCGTGCGCTAACCTCCACCGGCCTCACGCGCATAGCCTCTGCTTCCTCCGCTCGTTGATCGACACCCTCGTCCGTCTCGACTGCAGTCTGCAGATGAACCGTGCTCGGAGGCAGGACCAGGACGGGCTGCGGAGGCGCTCGGCTTCGGCTCCAGGTCCTCGCCGCGCAAGCGCAACCCACCGCATGGATCCAGGATTCCAGGTTCATCATCCATCCGCACTCGTTTTTTACCTGCTCTTGTTTCGGCACTCGTCTCGTCTCTTGTTTGGTGTGGTGTCCGGCTGCGCACTTGGTGTTCGCTGCTTTGCGTACGTTGAATGAAGCTCACTCACCGTACGTCCCGCCGCTACGCGGTGGAGGTGCATGGGTGGCGCGGCGGACGAGCTGCTCCGGGCGCCGGCCGGCCGGAACTTTTCTGCCTACATGCCCGCGTTACTCTTGGCCAGCCAGACCATGCATGGTGATGCCAGATCACAGCAAAGCATATATCTCCAGAACGAAGTGACGACGAGAAATATCGCGGCCAGCGTCCCTCCCTCCTCGACGCCGCTGGTCTCCGCCACCTCACGCTCTGCCAGCATCTCCCCAGCCAGCCTGATGACGTCGACCAAGGACTAGTCAACGGGACCAATCAGCTGGGCCGCACGGATTCAATCGGACCACCCCGGGACGCCGGCGCCGTCTGCAAATGCTTTGGCCGGCGACATGGCTCCCGCCTCCCGCCGCCGCCGTATGTCGAGCTCACGCGCGGAGCCTCGTTCGTTTCCTCCGCTCGTACGTTGACATCCTCGTCTTTTTTATTGGTTGGTGTCGGCGTGTCGCCAGCTTGCTTGCTGTGAGCACTGAGCACGGCACCGGTATTCACTGCCTTCCGTGTTACCGGTTTGCTTGCTGTAAAACTGTAAGTAAACATAGCATTACTCGGTAGCTAGCAAACATAGATCTTATGCTCGTTTAGGTTGTTTCCTATGTACTACTCTCCTCCATGCATCGCATCAGTTTTTTCAAGTGGGCGCCTTCTAACTCCAAGTTCAATTCAATCAACAGCTCGTGATCGACCGCTTCAACTGCAACAGTCAAAGCTCTGCTGTAAAGGTGCATATATTTCACTTTGTCACAAAAGTTGGGTAGCTTCAAGTCCCATCCCTTATGCTCTCACTCTTCATTTACCCCATTCATTTAAGCATAAGTTTTTCCTCAACAGAAATAGCAGAAGTGCATAGTATTGGACGGAGAAGGAGTCCCTAACAACTGCCTACATGCTATGGGTTGTGACTAGTCGTCGTATAGTGGCACACCTCAAATTTAAGATCGTGCAGAAGACAAATACATTTACAGATTTATAGTCATTAGCTTCCATTAAATAAATTGAATGCCAACTTTAAATAAAAAAGCTGGGGACACATGCCCCCTCACCCTTCCCTCCGCATTAGTTAAGCGACCTTTGAGTAGAAAGTTGGTGCTAGATTGAAGCGCGAGGAAGGGACATGATGACGGATGAGGAAACAGTCCTCAGACTCAACGTGGGTGTGCGCAAGTATTGCTGTTTGTGGACTCTTCCACTGATACATTGTCATATGAAGCAGAAAAAAGTCGACGTAAGACGTGTCATAATTCATTTTTTAGAGACTAAGAGGGTTCAGAGGGTGATTGATGGAGGAGCCATGTGAGAGAGAACATGAATTTGAAGGTGGAAAGGTAGGAGTGTAGATTTTCTTGGTATAAATATATAAGTTAAGCTTAAAGTATTTTGGTGATACATTTAATAATACTCATTTCACAAATTCAACTGTCACTTTTTACTCCTAAAGTTTACTTAATACAAACTGTCAAAAATCCCCATAAATGTACTGTAAAAATTTCCTTTGTGACTAAGCTCCGCAAAAGTAATAGTTTGAATACTATGTGAAAAAAAAAACCTTTCTCCTCTGCCAACGAACGGAAAAAGGAAACACCTTTGGCTCATCGTCCACGATGCAACAAGCAAGCAAGGAACTATCCCAGATCGATACCTTGCCCAACCTTTGCAAACCATCGATCCATCCAACGCATGGACCCAAGCAGAAGAGCATCATGTTTGTGGAACGTGAAACCTTGAACTCTAAAAATCGCACTCATGACGGCATGATGGCA
Source organism: Eragrostis nindensis (assembly GCA_012490785.1). NCBI lineage: Eukaryota > Viridiplantae > Streptophyta > Magnoliopsida > Poales > Poaceae > Eragrostis > Eragrostis nindensis. The sequence continues at coordinate 390,486 of JAAXCT010000015.1, read as the reverse complement.
TTGCAAGTTCTTTACTGGCATGCATAGTGAGTTACTGACCGAGCCATCAGCGAATTAAGAGTGAGCAGCGCTGCATCTGTAGCTTTAAATGCTGAACATTAGATCAGGCCATCAAGGGTACCATGCGACCACCAGAAACATCGCCGCTGCCGAGGAGTCGGTCGTCTCGTGGCGCCGAGAAGCTCACCGTTGATCCGCCGCGCGCGCATGCACCTCCTCAGGTCAAGAAGCTCAGCACCGTCCTGCCCGCATCACGCTTGGCCAGACCAAGGCGACGACGCCGGCCAGATCGGGGGCAAGCATTAATTTCCAGAACGGAGCTGCATCGTGATGGCCGCCGTCGACCTCTGCACTGCTTCACGCTCTGCCGTCGGAGTCCCCAGCCACGACGATCGAGGTCGCCGCCGCCTTCGTCGACGCTCCCTCGGGCTCCCCGTCGCCCTCGGCCGCGTCAGCGCTTTCTGCTCTCGGCCTCCGACCGGTCAACGCGACCAATCTGGGCCGCAGGGGTCCGATCGGACGGATTCCAGGTACACAAGGGTGGTCGCTAACACCCCTGGACCCTGGTCTTCCCAAGAACGCCGGCGCGCAGGAGCACGGCACGGCTCGCCGGAGCGTTTCAGAAGCTGCTCCGCCGTATCGAGATCTGCGGCTCACGCACGCCCGTGTTTCGGCATGCGAGAGCAACGCCTGATGACTGGCGGCTCTCTGCAAATATTTCGGCCGGCGACGTGATTCCCGGCGAGGCCGCGTCCACCGATGCCCTCCGTCGCGCCTCTTCTCACTCGTTACCCCCATCCGCTATTATATACACCATCGTCTCTTTTGTTGGTCGGTGTCGCCGGTTCGCTTCCGTGCACGGCGCCGGCCAGCCGCGGAGCGCCCAACCTTGCCGATGAACGCCGGCGCATGCAGCTGCACGCCACGTACGGCTCGCCGCCGGAGCACCGGCGCGTTCGGAACCTGCTCTTCTGGAGCGCAACATAGCCGCTCACGAACGCACGTCCGAGGTCCAGCACGCGAGAGCGACGCCGATGCCCGGGAGTGCTCTGCAAACGTTCCGGTCGTTCCCGGCAAGGCTGCCATGCCGCCACCGCCGCCGCTGGCCGTGCGCTCCACTCCATCGACCTCGCGTGCATATATAGCCTCTGTTTCCCCCGCTCGTTGATCGACGCCCTCATCTCGACCGCTTTGTTGCTAGGTGTTCGCTGCCTTGCCTCAGCTGCTCATCAAACTGCATTCTACTGAAAAAATTAACAGCCGTGTATGTTTATATAAGTGCATTGTCACAACTCCCTTGTGCAATAGTAGTTAACCAGTGCAATTTCCCTTTTTTACAGAGCTACATAGCTTTTTTTTCGCATTGTTCAAGGCTCCTGCTGCGCAATTTTTCTGAATTTCAGATAGTGCTTAAGATATACCATCGTCCCTTTTCTAGGTTGGTGTCGCCGGTTCGCTTCCGTGCACGGCGGTGGCGAGCCTTGCTGATGAGCGCCGGCGCAGCTGCACGCCATGGCTCGCCGGAGCATCGACGCGTTCGGAAAATGGTCTGCTGGTGGAGCGCAACATCGCGGCTCACGAACGCGCGTCCCCAGGTCCAGCACGCCTGCGAAAGCAACACCGATGTCCGGGGGCGCTCTGCAAACGTTCCGGCCGTCGACATGGTCCCGGCAAGGCGTCAGAGAGGAGGAAGCTGAAGTGAAGAGCATCATGCAGCCATCGCAAACCATAAACAAAGGCACCTGAATCATCTTTCGTTATGGATGGAACGTGGAAGCCATAATTAAGAGAGTTTTCAGAAGGAGAGAAACGGTCAGGCTCGCAGAATATGTCTGCTGTACTGTACGCGTACTTCTGCACGAAAAGTTGTGAGCCAATATTTTGCATGGTTATCTCATCCTGATCCGTGAGCCCAACGAATCAAGCCGCCATGTCGAGCGGACGGAGCTCCGCGGACCGGCTCGGAACCGGCGATTCGGTCGCGCGCGGCGCCGCGGCAAGGAAGAGGGTGTGCAGGATACTACAAGCCTGCGTGCGTCGCCGTCGACACGGGGAGTCGGCTCATGACGCCGAGAGGCCCGAGACACTCACCGTTCCGCGGCGCATGCATGCACCCCCTCGATCCAGAAGCTGCCGGCGCCTCCCACCTCCGGCATGCACGATGATGCTTGACCAGGCCATGGCGTCATGCTCGCCGTCAACCTCCGCGGGCGCGGCGCACGTCAGGCTCCCTGCTTTCGGCCTCCGCCATGCACGCTGCCTTATGATGATGACCAAAAACCAGTCAACTCGTGAATCTGAGCCGCACGGAACCAGTTCTGCATGCAGACAGGGCCATCAGCTGCGAGGAGCGAGCAGTGCGCTGTATCTCTAGTTTTAATGCCGAAGAACAGATCGACCTCCGCTGCTGTCGGCCTCCGCTGTGCAGGCAAGCAGCTCCCCAGGTACGCTGGATCGAGACGTCGCGGCTCGCGTACGCACGTCCGAGGTCCCGCACGCCAGAGCAACGCCCGGTGGTTGGCGGCGCTCTGCAAATGTTCCGGCCGCGCCGCCGCAGCCACCACCAGCGCCCTCTGTCCTTCCTTCCACCTCGCACGCCTCGTCTCATTCGTTGCATCATTCCAGCGTACGTACGTACACACCATATCGTCTCGTTCGTTGACAGACGTGGCCGGCTTGCTTGTGTACGTGCACGGCGGCGCGACAGGTGCTCGCTGCTGCCTTTGCCTACCCCTGATGAATGTGGGCCTGGCCTGCGACTGCGATGAGGTCCGGCCGGTCACCCCAAACAAGCTAGCCATGGCAGGCCCGTCACTCTCATATAGCAGCCCCGTCCCATGCATCCTGGTCTTGAAGCTCATCATCACCGTACGTCCTGCCCGCGTCACGCTTTGCCAGACCGGAGCTGCGTCGTGGTACCCGCCGTATATGTCGTCGTCGTCCTCCGCTGCGCCACGCTCTCTGCCGTCGGCGTTCCCTGCAACGACGATCGAGGTCGCCGCCGCCTTCCTCGAACGAAGCTCGAGGTCGCCGTATACCTCCGCCGCCGCGTCATGCTCTGCCGTCGGCCTTCCTCCGCCATGCAGCTGACCCCGTCCTGATGACGATGACTAACGATCCGGGCCCCACGGGTCCGATCGGACGGATTCCAGGTACCCCTGGACCCTGGTCCTCCTGAGGACGCCGGCGCGCAGGTGCACGCCACGGCTCGCCGGAGCGTTTCGGAAGCTGCTCCGCTGGATCGGGACACCGCGGCTCACGTACGCACGTCCGGAGATGAGTCCGCGACCTGACTCCCGGCGAGGCAGCCGCCTCGCATCCACCGCTGGCCTCGCTCCGCCGCGCCTCCTCTGATTCGTTGCACCGTCCGAGCGTTCGTATACACCATCATCTCTTTTGTTGTCTGGTGTCGCCGGTTCGGTTGTTTGCACGGCGCCGCGCCAGCGTTGCTGATGAGTGATGAACGCCGGCGCAGCTGCACACCATGGCTCGCCGCCGTACCACCGGCGCTTTTTTTTTAAAAAAAAAGCTCTGCTGGAGTGCTGGAGCGCGGCTCACAAGCGAAAGCACGTCCAGCAGGTCCAGCACGAGAGAGCAACGCCTATGCCCGGGACGGGAGTGCTGTGCAAATGTTCCGGCCGTTCACATGGCTCCGGCAAGGCTGCCGTGCCGCCGCTGGCGTGGCCGCGCGCTCCCCTCCTCGAGCCGGGCCCACTTACACCTGGCAACTCTTTAGGATCGTGCTGTATAAATACTCCGGCCGTTCACATGGTTCCGGCAAGGCTGCCGTGCCACCGCTGGCATGGTCAAGACTGCCCTCACAGACCAACACAAGTCTTTTCTGCGCACTTTGTCCTCACTTGTGCGCACCCGGGAAGTTCGGTCACCCATCTCGAAATTGCTCTAGACCAAGCACGCTTAACCTCGAAGTTCTTTCGTGATGAGCTTCCGGAAAAGAAGTTGCAACTTGTTTCTACAAGTATTCTATCAATTCTATTAAGCCCTGGGTTAATAGGTCACACCTAACTAGGCCGGTTTCTTCTATCATGCTTCGGAAATTAGAAGAGGTGAGGAGATCTTTTTAACCTCAGTTCGAAATTTGTTCCACTTGGAATCGAACTCCTAGCCCACCAGCTGAAGCTCCTTCTGTGTTTTGCCTGGTCGTCGTATAGTGCTCCTCTCAAATTTAAGATACTTAAGTCGTGCAGAAGACGAATACATTTACAGATTTATAGTGACATCAAAGTCTATTGACTTTCCACTAAAGAAATTAAATGCAAACTAAGAAAAACTGGGGACACGTGCCCCCTCTCCCTTCACTACACATTAGTTAAGTGCCGCTTTGAGCAGACAGTTCTCAGGCTCAACGTGGAGGCTCAACATGTGTGTGCGTAAGTGTTTGTTTCAGCACTATGCTATGATAAATATATAAGTTAAGCTCAAGGTATTTGAAGGTGGAAGGGTAGGAGTGTAGATTTTTTTAATAAATATATGTGCAAAAAATAAATATATAAGTTAAGCTTAAAGTATTTTGGTGATAGATCTAATAGTAATCATTTCAATAAATTTGACTCTCTTTTTACTCCTAACTAAAACTGTCAAATGTCCCTGCCAACGAATGGAAAAAGGAACACCTTTGGCTCATGGTCCACGTATGATGCAAGCAAGCAAGGAACTATCCCAGATGGATGCCTTGCCCAACCTTGCAAGCCATCGATCCATCCAGCACATGGACCCAAGCAGAAGAGCATCATGTACTTGTGGAACGTGAATCCTTTCCACAGTGCTACAAAACTTTGGGTGTGTCTTGCTCTCACAGGCAATCTCTGGAGGGTTCCAGTGCAAAATAAGCCCCCCCTTTTGACCTCCATCTGTCTCAAGGCTTCAGAACAGAGGAAGGTGAAGAGGATCGATCGTGAGTTGTGGAACCTGAAAGCATTCAGAGTTCAGAAGAAGAGAAACGGCCCAGGTTGGCAGAAGATCTCTGCTGCTAGCTAGTGTAGTGAAGTAGTGCAGAAGTGCAGGAACGTTCTTGAGCCAATTTCCAAGGTTATATCCAATCCTAATCCGTGATCCCTCCAAATCGCACGCATGATGGCATTGCAAGTTCTTTACTGGCATGCATGCTGACAGAGGCATCAGCGAAGAGTGAGAAGTGCTTCTGCATCTCTCTAGCTTCAATGCTGAACAATAGATCAGGGTACCTTGCACATCAGCGATCACCAGGGTCCATAGTCACGGCCGCCGGAGCTCCATTCGCAGGCTTGGAAGCGTCGAGTTGATCGCGTTGCGGGGACACCACTCGGAAGCGTCGTCGCCGACGAGGAGTGAATCGGCTCGTGACGCCGAGAAGCTGAAGCTCACCGTCGAGCCGCGGCGCATGCAACTCGATCCAGGGCATCAACTCTTGCTTGGACAGACCATGCATGGCGGTGTCAGATCACGCTACCAAGCGTTTCGAGAACGAATCGACGACGAGCTCGACGCCCTGGCTCGCCGTCGACCCCCGCTGCGTCATGCTCTGCTCTGCTCTGCTTTCGGCCTCCGCCACGCAGCGCCCCAGCGAGGGGTCAATGAACCAATCTGACAGTTTACAGGCACCCAACGGTAGGGACCACCCCTGGCCCTCCCGAGAACGCCGTTGGAGCTGCACGCCATGGCTCCGGCGCGATCAAAACCTGCTCTGCTGGATCGCGACTTGACGGATCACACGCTCCCTAGGTCCGGCACGCCAGAGCAACGAGGCCGAAGCCGTGGTCCCTCTGCGCAAAATGTTCCGGCTAAATGACATTGACGTTCTCCCAGCGAGGCCGGCCGCGCCGACGACTCTGATGGCCATGCCGGCACCGCGCGTCCAGCGCTCCCCTCCGTCGACCTGAAGCGCACATCCTCCGTTGCCTCCGCTCGTCTCGTCTATTGGCGGTTGATGGCGCACCAGGTACGTACGTATTCGCTGCCTTGCCCTGCTTCAGCCAGGTGAACGTGGTGGTCTTGCGATGGAATGGATATTTCAAGAATGACACCAGCGTCTCTCGACTGTCGGTAGGTAGGTGTCGCTGGCTTCCTCGCGAGCACCAGGTGTTCTCTGCCTTGCCTCTGCTGCTGCTCATGGACGTTGCTCGTGATCGATGCGATGGGGTCCTGCTCCATCGAGGTCATGATAGCCGCCGTCGCGGTCGACCTCCGCTGCGTCACGCTCTGCCGTCGGCGTCCCCAGCCATGACGATCGAGTGTCGCCGCCGCCTTCCTCGAACGAAGCTCGGGCTCGCCGTCGACCTCCGCGGCGTCATGCTCTGCCCATCAGTGGCCTCCGCCATGCAGCTCTGCCCCCGGCCTGATGACGATGGCCAACGACCGTCAACGTAACTAATCCGGGCCGCAGGGGTCCGATCGGACGGATTCCAGGTACCCAAGGCTGGACCGTGGTCCTCCCGAGGACGGTGCACGCCACGGCTCGCCGGAGCGTTCCGGAAGGCTTCCGCGCCTCCTCTCATTCGTTGCATCGTTCCATCGGTCGTATATATACACCATCGTCTCTTTTGTTGGTTGGTTGTGTGCACGGTGATGAGCCAGCCGCGGCGCGCCGGCCTTGCTGATGAACGCCGGCGCAGCTGCATGCCATGGCTCGCCGCCGTATACCACTGGCGCGTCCGGAGCCTGCTCTTCTGGAGCGCAACATCGCTGCTCACGAACGCACTCACGTCCCAGCAGGTCCAGCACGAGAAAGCAACGCCGATGCCCGGGACCGGAGTGCTCTACTGCTCTGCAAATGATCCGGCCGTCGACATGGTCCCGGCAAGGCTGCCGTCCGCCGCTGGCCGTGCGCTCCCCTCCACATCGACCACATGCTCAAAAGCGCCGACGACGAGGAGCCGGCCGGCTCGTGAGTGACGCCGAGAAGCTCTCCGCTAGCTTACCGTACGTCCCGCCGCGCACATGCACGTCCGGGACCTGCTGCCGGAGCCTCTTGCCTGCCCGGATGAATTTTGGCCAGATCACTGCCGCTAGCAGTTACAGAGAATCTGCAATGGCGAGCCAACCGGCGTCCCCGACGTTCAGGCTCACCGTCGACCTCCACCGCGTCAGGCTTTCTGCTCTCGGCCTCCGCCACGCAGCTCCCACGGCCTTACGACGAGGACCAGCAGCGACCAGTCAACGTGGCCAACCTGGGCCGCATAAATTCAATCGGACGACTAAACTGGCCCGGCAAGTTTGTTAGTCCCATTTCAGCCCACATCAGTCAGCGCGAGCATCCCTTCACCTGTGCTTCGAATTCCTCCTCCGTAACAAAGAAAAAAAATTCCTCCTCCGTAACAAAGTGCTTCAAATAAAACGCCGCTGGCGAAAACTAAAAACTTACGGTTGGAGCACACTGTCAAAAATGAAAAAAAAAACTTTTTATCCTTCGTCAATGAAGGCATCCAATTTCTGAAAAAGGAGACACCTTTGGCTCATCATGCGGTGGTTGTCCAGAACGCAAGCAAGCAAAAAAACTATTCCAGATGGATACCTTGCCCAACCTTGCAAGCCATCGATCCATCCAACAGTGCGAACTGCATGCACAAGCAACTGGAACCTGAGATGTGGACCAAAGCAGAAGAGTATCATGCAGCAAGGCTTTTGGGTCTGGCAGCAAGGCTTTTGGGTCTGGCTTGTTAAAATCGCTGCATGTGGATGGGGTTACTAACCAGCTCTTCACAGATAATCTCTGGAGGGTTCCAATGTGTCATACCCCAATTCTAGAGTATGATGTGCATTATGTATCAGTCCCTGGATCAGTAGCTGATACGCATAAGAACACAGATATGATAGCCAAGGCATACTTCGAATAAAGGAAGTATTACCTGCTTAAAGAGCCCTTAGTGGCGGTTCGACAAGGATTAAGACCATCCATGTCCATCCGACCAACTAACGGCGAAGCAAACAGCGGAAACCACGACCCAAGCCACAAGCAGACTTGAGAAGCAGACCCGAAAACCAACACGTCGCCGCTTCCTACGAAGCCTTCTCTTCACTAAAAACAGCAGGCGCAAACGCGTGAGTACATAAGGTACTCAGCAAACCCTAACACAAGGGGTAAGCATATGCAAGGGTATATCAATGGTAAAGGCTGGGGTTCATTGTATTGGCGGAAAAGCCAGTTTTCATGCAAGGGTTGTTTTGCAAACAAAGCCAGTTCACAAACTACAGTCAAGATTATTATCATATAATGGGGTTGGTCGGCCCTGGAGGAGATAATGGTTCAATCCCGCCAGTTCCTCACTTTTAATGCTGGCCGGAATCCAGCGCACGGCTCCACGCCGGTGTATTCCGAAAACACGCCAAGGACAACTCACACAGAAATCTAATCATAGTGTGGCCGATGCCTTCGCGTTGTCCAATACCGTGGAACACGGCTTTCCGAAAAGTTTCTTAACCTTAGCCAAGGGTGCACAAATTTCCCCACAAGATAGTCCAGTCCTCCCCGGGGTCCCAGTTCGGACTGTCCTACTAAAGGTTCCATACCTACTTGGTACCACCACGGCATCCCCCACGGACATCACCAGGGGCTTCACAATTCAATAATATGGCCAGAGTCAATAAATGCCGGACTCGCCGCCACCCTCGTCGAGTCTTCTCCTGGGACTCCGTTGTAATCTCCTGCCTCCGGGGGGTACCGGGTGAGTACTAGTAGGGTGTGGTTCCAATCCCGTACCCATATACGGCTTGTGGCTGCGCGTAAGGTGCTAGGCAAGGGCGGCACAAGAACCGGTCCTTATACGACCGAACCAAGCATCTTCAATAGCCAATCCCCACAGGGAAGGGCGTCCCAGCGATAGCCTCCCCACTGAGGACTACCTCGCCTGGTCCCGCCAAAACATTCCCTCACTAGGGGTTGCACTTATTATCAATCCCACCCATTTTCACATTTACACACACCACTAAGACTCACGCATTTTAACACAAAAGCATGTGAGCAAGATTAATTAAACACATGGTGATAGTCCTAAGCAGCATACCAACACATCATTAATGAATTAATGATGTGGGTTCCTAGGTTCAACAAGGAATCAGGATATTTCAAGATCAAGGTATGGCAATCAAATATTACTAGGACCTTCTAGCATTTAAATCACGTTTAAATACCATGCACATTTATTTATAAACAGTTCTAAATAGGATGATTTCGCAATCATAGGATCAATATGATCAATGGGAGTTATGGCTTGCCTGATAATCGCAATCCTAATCTTTAAGTTCTGGGTCTTAAGACTCTTTTGTCGAAGTTGATGTCTTCAAGTCTTTTCTTGAAGCTTTGACCTTCTCTATTCTTTCTCGAATTCCTCTGGCTTCTTCTCGAAGCTCACGCAATCTAGCGTATAAAACAACGCGGATAAACAAACTACCGCAAAAGAAATAAAGATCGAAAAGAGCCAATTAAGATCCAATTAATTCCAACTGGAAAGGCGAAGGAATACCAAAGAACGACAAAAGACACAGATTATGTATGATGCAGCAAGTTTTACATTAAGAGCGATTATATTATTTCATAGCTAATATGGGTGATGCATCGAACACTAGGGCTTTTGATTGTAGATGAGGGATGCTAAACACCATGAAGAAGGCATGAGTGCATGAGAAGGTGGGAGACGGCGGGTGCACGCGTTTGTTGTACATTTATGGCACTAAGTCTTTATATAGGTTGTAATCTATATAAAGGCTTATGCAACACATATACAACGTGCAAGTGTGTCATTTTAATTACCTATTAATTACTTATTATGGTACTACCTAATGATCATTAGCTTATTATCTAATAAGTTTATCTGTCACGTGACGGGCGCATGACGGGGGTACGTGCACGTGCTTATGTAAAATATGCATGCACGAATACAAATAAAACACGGGGAATTAAAAAAAGCAATTAAAAGAGAGGGATTGACAAAGACCATTAAAAGGGATTGATTCTGGTGGCAATGAATAGAGCGTGATTTTATATAAATTTTGGCGAAGGAATCGCCAAAACCGGAGCTCGAATGAAAAAGATATGAATTTTGGAAGTTTACGGAAAAAGGAATTAATTAGGATCATGCTTAATTAAGCACTGATATAATCCTAATTATTTTGGGATGAATAATGGTTGGAAGATGTTGAGAGCGGTCAAAATGTTTTCAGGAATTTTTCTGGGATTTTTCTGGTATGGGAAATTGGTCGTAAGAGATTCTGTGTACAATCGCCGGGTGAGCTTAGCAATTCTGGCGTGGGTGTGAGGCTGATATGAATTTAGGAAGTTTATAGAAAGGAAATTAATCAGGATTAAGCTAATAAATTAAGTATAGCCATAATCCTAATTAATCTTGAGCAGCAAGGGTCGGATAAAAGGTTTAGAATACAATCTAGCATTTTTTAGAGATTTTCTGGGATTTTTCGGATATTGGAAAAAGTGATCAAAAAGAAATGTGTGTGCACTTTCTGTGTGAATTCAGCATTTTTAGACTGTGTGAGCGGTGGATATATGGGTCTGTCGAATGCCGAGTGATGATTAGGCACTGGAGGACAATGAGATGGGCGATGTAGGATATTCCAAGACGGAATTTTTATCAAAAGAGAGTGGAACTTGGAGTATTGATGGCTCATAGATGCATTCTAAGCATCAAGATGAGTACCAAAGGGTACTATGCGTTGCTACGAACGCGTGAGCGCAAGAATCGCTCAAAACGGAGCTATGGTTAAGAAGTTACGGAGATTTAAAGATCCGGGGGCTTGTTTGTAAGATCAGAAAGATTCTTAGGGTTTATTTGTAATTACAGAAAGGACAAGGGATCTATTTGTAATTATGGAAAAGTTTAGGGGCCTCGGTGTAAAAAGATAGGGCTGAAAGGTAATTTCAGAAAAGTTTGAGGGGTTTTCTGTAAAAGGATAGGATCTAAACAGAATTAGTGAAAAGATCAGGGGCTTATCTGCAAAAATACAGAGCCCTGGGGATTTTCTGGTTTTATGGAATTATTTTTTAATTGAAAAAGGCTTGTGCACCAGGTTCACGGTGGACCGAGGGGTTCACGTGCCTCTGGTTCACATGAACCGAGCACACAGAGAAAAGAAGGGAGAGGGTGAGGGGCTGACAGCGGGGCCCACACGATGACGTGGCCCGCTACGTCGGCAGCGGCGGGACTGGGTCAAAGGGCGGCCGGAGGGGCGCGAGCGCGGCGGCGCTCCACCGGAGTTTGTCGCCGGAGGCGGTGGCCGGTGATGAAATGCGACGAGAAAAGGATGCCGAGGTCGAGTGCGCGAAGGCGAACAGGACGAGGGATGATGTCGACGTGGAGGAAGAGAGGAGCAGAGGCGCGGGCTCGCCGGAGAGGGGCGCGCGCGGCGGCGCACGGCCGGAAAACACGTCGGCGGCGGCTTCGGGTTGTGCGACGCGACGCGGACGGGTTCTACGGAGACAGCGCTCGAAGGGGAGCTCAAGGAGACTTGATGTCGTCGAAGGGAAGGGAAGGAGCAATGGCGAGGGCTCGCCGGAGTTGGCGGTGCTCCGGTGAGTGAGAAGGAAAAGGGCGAGGGGAGCGGGATTTCTCGAGTGTGTGTTCACTAGGGGATGCGCGCGGATGCGGGGAGTGCGGTGCGCGCTTCGGCTTGGCCGGGCGCGACCGGAAAGCCTGCCGGCGACGAGGTCGCACGGCGGCGGGCGGCGGCGCACGGCGCGGATGCTCGCGCGCGAGGGAAGAGAGGAAGAGGAGGGGTGCGAGAGATAGAGGAGGTCGCGATGATGCTCACCAAGTGCTCGGTCGCCCGGGGGAGTGACGGAAGATGGCCGGAATCAGGGAAGGAGACGGCGGCTAGGTCGGCGTCGATCTCTCTCCTCGAGGCACGGCCGCGTGAACGGGGAACACGACGGGGTTAGGCACGCGAAGGAGAACAAGGTGATGAATGACGTTGACGTGGAGAGGAAGTGCGGCGGCGGCGCGGTGGCGCCGGAAGTGGGCGGTGGCTCACCGGAGGGAGGAAAGAGGAGAAGGGGAAGGAAGTGGGGATGGGCTCGAGAGGAGGGGGCTCGGCTCTTTTTTAAAAGCCAGCGAAGGTGGTGGAGTTCGGCATACGTAGCGGGCGCGCTACGGAAGAAAGAGGCGGTGGCGCGGCGGTCAATGGCGGTCGCCGGAAGCCTTGACGGGCGCGCTAAGAAAAAGGAGTCGATGGGACAAGGCAAGGAGGGGAAGAGTAGCGGCCACGCAAACGAGCTTCACGTGGGGAAAACTGGAGCTGAGAGGTGACGGAGGCGGTGAAGACCGGCAGCGAGGGATGGGCGCGGCGCGTCGACGGGACGAGACGGGAGGTGGAGGACGACGGCGGGGCCCGCTGGTCAGTGGCGGAGAGGAGGGAGACGGGCTGCGCGAGCGGCTGGTGCAGCGCTGGGCCGGAGCGGGGACGCGGCCCAGAAGGGAAAGAGAGGAGGGGAAGGGAGGCGGCTGGGCCGGGAGAAGAGAAAAGGAGAAGTGCGGCCCGAGAAAGAAGAGAAGGAAAAAGAAAAAGAAAAAGAGGAGCGGGCTGGGCCGGACTGGGCTGGTGCAGAGAAAAAGGGAAAAGGAGGCAGCCCGAGAGGAGAAAAGGATTTGATCTTTTCTGGATTTCGAATATGAATGAATTTCAAATTCGAACAAAAACGAAAATCGATTAAACACTCAAAACAAATCCAAATAAATCCAAAAATGCGCATGATGTGATTTTGATGCAAGTTTAAATTCAAACTTTTGAAATTTGGGTTGCAACTTGATCTACTTTAATTAAATTTGTTGGAAATTCAAAAAGGCTCAAAATTTTAGTGGAATTTAAATGGAAGCAAACACTTGAGCATTGATTTTATATTTCAAAATTTCAAATTCGACTACGCTTTATTTATTTTAGTGAGTTTTATTTTCAAAAAAATCATGGCAAGGTAAGATCACACAAAAAGATTTAAATTTTAGTGATTTTTACTGTTTTGATTTTGGCCTCGGATTTTAGGGTGTGACACAATGCAAGATGTGTCCCCTTTTTCTACAGAATAATGTGCAGATCATGACCTAATGATACACGCAGGCCGTGTTATCCAGATCCCTTGATCCCTGATCCAGTCTGCATCGCATGGATCCCGAGGGCACATGCTGCAGGGAGAAGCAACCAGTTTGTTTATTATTCCTACAGTAGTACTTATAATTAGGGCTGGACTACCGAGCCAGCTCGGCTCGGCTCGGCTCGGCTCGGTCCAGCTCGTTAGGATAACGAGCTGGCTCGGCTCGGCTCGTTAAGATAACGAGCTGGAATGCTGGCTCGGCTCGGCTCGTTACGAGCTCGAGCTGGCTCGCGAGCCAGCTCGTTAAGCTCGTCATCGCTCGCCTCGAGCACTTCCACTGTGACTTGAAGAAGAAAACAACGACCACGGCACTTGGTACATCTTCACGCTCTTGAGCATCATGGTGCATCGGGCGGGGAGGCGGAGGCCAACGTCGCGAAGGTGATCGCGGCAGGGAGGGGAGGGGCCGGTAACGTGGAGGAACGGCGGAGAGGGAGCCGGCGCCACCGTGTGAGGTGAGGAGGTGGAGAAACCACCGCGTGAGGTAGAGGAGGGTGGCGTCGCCTGGCTTGAGCTGTCGGCCCGCGCATCGCGCCGCCTACCGCGGTTTGGATCTCGACTCGGTCCCCTTCCGCTGTCGCCATCGTCATGGGAACAGCGGTGAGGACAACGACCTCATGCTCGCCATGAGCTTTGGCGTTGATGGTTGCAACGTCGGTGACGAAGGGGAAGGGAGAGGGGAGTGCTGCAACGGGGAAAGAAGACACCGGCAACCTCATGAAGCTTCACTGGACAAGCCTCTTCTTTTTCTTGATGAGCTCGTTTGGCTCGCGAGCGGCTCGCGAGCCAGCTCGAGCTAGCTCGTTAAACGTAACGAGCTAGAAACCTGGCTCGGCTCGTTATAAAAAGTGAGCGAGCCGAGCCGAGCCGAGCCGAGCCAGCCACAAGCCGAGCTGAGCTAACGAGCCATGAGCTTTTCGTCCAGCCCTACTTATAATCTTATATAGTATATGTATAAATGGTAGTAACAGTGGCATAATGGTCAATGGCCCCTGCACTCCCAGTTTTGCAGACTTTCAGTGAAGGGAACAGCGTGCCACGTACTGTAGTTATGTGGTTTTTACTGAACAGTTAAGTGTATCAGATTCCAAGTGAAAACAACATGCTACAGCACAACTGCTACTACAAGCAGTATTTCTCTCTTACTGCCGGTGGCACGCGACAGAAGGTTCAATGGAAAGTGTGGCCACATCATTGTTCAATTCAAAGTTTGTTTGGCTTTGACTCCAAGCCAACCTGGAGCTAGCCAGCCATGCACACACAGCACGGTAACTGGCACAGCACGAAGGTGTTCATAAGTTCAGGGTTCAGAGTTCAGACTGATCAAACTCTTCAGAAAGCCATGCATGCTTCAATGCAGCTCACACTCACATGGGAGGGCTCATGGATGTTGCAAGCATGTCGCACCACTCGTCTCCCTCCAGTTTTTATTTGATTTTACATAAAAAAACTCCATTTATTTTTAACTGAAAGCAGTGTGCATGCTCTTCTGAGCTCTCACATTTACTCCCCACAGCAGATGGAGTATAAAGTACTGTGACTCTGCCTGTATCCAGGAAACGGAAATACTACTTGATCTGTACAATATCTTTCCCTTTTTCTTCAGAGAATTTATATCACAATTTTGGTACAGTGCTGGTACCACCACTGTTTTTCTTTTCTTTCCAAGTACAAAAGGATCAACGGGGACAAGATCTAATATAATATTACGTACTCCATTGCTGTCATCAATGTGTGAAAGGCATCCCATGATGTCTCGCTTGTTGGATTCCTATGAAAGGTAACAAGATCCATTGTTAGCATGCTATAAAGAAAAGGTTAGCAAGTTAGTTTGGGTTGCAGAGGTTCTCTGAACACTTAACCACCATTTTCAGATTAAAATCACAACGAAGATATGCATCTGAAAATGCTTGCATGCGGCATCCAATGCAATTTGGATATAGTTGGTTAGTTGTTGACAGTTTGATCCATTTCTAAATCAGTTCAAATCTTGGACACATTAGGGTTCTGACTGGGCATCACCCTTTTTTTATGGTTGGCACCCACTACCTTGCAAAACACAAACTTGCTTTACTCAGGAGCTGCAGGCTAATCTTGATATTTTATTGGTGGCAAAGATGGTTGTTAGGTGAGCTTGAGAAGTTAACCAGCTAAACGTGACAGTGGTGCAGAAGTGTATAAGAGAAGTTGCCTTCGAAACGATTACCTTTTTCTGTCGTCTTCTTTCAAAAGATAAAAGTGAGAGCATACAAAATTTGCTGCCTTCCAACAATGGAGCAGCGCATGACAGGACTTGCTACCAAATGATGAACTTTTATCCAAGGAACCTGTTTTTTATCATCATCCATGTATTCATGATAAAAGTAAATAAAACTTGTGATGGCAGGGCAAGGTTGAATTGTGGCGACCTTATTCTTGGACATCTTTTTATTTATTTTATGAGATAAAGACAATAGAGTTGTTGGATATTCGTTGCAAAAGAGAAGTTTGATGAGAAAGGCTCTTGTTTCTAGCACCAGTCATTTTGTCATTCAAATGTGCTTTGATATGACGCACGGCATTCAAATGCTTCAAGTGACATAGGATGCCTTTTGGCTTGTTGCTAAGCTTGGTGCTTGAAGTAATTCACAGTTTGGATGGATCAAAAAGTAACTATTGAACTTATTTGTTCAGCTGTATGAACAACCCGATTGAAACAGAGGATTTCCAAACTAGTGTAATTCATCTGAAGTACCAACCTCCATTTCGTTTTACTTGTCACTGGCTAGTTACTGTAGCAACTTTGACTGACCGTTTTTTTCTACAAAATTTTAATGAATACTTCAAAGTGCGCAATGTTGTCAAAATATGTTTAGTGATAATTCTATTGATCAGAAAGTTTTAGGCATCGACGACGAATTTGTAGAAAAAGACGGTCGGTCAAAGTTGCTACAGTAACTAGCCAGTGACAAGTAAAACGAAATGGAGGTTGGTATTTGCATTTGAGATGAATCATATGTGGTCCACCTTTGTCCTTTGTTTTTATAGTTGAAGACATGTAAATTGCTCTGTTTCCAGCATGAGAAGGGGATGAATCCTGCAACAAGTGGGATTTTAAATGTAGCATATGAGTAAAAGAAGCTTCTATTGACTAGTATGATCTGAGTAGTTTGATCACATTGGTTGTGCTCCTAAAGTCTACTGAAGTTTGGATCTGTTTGTAGTTTTGCAGTTCCAGAGTCAAATTCATGGACCATCTACTCCCATCATTCATCACTGGAGTGCTACTTTATCATTGTCGGGATTTTCTGTGCCACTTCGATGCACTACAGTGTTTGGATCAATAATAAACTAAAAGTCCAGTTAAGCTTTGGAATATGGTAGTACATTGCTAAAACTGTCAGCACAAAAAGTCAAGCATGTTGTATTAACTGAAAGCTTGGCAAGAAAATCCATACTTTAAAGATCGAAGCATGTCTTATTAAAACTTAAAGTACGGCAAAACAAATCGTACCTTGGAGAATCTAAACGGTACCGTGACAAAGTGCAGAGCCGCCTCAACTTCACGCTCTAACTGTTGTCAGTATAGAGTAATGCAGCCTACTTTTTTTTTTCAGCATTTTCAGTTGCTTTGACATAGTTCGGCAGCTGATGATGCTAGGTCTCAAATGCCACACTATATTCTGTCTCCAGTATTCCACTAGCAAAATAGTGCTTTCCACGTCAATTTTTCAGTACAAAGAAATTTCATCAGGCTATAAAAACTGATTTTCACTTAACTCTTTTCCTATACAAAGTAAAACGAACAAAGGCAACACAGTCCCAGCATATAAACGGTTACCTGTACCTATTGTAGCCAACCACCAGCAAACCCGTTAAGCCTTCATCAACGCTGTCAGCAGACAAAGCTTAAATCCAGCAGACAGCACAGAAAATGCACCTCAGAGAATTTCTCCAAAGCTGGGAGACACACTGTCCATCACAGACAATCCGGCCCATCCCCTCCCCCACATTTGCGCTCCCCCTTCGTTTTCTACGAGCAGTGGGGACTGCATGATCCCCACCACACCCTTGCCTGGATCTTCTAAATCCAGCCAACTTCCGCACCACCTAACAGTTTCACTAGCTCTTACCTTGACTGGCAGTGCTTTTCTAATGCAATAGCAGCACAGGCTCTGTCTCTCTACCTCTCTGATCCATGCACTCCTTCCTTCGATGGTTTCCCTTGTGTGATACAGCAAAGATCCCTTTCGAAGGCTTTCCAGTGGTGTGCATCACTTTTTCTGTGTATGGCTTTGCTTGCGCCATTGTTGGGCGAGTAAAAGCTGGGGCATGTGGGCAGGATTCTTCTTCTTGTTTCACAGCTGGTAGCTCTGAGCTTTTGGACTTTAGTAATCACAACCGCTCGATCCCGCGGCTTTCGGCAACAAGATCCGAGAAAGATCAGGGGCAAAAGTCTTGGGCCGCCATCATTACGAGCTAGCTGCATTGCAGTTACAGATATTCTCTTGGCCGTTGTCTCCTTCAATTCTCTTCTTGGCTGTTGCCTCACTCCTCCAATTCTCTTCTTGGCTGTTGTCTTACTCCTTTCAGTCCTCATTCGTTATTATTCATAGCAGTTCTTGCTCTGCCCTGTCATTGTACAAGTCCAAGAACAGCCTATAGGAAGCAGGAGATTCTTCTCAAGGTACCAAATACTATTTCTCTTGTTGATTTCCTTTGTTTTCTGATGGAATTCTCTTGTTGATGCTTCTTGCAACCCTTTTCTTCCCCTGGTCTGCAGAGGTCAAACTGAAAAAGGGATATTAAGAGGCCAGAGGAGCTTTAGGTGGTATAATCACAAGGTAATGACGAAGTTCGTTACTGTTCTTGCTATAATCAGCTGTTAAGATTCCGTTTGAAGCACCCGATTTGCTGTGCTCCAGCCGTGCAGAAGTGCAGGCTAATCATTGCAAAGTGCGGGAATAGATTCCTTCTGCTGTGTTCATTCTTTTCTTGCCCTGAGCTGTTTCTGATTCCATCACACAGGTTGCTGGTGCCTTTTTTTCAGTTCTGTTGGGGGCAAGGGCAGATGAAACCGTGCTCCAATAGGCAGGTACGGAGGCTTCTTCTCTGACCACCTTGTCTGAAGAAGAACATCTCTTGTTTCTGCTGCATGGAAGCCATGGGCGGTCATGTGATGGTGCCACTGGAGAGCTTGAGCTTGGAGCTCCCCAATGGAGAAATTGTAGTGGGCTATGACAAAGAGGTTGCAGCTCTGCAAGGTTTGAAGCATTATCAACTTCCTGTGAACTTTTTGTGACCGTGACTTTGCTCCAAGAAACTGATGGAGTTTCTGAACCCATTATTGTTTCAGAGGAGATTTCAGCTTTGCGATCAAAGCAGAGACATCTTGACCGGAGGAGAAGAGAGGCGCTGGACAAGCTCATAGACCTGAAAGGTACAGTCATTGATCCTGATAGCTGCGGGTGCTCGCTCTTGTATGGAATTGCTTCTTAAAATTCATTGGATCTGGGATTGGTCAAACCTCAGGGAGCATCAGGGTCTTCTGCCGGGTGCGTCCATTGATCCCAACAAGCAACTTGAAGACAAAATCACCGGTTACTGTCGGACAAGAGAAGATTGCAGTCCAATCAGTGGGTATCAAGAAAGAGTTCATTGTTGATAGGGTTTTTGACCAGGAGTCAACACAAGGTAACATTTAACTTACTCAGTTTCCGGTTTTTCCTTTTGACAGTATGATTCATTTCGGAGTGGCCCATGCAGAGGATGTTTTCCTCGAAGTAAAACCCATCCTCAGATCTGCGCTTGACGGGCACAATGTTTGCATTCTATCTTATGGCCAGACCGGGACAGGAAAAACTTATACAATGGTTGGTTGGTGCTTTATTCCGATCAGATGGAGCTAAATTCATGACAAGATGTGTATTTTGTTTATAAAATTACCTTCCCTGAAGTTCTGAGAATGGAGTACTACTGATTGTAGGAAGGAACTGATGGTAAGCTCGGTATTGTGCCCCGAGCTATTCAAGAACTGTTCTCTCATGCTTCTGCAGACAGTTCATCTACATACTCATTCTCCATAAGCATGCTTGAAGTCTACTTGGGGAGTCTCAGGGATTTATTGGCACCACGGCAGACTCTCTTCAGGCATACCGAATGCAGCACAGCAAGGTACAGCCACTGTTTCACCTGCAAAGTATGCAGGTGAAATGTTCAAACTGGAAAATGTTCAATATCTTTGCTCTTTTTTTTTTCAGTAATATCAGCATACTAGCAACAAAAAGTGGTGCTGTTGAAGTTGAGGGGCTGACCGATGTCTCAGTACCGGACCTTAAAAAAGCCAACCAGTGGTACTGCAGAGGGCGTCGAGCCCGATCAACATCTTGGACAAATGTCAATGATGTCTCAAGCCGGTCACACTGGTGGGTAGATGATTTGTTCCAACAAAATTTTGATTGCTGCAGTAGCGTAACTTGAACAGTACCCAATTTTATGTGCCTTAGCTCTGTCAATGTGCAGCTTAACAAGGATTACCATAAGAAAACATGGAGTCACTGAAGAAGTCAGCAAGCTCTGGCTCATCGATCTTGGCGGCAGCGAGCGCTTGCTGAAGACTGGAGCGTCAGGGTTGACAATGGATGAGGGCAAGGCCATAAACCTCTCTCTGTCAGCACTTGGAGATGTCATTGCTGCACTCAGGAGGAAGAGAAGTCATGTTCCTTACAGGTACCAACTGAAATCTTCAGTTAACTAATCATATCAATTTGTGATAATTTGGTAGGGAAAGAAGTCAAATGTTTCAATCGCATTATGGTTACTCATTGGTGCTTCTGTTTATATTCATCTTATTTTGGAACATCTGCAGAAACAGCAAGCTTACCCAGATACTCAGTGATTCACTAGGTATGGATCATCTTAAAATCGGGAGTTCCTTATTAAAAAATGTGACCCCCGACCAAAAATCTGACATACATTGTTGAACATCTAAATGGCAGGCGATGGTTCCAAAGTTCTAATGGTGGTGCACATCAGCCCTTCTGAGGAGGATGTTAGTGAGACAGTCTGTTCTCTGAGCTTTGCGGAAAGGGCCAGGTCAATCAAATCAAACAGAGATGTTTCAGAAGTATGTAAATGGAACGAGCTATTCTTCCTACCTTGCCAAAGATATTTATATTTTAAAGGTTCTCACCTTTTCATATTGTAGGATCTGAAAATGATGAAGCAGAAGCGGCTTGCAGAGCTTGACAAGGAAATATGCAATACTGAAGAAGAGCTCAAATATGTCAATGAACAAATAAAGAAAGACGAAATCTTGCTTGAAGAGAAGAAGAAGCTCTATTCTTCTGTTTGTCAGGCTGGCAGTGATGAGAAGGGGTCACCAAGAAGCACTCTAGTGACAGCCCATATTGATGCCACAGAGAGCCCACATGCAACCGAGAAGCCAAAGAGCAGGCTGTCCAATGGTTCGGTTCCACACTTCATGTCCTCGACGGCGTGCAGCCGGCAAAGACATAACGTTGGTAGCCATTCAGTTAGTAAACCGAGGCTGACGAAATCAGTAACCCGACATCCAATTGAGCTCAGTGGGAGCCAGTCCTTCAGCTACTCCAGCTGCAAGAATGCAGCCAAGGCAAGGTCAGTGGCATTCTCATCCAGTGTGCCCAAGATGAAGTATTTGCCAGTCAAATCTGATCAGATCAACATAAGTAGCAACAGCATCGACTCGACAGCAGCATCAGCACCGAAGCGGAGGGAAAGCTTTGCTTCCCGACCGGCTCAAAGAGCCCCTCTACATCAGCACAGGAGAAGGATGTCCAGTCTAACCTAGCCTTACATATATCTGATTGAACAGCTCTGATTATAACTTCTTGTTTTAGCTGTGAAGTATTTCTGAAAATTTTTGTGCTTTTGTGGATTTTTGTTGTTAACTTCACAGAGCTTGACTGTTGTGAGGCCCTTTCTTTGCTGTTTTTGGTTTGAAATGGAAGGCCAAACATATGTATGGATATGGGGAATGGAAATGGAATTGTAATTGGATTTACTAATTCTGTTACCACAGCTTTGTAAATTTGGGAAATCTATAGCATTATATCAAGAACACTATGCGATTCTTTTTTTTTCTAGGTATATAAGTACAAATGAAGTCAAATTCTGTCTTAAGGTTTAGCTACCATACTCGGACTCTGCAAGAAACTAGAATCTGATAATGTATCGAAGAGGTCTGCTGTTAGCAGGAACAGGAGATCATAGTATATACTGAAGATAGCTCTTATGTGTCCCTTAAGGACCGGAAGGAGGGGTCAGATCTCAGATGTCAGAACCTCATTATGAAGATGATCTAGGCATGTAAAAAATTTGCAGTAATCATGAAGTTAAAAGTTCTGTAAATGTGATAGCCAAATTACCTCATGTTCGAAGCTTTAAAGACTAATGACATCAAGACACCCACCTTTAGAAACACATGTATATCAATCAACTTATGCTCAGGTTTCAGAATTCAGACAACATACGGAACTTAAAAGTCATGTTACTAAAAGGTTAAAGCAAAGATTAAAGAATCACATAGGCAAAGCTTACAAGGCATGTATTATCATGTTTTGTGTCCCCAAACAACATTAAGAATATATATAGTTTAGTGACATACTAACATATGATATTTTATCCTGGTATGCTGGGCACGTTTCTTGCTTCTACAGCATTATAGTCACCTATAGGATCTTCTGAAGATAATACATGATGCTGCAAGATTGGATGTATTATCACGCGACCTGAGATAGTCAGTCATGTTATTGACTTTTCTGAGAGTGACGACAACACAGCTCACTGGAGGTGCATTGTTACACTGCATCTGACTACAAGCATTTCAAACTGTGAAACGTTGTTTCTTCCATCAGTCATTTAGTTAGTGCAGTTGTTTGGTAGTGAAGCTACTTTCGGTCAGCATTATTCCAACTACATGACACAACCAAACAGACCAGCAGTCAACTTATCCTTCTTAAGATCCAATTTCTGATGTCACATTGCGTTGCGTCTACTTCTTGATATTTCATTCATTATTTTTGCAGTCTTTAAGTATGTCAACTTGCAGCTATGAGGTAAAACTTGCAGAAAGTACTCAAGGGACATCCAGATAAACGTTTTGTGGGCTTACCACAACCCATACTAAATCCGTAAGAAGTTGCCACAGGAGCACGCACCTCTGACTGGAAGCTCTTCTGAATCCTAGGCACAGAGCTGTGCACTGATGCGTGATTTGTTCTAGCCAGAGACATGTACATAATATTTTTGCATACCAAAGATTCAGAGACTGTAGCAGATATCTCCTTCAATTAAACTCAGTGTGTGTGTCCTTCATTAAACTCCACCATGGAACTGTGTCCAGGACACAGTACAAATAAGATAATAGGTAAATTCTTTTGCAATTGCAACATAGTCTGTAGTGGCAAAGGAAAAGCGAAGAAAAGGGACTAGGAATCTAGGATAATGTAATGGCCTGGGAAAACTAATTAATCATGGTGTGAACTCGAGTTCCGATGCAGAATCTTACTAAAAAAATGTATAACACACACAGAGGGATGTATTCTAATGGAAGTCTAAGCAACCTCACTGACAACGCATCCATGCATCATTATGAGGCTATGACAAACCTGACAGACTACCACAACAAAATGAACAAACAGCCAGCATCAGTCTTAATTTTCTCAAATTTCAGTTGCAACACCATTCTGGTAGCCCAAACACCAACAGCTCAAAAATTGCTAAACAAACAGTCAGCATCCTAGACAGCGCCATGTACCCCGCGACCTCTCCCAAGTCCAGATCAAAGTCAAACAGCATTTCGAGGCAAAAGAGTTTGGAGTTTTACAATCAGGAACCAGCACAGTTACAAATAAAATACTAGTCTCGAGATCGGATAGCCTGAGTGCCTAGGAACCCGTCCAAATCTGCACTCTGCACTGCTCTAGGTAATTAAGAACAACACTTATCAAAGACTTGGCAGGCAATGCTTTACTATAATACTAGTATACTGTTATTAGTGTGGAACAATTTAATTCAGAAGATTTATACCAAATCAAGGTCAATTACAGCGACAAGTAATAAACAAAAAGCAGTACACTTGAAAGGAAGTTTTTTTTTAGGGCAACACTTGAAAGGAATTTAAACAGTGTGATTTCGCGAAGGGGGAATCGCAGCCTCACCTGGAAACGATCTGCTGCCGCGATGAGCCCGAGAATGCCGAAGGGGAGAAAAATGCCGGAGCAATCAGGGGAGAGGAAAACCAACCCCCTCCTCCTTCGGCGCCGGCGAGCGGCCGTATTGGGGCCGAACGCGGCGGCGCGTGGGGAGCACGGGCGCCGCCCGGGGGTCCGCCCGCGGCTCCACGCTGGCGCGCGGGAACCCCGCCGACTAGTGTGACACTGGCAGGTGGGCCCCTGCCCGTAACTGCAAGCGTCGCCCACCCCGGGGCCCACGTGTTCCGCTCCCGCGCGGCAGCAACGGCCCCCCGTCCCACTGACGGGTGGGCTAGCGTCAGTTCGCTTCCCGTCCCGGCCCGTCCCAGAATGTTTGTTCGAGCCCCAACCGAACACCAAACATATCCCAGGTTCAAAAGGGGAAAACGAAATCCCGTTGGAATCGGAATCTCCACTTCCACCTCGCAGACGTCGCCGTCTCCCCGCCGCACGTCACGTGCCGCGCCACCTCCGCCAAGTGGCGGCGCCCCCCGCCGGCCGCCGCGGCGCCCCGTACTACTTACTATCCACCCGAATTTACACCACCGGTCCTCGACTCCTCGTAAAGGCTGGTCGCGGCTTTCCTTTCCCCCCCTATCCCGGCGGTCGGTGAGTGCGATCCGCCCGTCACCCTCGACAAAAGATTCGGCGCGAGTCGCGCGTTCCGCGTGCGCTCGGGCGGGCGGTGGGGGGTGCTTTCCTCCCTTGGAAGGCACGCGAGGGAGGAGTCAGCAGTTTAGGGATTTCGGTTCTTCGATTGGGAGGAGGGAAGGAGACTGGGAGACCCAGGGAGAGAGGCGGCGCGATGGTGCTCGGGGCGATGGCGATGGGGCTGGCCGACCCGCCGGCGGACTACGCCTCGATCTCGGCGGTGGGGCTGTTCGTCGCCCTCATGTGCGTCTGCATCATCGTCGGCCACCTCCTCGAGGAGAATCGCTGGATGAACGAGTCCATCACCGCGCTCTTCATCGTGAGTCCCCCCATCTCATCTTCCATCCATGTTCTACTCTCTTGCGTGCACACACGCCGGGATTCGAATTGCTGATGTCGCTGGTGAACCATGGAATCTCGATTTTGCTTGCAGGGGCTGGGGACCGGCGCGGTGATCCTGATGGCGTCCAGCGGGAAGCACTCGCGCGTGCTGGTGTTCAGCGAGGACCTCTTCTTCATCTACCTGCTCCCGCCAATTATTTTTAATGCAGGGTACACTCTTTTTTTTTCCTCGAGAACTTGCAGAGCACGTCTTCATTAATATTTTTCTTTTTCTCGAATAAGCAGGAGAGCTGCGTATTTTTTTATTAAGAGAAAAAAGGACGAGAGACCGTTTACACAACGCGATCGCTAGGTAGCCTTACATTGATCAGAATGGTAAAGTGTCGAAGACTACCTAACCTAATGCTTTAGCCCACTCTCGCGCCATTATGAAACCTAAATGCTTGGCTCCGGCCATTACCCAAAGCTTTGCCTCGGTTTTGATGTTTTCCACAATTTGTGCCGGTGCTGTGGTCACGTTGTTGATAACGTGGTCGTTCCTCGCCTTCCAGATGTTCCAAGTGACTAGCTGCACCATTGTGTCGAGTCCTTTGCGTGCTTGCTTGGGTAGGCCAGTGTGCAGGAGCATCCACCAGTCAACGAGTTCATTTGCTTTTGAGTTGAAGCGCTATCCAAGGCCGATTTGGTTAAGCACTGTCCACCAGACTTGACGTGCTGCCGGGCAGTGGACGAGGAGATGATCGATGTGTTCCGAAGCCTGGTTGCAGAGTGCGCGCAGTCGTCAGTGTCATGCAGCCCATGGCGCTTTCTCCTCTCCGCTGTCCATGTCCGTTTTTGGAAGGCAAGGTACAGGAAGAATCTGACTTTCGGCAGCGACCAAGTTTTCCATATCAGATTGATTCCCTCGAGGTGCTCTGCCCCGCAGAAGAACATCTCGTACGCTGATTTCGCTGTGTACTGCATGGAGGCAGTCCATCTCCATCGAATTTGGTCTCGTTCTTCTGTTAGCTGCATCGACCGTAGCCTACACCCCAGGTCCAGGTACTGTAGTATGGCCGCCACCGTGAGAGGCCCGGTGATATCGCGAATCCATTGCCTGTTGGTCAGGCCTTGGCGCACCGTTCTGCTCTTTATGGTTTGTGGCGTGACTGCACGCACCAGGTCAGCAAGACAGTGCAAAGTGCTGTGG